>OX463758.1:88746963-89946963 GCA_949824845.1 Rhingia rostrata | reverse complement strand
AAATCATTCTAGCTCAAAGTTAAAGTCTTAAAACTGGAACTTGCTGACGGACAGACGTGAAGTCAAGACTAATAAACCCCTATGGGATAGGGTAACAAATATTAATAAATACCATATCAAATATTTTTATTGAATATTTCTTTTAAATATTCACCGTGAGTTCGTTTAAAATGGCTTAAATTTTCGATAGCGCTTTCGATTATTTCGAGTGGTATTTGACCAACTACGCGATTATTGTTGGCTTCCAATTCCCCAATAGTAATCAACATATCCATGTAGAGATGTGATACCACATTATCTAACCGAGCAATTTATCGGTCCAAAGCATGAATTTGGTATTTATTCGCTCTGCATGTATTAGCCATCTTAAACGTCCAGAGAAGAACGACCAGCCGTACAGCTCATGAAATTCATATTCCGCCAACACAAGAGGCTCCAAAATGTTGAAGCCACACATCCTTAAAATGAGCTATGCTTATGCGTGTTTTAGAAAAATTACTTTACGATTTACTGTCTCCAGTGTCTCGAGATGTGTGCAAGTCTATTTAATTTGCCTTCCTTACATTGCCGTGTACGTCATGGGCTTATTCTGACATAAAAATGGAGTTGAGTTAATGATATTTTAATTTATTTTATTTGTGTTTATCCCAAAAGCTTAAGCATTAGGGTTAGGGTTCAGTTAAAAACAATATTTTCGCAACTATAAAAATAATGTATTGTATATATATGGAACCACACACACAAGCACATGAATGAGTCTGGTGTCTGGCTATCACGATCATTCATGTTGAAAGTAGGTGTGTAAAAAAAGGGCGCAAACGAAAGCCTGTCGATGGAAATATGAATACCTGCTACGTTTCGTGAGCGGCTGGTACAAAACAGCACAGCTTCAGCGACAGGAAGGATGGCAGCGAGAGAACCACAGCACACACACACAACACATGAATTAGTCTGGTGTCTGCCAATCACGGTCATTCATGTTGACAGTAGATGTGTAATAAAAAGGCGCAAACGTGAAAGGCTTTCGATGGAAACGTAGATACCTGCTACGTTTCATGAGTGGTTGGTTCAAAACAAAGATTCAGCAACATGACGGATTCAACGAGAAAGCACAGCGTCTGCCTATCACGATCATTCATATTGACAGTAGGAAGAACCGCACACACACAACACATGAATGAGTCTGGTCTTGTCTGCCATCACGATCATTCATGTTGAAAATAGGTCTGTAAAAAAAGGACGCAAACAAAAGGCTTTCGATGGAAACATGGAATACCTACTCCGTTTCATGAGCGCATGGTACAAAACACAGATTCAGCGACAGGGCGGATTAGACAAGAACCACAACCGAACATGCAATGAATAAGCCTGGTCTTGGATGCCAATCATCCTATATCCTATTTTTGAGAATTTATTCAACGCAAACCATATATAAGTATTATGGGTGGGCATTTTTTTATGAATATCATTTAAATGATTTATTACATGACCATCGTCATTGAAGGGGAAGCAAGAAAGTGATAGGAAAGATTTTGGATGTAGTGTGGTGTCCGAAATACCTTCAGGGAGTCACTTTTTCATGTGTTTGTTAAATTCGAAGAAATTTTCAAGGATAAATATTTTAGGAATAACAACCTGTACGATCCTGAGCAAAGGAAGCACAAATATTTATGCACTGTATATCTAACTATACAACCTTTCAGATGTGCTTTAGCTAATTCTAATGAAAAGGGTATTTACGATATGTGAATCATTTGTTTTACTGCAATCGCATTTGAGTTTTCTGAGCAATAATTAATGAAACTGGACGAAACTGAGAGGAAAACTACGATAGGCAAACAATACAATTTTCTCGTATTCGCATATTTATGGACGTGGTCATACGAAGCGAATCGGATTCAGTTTTAAGTTTGAATAAGCTAAAGTGATGTGTACCAAACAAATTTATTGCAACTGCTGTCGAGAAGTATTACTGAAAAGTATTAAGATGCGATATCACCGAATTGTTTTTATTTTTGTTAAGGCTATTGTTCAACTACTAGTATATAATGACTTAATCAATGAAATGTATTAGTAAATATAAAACAAAAATCTTTTCATCGCTCTCATCCCTGAAATCTAAAGAGCTCCAGAGCAGGTTAATTGTATATTTACCACACTAATACCAACCATCCGCTTGCTAACATTAAGCGATCTTTTAGTTTTATTAGCCACATCCTATTATATGCGTAAATTTGAAAATCTAGTTACAATTAGCTTATCAATTCCGAGATCTACAAACTGGCGTTTTCAAACATAGGCCCTTCGAAAACCGTTGAATATTAGGTACTTTGTCAAAACCGACGTCTGTCTAGTCCTCTTGAGAAATGTTGTTCTCTATTTAACATTTTTTGCATAAAACAAAGCTCAAACTGTTATTGTGCTTAGTAGTAAAAAATGAAACAAAACAGTATTTAATTTTTCTTATTTTTATTTCATCCAATATCATTATCAACTGAACTATGACATAACATGTTGTGCAAATTACACGTACTAACTATCTAAATTAATAACGTTCTACGTTTCACTGAACTACACATTAATTATAATATTTAATAAATTTAAAAATTTGTACGTTTTCTCGTCAAACTTTAAATAACAAATTAATTTCACGTCAATGCTTGTTTTGTATTAATAAATATATTTACCTACACATAATTGACCCTTATACATATAAAAAAAATTTTTGTTTAACATTATTGTAATGAACAAAAAATTGTGGGTGTATCCATTTGTTTATAAAAAAATTTACAATAAAATAAGCGTTTCAATTTTCGCAACACTTTTCAAGTGCCGCACTATATAGATCATTCAGAAAATAAAAAGATAAAATGCCTAAACCCAAAACAACAATGTACACAATTTAGCTTAAATTAGTTTATAAAATTAACATACATCCTAATCACTCTCTGAAAACATTCAACAATTATAATTAATTTAAATCACTTTGTGTAGCAGGCTTAGATTTTCGACGGTCTACTTATTTCCTTGACTAAAATTCTAGCTGCTACATGCGGCTTGGCTGGTCGGAGCAGCACTTCACCGTCAACCTTGAAATCCTCATAGTTTAGCTTGTAGACCTCTTGGAAACCAAGCTTTTCCATCACACGAGCTGAGTAGTGACTGGAACATAGGACATGCATCACAGGAATCGATTGTTCACGCATATACTCGAGGACCTTTTCAGTAAGACGGCCAGCAATGCCCAGCCCCCGGTAGTTGTTGTTGACGGAGACGATCTTTCCATCCAAAATGATGTCGGCATTTGGAAACACATCGAAAATATTAAAGTTCTGTTCAATATAGTCCATGAGTGTAAGCACTTTTTTGAATTTAGGATGATCGCAGGAATCTGCTGCACTTTCGAACTTATCGGTGGGTTTCTAAGGGAAATACATCATTAAAATGGGTTCATGATAATCTTTTCATTGGAACTTACTGGTCTCCGCATGATACCATTCAGAAACACTCCAATAATCTCGCCTTGTTTATTGACAGCCTTAAAAGAGCACGCTTCGGGTATACACTTCAGAGAGTACTCTTCCAGTTCTCGACATTCGCCAAGGTTAAGGAAAGTATTGAGTGGTTCATCCTAAAATTAAAAAAAAGAAAATAAACATAATTTAAGCATACACACGTCAAGTCTTAGCGAAGCATCTGTTAGTGATTATAATTTATGCCCGGCGAGGGAATTCGGCATCTAAACGTTTTTTTTTTTCTAAATCAAACGGAATGCCAAAAACATGTGGAGCCAGATGTCATGGAAATAAACAAAACGGCGATAGCGAGTAGCGACGCGTCTAGCTGGTTTGTTTTGTTGTACTTTTTTACGTCTTCGGTATCATTTCCGAATTGCAGAGATAGCATCACAGCGTCGTTAATCGAGTGAGATCAATGACTTGGCAAGGTTCCATTCCAGTTACCGCATTGTCAATGTTTGACTTAACTGTGCCGTTTTGTATTGCAAATTAGATTTAATGACACGGCTTTACTATGCGTTGACAAAATTAGTGAAACTAGTTTGGAATGAAACTGAGAGTTTGAAGTGGGAGGATTTATTTAGCCTTCATGCGAAAAGAATTTTGCCTCATTGATAGCTATATGTATGCAGATAGGAGGAGTCTTAAAGGTTGAAGACAGGTAGTTATAATTTAATGATTTTTTGATTGCGTAATTCTGAATACTACGTGATAGAATCCAATTCCTTCAAAGACATTGAATAAGACATAACCATAAATGCAGGCACTATAACCGGAACAGTATTGTAAGTAATATCAAATATATATGTTAGGTCACGAACTTTATGACACAATAATCAGATAATTTGTATAAGTCAGATTCACCGACAAAACTGTCACCGTGCCGCAACATTTGAATCGCCATGGGTCCATTTATGGCCAAATGAGAACAACCTGCATGCGGAGTAGTGGTCTTATTCGGGTCGATGTTCCATTTTTGAAAAGGAAATAAACTTACTGAAGGTTCTATTTAGAGTATCCAATAAATCGACTGGATGTTTACCATATGGTCCCTGAGATTTATGGTTGTTAAATCATCGACAAGAAATCGGAGTCGTTATATGATGTGTCACTAACCGTGAGATAATGACCATGGAATTTTTGGGGATCTATAAAGTTGCGGGATTGTGGTAGTAACATGCGTTCTTGAATCCTTAATTACCTATGGTCATGAGTGACGTGCATGGTATACAATTGTGGGTAAATAATTTAACACAGAACCTCTTTTACCTATATTTCGTTTGTGTCTGGTGGATATTTATAAATTAGCTAACAATTAGGTGTAAGCCAGCTTATTGCTCTCATTGCGGTACCTATTTGGTTCTCTCACAGTAAACATTGACCCCAACAATCAGCGCAAATTATTCTACGGATGATGGCTTTTATAACCACGAATGGAGTAAACTTATCGAG
Organism: Rhingia rostrata; assembly: GCA_949824845.1. NCBI lineage: Eukaryota > Metazoa > Arthropoda > Insecta > Diptera > Syrphidae > Rhingia > Rhingia rostrata. Next base: position 89,941,993 of record OX463758.1, on the reverse strand, counting down.
TTGAAAGGAAGATCCCTTTGACAATAAGTTAAACACGTTCAGAGGAAGTGTTACAATCCCTCTCTTCAGAGACAGTCTTCGACGATAAGGAATCAAAAACAGCAGCACAAGATGATATCCGAAGGCTAAGATTATACATATCAAAGCAACACTATCCATAAAAACCACTTGTCGTTTAAGACGACTAAATTAGTTTGAACATCTAGATTAGACTTTCAAAAAATTTAGCGTCTGAAAGCCGGCAGTGATCACCGGTATCTGTAAAAGATTATCACAAAAAAATAAATTGATAACACGCTCTAAAGGGTTTTTGAATACCGTTTTAGTGTTTGAGCACAGTGTGGACTTTAAAAAATCGAATAATCTGTATTTTCTGAAAATTAAAAAGCAACAACGTCTTAAAATGTCATTTAAACATTTAAATGAATTTATTCAGAGTGAGCGGGATTTTCAAACACTGATAATGGAAGACGATATAAACGCGGCGTTCATAGTTCAACTGAAAAAGGAGCAAGAGTAAAGCGGGTCCCACTTTCTCTGCTGATGTCCGGCGCTCTCCAATAAAACCAGACAACTTGAATGACTTAGTAAAAAGAAAAAAACATCTACCAGGACAATCCATACAAACGGTTTAAATATATAAAAATATCGCTCCTTTTATCGAAGCACAAAGTTGCAAAGATCTATCTTCTGTCACGAGATATATAAATGCTGTCCCATAGTAAACATGATCTGCATCATACTATCCTAACCTATCCTAACCTCTAATTAATTAGGTACTGCTAAAACAAGCTAGTAGACTGTTGAATATATTCCAGTTTCATTGAAGACAAAATACAGATGAAATACTCTTTTTTATTATTGAAACGTGTTCCTTGTGAATGGATACATTTTACGATCAACGGCATCTGTAGATGCAATGAATAAGTCCAGTGCAGTTCATTTTTTAATACGGATGTAATTCATTGGTAATCGATTGATCTTTAATGAAACTGGGCTATTGCGATTAATCAGTGGGCGAGCATTGCATGTAATAACTTTGATATACTGACCTTTTAAAACTAGCACCAGATCTGAGATATGTGAACAGACAGACAGACAGTATATGTGATAAATTGAATAATTTATTAAGGTCCATTGTAACACCACATAAAATTACGGCACAGTGCAAGTAAACTTAAAAACTGTTTGGCACTCGCAAACATAAAAAGGTTGCATATCTCACGCTAAAATCAAAAATTAAAACAAAATATTACAGGCCATCTTATTGATTAACACCGGCATAACAGATTTTTGTTCGATACCAAAGACTTGACCTATGTCACCCACAATCAAAAATTTAATAAATTATTCCCAACTAACCACTTTACAGCCAATTTGCATAGAATTATTTAAAACAAATTAGAGTTTCATTGTTAGCGAGTCCACATAATTCCATTCAAAACGAAACATCACATTATCTCCTCCATCGCTGTATCTGATTTATGTTCATCGATCCATGCAAACGTGAACATTATCCAAGTGAACTACAGCTTACAGGCTATTACTCGTAATAGTCCATTCTAGCCATCGATAAGTATCGGCAGAAATGAATCATAATTAAAATATTAAAATGTAATACCGAATGGAACCTTTAGCACGGCATGCACCCTCTTATCCGCCTCATAAATAATAAACAAATTAAATGTTCTGTCATCTGATACGGCAGCGTACTAACTGGCGGTTTACCAATGCTTGGCCAGATGTACACATCACCGGCACTCGGTTCTTACGATGGCCAGTATAAAAGACACGCCTTCTGTTTCCTAGGTGGTACTTAATTTATAAAAACCTGCCGATGAAAAGCCGACAGTCATAATTATATGTTGTCTGTGGCTATAAACGTGCGGCTGGCGTTATTGCAGCGTTGCGTGTTAGACGGGCGTCACAGCTATCTGTACTCGGACGACCTAAGTACATGTTCATTAGGTCTGTGTGAATAAATTATCAGAGAATGGAGTCAATTGTGCGATGAATGTTTATAGAAATGCGCCTCCGATTCGAAAGAAAGATTTCTATTACCATAGTCAGGTAGTGTGGTGGTCCTTTGGTGTTGTATCTATGCATATGCAAATTTACATATCTACAACAGTGCAAGGGGCCAAGCGGGCGTTAGATCACAGGTGGCTGGATTTGTCCTATCAGTGCAATATCTGTTCGATGGGTTAAACAGAGTTCATTTGAAAACCGGCTGGATGCTTAACCATAGTCTTGGAACTCCAACTCATTTTCATGCAAATGCAAATTAAATGAAAGGTGAACCAAATCGTGAGATTGTTGAATGTCATTTGTGTCAAGACAATCGCGCAAGTGAATTATAATTATTTCAAGTCAACACTGTCGCCTATAGTCTACAATATTGGAACTAGTACTTCCGATTGGATTCGGCACGACACAATAGTGTGACTAGGTCAGGGAGTAACTTCCTATTGGCGAGAGGCATTGTTTTCTTTTTCCTTGGTCTATGTCGCAGGTTGCCGTAGGTGGTTATATGCCTAATTGGTCAGTGATGGAAATCCTTTTTACTGCAATTTGTCCGGTTGGAGAGGTCAATGTGAGAAAACTTGTTATACATTAGAATGTCTTGCCAGGTATTTTAATCACTGTAAAAGTTGTTTTTACATACAGATATAGGTTTGGATATACTTACTTTGAAAAAAAATGTCTTGAGCATGGATAGAACACCAGCGGAGTCTTTTTGCGTAATCAACTCAATCGTGTATGGAACGTCATCGATGGGCGCTGATACTGGCTCTGACACATGTAGGGAATTGTCCATCTTTTTTGTGAGCCTATCGATTGGGTACAAGTCGGAAAGCTGAAATAAAGAAAAATAAAATGTCACCATGAGTTTTTGATAATTTTGATTATATTTATTTAGGTATGTGTGTACTTTAGAACCTCTTAGTTTTTGCCAGCACATGATACGGGAGATACACTAACTGGAAAAGTATTACATACATTGGATAGCATAACAAAATCAGCTTTCCATCTAAATCCAAATTGTTTTCTATACATAAAAGTAGCTTATAAATTATTCTACCTATCTTAAAATAGTCTTCATTAAGCTTACTAAATTTTGGCTAAGGATTTAAATCATCAGTCCATCGAGATTACCTTTGGGAAGAAAATTTTCTTCGATTTGTTCGAAATCTGGGAAATATCTACCGAGGGTTTTGTTCCAATTAGCATTTCGTATCTTTCTAAGAATTTTGTTGGACATGATCGCTCGGCGACATAATGCGTTGAGTCTACAATTTTTAACCGCTAAGCGTCAAAGTTAATGAGATTGTAAGCTCTTTTTTCGTAAGCAAACTGAGTTCCGATTGGAAATTCTTCGAACGGAGTACACATATTATAAATTACAATGAAACGTTTTGATTTCAAACTTCTTTAAGTCCTGAACCTTTGATAGTTTTATTTGCTCATCAATAGAAATTCTGTGTGAAGAAAATGAATGAATGTAAACATTTTTTTTAAACTTTCTCCGGACGTGGACATTTTAACGAGCTTCACATCCAAGTTTATTCAAAAATACGTTTATGTACTTCGAGTACTCGTGAGAATGACTGCGTTTTATGATATAAACAATTCCTCTGCAAATCTTCGTAAGTAGAAATCAACCTTAACATTTTTTTCTATTTCCAAATCTTCAGTTGTCATATTAGAAGGTTTGACTTGAATAAATAAATGAATTGTATTGAAATGCGGTTCACCATACCTAACAATTAAATTGCGTATTCGTGTGTGCATTTCATTACTTTGAGGTCATCGCTAAACATAAAATAAATAATTTAAAATATGTCACAAATGGTATACTTAATCCACTTAATTTCAGTTTATTTTGAGTTAACTGAAATGAAGCCAATTTCTTTTCTTAGTTTTTTTTTTCAAAAATACATATAAACGGTGTCCCATAATTCACGCAAGAGTAGAAATGTACTCCAAAAAAAATGACAATGTGACAGCTGACTGTTCGGGGTTAATGACAATGGAGCGCTAACGGGTGGAATAACGCATTTTCATTGTTGAGCAATATTTTTAAAATAAGGAAGGTAGGTGTACTATCACAAGTCGTTCAACAGAAAAGCAGGTTCACGAGAATATTTATGACAGTCCTGGAACATCAATTCGGCACTAAAGTCAAGAATTCAGCATTTCGAGAATCTCTATGCACCTTATTCTCACGAAATACTCATAACTTCATGCTTACAAAGTTCAGATAACTCCAGAACTGAAGAATACTAACCATGTAGCGCGAAGAGAGTTCATTAAATGGATTTTGGAACCACAAGTAGATGCTGAACAAAATCATCTTCAGTGTTTAAGCTCATTTTCTTTTTTCTTTCATAGAAAAGTTCAATAAAGTAGTACGTACTTGCCAGCAAAGCTGGGGACGCCATTTATCTGTGCTATTCCATACATAGCCCCAATCTGTATACTCTATGTTAAGTTTTCTAATTAAAATTCTGTTTTTTATATCGGAATTACATTTTGCGTGATTTATGGGACACCCATTATTTATTGTTATTAAAAGTGACCGGTTCGACATTCAGCATTCGACATACGGACAGACGGGCCGACGAACCGACGAACAGACGGACGGGATTCAAAAAACCAATTTTTTGAGTTCCGCTGTTATCGTAATGTTAGAATCAATCCAAATCTCGAGGACGAAAATTTTCAAGAAAACAATATCTTTCTCTTTATAAGAGAAAGTTAAAATGCTGAAAAAATTAATTTTCGATCAAAAAACAAAATATGGTTGAATTGTTTTGGTTTACTGTATTCCTAACGCAAGTAGTTTTATGTTGTTCATGAAACGGTTATCGTAAAGTTACAATTTTTTGGAAGTTGTAAGCTTAAGGTATTGAAGGGATACCCTGAACTAAACTTATTATCTAAAACTGAAAATGCTGAAAAAGAAAATGTATACATATGTAATGTATATGTAACAAATATATATATTTGTTTGATTTATAAAATCGCATCATCACTTTAGAGAAAACAATAAAAAGATAACGATCTTAAGTGTCAATTGTCAAGTAGCAAAAAAAGTTTGTTAACTCAGAGTTAATTAGGATTAATCTACAGGTAACTAATGAAACAGTTTTGCAGATCAGGATGGTTTAAAGAAAACGAATTAAATCTGCAAGGATAGCTTAGTTGTGAATGGTTTTGTTTTCATAGCAAAATACAAAATGAATCATGAGAAATTAAAAATAAGTTGCAATCAAAATCTGTTGCAAAAGATTGTTCTCTTAGAAATGCAAAGGGTCTGATAAATTTACCCAAAGTTAAGTTAAAACCAATTTGTGTGAAATACATGCTTCTTTAACTAAATTCTGAAGCTTGAACACTAGCTCTGGAAACACTTGTACTATGCAAATCACAAAATCAAGTAAATAACAGATTTGTTCCTGAAAAGGACCACTATCTTTTTCTTCATAAATATAAGTAAAATATATGTCATGATTTTACTTAGGTTGACCTGCACCAACTTATTTTTTTAACTATCAAGGCATTTATTCATCTGATACTTGAACGAATCGGTCTACACAAGTGTGCCTTAATCAACAAATACATTTTGGAAGTCTTTAAACAGTAAAAGGATGAGAACCAACTGTAAAGACTCACATTTACAAGCAGAAAGTAGAAATTCTAACAATAAAACAAAACGATCTTAAAAAGATAACGATCTTAAGTGTCAATTGTCAAGTAGCAAAAAAAGTTTGTTAACTCAGAGTTAATTAGGATTAATCTACAGGTAACTAATGAAACAGTTTTGCAGATCAGGATGGTTTAAAGAAAACGAATTAAATCTGCAGGATAGCTTAGTTGTGAATGGTTTTGTTTTCATAGCAAAATACAAAATGAATCATGAGAAATTAAAAATAAGTTGCAATCAAAATCTGTTGCAAAAGATTGTTCTCTTAGAAATGCAAAGGGTCTGATAAATTTACCCAAAGTTAAGTTAAAACCAATTTGTGTGAAATACATGCTTCTTTAACTAAATTCTGAAGCTTGAACACTAGCTCTGGAAACACTTGTACTATGCAAATCACAAAATCAAGTAAATAACAGATTTGTTCCTGAAAAGGACCACTATCTTTTTCTTCATAAATATAAGTAAAATATATGTCATGATTTTACTTAGGTTGACCTGCACCAACTTATTTTTTTAACTATCAAGGCATTTATTCATCTGATACTTGAACGAATCGGTCTGTGCCTTAATCAACAAATACATTTTGGAAGTCTTTAAACAGTAAAAGGATGAGAACCAACTGTAAAGACTCAAATTTACAAGCAGAAAGTAGAAATTCTAAGATAAATAACTTGCTACCATGAATTTGAAATAAATTAGAAACTACAGCTAAAACTAAATGTAAATTGTATTATTTATTTAACTTCTAAAAAGTGCTAATAAGTGGCGAGAAAATATTGTCATTTTTTCAAGCTGTAGTTGCTTAAAACACCCGGAAATAATGCGATAATTCAGTGTTTAGTTTTGTATTCAAATGTTTATATTCGTTTTCTTAACAAATTCAAACCATATAGAGTATCCAAAGAAAATACAAAGTTTCCCGAACCACATTCCAAATTAAATTTGGTTGCACCTTTTAACTATCTACGCACTTCTACAAATTAAATTCATTCATCACTAAGTCAATTCCTATCATTTACTATGTACTGTGTTCATTACTATGTACTATGAACTCAGCAATGCCTGCCATTTACCTATTTTTGGACACTTCAAAGTTGTTTGTATTAAAAACACTAAACATTTTTTCTATTTAGAGATAAGATTTTCAAAATTAATTGCGACTAAATCGTTATTGCACATTCCTTTTTCGAAAAATAAATTACAATCGTTTATTCTTAAGACCAAATGGAATGAGAATAGAAACCATAAAACGGATTTATAAATTCACAACAAAAATAAGAAAAATTCGAAAAACAGAAAAGTTACTAAAAAAACAGCAAACATTTTTATTTGCTGCAAAGTTTACGCTTAAACAGTTTGGGGCATTTTGAATTTACTCGCACTTACCGTGTACCGCGCCTCATGAATGATTGAGCCATTATCTGCAAATGATTGGGTTCCCTTAACACTTCGTTGTTCGATTTGCATCTCCATTTTGATATATTTTTTTGTATTTATTTAATTTAACTACAATCCACAATTTTGTCTCAATACAAAACACACAAAAAACTATTAACAATTGTCAATTATCTTATAGCGTTGAATATGTTTATTTTAAATAATTTTTTTATCAGCGATCACACAGAATGTTTTTAAATCCTTTTGTTGTCGCGGAATTTTTCAAGCGAATTTAGTCTCGGTTGGTTCTTGAGTTATCCTTTCAAACTGAGAGCTCACAGTCCAGCCAAATCGCAATCGCACATGTGAATTTACCAAACGGTCATACAATCTTCTGAGGCAGAACGGCTAACCCGCGGCTCTATATATAGTTGAATTCGCGCAAACACCTCCTTTCTTATTTGAACGACACGAACAGCTGATTCTTAATAGTATGGCTATATGGGGCCAGCGTAGCCTATATTTGCGAGTTTGTCGTGTGCCCTGACTCCCTGTCTCGCCTGACTTTCTGATTCAGTATCTAGAAGCGGTTACTGTTTGCCACTGATCGTGTATTGGCAGAACATCTCGGCTGTGTAGACAAGTTGGAGATCTCGTCGGAACACAAACCAACAGCAACAGCAGGCAATGATCTTTCGTATTGTTATTCTTTTTTTATTAATTTTTGTTTTGTTTGTGCTTCGGTCTTTGTACGTGCACTGAACGGAAATCTCCGGCAAAGCAAAATGTGCAAAAAAGAAATATAAATAAAAACGATAACTTGTCAAATGTGGAAAGCGGTGGGCAGGGGTGGAGCGGACAGAACCAAATAAGCAATACTTCCTGTATGCACCCGGTTAGCGTGCAAAGGCTGGGCAATATCGGGCGTTTGTCAAGGCGCGATATTGTATATCAGTGCAAAATTTGGGGACACAGTGTTTCGTGTGATAATTGGCTACTATGTGTGAATTGCTTTAATTTTTTTTTGCTTAGGCTTAATAGTATACACGCGATACGATCTGATGCTTTTTGTTGTTTTATGTTCCACTCCGAAGGGTGTTAACCAGATTGTTTAACATTTATGAACATTGACGATGGAAATAGGGCCGCGTGGGCGAGCACATTTATTTATTTTTTTTGCGAAATATGTGGTGTGTTGTTCAAATGTTATAAGTCGCTATATAAAACAATTGACAAAACGCATATTTAATTGTCTTTTAAAATACTATTGTAATACATCTCGGATTGCACAATCAATCAAATGTTGTCATATCACGTAAATATTTGAACATGCCATAGGTAGCAAAAAACTAGTGATTAATGATGGTTTTGAAATTTTACTAGTGATGTCTAGAAAAATTTATATAAATTGTAATAAAATCTATTTATCATTTTCATCTGACAATTATTGACTGATATTAGATGAAAAGTAGTTGTATCTACATTAATAATAGAGTATCAGGGAACCAAATACTGGGTGCATAATATCACACGAAATGGTCAACATCGCCTACGCTTTTTCATTCATTTTGATGCTAATTCTGCAAAAACAAAAAACTACTCTGTAGGACCTTCAACAATAATTATGTTTAAACGACATCAGCTGACGGCTAAAATTGATTTGTTAAGGAAGTATTGTTTTAGACTTGAATTGCCTTACTCAAAATATGAACATTTAAAATTTACGCCGTAACAATATTTTTCTTTACTACGTTCACTATGAAGGTAAATATTGATTTTAAATTTTAAAATAGATTTATATACATAAGCTAAATTACAAATACACCGATTTTATCAGGTCAACAAATAAATAAAATAAAAATGGTGCCGAGACACGATTATTAGTTTGTTATTAGGTGCGTATATTGGTAACAGTAAAAAAAAGTTTTTTTTTTACGGGTAGTTTTGGATCTAATCTCGGTTTTGAATATTAGCTATGATCAGTACTTTTATGCGCACAATTTGTAGTCCTATGGGCGCATTTTTATAAATACATGTATCGTCTTAAAATTGAGTGCGCCCACAATTGGTTGGGTGCACCAAAAACAACGTTGCACCTCCTAGATAGGATTCAAAAGCGTGCGAAAAAACTTATATGAGCTATTAGAATAGCGAACTCTTTAGTTTCGCTTTTTCTTCTATCGCTATTTTAACAATCAATGCTCAAATGAAATAGCCAGATGCATTACTCCCATTCAATAATTCAGCTGCAATACTCGTTACAATATGAATGCAAATCAGTTTACCCTCAAGCCCATCTTCGGACAAACGCTGAAATATAGATATTTGTACGTAAACCGAACAACACGAATGTGGGATGCTCTACCAAACTCTGTTTTTCCTTTCCATCATAACTTACAGACATTATAAACCATTGTTCATCGGAATCTCCTCTCTTTTTATCCCGAATTTCCTTAGCGAAATAGAGACAACTTGCAGAACTGCAACGCTTGCATATTTTAAATGTGTTCACCCCCATTGAAAACTGTGTGTTCTATCTTTTCTGCATGGAAAATTCAGGCATTGAGAGCAGGAGTGGCGTAACCCTCATATTCTCAATTTTGAGTTTAATTCACCGTCATGGGGAATAAAAATATATTACTCGATGCAAAATGTCACTAATTGTATTATACTTTTAATTTTTCAGTTATTATTGAAAAAAATAAATCAAATCATAGGGATTTATTTTTTTTAAATTCTTTAACCACGAATATTTCAATTGTTGCAATTTGGGGTTACGCCACAACTGCTCTGCTCTTAATTCTGCACGTCTGTTTCAGGCATAACACTGTCATAAAAAGCTTCTCAAATTTCTCAAACGTAAAAAAGCAAATAGGGATGGCAGTTGCCAGTTTTAGGGCTCAATGGTACAAATGTAAATCAAAGAGTAGAGAAGCATAAATTGCAGTCAGTGGTTATACAAACACTTTATTAAGAATGTAAACCTTAAATAAGATTCGTGTACAGAATTACATATACCTACCATTTCATGTTTATACTACTAAAACATTATTTTATATTGAAGACATCACTGTTAAGCAATCATTTTTTTATATTTTTGATTTCTAGAACACGTTTGTAATACAGATTTATATTTTTGATTTAAAGAAACCGTTTGTATTGCAGATCTATTTAATAAGAAAACATACATCATTTTTCGGTACAAAAATACACTGATATATATCGCCCCCTGTAGTCAAAATTCAAAATTGAGCGATAGTATGAATGCTTAAATTTTATAAAGAAAAAGTATAAACCTTTTAATTTTCACTCAAAACGTATTAAACAAATGGGCTACGTAATGAAATTTTTATCTGTTTTGTAATGTATTTTTAATGACCCATTCTAGAAGCTATTCTTAAAAAAAATCTTAAAAGACAGTTAAATTAATCTAAAAAAACGACGAGAGATTGTTCTTGAATTGTTTTTGACAACTTTCATTATTTTCGCCTCGGTATAACTAGGTCTATGAACTTCACAAAATAAATGATGAATCATGAGTTATATCTAGACACCACCGCTTGTTTCATGGCAAGAATATATTACAAAAGCAGTAGCTCTAGAACATAATTATCATTTAAAAGAATAAAAATAAGCCCAACACCATCTCTTCATTAAAGGGCAAGTAAGACATGATTCTCTTGTTTTTGAATTTACCGCCTAAACATAAACCAACATGCAATCAATACAATATAGAAGAGCTTAAACGCAGAATAAATAAACATCTGCAAGCATCATCTCAGGACGCTTGTGGGACGTTGCATTTTCGCCTTGTCTAAGAAAAGCTTATAAAAAAAGCGAAGAATTTTTTTATTTAATGTTATTTTATTATTAGGTACAGATATTGCAATTGTTTTGAAGAGCTTTGCGACTTTTGCACAAAGACATAGGGTCCAAGAAACAACATCATGAATACCACAATACGGCCACCATTTTTGCAAACCCCTTTTGGCGGTATTTTATCGGTATAAGATCGGCTCTCCTGAGAGCTGTTCTTTGGATTATCAGGATTCTATTCGTCTACCATCTTATAGACATGTAGCTACTTTCTCGCTAATCTTGAAACAAGTTTGATCCATCTGAAATGGTGTTCCTTTGCAAGGAAATTAAAAAAAATTTATTTCAATCAAATTGCAAAACAACTATTTGCCTGTTCATTAATAATAATAATACATAATAATAATCTACACTAAGCTCACAGAACAGTTACTCCGCAGATTATAATGAAATGTTATGTATATATAATACAGATGAGAGTGTATAACAAAAAATCAAGTAAAATGGAAAAAAATCATTATTTGTAATTTCTTTGGATTGCAAACTCAATACACCTTGCAACCATCACAGTATGCACAAAAGCCTTAATTATTCTAATCTTATCAACCCCTATAACAATGTGATTAAATACTCCCGTTTTCAACGTGGTGTCCATTAAAACATATTTACACATTTCTCGGTCGATTGAAAGAACATCTGGAAATCCTATTATGATGATTACTAATCAATTACACCTACCTCCAACAAGGCCGCAATTGCACGACCGCATATAAATAAAATCACCTGTAGTGTATGTACTCCCATATAATTGTTAATAGATTGGGACACACCTAATCATAAACATAGACTTCTAGACCAGCAAGTCTTCGTAAATGCTTTCCCAACCGTCATCCAGTTCGTTCCATTATGCTGTATGTTCGAATGATCCTAAGCCGCCCAACTCGTGCTCAGTCAGTAATTGCATTTTCCACTCAAGTCGACTTGATAGAATATCTAAAAATAATCTATTTGTAGCCGCGTTAGCCTACAATTACTCATAGATACTAACGACAATTGTTTTTATTTAAAAAACCGAAAAAAGAAACACCAACTGCTAAAACCGTATTTAATAGTTAAAGAGATTTATGGCACAGTGTCAACCAAACAATGCTATGGCTAATGCATGACCACTTTTTTATTAAGGAAGTGATTGAATCAGAAATCAGCCTTAAAATGTGCTGCTGAAAATCTTCCCCGCAGTCTTCATTTCTGTCAATAATTTAACAAAAAACTAAAACAAAAACTGGTTTTAATTTTGTTTGCTTTTATTTCGGGGAACAATTAAATTAGCAAAGAAAATGCAATCGATAACAGTAAGCGAATAAAACTTATTTTTAATCTTATTGTAGAAACAATATGGCTACGTATACTCCGGACCACAAAAATAATCGCACGCATACACACATTTAAGAACTCCCCAAGCAAATTGATAGAGGGAACTTTGAAGTGAGAACGAAGAATGTTGAATAATAAACTTCCGCTCACGACTTGAAATTAAATATTTAAATATTATTGTTTTCTATTTAATTACAACAATACGAGCTCATTAATTGGCAAGTTCACTTCGACAATAAGTGAATGGGTAATGAGTTCATTTATAGAGCCTTATGTTTCCACTTTATAAACCGAGTCTCATACGCTAGACAATTTTTTATTTCTATTCTGTTGCTAGATACTATCATTTTGTCAGGTGTCACAGGTGTTAAGTTCTTAACTGGAAGTTAAGAACTTAAGTTCCTAGCTTGAAGTCACCATCTCCACATGGTCGTGTGCATATTGGTTTCCAGACGATTTGGGGAGGGAAGTGTTTCGATAAATATTTACTATGAATGACCATTGAAAAGCACATCGATTCGAATAAATGCAAATACATTTTAAAGTGCCTACTCAATTGTTGTTGCTAAAAAGTTATTTGCAGGCTGAAGGCGGTTTTTGATTATCGTTTGTTCTTTTGCTTGTATAGCCATATTGGGACTGAAAGGTAGTTGAATAGAGTCTTGAACTGATTGAAGCTGACAGTGCAACACATAATGTGACGTTATGTGTTTTAAAACAGCTTCATCACGTGTGGATCAATGAGATGACATTATGTATTATGACAAACGTTTTATAAAGTTTCCTGACTTTTTTCCAATTTAAACATAAAAAATCAATGTGTTTTAGATTGGTTCATGCCATTTATTGTTTGAATATAATTTTCTTTAATTCATAAATGGTCCATTCTGTGGGTCTAATTTTCGACCACTCTTTCCACTATTCCATGAATAAGAGGAGTTTTGTTGGCTTCCAAAGTTTCAATAGTTTCTGGGTTATCGATGTAAAGAAGAGATTTCACATATGTACATAGAAAGTAATCCATGGTGTCAAATCACAAGATCTTGAAAGAACCAATTCTTAAGATGATGTTTTCATCATCAGTTATAAATATCGTTGAACAAATGATAGAATTGAAGTATCACCCTCTTAGCTTCTTATAGGAATTATTGGAAAATTCCGTTTCAGTTCGGTGGAATGGCAATCATTACTTCACAAAAATATATCTTACTCAGTGAAAAATAAAAAGTTATTTTCTGCGAAAACTATTATAAGAAATTTAAATATTTTTAGGTAATCGTGTTCTAAAATTGCTAAAGTTTGTTGTGACACCTAATCGCCAATGATTACATTTATAAAAAATCCGCAAGAAGTTAAAGAAAATTTCGAACGAGGGTTTTCAATGATAGCCATAACTGGTCCCTAAAGCGATTGGTTCGTTAGCTGTTAGGCATGTAGCGCCATCCTGTTGAAATCACAAATCTACACAAATATCTTGAATATTCGCAACAAAAATTCATTGATCATTGCTCTGTAGCGATCTCCAATAACAATAACAAGTTATTCTGCATAAATCGCTTGCCCATAAACATTTGTAGCTATTTTGAATTGCCTATGGCTGTTCATCGGCCCAAATAGGAACATTTTGCAAGCTGTTTAACCAAAAAGGAGCTTCACCGGTAAAAACAGTGTTTCAAATTACTTAATTTGAAACTGTTCCAAGACCCACAAAGTGAAATTAAAACGTGAACCAAAAGTAAAAACTGTACAAAAGTTATTGTTGTAATTTAGATTATTCAAACGGCTTCAATTCTTGAACAAGCTGTATTTTATACGCTTTTAAACAAAAGACGCTTCGAAATACAAAAGAGATACCCAAACCTCGAGAACGGCAACGAATTAATTGTTCACAGACTTCACGAATACTCCCTTCTCTATGCACTCTGGTTGTTGGATGATTTTCCAATAGTGTCAAATTAAATCATTACCGAGGTTTTCGTTCCGATTAGTATTTCGAATATGATCGCGTTAAGTCAACTATTTTTGACAGCTACGCGTTGAATTTCTTCAGAAGTTGATTGACGAAGAATTGTTGCGGAATCTGTTGAGCATCAGATCATTGAAAAGAACTTATACACATGCGAACTCTACAGTAAAATGCTTCTTGTAAGTCTTGGGTGGGCTCTATTTTGTTTTGAATATATACCTGTATAAATTTATTTCTCATCCAATTAAGCATTCATGAACAAGACAAGACAATGTCTTTCGGAATAGCTAGATAAATTTAAAACAGTCACCAATTTGTTCATTCATAAAATTACAATCAAAGAATATATAAATAACAATAACTAATTGTTTTCATTTATAAAAAAAATTACAAGCAAAGAACATCGGGGGGCAACTTTTGCGTCATCTTGTAGATACTTGTACTAATTGTACGCATTAAATAATACAAATGCATTTTAATTTTCCCATTCATCTCATAAGTCTGTAAACCAATTATGTTTATGGCTACAGTAATTCATAGACATTTATTTTCACACCTTGTATATAAGACCTGCAGCAGAATACTGCAAACCTCCCATTCATACATGTCAATAATAACTTATTTTAAAAACACTAATGATCTTCCATTCATCGTGTGCACATTCATCTCATTGAAAATAGACTTTTACGGGTGCTGTTCGATTCGAATACGTTAGTTAACAAAGTACTAAAATCGATCGTAAGTTGTGTTTTTAATGGTAGACTTAATGAACAAATTAATTGCTGACTATTATTAATACGTCTGAAAAAAGTTTTTGTTAAAATAAAATACATTGATACCGCTCGATCGACTATTGTTTTAAATTGTAAATAATCCTCATGCAGTCCCTTTTAATTGCACCCTGGATAAGATTTTTAATTAAGTATAAATGAAATTTCACACGAATTATGAGTACGTTTTCTCGTTTAAGAGTATACACCTAAGACTTATGCATGCAAAATTCCCCGTTTAAATGCAGTTTAACAAAACTCATTTATCAAAAGTCAGCTAAATAAAATGTTCTTATTAAAATACGATTTGGCAGGAACTTCCACTTCTAACACCAGGTCATTTCGATACAAATCTCCAGTATATGCCCGGAAATGGAAATTTAAAACTTGATTACATCAACTTTCAAGGATATGCTACAATTAAGAAACCGCTTATATTTATAGTTATTCAACATTATAAAACAAAATTTCCAACTTCAAAACTCGGATAGTTTGATAGTAACTAGTAACAGATATCATTGGAACAACATTGTTTTTACTAGGTAGCTTTAAACATTTTTAGCAATCATTTTCTCAATTTCGTAAACTTTAAAAATTAACTTTGTGAAATTAAGGACCATTTCATAACATACATATTCTAATTCAGAAATTCCAGAAGTATTCCCCTCGAAAGTTTTTTTGAGTTTCTTAAAAATTTACCGAAAACAATTTTTTTTTGCGGAAAACGCCCCAAAAAGCTGATGGTTCTGAGTCGATTCACTTTAATGTATATCTATCTAAATTATTTTTTAAGGTTCAACCTATGTATTCAAACTAAATCTACCCTATGAAATATAGTATATAAATATTGGACTATTTTCATAAGATAATATTCTTTTCTTCTATAGAAAATTAACATTAGTCATTCATGGCAATGTCAACTACAGATACTTATATTCATATGGCTGGTGAAAGGTGGTCGTAGTAGCTTTGTAAATGTTAACTAATAAATGAACTCTTGACATTGATTTGTGACTTGTCCGGAAGAACTTTTACCCCAACTGTATATATGTTTACGTATATCTAGATGACTTAATTTGTACATAATCAGGTAATAAAAATAATAATAAATGTAGCATACTAAAAATCATATTACTAAGTTACTGATCTTCCATCAAACGAAGTGGTTCATGTGACAAAATTAACATTTAACCGTCAATATAGGACCTGGGAAGTTATATTTTTGCCAAAACAAATTGGAATTCCAATTGACCCACCATTCCGAACAATGAGAAGCTTTTTTCGACAGTTGTATACCTTTGGATGTTTGTCACACATTCGCAAGAGATGAGGTGAGGCAGAAAACATGGGAGTTGTTATTTTAAGGATTTGAACTAGTCAACCGGCTTAGTATTCCAACATACTAACCACTAAAAAACTTTAAATGGAAACATAAATGTTGTTTGCTCAAAGTGACAGAGTAAAAACAAATTAACTAATCGGACCAGATTTTTTAGTGAAAAACTATAACTTTTGTTGAAAATAAATGACTCAGCTATACATTTTGGATGCAACGTTTCCTCATAAACTAAAAGGAGATTTTTCCGATTGCTGTTTTTGTAGATTAAAAAGCATCGACCTACCGTAATAACTTACCTATATAAACTCTAATTATTCCAGCAGGAATCGTATTAGAAACGCAGTTGCGACGCGAGAGGATAGCAGTTGATTTTTAATTGAGAAGACTCAGTGGATGGCAAATTGTTATCATATCAACCAAGTGATGGTAGAAGTAACTATAAATAACTAGAAAAAAAAATTGAAACAAGTAAAAGAGTAGCAGGATAATAGATAACACATTGCAAACACACAGCAATTATTGTTTTTTCAATGGCCCTGCATCCACTCCAAATGAGTATTATAAATTATTCTCCAATCAGCTGTTCAGCATAGCATTGAAGATCAGACAATATGCAAGACATATACACACTTTCATGAAAGACTGCAATTAAAAAGCTTAGCCTGGGAACTGACAAACCTGTTATGCCAAAAAAATGTACTGTCCATATTCATATTTCTTTCGGTCGTAGCGCCACCAGTTTATGTAAAGTCGCCGCCTCAGTCTCGAATATGACTATGAATTAATTAACTTATTTCAACTACTCATAAATGGCATTTGTTTAGAAAGTATACGTCGCGTCGCTGCATTTGATAAGCACTACTAGATATCGTTGGCTCTACATTAAAGCTACCGTTTGATGTAAACGAATAGTAGCGTGTTGTTAGAAGATTGTAAGTAATTCAATAAATATCGACAGCTTATAAAAATCAGATATAATACATTTTAATTGAAAACTGTTAACATGACCAAACCGAGTTAAACCATTCTGATTTATATGCATTATTCACGTATCCAAATGACTTCGATTTACCGAACAAGTATCTATGCTTATTAAGCTATGTAACAAAATGCTAAATGCTTTCTAAAATGTCTTTGCGATACCTAATTCATCAGTAGGCGTGTTAATTTATTGCACGAATGAACACAGATGTCTAATAGGTATTGATATTCATATTAATTATAGTCAATTTACTTAAACGGTGATAATGCTCTCTGGTGCAATCATGTCACTTGTAATAAGATCATCGTTGATGTAGAAACCATGGAATTAAATGAGAAGTTGAGGGTTTTGTTTAAAGACGTGCAAATGGCTCTGCGTAAGAAAGCTAAAATCTGTGGTAATTCAAAACGAACGCACATGATACATTTGCTCGCAATAATGTAAACGGATATCTCTTTTGTCTTTCATTTGAAAAGGCCGCCCCGTCAGGCAGGCTTGCACTCAGTTTTTTCTCTGAGTCATTCGCTGGAATTTTATGATTCTCATCCGGTAAGGTGAATGCACCTAATCTACGCCTACCTCGTAGAGGAGGTCACTACAGAGATCGTTTACATTGGTTCTGTCACGTTTGCGGAATCAAGAATATGTAACAAACGATTGGGAAAACCTCTATTAACATGCGAATTTATTTAATTCTATTTGCGATAGGTAGGTTTGTGGGTTTGATCGTGGCGCCTTGATACTCTAGATTAATATGATAAAGCAAACAGCAGCAAGAAACTTGACGAGTAGCTCCTGTTGAAATTGTTGTAAAGTAGCTTTCTTTAGAAAAGGTGTGGTAGTAGGAATTCCCTCACATAATAGTTTTCCATTGTCCAGAACATGAAAAGGATTTGTTCGATTACTAGCTTGCCATTTACATAGTTGCCGAGTACGTAAAAATGTTCTGAAATCAGAAAAATAATGCGAATACTTGGATTTATTTACCACTTTGTGATACGATATTTAAAAAGATGTAGAATAATAAACAGGTTTGATTTAAGTATCAACTTTGAACTCATTAACTCATCAGATGAGTGTTGATCACCACGGAATCCTGTTTTAAAAGGATGTGATACATTCAAATCCGTACGTATGACTAAAAGTTGCACGCAAACAAATAAATTGCTTTTGAATTAATTAAAGTTTGAATCAGTTTAATTAATAGTTGATACATTTGTTTAATATAAATACCTGCCCAAAATCAACTTGACGCAATTCTTTAGAATTCACTGTTTCTGGCTTTTCTGAAAATTTCAAAAATGTACAGAAATTTCGGTGTGGATTTATTAAAAACAAGATTCGTTGAGTCAAAATCCTCCAATTCTTTACACGTGAGTACGACAAACGTATTTGATACCAGTTCAAATTGCCGTATGCATACATCTTATATCATTAAAAAATAAATTACATTAGGATTTTCGTATACAGATGACTAATATTACAGAGAAACACAAAACCTGTAAGGTTTAGATTTTGACAATAAATACCCCTTACCTCTGATGTGGGGAAATCTAATGATTACGCTCTGAATAACCTTTTACGAATACCATCGTGCATTTATTTTCTTTCCTCGAATAACAATTAACTGTAATAAAATATGAGTGTTGAATAAGATCCAATTTATAATACACTTATTTATTTGTAACTTAATAATTTGTAACTTAATAATTTGTAATTTGTTTTTAATATCTATATAACGTTTATTACATTTTTTAACTCTAATTTTTATTTCAATTACTACCCAATGTTTTTAAAGAACATGTGACACTCAAGAAAAGTGAAATCTTAAAAAATAGGTATGTATGGAAAGTAAGAAAGTACTTTATTTTAAATTTGCTCATAGCAAATAGTAATTGGTTTCATAAAATGTTCAAACTTGAGATTTTGATGGTACAGAGCCACACAAAAGTGGTTCTCGCCATTCTGTCCGTCTATCTCTACTACATACGCTATTCCTTACGGATTGCGCCAATTTTCTACCATCTTTATATTTTGAGTTTCTATGGTCGTTAATATTAGTCATTTCAGTTAAACCCCTAAAAATCTAACGATTTATATTCAACATAAGAAAAACAATTATGTTAATGATAGGATTTTTATATTTCAATCGAATGAATTTGGCTACAAATTTTCCCAACTATGAAGACCACTTAAGTGAAATGTCTAAGGCCTCATTATCAAGTCTACAAAAAGTAAAAATGAGAGCAAATAAGCAAAAAATCTGATCACTTTAATCGATTTTTAGAATTTACAGAACAAATATTTACTGATGAAATTGTAATTCCCAATATGTAAAGCAATAAAGACGGAAGCTTTGCAAAAAATTATAACTTCATATAACAAAAGAAATTGGTGAAGGCATTAACGAAAAACAGATAAATAAACAAATTGCCAACATGAACAATACAACCGACGAAAATCTTCACCAGATAGACAACTTTTATAGAGATTTGCAAATTCAGCCATCTATGTTAGAACTCATTTTATTGTATACGACCCAGTATATTCGTTGGTTCGCTAGTGATTCAACACATTTACTTGACAAATAGATATATTGCTTATAAAATGCATGAATAAAAAACGTCTAATACACCAATATTAGATAAAACATTAGTTTAAGAGAAAAATATAAAAAAAGTTTAAGACCAAAAAAATATTAGGTTTGAATGCCACTTAAGTTGACAAAAAAAAAGAAACTAAAATATTGGATTGGGTGACCTCTTAAAAATTGCAAAAAACAAACTTCAGTAAAACAAGAACAACATTTAAATGTTAATCCGTTTCTAGAAGTAAAAAAATACATGCTGTTAAAGTTAAGCAGAGAAGAAAAGAATAATTAGAATTATTAAACCAAAACACCATAAATGCGAGATTCTAACGCAACATAATCAAGACTAAAAAGTCAAATGACTGACAAATTAATTAATTGATATCCAACAAGAGATAATGTAAGACGAAGTATTACCAGCAGAAATTAACTCCACAGTGTCCGTTATAAGCAGTTGTACAAAAAATAGTCAAACACCAGAATGAAATTCTAGGGAGCAAAAGATGGACAAATGCCGAAGATATTGTGCGTGTTGGTACCGCATCAAATGGACAACCAACGTATATCGGCAACATATTAATGAACTCATACTCATCCAATGCTAATCAACTAAACAAAACAATCTGTTTAAACTTAAATTACTATAATAATGTAATTGTATTGGTTTGCGAATAAAGCGGTATCTGAGTAGACAACTTTGCGAAGAATATTCCAAACAACACTGTAAGTGGTGGTGTGTCAAGTGATGGAAATCCAATTTATGTTGCAAGACTTAAGTCAGGCTGCTCGATTATACCCGGCCAAGTGATACCTGCGAAAGGTGTAGCATCCGCATTTTATAATAACGAAAACATACAGTCCAAATATAGCCAGGTCTTGACTTACCAACATGAAGATGAATACATTTGTGTGCCGGCACCCTATGGTGAGATTCCTGATCATTCCGTTGTTGGAAGTAAACCCAAAAGTGGGGAGTTGATGTATGTTGCATTGATCAATAAAACACTAGGATTTGTTATATCATCCGCTGCTGCCAGAATGAACGCAACGTATTTTATTTTGGTTTGTCAGATAATGAAAGGAAATCGTTGCTAAGAGGGGACCTAATATGACTGCGAAGCCAATTGCATTTGGATCAAATCCCGCGTATGCATCCAATATATTGAAATGAGTCACATTTTAACTTTGTTTATTTGTTTCTGATGCACATACATGTTTAAATGTTAAATACATGTAAACAGTTTTCGCATCATGTGTTTGATCGTAGTTATACTGCAGTGCTGTTCAAGAGTATGAAAGTTTGTAGCTGCATCTCTTGTAAATAGTGGTTTAGTTACAAGTAGCAATTCCCTTCGAACAGCATTAGATAGTTCCGATAGTCTAAAATATCGATAGTTTTTGTGCCACCTAAACATTTCTAAAAATTCCAAAAAGGTTCATATGTCTGGATTTGTACTTCGTGCTTTGGTAATCAGAACAAAAATTGTGATGCAGAAGTGCTTTAAAGTAGGCCTCGCAATTATGTCTATGTGCTGACCTAAAATCTAAACGGTTGAACTAATTGTTTTCTGAGGTTAATAAGGACATGTATAGAAGGATTTTGAAAATTGCAATTTTTATTCTAGAAAAATCAAAACAAAAAAGTAGAAAATGGCTTGTTATTATTAATAAAGTTTAACATTGTATATATACTTCTGAAATAATGACAGAGTGAATTAATAACAAAAAATTATTGTATTTTTTTTTGTAGAAGATTTTAAAAACTTAAATTCACAGAGTAATATACAAACATATATGCATGTGTTTGTGTTTTCATCAACCACATATTGAGAGGTAAAAATTTCAATGTGGCTACGAATATTTTGTTTCATAGCTATCTTTTTACCTATTCAATCTTTCTAATATTTACTCTGCAAAATTCTGCTCCCATTTTCAAAACAAAATCTTCTCTTCCCTTAGTCCATAGTAACGCTGCGAATCGCTAAATACATCATATTATAAGAATAAAACTAATTTTTTTCTGGCAACACTAATAAAAGTGTATGTTGATTGCTTGCAAACCAAAAAGCTGCAAATTTTGAATTTTAATTAAGGGGAATCACATTATGTAGGAATTATAAAAAGCACAATCTCTATTCTATTCTTAATGAAGTAGTTGAGTCAGCTTAAGGAAATGAAGAGCTGATAAATATTGCTTATTTAAGTGTGTGTGAATTCAAACAAATTTTCAGTTGAAAATTTAAAAGCATACAAAGTGGTTGACCATATAACTCACAAGATGGTCCAAGTAATTTCTATCATCGCAATAGTTCTACTACCAATTACAGTGAATCTTTCAACTGGTAAATCAACTATTCTTTACAATTTTTTTAACGTATATGCTTATCTAAAAAGATCAATGATTAGCTTGAACGTATAGTAGCTCTTTGGCAATAAGAAACGATTAATATTCTAAAAGGGTGAAATTCAATGTTTAGATTTATTTGCAATTTTCAATATTTCTGTTGTTTATTGTTTGTTATTATTTGTTTATTAAGTTTGGGTGTTGAAATAGAAAACACAAACCAGAATGCAAATACGCTTGAGGAAAATTTCATATTTAGAACAAATATAATAGATTGCCCCAAAACACAATGCGGCATTGACCTCAAATTGATCAAACTTCATGAGCTGAATGATCTGTCTTAGAATCAAAGACATAACCAAGGTAACGTTTCGGAAAATGTTGCACTCGAAAAACAAAAACTTTCAACATTTTACTTAAAGTCCGATTTTTTTTTTGCCGATTTCCGTATTTTTGGCATCCGATTCGTTAAACAACAATTCACCACAACTTTTGTTTGATACATGTTAATTGATTTTATAATTATGAAATGATAGTCATTGAAGACATATCGACAAATGATGATAATGCAAGTCAGCTGTCAAAGCTGTTTGCATTAACAAAATTCAACTTTTATTCATAAAAATCAAGATTTCTGTCGATTCTCTTAAATAGGGTTCGGGTGTTTTTGAAATATGTAAACAAATGAGAGGAAAATTGGTTGGGGATATATATACACGATTTGCATTGCGGATTCTAACTTTTTACAAGGCAGGCCTTACTAGTTCTATAAGTAGTGTAGTTAAAAAATTAATTCGAGATATGAGGTTTGTTCGAATTATGATCTATTAAAATATATTTATTCTACTCTAGCTTCACAATGGATCGCATTACGATCAGGTGATGATATTCCAAAGTATGCAGTATTAATCGATAGCGCTATGAAGCTATATGTTGGCCGGGCCAGACACTTTGACGAAGTATTACCAGCAGAAATTAACTCCACAGTGTCTGTTGTAAGCAGTTGTAAAAAAAAAATAGTCAAACACCAGTATGAAATTCTAGTGAGCAAAACCAAATGCTACTGGCAAAGATGGACAAATGCCGAAGATATTTCCGAAGATATTGTGCGTGTTGGTACCGCATCAAATGGACAACCAACGTATATCGGCAAAGTATTAATGAACTCATACTCAATCAACGATAATCGACTAATCAAAACAATCTATTTAACATTAAATTACGATAATAATGTAAATGTATTGGTTTGCGAGAATAGAGGTATCTGGGTAGACACCTCCGCGAAGAATATTCCAAACAACACTGTAAGTGGTGGTATGTCAAATGATGGAAATCCAATTTATGTTGCAAGACTTAAGTCAGGCTGTTCGATTATACCCGGCCAAGTGATACCTGCGAAAGGTGTAGCATCCGCATTTTATAATCACGAAAACATACAGTCTAAATATAGCCAGGTCTTGACTTACCAACATGAAGACGAATACATTTGGGTGCCGGCTTCCGATGGTGAGATTCCTGATCATGCCGTTGTTGGAAGTAAAGACAAAAGTGGGGAGTTGATGTATGTTGCATTGATCAATAAAACACTAGGATTTGTTATATCATCCGCTGCTGCCAGAATGAACGCAACGTATGAGATTTTAGTGAAAAATAAATTATAAGAAATACAAGTGTTTTCCTGTATAAATATATATATGTTGGTATAAATAAATATATGTTGGTATACTTGTTCTATTAGCAAGGTGCAGGAACTATTTCTCTTCCGGCAGGGTTGTGACTTGAATATAAGGATTTTAACCCACCCCCTTAAGTTGATTCCAAATGGACTATATAGGTGGTTTCTTGTTTCCATAAAGTAATAGGCTTTATATTAATCGTATCAGAAGTTTTTTTTTTATGACAGGTTCATATTCTTGATTGTTTGTTAGGCTTCTGCAAGAGCTGACAAAAACTTAAGGTGTTGTTACTTTCGGGACTTAACTCCACGTTGATAGATCAGTAGTTCACCGCAATAGCTACTGAAGCCACACAATATAAGAAGTTAATATTTTTAATGAAAGTAAGCAAGAGTTTATTGATGAAGTAAACTATCAAACATCAAAGTCCGACATTACGATTCTGTAGATTGGATAGTATCAAAAACGAATAAGAAAATGTTTCGATAAGTCCCTTAAAAGTTTGAAAAATATTTAGTCCCGCTAGGATTGCCTGGTTGAGGAGGTGAAGGTTTGATCATTTTTTGCATCTTTTTAGCGACACTGATATTATCAAAAAACTTGATCGATCATATTCCTACCTCGCAGAATCTTCGTTTCCCAGCCACATGGCCGACGCAATACACAAGATTTCCCAACTTGAAACCAACCTCAACCATATTTAATTGGAATGGCAGGAATGCCAATTCCAAAACCCCTTTTGGGTGCTGCCCCAAGAACCTCGAATATAATAAAATAAATAAATCTGCCAAGCAGTTTAGCCTCCAGATTCTCTATCATCGTAATGTAAGGTTTGATAAAAATCTCGAGTTCTTTTGTTAAAATATCAGTAGTTGCAAGTGAAAAATAAGTTTTGAGAACATTAACATTAATACAGAAGACTGTACTAGATACTTGGAAAGTATTATAAGCTTATTGGTGTGGAAATTTTGATACAACTATGAGGGTTGTAACAGTAAAACAAATTGAATAATTTAAAATCTATTATTGGGACAATTTTATACAGCAGTCGTTTAAATTCTTAACGCAATAAATTTATTGGACCGTCTACAATTTACTAATATGTACCTTCGATTGCCGTCAATAATTACTAACTGCGTTAAGATTCGCTGGACAAGGATTAAGTCTCATCGAAAAGTAAGAAAACGATTATAACTTCGTTTATGCAAGATAAGTTTCAAAACTGAGTTGCAGAGCGAAATAAATTTTTAGCAAATGGTTTTGGGGTCCAGTTATAACAATTATTAAAAACCGTCATTGCGGATTTTGCGGCTTCCTTAAAAATTAATTAATTTTTTTAATACAGGTTTTTTCAAAAATATTTTATTTTTCAATTTAAGTTTCCCAGAAAATCACTTTTTTCAATAAATAAAAATCGCACACTCTTGTGACGTAAGGACGGTCCATAGTGTCTTGTAGATAAATCATCACACCTACCCGCGAAAAAAAATTGCCTTTTATGGAGCATAAGACTCTTAAAGCGGTTTCCAGAAAAAAAAACTATTTTTGTAGTTGGAATGACGTATCCGTTCTTTTAACAGAATCAGATAACTATCTGCCTATGATCTTTATGGATCATATTCGCAGCCTACGTTACAAAATGTGCTACATTTATACTTATAAGTAATATATCAGTATATAGAATTTGAGAATAGAAGACAGTTTAATAGTTTTGGTTGTCCTTCAGACTTTCGCAGAGATGCGGGAAAATGGGTTTTTCTTTAAGAATTTAAACTAGGGATAAAACGCTTAATAGCCCACTAACCAGAGGTTTAAGAGGCTACACATATAATTCATATCAACAACTTTTGTATCGATTTGTAAATTGCGCAAAAAAATAAACAACTTAGCCATGTTAGTCATGCAAGGCGAATATTTTAATCATTGTGTCAATTTCGACAGACATGCAAATGCGAGACCACATTCTAATGCCATCTACTAAGTTCCGGCTAAACGCTGAACTACTTCAGCCTCTCTATCAAATAGATTGAGTAATTCTGGTCACGAATGCATACTCAAGTACAATCACTTTTTTTTTGCTATAAGCTGTATACTAAGGTTACTAACGCTTTACCCAAAAGTGGGGCAAAGAGATTGCCCCAGCATCAGAACAATGTAACTGCGCTATCATTCTATGCCTCAGATTTGTAATGGTCTTACCCTGAGTGGAATTAATTCAAAATCAGTTTACCCACTCGATTTGTGCATTTGATTAATGCCGCGATAGTAGGTGACCAGTGGCCACAAGCAGTAATCGTTGTGGATGGAAGCAATCCATCTTTTAAGGACACAAACCATCTTAACAAACACTTTGCTAAAATTGGCGTCGACACTGGTCTCTCACCCGCTCTAAAAGTCATGTAAGCCATGGCTTACAGGCTATTAATTAATCACATCTATTTATGTAGTGACAGCCACGACGACTACGCGACGTTGGTGGGTCTCGAATTATCTAGTGCGAGATTGTATACTACATTGACCGTAAGCCATTGATTATAGTTAGTAGGATAGGGAAAAACTTTATAGAACTGAAAAAGTGCATATAATTCTCACTCACGGTTTTTTAATTGAAAATTTATTGCCTCAGCATGACTGGGCTTGTGTAGCACATGTGTGAAGTCTCTAAGGCGTCAGAAGTGGTAAGTTATTGGGGAAAGATTAGTTTGCATGTAACGAATATGAAGGATCCGATCGATAAAGTGATTTAATGGTTCGTGCGTCTTGTAATAAGATGATGCTGAATTGTACGTCAGAAACTTTGTAATGGCGATATTAATAGCTTGCAGATTTTTAAAGGAATCATGAGTGAAGGAAAATATTTAGCCCAGGAAGTGATGGAAAATTGATTTGATTGTTGATGGAGAATAGCATGTAATGTTATATGCTCAGTAATAGTAAACATTGCCTTTTTTCTCCAGAAGACTTGAAAAGTGATAATGATAAACTGTGAACCTTTTGCCCCGTAAAACTGAACAAGTTTAGGTATCTCTATTACACATACATAACCTAATTATATAAACGAAACTTTCTGACCCCACTATCGGATAACGATATTGATTAAGTCTTGGATTGTAAAGCCGTTTTTACTCGCAGCGAAAAGAATTCCAGAATGCCAGACTCCTATCGTTTAACACATAGCTATCGACCATACTAAGGAAAATATGATGGTGATTATGAATTCATGGTGATCCAAAATATACTCGCTATCAGAATCTGCTATAACTATTTCAAATGTCAGCTGGCATTGTTTTCATATTTGTGAGGTTAAAAGACTAAGGCCCCCTTTCTTGTTTGCCGAGTTACGGCAAAACTGAAGATGTCATGGTTTCATCACCAGCAACTCGACGCCCGCGACGTGCCACGTAATGGACCATTTAATGTTCTTATCTGCAGCGCCTAAAATATGTTCCTTTACTAAATGCAGACAGTCCTATAAGTACTGCCTATGGAATGAAGTAGAATATTTTTGTTCAAAATTTATCATGAGGGACAATGCCCATATTTATCTGAACCAATACGTAGACAATCAAAATTTGCGCTTCGGGGATAAGTATTGCATATACTTGAACTCGAACATTGCGCAATTTGTATGCTAAAGGTGCCATCGGGAATGATTTCTTCGAGGAGAAAACACTGTTAAGATGACTTACCAGTCATCATTCATTGTCATGAATTGATGGGTGAAAAGTCATTTGCTTAAACTGGATGGTGTAACCACATTTCTCAAAAAAGAGCCATATGCCTATTGTAAAATATGGACCCAACTTTTCATTTTCAAAAATTAGTCGAAAAATACTTAAAAGTTCAATTAAATATTTAAGGAGAAAGACATTTTTTTGACATCAAGCTGTCTTTTAAGCCATTTAAAATTGTGTCTTCAGATCTTGTACTTCAGTGTAGGAATAAACTGGCACTCTTACTGAAAAGTGACGGGCTCAGTGGCGCGATGGCTGGTGCGATGAACTGCTGCGCAGAAGGGTCTCGGTTCGATTCCCTCCCTCCTCTCGTGATGATCTGACAAATCATCCGAGTAGTATCAATTGTCAAAAAAAATCTTATCTCAAATTCGCAGTTCGGAGTCGACATAAAACAGGAGATCCCGCTATCTAGCAGAAGTACACAAGCACACATGAATGGTTGTGAGAAAGCTCGACCCTGGGTACTAACTAGCCTCTTGCGCAAAAAATATGTATTTTTATACTAAAGTGTATCCCATTATTTACGAATAATTTAAAATGTGCGCCATACTGTGCTGACAACATCAAAAAATGACAATGTGACAGCTTACAGTTCGGGGCTAGTAAAAATGGAGCATTTTCATTGGTGAGCAATATTTTAAAAATAATGAATGTTTGTCAGTTACAGTCCGCAATGTTGGTACAAAATATGGCCATCGTAGTAATTTAAGACCATAAACTGTGAAGAGAATTTTCGAACAACAGAAAATTTCAATAAATTACCACGTACTTTCCAGCAAAGCCGTGGAGGAGATTTATCCGATGTGCTATTCAATACCTAACACCAATCTGTATACTCTATGGTTCAATAGAAAATTTAAGCTTTCTAATTAAAATACTGTACTCTCTAATCAAAATTACATTTTGCGTGAATTATGGGACACCCTTTACAATATATAAAATAAGTGTCCTGGATAGGTTCTGTCACATGACAAAACCCTTTAGTCCTTCAGCTGCTTAGCTTCCAGGTCTGCATATAGACGGCCAAACAGACCGAAAAACATATCGATATATAAACATAAAGTTTCACTTGTTAGGGCAACTTCACCATGGTTATGTTAGGTCTGAGTAAACCAATGCTTGCGCTACAGGAGAAAGTAAAAAGTTAGACAGTTAATCGAAGTAGTAATTGGCCCATACGTGGTTTGTAGTGAAAATTGCTAAGAGATCTTGTAGTTAAGACACAAGCGTATTGACAGTCAAGGTGTCGTTTTTATGTTTTTGCAATTCCCTGAAAATGTCCGTCGATCTAAGTCTTGTGTGAAATCATGTTGCTGGGTAAATTTGTTTATAAATTTACGACAGTCTTTCTCTCCCACAGCTTTCTAATGGCAGCTTGGATCTCAATAAAAACTTGAATAAAGACGATGATTAACATGTTGTTTTTAATCTTATTCTGTAGATGAAAATAGCTTCGCCATATACAACTAATATCTGTTTCCAGTTGCTAAGTTCAAAGTAACTAATCAAACAAGCTAACGAACAATTTACAATTATCTTACTCTTATAAAAACTTGTGGGAGCCTCATTCTAACCCATATTACAGCTAGTGCAATTTACACATTCGCAACTGAAACTGACCTGTCACTCAAACTGAATGCCAATGCAAGGATTTGCAATTATGATCTTCGTGGATACACAATCCCTATTACACACACTAGTGCAGTGAATAAAAAAGAAAGGAATATACAACAAACAAAATCGATTGCGAACACCATCGAAGGTTGAAACAAATCAAAGCAAAAACACAGTGGATAAGAACTTTCCATGAACTTGAGATTGCAGTTACAGTTGACTCAGATGCTCGATATCATTGGCAATGGGGATGCGAGGTGTAGGAAGTACGCTCAGTCGAAGCACTTCCGAGCTGTTTGGCCTTTAATTGGATCATACGACAAATGTCGCCTATGGGGACGTGCATTAATGACATCCTACATGTGTATGCAGCGCCTATGCCAGGGTTTCTTTTTCCTTTTGTTTCTCTTATTCTTGTCAAAGAGCTAATTTTGTGATCGTGTCGCCAGTGAACAAGTACACAGCCACTGCCTGAGGCAACATTCGTTATTGACTTTGACCGGCATTTAACGGTGCGGCGGTCACATACAATCACTTGTTTCGAAGGAGGTTAGCAGCTTAGTTAGGTTATGCTGATAGCTGCTCACATATTGTTGCATCAATTGAGGGACTACAGGCGGTTCTGACTAATTTGCAAAACTAATGTATGTAATTGTACAGACCGTGAGATATTTATACTAGCACACCTGCTGTAATGGATTACATCTAAGCATTTCCATCTGAGCACTTACCAGCGACCTACACTATAAGTAAGTTTTATTAGTTTTATAAGTGCTTAGTGATGGTAATAACAATTAAAATTATTTATACGTTTATTAGGTAATGTGCATTTACTTTTTAATCGAATATGGCGAAAGTTGTGTTTTTTGTTCTAAAAGGGCATGTCGCTATCTATGAATCGGATGGCGAAATCTCAAAATTTTACCAAATCTGACTCACAATTTGTTTAATGAGCGAAAACTAGCTAAAATACAGCACATACAGCATATTGAACTAGGCCTTGAATATTGTTTCTCTATTTGTGGTTTGTCCACTTTTTTTTTTAAAAATCCACATTTCATTTCTAGAACTTAAAGTACGACCCTTCTACAGCCTTATGTGTATACTTTATCTGCGCTAAGATATTTTTGATAAACAGAAACAGCTCTTCACGATGGTCACCTTTTTCGGGCGAACTTATCAAATGCTCTAAAACTTTACTAAACGTATGATTGGGAATGATAAATCTTTGCTCATATTCTTGGCAGGGTAGTGGAGTTTTCTCCATGAAATTTCATGAAATTATATAGAGCCACTTTAAAAATTATTGCTGTGGAGCTGTTGAATAAAGATCATCCCCCAATGTTCTATTTATATCAAGCTCTTTAGAATAAATATAGACGGTAGACTCATCGCTTTATAGGAATCTCAATTGGTTCTCATAGGCAATAAGTAGAGGAAAGTATAGTCTAAGTACACAGCCGGCTTAAAAAAAATTAAGTATTATAATAAAATGTCTTTAGCCTCGGAAAGTGTGCCAGTGATGATACTTACTTAAGTGGCTCTACAGTCCGGAATGAACCTGTGCCTCAACCAAAATGCCTCTCCAATTAGACCGGTCCTTAGCTAACTGCCTCGGTTTCTACTTGTGCGCTACTTCAGGCGAGGTCTTCCTCTACTGCATCCGACGTCTGGCTGGGAATCGAAGACTCAGCGAGCCGGAGTATTGGTGTCCATTCGTTCTACATGGCCTAGCCATCTTAAACGTCCAATGCGGAGTTTTTTGACCAGGGTCATGTCGCTGTACAGCTCGTATAGTTCTTGGTTGAATCTTGGTCTCCAAAGCCCGTCAACGCAAACGGGACCGAAGATTTTTCGAAGAACTTTCCTCTCAAATTGACCAAGCATTTCTTCAGTCGCTTTTGAGACGGTCCATGCTTCACCGCCGTAGAGCAGGACTGGGATGATCATGGTCTTATATAAGATCTCCTTAGTAGTTCCAGTGAGGGCTTTACTACTGAATTGCCTTCTTAGCCCAAAGAAACAGCTGTTGGCAAGAATAATTCTTCGTTTAATTTCTGACGAGATGTTGGAGTCAGAGCTAATAGCGGAGCCGAGAAAGATAAAGTCCCGTACTACTTCAAAGTTATATCTGTCAATGGTGACGTTCTGTCCATTTCGTCGATGTTGTGTGTCCTTTCGTGTTGACATTTGCGCTTCTTTCTCTATACTAGCAAACGTGGCTATGACATCACGTTGGGTCCGACCAATGATGTCAATATCGTCGGCGTATGATAGTGGTGTTGGCTCAATCAAATAACAGTACATATATAAAACAATATTTTATATTCATGTGTTACGTAGTAAAAGAGCCGCAATACATCGTTCTATTCCATAACATAACATCCCTTTTTGGGTAAATTTAAACGTTAACAAATTTTGTTAAAATTAGGTACAATATTTTGGAAACACATTCATAAATTTTAATACATGGTATCATTAAATCAAATGTATCATGGAGTGAGCATGGACTCACATCTAAGTAGAAACGATTAGATCACAGAACTTTTTCATTTTTTCCTCCACATACGATCGAAGTACCCGCTGGTTGACAACGTTATTATGCTTGTCATAAGCAATTGATCACTAGTCCCGAGTAAGATAATCGCACATAACTTAATAATTGTTTTTTTCTGAACCTCTAAAGATATAATTATATTCTCACATACCACCGACACTCCAGAATAATTGAAACTGCAAAAAATCCCAATACTGGCATAATTTAGCCAGGTTCGTGACAACATTTAGATAACCAAACGCCATGCTATTGTGTATACTTGATCTACATCTGATGTCAACAGTAGTAATTCGTTTTCGTAAAAAAAAACCTAGACAAATAATTGGCACTATTTTTTATACTCAGCCTATCTACGCTAGTCTAATCACAAATGTATCTAACTATATATTTGACATTTTACTTTGCCGAAACAAAAAAAAACTGGATACAGCACCATGTCCAGCGGCCATGTTACGGATATGCTTGGCAATTGTTTTCTCACCATCCACACTGCGCAGCGTTCCGAGATAAGCTAATCTAAATATTTACGAAATCTGCAAATGGTATACCATTTCCATTTGCAATACAATATGTGTGCGAGTTATTTCGTATTCGTAATTAAGTAGCGTACGAGAAGTGCATTCAAAATTACGACTAGATACACAAAAACATTTCATTTGCATTTGTTTATCTGGTTGTCATTATTATACAGCCTCATATCGAACGTTGTGCAATTGTATTAAGTAAGCGTAATAATAAGCTTTTTCCGACGCATACGTTATGCAATTTAAGTAAATTATTGACGTTATATTTGTGCAGCAAAAAATACAAATAAATTGCAATAATTTGCGAACAATTCATTTTGACAACAAAACAAAAAGTTGAATGCGTCAATGAAACTAAGTGATTACTTTTTTTGTTCATGATGTTGTTATGACTTCATGAGTCAACAAAAATGTAAGCAAAGTTGGGGAAAATAACAGAAATTTACAAGTCTTAAATAAAACCTTGAACTTTGAGAGATATTAATTCACAATGAAGGTAGAGAACACTCACCTTTGAGGTTTTTGTTAACAGGATCAGCTGAAATTACAAAAATATTATAAATTAATATGTTTTTTTGTAACTTGTTATTGGTTTGAGAAAATTTGTTCTTAAATGTTTAATCATTTCAATGGCATTGTGTCAAATCTCCCAAATCATAAAAATCTCACATAGCGCAAAATGTTGGCTGCATTTGCTCAAAAATTTAAAAAAAAATATAAAATTGCCCAAAAGTGTATTAATCGCCTTATGTCAAATCCCTGAAAAAATAAAAAAAAACCTATAAATGTAACTGATTATGAAGGAAAGAACGGAAAGTCAGATGGGAAAGCGGCTTTCAATTCACTTAAAGAATTATTGATTATAGGTATATTGTCATCACTTTTGCTATCAGTAAATAGTGGAAAGCGTGGCTGGCTTCACTAATCATTATTTTTATATATATATTTGTATCGTTAATAAAGTACAGTTTGCTATCGCACAATTTACATTATTCGCACAGAACGATGAACAAAAAAAAAATATATATATATATATGAGTGCATAGTTTTGTATAACATAGCAGGTATGACTAGGATTATAGTATTAAATAAAGTAAATAAAATTAAATAAATAACTAAAATGACTAGATTAAAAAACAATAATACAAGAAATTATTAGTTAAATAAATAAATAATCAAACACTCGTGGTTTATCCCTCAATTTGACCGCTCAACTTTCACCGCACCGGACGGCTGACTGCCTCACGTCCAGGTTTTCAGGGCGTTAGAGATTTTAATCCTCGACTTACACCGAAGGAATGTGAGTGGGTGATCATCACACAAAGCGGTTTCTCACTTTTCTAATACGGCCTTTCGGATTCAAATTTGTCGACAAACATCGACTCACACCACTACCTTATCACAACTTATATCAAAAGCAGACCCCTGGACAAAAATGAAGCCTAAAAGGCTAAACTGCTAACTGTCGTTTTCGTATAGGTACAGAAAGAGCAATAGCACAAGCGCGCGATCGAAGATTTATAGGGGTGCCACTCCAGGAACGATGTTCGTAAGTTTTAACAAAGTACAGGCTGTCCGCCTGGAAGGTAATCTACTTTGTTTTGCCGCCATTTTTGTAAACATTAGTCTTTACAGTTCATATTTGGGAGTCGTGAAGATGACACGTGGCAAATTTATTACGGAAAAATATTCGATTAACCAACGTGTTTTAATCATTAAAACCTTTTATCAAAATCAATCATCGATTACTGTGACGATGAGAAAGTTACGTGAAATTTTTGGAAGAAACAACGTGCCAACAAAACGCACTATTTATCGTTTAGTGAATGATTTCGAAGAAAGAGGATTTGTGTGTGATAGGCCTTAGCATGGACCACAATGTACTGTAAGATCGGCTGAAAACAACACTGCTGCTCAAGGAAGTGTTCAAAACAATACATCAACCTCAATTCGACGCCGTGCTTAGGAGCTTGGTCTTCAAAGAACAACTTTGGCCACACAAGGATTTGCGTTTGTTTCCATTTGAGATTCAGTTGACACAAGAGCTTCTTCCACAAGACCATTTACGCTGCCGTACATATACCAAAAGGATGCTACAGCTAGCCCATGACAACCCCGATTTTTATGAAAAAATCATAATGAGTGACGAGGCACATTTTTATTTGAGTGGATATGTGAATAAACAGAATAGTCGGTTCTGGGCAATGGAAAACCCTCAGATTATTCATCAGTCACCTTTGCATCCATTAAAAGTTACAGTCTGGTGTGCAATTTGGTCAGGAGTAATCATTGGACCTTAATTCTTTGAAAATGAAAACGGCGTAACGGTAACTATGAATGGGGAGCGATATCGTGGTATGATTGAAAACTTTTTAACGCCACAACTGCATGCTTTGTACTTGAGTAACACGTGGTATCAAAAAGACGGTGCCACATCGCATACAGCTAGGTTACAATGGAATTACTGCAAGAACTCTTTCCACAACAAGTTATTTCAAGAAATGTGATGTTGATAGGCCTCCACGGTCGCCTGATTTGACTGCTTCGGACTTCTTTTTGTGGGGATACATGAAAAGCAAGGTTTTTGCACACAAACCAGAAACGGTTGAGCACCTCAAACAAAATATTCGTGATGAAATTAATAAAATACCTCGTGAAATGTGTGAGAACGTAATGAAAATGCTCAAAAGGGCTCTCATTTGTCAGACTGACAGAGGCGGACATTTAGCTGAAATTGTATTCCATACATAATTGCCGACATTAAATAAAACATTTATCAACATAAGATCCATCCTCTTTAATTTAATCAAAAATTATAAACAAGCAAAGTAGTACGGCCTTCCGGTATAAAGTATCCTGTATAAAGTAACAAACGCATGGTTAAAAGATCGTAGTTTAGTCACCGGTTATGCTGAGTCTGCCAAAACTCAATGGCTAACAATCTTCTGCTGTAAGAACTAACTAATCAATACTAGCATACGCTGACGTATGCTAGTTTATAGAATCAAGCATAAAGAAATAGGTTTAACAGTAAATGTGGGAAGACCAAATATATGCTTCAAAGTCATCGACAAATTGCGACCACGTCTGCATGGGCATATCAATTAACTCTGATAACGACAACTCGTCGGCAATCAAGAAAACGCTGTTTCTATTTCAGGATATAATACCCTTATTATCATAGAACTATCCTTGCTCGTTTTATCATAGACAAGTAGCCAGATCCTGTTAAAAGTAAAATATTTTAGTATTTCAGACGTTAAATTTTGAAAGCAAAACTACGATCTATTGAAATTAAAATTTTGTAAGACAGCGATTTTAAGATTGCGAATTGTCGATTGGACATCAAGATCTTGTTATCTAAGTCAGCATGATTATTATCAGAGCACGTATGTACAAGAAACAAGATATACGAAACGCTTATGGCTGAGATAACCGCTGTTCAACAATTAAAAAACAAATCGACAGAAGGCACCTTCAAGAGCATTGCACATATGCCTGAAATAATCTTTAGATAATAAATTATAAAATATTATCTCTTGAAGATTATATATCATATATATATATCATATATATATATATATATATATCAAATAAAAAATTGTATTTTTAGCTTTTCAAAGTGCATAGCTAAAACAAAAACCCACATAAATTTATAAATGAAATAATAAAATGTCTTATCACATTCTTATATCTGCAAAACAAATCATCCCTGCTTACTCTAGTAGAAATTTATGGGACAAATATTACTATCAGGTACACTTGTCTGTTGATAAAAATATGGTTCGATAAGATACCATTCTATTTCCCACTCCACACTCCCTATAACCAAAAATCAATTCTAATAAATTCAAAATTAAATTAACAATAAAATAGGTAACTGCAATAATAACTGATATAATTCAGTATGACAGAATGAATTATTAGTCATTAAACAGGTTATCTACAGCACATATTAACGAGAGTCTATAAAGTTCTTTTAACGTTCCGCAAGTATATATTCGAATATAAATTGGACAGTATGTGTATGACTGGGTCGTACGAACATGTTCGTTGCATGCACGACTTTAAATTATTGATGTATCCAAATCTGTAAATACTTATGTTTACAATTGTTCTGGGATTAGACAAAAGCTAACGGCTTTATTAAAAATTTGTTCGTCATAAAATGCAGTTTTGGCTCAAACCTGTTTGAATTTTAAAAAAAATACTAAAGGCCATTTCAATGGTTTATAATCTCATTAAGGATACAACTAAAAAGACACAAATAATGTTCGACAGTAATTATAACTTTTAATACTAAAACAATCACTAAATGCGTTCGCGCAGTAGATTGTTTATATTTCAGATAAAAATTCTATTTAAAAGATTTTGTCAAAAACTAATTTTTAATTTATTAAACCATAAAAAGATTTTTTTTTTAATTTAGTGCTTAATTCAAACATTTTGTACTTGGATTTTTTGACAAAAAATTTAAAAAAAAATTTAAAAAAATTAAATTAAAATTATGATTGGCCAAAATCGTTAAATCTGTATTTGAGAAATTGGATATACAGGAATTACTGTCGTTTTTGGACTTTTTGTATTTATACATCAACCTGGTACATTAAATTTAAAGTAAATATGTACGTGCAGTTATTTAGCTTAAGTTTACGCATCTTGAAAGTTAAATTAATATATAATGAAACCAATACTTACCCTACAGAAACTGAAAGAACAACTATTCCATGTCTTATATAATGTCTATTGCCTTAACGTATAAGCAAATGCAATTAACCCCTTTAATAGGATTTCTAGGGAATTTAAAGATTTATTCGGTAAATGCTTAAGAATAATAAATTACTGTATGATACTAGTTGGGTAGTATTTGAAACAGAAACCGGGCCTTTGTGCTTAGAGGAAATACCAACACAGTTATTGATCCGTATTACATTTTTTTCCATGAAAGGTTACAATTTTCCGAATGACCTATTTCAGACATTCTTCTCGAAACAAATTCCCCCTAATCGTTACCAGAGTGTATGAGTTTTTTTTTTTCTTTACACAAGAGGAAATGTACACAACAAGCAAATCAAATAGATTGACATTATTTGGATGGCTATACACACATTGATTGCGTGTGTACGTGTGTTTGTTTTATTGTATTCTTAAATATTTTGCGAGACACCTTTCCTTTGGGATTTATCGATTATAAGGATGCTATTGTAACCGCTGTGTATATTTTTCGTAGAAGAAACCCAGGAATCTTTCTTAATAATAGTATATATTCAAGTACATAAAACATTGTATATCTAAGCGAACTAAATTTGCTTAAATGTATTTGCAAACATAAATGATTGTTATTCGTTTTGAAGTACACGATACACTTCGAAATTGGCAAACCAAAGTCGAATTGCGAAATGTTCCCAATGATATTATCCGGATGATTCTTAAATCCGATTTCACAATACTAACAAATAAAAACACAAAAACATAAGATAAAAGAAAATCGATCAATCCGTTTGCAGGAAAAGGAGATTTCTGTTTTTATCCGTTTTTGTTTTGGATAGAAATCACTGGGGCGTATGTGCAACTTTTTTTAGAGGAAAAAATGTACGAATCCATGTTGATTTTGTACTATGAATACATAGTGTAACGGAAACTCGTATCAAAGTGTAGGAGGGTTTAATATCCCTTTCAAGTTTTTGTCCTATGGTGAACAAGTTTTTTTTTTATAAAATGCAATTACGATAACAAGCAACGTGGGAACTCAAAAGGATGCTTAGTCTGCTGAAAAATTATGTAATTTGCATTATACACTTTAAGTCATAATTTAACAAGGATTGTGGCTGAAATGTTGCAGTTGACGCAGATATAAGTAAAAATAATCTGAACTAGTTCAAAAACATGATCAGAACAATATACAAGTTTAAATAACAACATCCGTTTAAAGTTGAGGCAAGGACAATAAAGAGCTTAATACATGTCTGATTCGCTTTCACCACCCGTTTATAGATGTAGAATAATTACTGTTCAAAACATTACCCAAATGGCAAATAAACGTAATAGCGAACCAATCAAACTATAGAGTGACAGTGAAAGTAAAGCAATCAAAATGCTCCTAAAAATAATGGAGGTGTAAAATTCTTCCCTTATATAGGACTATATTCGTATGGTCTTCCGAGAAAAAGCTGCACTCAAACTGTACTCCTTCGGGTACTGATACGGTTCAGGTTATACCCAAGTTAGGATAAAATACACCTTTCTTTTAATTAACCGCTCAAAGAAGAAGTAATCCTTAGAAATCATTAAATTCGTCAAAGATTATTAAATATTTTTAAGCCAAGCGCATTGCTTGCCACTGCAACGTGTTCTGTCGGTGTGAGAGCAAAAACATTATCGTCTGGACAACAGGAATCTCATCAACTGCAGTGATGTCTGAAAAATAAAGTATATAGATTAAGAAAATAATGCATCTTTTAATCTAGTGCGGATTTTTATCTTGCAAAACTGCATACAGTCATATAATTAATTTTAACCGATAAGCGATACAAACATATAAACAGTATGAGAGCATTTTAACGAAAACTGAGATGAAAATGCTTTGCAAAACAGCAAAACTCGCAAAACTTAATTCAATAAGAAGTTAAAAAAAAACGAGGAAGCTTTCATGTCAAGGAATTAATTTCAACAAAATCGATCCCAGCTTGATCAGTTGGCATCCCGTCAAAAGGCATTAGCAAATGTTAGCAGATCTTTAAAAAAATATAATTTTTTGTAGAGACACTAACATAACATTTAAATATCTCTACAATCTGTTTAAAATGACAGAAATCTAATAAAAATATGACGTTATGGAATACTTTGGAGTTTTTAACAAAATAAAGACGAGATCAGTGTTTTTTAAAATAATTTTATACACGTTTCATGTCTTTCTGATTTCAAATATATGCTTTTTATTTTGGCTTCTCACCATAATTGCCCATTTCATGATTTTTCTCGATAGATAATACATTATCGCTACCATAGGTGCCATCGCTGGACACTGTTTAATAGGCAGGTTCGCAAAAAGGCTAGGCCTCCTAAAACGACTTCTGTAGGAGTTGCAAAGACGAAGAGGAAGGAGAAATAATACTTCATCTCCTTTGTAACTGCCTGGCCTATTCCAAAACATTTGTGCTGAAGTAGGTACCGGCACCATATTCGTATTAATAGACGAAACAACCGACACAGTCAAACGCTGCCAAACAAATGTTATTATCGGGCCGCTGTTGAAAGGTCCATATGGTATGTTAAGCCATCCGGAGCAACTACACGAAAGTCGACGCATTTTTTTGCAAAGAAGAAAGACATTTTTCGTAAAAGCCTATTTCGGATTGCCTATTCTAAAGCGAAGTAGAACTGCCTTACTTCCACAGCCCGCATTTATTAGAATTCCAAAAAAAATGTTTCATACACATCAAAATTAATTTCAGGCTTTTGGTCGACCTAATAGAATATATTTTTAAAATATTATAAAGGTTCGGTATATGAAAATCACGATCAGAGAAGGCCAGCGCGTGTTGGACGAGATCAAGCTCAAATTGAAATAAGAAATTGACGCAAAAGTGGTTCTCAAAAAGTTCAAAGCGGTTTTCGCTTAATAATGCCATTATTAAGGGCGACCCAAACTCTAAACTCAATATTAAATATTATTTTTTTTAGGTGCAAAAAATGCAATCCCTGGAATAATACTATTAAATAGCAACAAAGTGACATGTTGTTGCATTAAATTAAAGCTGATTCGGTGAACAATTAATTTCACGTTTCGGAGCAGTGGCCAGAAATATCATGCGATATCACACTGTTAGACTTTTCTCTTGAGGCTGCGTAAAGTCTGAGGTGTGCGTAGATCAGCATATAAACAACCACAGACATTAAATAAAAGCCAATGTATGTAACTCGATGATCATTTTAAATCGATTTACTTTCCAAATCAACAATCCCCAATTTTATATTCGAATTGGTAAACAATTTAGAACACACACAGTGAGAAACCATTCAGCTGTACAAATAATTGAGCAACGATAAAAAAAGAGGAAAACATCCTTTCAGACATGCTTTGTATTTACACATACAAACAAACTTCATAATATTGACAGAATAAGAGCCATTCATGCATATTAATTATCTTGGTAACGTATGGCAACCACATCAAGCGAATTCCATTCACATGTTACATTTCTGGTGAGGCTCAACATACACATACCCATCTGCATAGGTATTTATAGCTATTCAATTGGTATACCTCGTAGCAGGATATGATGACAGGACGTGTCATTGAATTCGCGTGCTTTTAATTATGCAAATCCATCGCCGCCGGTCGTCGCCGTTGTCATCGTATCCACGATAGCCACCTGCAGTCCAATTAACATGGACTGTGGGTACAGTGTTGGCCATTTGCAATAATTATACATGCACAATGGGTTTTAATCAATTTACCCTTAATTTAAGGGAAAGAAATATATTTTTGCTTTTTTCTTCATTTAAGTTTATTTTCCATCACAACAAACACTAAAATTGAAATATTTGTGATTCATCTCTTGCCTCGTGGCACGTAATCAATCAAAAACACGTTTTAAGGATTTAAGATTTTCATAAAGTAAATTATGCCGAAAGTTCCCGGTACTGATTTTAAGGATTTAAATTATGTGCTCATAACGTGGAAGTGACAACGTCAACAGCAACAAATTTACACCATGTTATATAGACTTCAAGAAGACCCATACCTTAGCCAGAGGGTTGTTAGAAGTGGTGTTGGTATCAGATGGAGGGGAGCAATAACTTTGCCTGGCGTCCCTTTTGCTCTTACAAATGGCAGCGCATCACCATACTCATCTCAATAAGGAAAACATGTTGAAGAGTTTTGTTTATTTTACCAGTCAGACAGAATACAATGGAGACGTGGATGCCAGAGACTTTAATGGATTATTATTGTTTGGAGGGGCTCTCAGGACACAATCTGATTTGATGTGAAATCTTTCTCCCAAAGTTGGCGGTGAAAAGGTGCTCTCAAGTGAATTGGATAAATCGTTTGTTTGTCAGGTTCCATGGTGGAGGGTGTTGTGAAAGTCATTCAATTACGAATTTGAATAAGGAAGATGCTATAAGAAGATTATTTAAGGAACCATTTTTATAGGCATAAAAGTTACTTAGGACCAAATATTATATAATAAAAATCTACTTAAATTTAAATAGTGGTTTGATAAAAGTAATGTCTGTATTCGTATTTTGTGTATTTGACTTTAAGTGGTATGTTTTTTAAAGATGTTTTCAACTTCTGGCGATTATGGCTATAGCCTTTTTTTAATAAGATTTTTGGGGCTTTATTCCATGAGAACGGTTTTCAAGAAGAAATACAGGAACATATGCCGAATGTTTTCATTGCTTAATTGCGGGAATCCACTTTTTTTTTCTTCTTTTTTTTTTGATGCGTTGGCACTTTTCCAATCCTTTCTGTGATGACAATACAGAACGCCTTTAGAAATCGTTTCAATTAGCATAGCTGGTCTATGTTCTTGACAGGAA
The DNA here is from genome assembly GCA_949824845.1 of Rhingia rostrata. NCBI lineage: Eukaryota > Metazoa > Arthropoda > Insecta > Diptera > Syrphidae > Rhingia > Rhingia rostrata. Next base: position 89,900,074 of record OX463758.1, on the reverse strand, counting down.
ATCAATTGCTAAATGGGTCACTACGTTTAGACAAACCGCAAGTGGTACAAAAAGTAGAGCCATCAGATCAAGTGAGAACATTGAGTCAGTGAGAGGTTCAATCTTGCAATCCAGACGGCCTTCTAGGCCCAATAAAACCGTGATTGCCCCTAAACTTTGCGATCTTCAGTAAGACGATTTGTTCACGATAACCTTCATTATCATTCATACATGTTGGCGATACCACAGGAAGTCTGCAACCGCTACTTCTATTTTAAAAGTAACGCATGTGAGGAACTTCTAGAAAACTTTTCAGAAGACGAAATCGATTTTTCAGTCCTGAAGCCTATTTTCAATTTAGTGGCTGCGCTACAGGGCTAACGTTCCCGTAATTTTCAAAGGCCTCTGCATTTATCTAAAATCACAGTGTGATGTTGCAATTTTCTGTTTATCCTTAAATGCGTTGACATTTTCTGAAACTTTTTTCAAACCCATACATTTTTTTCCGTTTAAAATGCACCTCCACTTAAATTAGGCAAAAGTTCACTGATTAGAATGTTTGGAATGAAATAAAACAAAGCATAAGAAGTATACCCATACTTGGTTCTGTTTTTGAAAAAAAGGAAAAACAAACAGCATCATGATACCAATTTGCTTGAATGATTTTTTAACACAATCAATAGAGATTTATATTTCTTCTATTTTTAAATATTGCTGTATATGATATATTAACTGGACACATTGATTGGAACGTCAAACTTTTAAAGCGTTTTTTACGAATGACAAAAATGATAATTACAGACACACTTTTTGATGCCGATATAAGGCGAAAACGTTTCTCAAATCATTCATTTTTTAATAGAACCATGTAAAGTAAAAATTCACTAAACTTTAAATTCACAGCCTAAGAAGCTGGTATTTTAAAAAAATATATTTCTTTAATCAATTCAAATTAAGTTGTACTTACTTCACCGTAAAACGGTTTAAAATATTAAAAATATGATTTTTAAAATCGATAGAACTCTTTACGAAGAAAATTCCCGGAATATTGCACGCACTATAAAATGTCACAATAGCACAAATGTACTACAGAGTTAATATAAAAAATACAATATTCTCTTCCGACGGCAGAACTCAACTTTATTTCGCCTGGGTAGCGGTTTCTTATTATAGTCGTTTTTATGTGAATATTAATCTTATCTATAAATAATTTGATTGAAATAGTCAAGCAAATGAGAAACAAAAATAATAATTCCGTTGATAAGAATTCGCAGAACAGACTCGTTGATTGAAATGTAAAGCTTAAGTTATTTGGTTAAAGTTGAACTAGCGAACGTGATAAGAACGCATTTTCGTATCGTTATCAAATGAAGTGCATTTTGTTTTTTTACTTACAATTCATATACGTGCTTTGCACAATTGTGTATCGATTGTTGAAAGAGACTATTGACATGCACCAGTTTGGAGTTACACAATCACGCTAGGCAATACATCTCGTTTTATTTGCTTTTATTTTTATATTTTATCTATTCTATTCTTATACAGACATTTTGCTTTATGGTCTAAATAAATGAGACTGGGACTTGAGTTGTTTTTATACAGTTTAAATTCGAAAATAGCGCAGATATTTAGTAGACAGCTAATGCTTTTGGACTGCTTCCCTGGCCGCTTAGGAGTAATTTATTTGAGCGATGAAAGCAAATCACAAAGAGAAATTATGGATTTGTAGATGAAAGATAAGGATATGCAATAATTTTGATCAATTTTTTTAATGAAAAATACTCAATTGAAAAATAGTTGCAAAACTTATATTTGGTGCGTTACTTTACCTATTCATATTGTTTTTACATTGATTAGAGCTAGAAATTTTAAAAGATGATTATATAGTTTTATCTATCAACTTTAAAAAAATATTGTGCTAAGAAGCGTATAACACAAAAGATCATCATTTGAAATGCTGTTTTTATAGAAATTGGATAATCGTTTCAAATTTAAGAATTATTAATCTTGCAAAATTATGCAAAACAAAATGTTGCACCAACTAAGATGATAAAAAAGAAAATTTTTGAAAATTCTTGAAATTATATGTAATGTAAAAATCTCAGAACCTTAGAAGAAGCATTTTAAGAGATTGGCAACTCTGAAAAGTTTCAAAAGGCCATACAATACATACGTCATTATTTCACCAATTTTGTAGATATTACTATAGAGCTTGAAATGAGCAAATAATATTTTTTCAATAAATAATTTATTGAAATTTAAATTTAAGGCGACTCTGATCACATGGATTTCCAGATTCATAAAGATTTGTAGATCTTTTTTTTATATTTTTCTTTTCTGTAATTTTTTTTTAATTTTCGTGAATTATTAATAAATTCGGCTCAACAAATAATATTTTACTTAGCAGTCTAGTATATTACCACAAATAAAACAGTCTAAATCTTCTGAAATACGCAAAGTTTGAACCAAATTCAGCTCAGTGTTTAACTTTAAAATGTTTGTCGATCTACGTAGTTATTGTAATCAAATAGCATATAAGCCTTTAATATTTTTAAAGACATTAATATTTTTGACAGGCGTTTTGGTCGCAATTCTTTTGTTACCATTACATTATTACCGCTTCAATTCTTAATAAATTCAGATCAATTGTAAGTTCTAATTATAATCGCCCCCATTTTTTATGTAATGTTTTACTGATTGCTTTAAACGATGTCTTTCAATCTGTCAGTTATGTAAATATATAAATGTGTATTTAAGATAGTATCATTTATTTTGTGCAAAACTAGTTCATTTGCATATCTTAAAAAAAAACTGCTTAACTAAAGATAGCGTATTTTTTTAAATGATAGCTCTGTCTGAGAAGCATTCAGTTAGAGGAATCGGGTAAATGTTCATAAGAACGGAAAATATGGAACCATGAATTTGGATCCCATATAAAATTACATGAAAATGTTTCAAAAAACCCAACAATCCTTACGCATTAGTGATGTAAGTAACGCATAATTATTTCTTTGGTGATTGTTATCAAGATTGCGCGTCAGTTCCGAACGCTTAATGTTGTTATGTTATCAGTATAGTGCTTATGCAGTGGTGATAATTGTAAACACTGCTAAAGGTAACAGACGGTTATCAAGTTTTATAAAAATCAAAACAGAAAATGGCATTGTCTGCATATTATGATTACACACCTTATCGAAATTCCTTTTCTTTTGGCCAACAACAACGCGTTTTCCTTTAAGGGGACATGGCCATGGGCGGATTTAAAAAAAAAACGTATTCCTGTAGGGAACTAATCTGAATTCATAATTGCCCTATTGTCATATTGGCTTTGGCAAAGAATTTATTTATATATCGGCTGTACCATTTACGCAAATTTAAATTTGGCGACATTTAATAGTACTGTGCAATCAACGGAAAACGAGTGGTGGGTGCTCGACTGGGTCGTTCGCAATTTTCTCTTTCACAACGAGTTAATTTGCCATTTTTAATAATTTGGCCAAAATACACAATAATATTTATTTTGATTAATGATGCTAAAAATGATGTTAATAATGTCGAAATATGATTATACGAACGTTTGTTCCTTAATTAAAAGGAATCGGTGTCCATGTGTATAATAATGATTTTTCATTATTGGCCAAAACTGACAATAATTAGGCCAAAACCAATTATGTGGAATTCATAAAAACAGTAATAGTAGTTTATAAATTAAATTTCAAGTAGTTTAAACGAAGTTGACAATTTTCTTTATTTGGCCTATATGCAAAAATCCCTTATATGGATTTTCTCGAAAAAAAAATGGGTATGCAGTTTTGTTGGAACTAAAATGCTTATAGTATGAAGTTTAATCAAAATCGTTATATGAAGTTTGACAAAAAATCGGTCAAGACGCTTATGCTGGAGAGACCTGTACGGACAGACGGACCGACGAACCGACGGACGGAATTCCAAAACCACTTTTTTGGGTTCCGCTATCATCGTAAAACGCTTAGACTGGAGAGACCTGTACGGACAGACGGACCGACGGACGGAATTCCAAAACCACTGTTTTGGGTTCCGCTTTCATCGTACTGTTAGAATCAATCAAAATCTCTAGGTAGAAAATTTTCACGAAAACAATATCTTTCTCTTTGTAAGAGAAAGTGAAAAAAATAACAGAGTGACAGAAAGAATAACGCACTTCCATTGTTGAGCAACATTTCATTTCTTCCATTTCCTCTTCGAAAATGCGGCTGGTCAAGTAGTAACAATTATTGGTGTTCGTTATCGTGATATGATAACCCAGCTTATAGTGTTTAAATTACAAGATATGGATGTGACCAACATGTGGTTTCAACGAGATGGTGACTCGTCATTTCATACAGCCAGAGAATCAATTCAATTACTGCATAAGTCGTTTCCTAATCTTGTAATCAGCCTTTTTGGGGATCAGAATTGGCCAACTTTTTGCTTTGTTTTTTGTTTTTTTTTTGAAGGCCTATAAGACTACCAACGCCTTGAAATTGGAAATAAGGCAGCGGCGGCCATTTGTCCCATGTGCTATTGTATAAATAACCCCAATCTGTATACTATATGAATCAATACAAAATTTAAGTTTTTTTATTAAAAATCTGTATTTTCTATCAAAATTACATTTTGCTTGGATGATCGCACTTGTTTTACATATAAAAAATGATCTTGCATTAGGATCAGTAATCAGTGGGATATGTTGCAGCCCTTGATTTGAATCAACAAAATTGACATTTATACAACATACTTTTATTCTGCAATCGACATGTTTTTCATATATAAATTGCGTTTTTTTTTTGTGTATTTTTGTTTTTGACATTATCATTAAATTGATGATTTTTATTTTTTAAAATAAAGCATTGTGTGTGAGCAATGTTATATTTCTGTTAAAATAAATGACAACTACAGTTTAACGTCACAATGTTAGATGTTTGTTAGACTATTTAAGAGACATTTTAAGGCAACAAAAAAAATTGTTGTTATCACTTTCGGATAAGGCACTAACCAATAGGCCACTGAAACCACACAGTATTAAATGTAAAAGAAGTAGCATTGTGTTTGCATATAAACCGAATGACATTTCATATATATAACTATTATAAGTTTGTCCAATTATCACTCAAATGTAAAGAAAAAGAAAAATCTCCCCCTAATTTGTAAAAATACCTTTTTGAACTTTATTTCGTTTACTTAATCTTATTCTTGTACGCGTTTCATCTTTTACTGCCTTCGTTCCGTTTCTCATCACTAAAACAAATAAATAATATTCAATTACAAATAAACAAACCTCACGGCGGTCTTTTAATTGGCCGCAATTCCCTTGCTTTCCGCAGCCGATCGGGCGAAACGTGTGCTCCTAACGTATTCTATCCAAGCGGAGCCAAAATTCACTTCCTCGCGCTCATCGCTCGGCACGTAAAAATAAACAAACCAACGAATAAAAACAAAAATTTAATTTTAAAAATCGGCACTATTTGCTCGTTTATATCACACCGGGTGGCGCCGCGCCGTGTCAAGTGCATAAGTGATTTGCTATTTGAAGACAGAAATTCACTCGAAACGCCAAAAAGAATTTTCCTGTTTTTTTGTACATATGTACATATTTTCCGATTTGTCACAATTTGTTTGTCCGATATTTGCCGAAAACGTAGCACCGTCGATTAAGACTACCAGATTTTTGCACAACTACTGAAACAAGTCCTGGAAATGCTAGACCATTCGTGACGGCACATTCGAGTACTGGCTAACATTATTGTCACTCATCATGCGAACAATCAGCTCTTATCCGACGCAGAACTTCGCAGCGACCAATATCAGAATTTCACCCCGTTTGTCCAACACAATTAACAGAAACATAAGCAACGTGCGACGATGGGTCGAAAAAATACATATCACGAGCGGACAACAAAAAAAAATCGAACTCGTGCTGTGCTGTGCTTTCCTTAGCCGGAGGAAAATAGAAATGAGCGGCGACAAAACGAATCCAAATTGGAACGTTTTTCCCAGTTTTTGGTCGCATAGATTAAGGTTTCCTCCAGCAGCGCACTACCACCCTTAAGGAGGGAACTTCCCATCGATGTCGACTTCCCGACATAACGCTTTTCCTATTCGCACACAGTCCCTAATGAGTTGTAGGGAAACTGATTCTCGCTCTCTCGCTCTTCGATCCTCTCCGGGTCTGGTGGTGTAATGGAGGTTTCAACCCTTAGTGGCTGATGTAAGGTGCATTTGGTGTGATAACTACACAGAGACGCTGTTAGAGGAATAGAGAAAGCCTCAACCAGATTACTGGCATTACACACATTTTGGGTAAAGTTGTTTAACAAACTGTCTGCTTTCGAGGGGATGTGTGGACAACATAGCAAAAAGCAAAAACCCCCCATAGTTCGCGTGCCACGCTACTGATTGCCACCCCGCGAGAAACAATGAATGTGCTACAAGCTCTATGCCGCATTGTGCGCGCTCTCGTCAATGTGTCGGTTTTGTTTACATTTTTTTTTCTTAAAAGCAAAACAAAAACAAATTCTGAACCACGGTGTGGGTGGATTACCCTATACGTTGGGGAATTGCACATGGTACCACTTTGTGTGTGCAATTTCGTGCCGGCATGGGTAGCAGATGAAGTGTGTTTACTATAGGATAGGGTGGGTAATTCATTGATTCCATACGTTGTGACTGAATAAAGTCTTTTGGGTTGCTTTAAGTTTTTGACTAAACCGCGGCCACCCAGTTGGTTTCATAAGTTAATTTTTTTTATTTGTTTGAGCTCATCAGTCATCATTCTATCTCTCTCAGCCTCCGCATGCACAGATTGTGTGTTATGCGAATGATTATCTGTTGCAACAGTTTACTGGTTTCGATATTACTTCCGGTTGAACGTTTTGTGGAAGCGTACAGTAGAGGCGATGTTTATTGGGACACTTATATGTATTTCAAACATTGATAGAGTTTGTCCCGACGTGCACTTAGGACAGGTTTAACGAGTTATTGAAGAGGATATTAGCTATACCCTTTTAATATTTAATTACTTCACCGGTATATGTAGTATAAGGATGTATTTTGATCTGTCCATTTGAAGTACATGTTGCATCCAGCTTAAACATCCAATTTTTGACTAGGTCTATATGTATGTCGTAAAGATTTTATTTAAATCTTCGTCTCCACTCCATTGCTTATTAACGCAAATGGGACCGATGCATTTTTCGCTCAAATTACCAAGATTTTACAGCTTTTCGTACAGTCCATGATTCTGCACAGTAAAGCAAGACTTAGGTAGACAAATTCCCCTGCTACCTATAAGTTGTAGCTGTCGGTGGGCACGTTCTGTCCAATTCGTCGATGTTGTTTGTTTTTTCTTGTTGACAGAATATGTTAGGTATTACCCTCATTAACTGTTGAACGCATTTTAGTTGCATACTTCGTCAAACCAGGGGCTTATTGCAAGTTGAAAAAACATGTATATAACATTAATTGCGGCCGATATTATGCCTTGTTATTGTTCCGAAAAGAATAGTAGCTCCATACTGATATCATCGGTTTAAAGGTAAAATTCATTAAGTAGAAAATTAATAAAAAAGAGAAACAAAATAATTATAATTTTCACACGGAAATATTTACGGAGTCATAATTGTAATTTTCACAGGAGTTGCGAAATTATTCAAATCACTAAGGCAAAATTATGTAGGCATTTAATTTCTCCTCAGATGCAAAAATCACTATTTCACTTAGTTTTGTTTTTCAATTCAACATAGTGGTAACGGTCACTAACTATTACAATTTATGTTCCTTTTCTCGTTTACTCTTTTGTCAGCTTAAAGTCATATAATCATCTAACGGAATCAACTTTATTATGTTTGCGAAAGCTTGTAAAGTGCACAAGACTGCAAGGATCAGTATTGATTAAGTTTTTAAAATCGTTGCCAGCAACATTCACCGAGAAATCGTTATTTTGTGATACCTGTGGTGACAAAACGGCAAACAGCAGGTGGAAGCTATATTGCTGTACGCAGTAAAAAACATATCGCATTTACAAAAAAATCTCTGATTGGATTGAAATATTTAGGTATGCATGTTCTACCAATATCTACCAACGGTATAAATAAAACCAAGTTCATCTTCTTACATACAACGATTTTTATGCAAAAATTATTCTCGATAACAATAAAGAAGCGATCAAAGCATGATCGTTTCTTGGCTTAAAATGAATTCCTGAAAATGTATAAAGGATGCTGTTGGAATCGTGCAATATCGGTATGATCATAGTTCCCAATTTTTTGGGAGAACATCGTAAAAGGTAGATCTCCTATGCTGTTTGCAACCCGCTTACCAGGGTAAATTACCAATTCAAAACAAAAACAAATGGATTTGGTCAAACTTGCGGAAGCAGCGTTCATTCTTATCTATTTTCGAATATGCTTAAGCTTAGAACCTTCAGAATCCGGTAAAAACCTCATACGTATCTGTTTTACTTTATTCAATTCGATTTGATTTCTAGATCCCTTACTGTGTTTCCAATAACTCAAATGTATCTATCTGGCAGAAGCATTACCCATCTCCTTTCAATCATCCCAACCAATTCCATCCCATGCCATTGAAAACCAACAATAACAATAAATAAAAGTGATTTCCTTCTTTACATCCTTGGGGAATCGGTAAACATAGTCTGCTGCCTTGTTCGTTGTATCAAATGGGTTGTTCTGATGATTGCTACCCCTACCTTTGTGATTACGTTATTTCGTAACATGCGCAATAGTGTTCATTCCTCCCACCATGGCCAAATCTCTACCAGTGAATAATCGTTTCAATATTGGTTGCCATTACGAAACCAGCTTTCGAATGGACCACGTAAATTATACTTATGGGTTCATATAAATACGGAGGAAATACCCCCAGATAGATTGCTCACACTGCCTTACGAATGTTTTAAAGGGAGGTGACATTGTTTCAATCTGCTAAGTGACGTATAACCAACAAATTTGATTAAACGCTTCATCAGATTACCGACTTTTTTTCTTAAACACACCTGGCCAGTTCAGAAATTATTGGGATGAAATCTGGATACGAAATCTTGATGCGGAAGCTTGTTTCTCTCTTTGTACTTTCATTGTTTTATTTACCTTGAATGTAGTTGTGGTGCACTGGAACCAGGAAGAAGCTGGACGAGTTTTAAAAATATATTTTGGTGACGAAGAAGTTGAGCGTTATTTTTAGAAAATATGCAGTCGGTACGACTTTGTTCTTTATTAAGTGATTTTATTAACTCTCTTTGCATATATATGTATATATATACATATATATACATATATATTCCTTTCTCTGTCTGTACAGCTTCTGTATTTGTATTGTATTTGCAAAGATTAAGCCTCTTTGGGGTTTACCTATTGGAAAGTATGCTGTTTCCTAACAACATCAATTTCAGCTGTTACATACCAGGTCCATATTTAATTTTCTGGTTGTATAATTTACCAAAATATGCTTATTCCTGTCGATTGAGTTGAGTCACGTTTATGTCCGAGAAACTAGAAATACCACTTTTTTAGACTTTTAAACTTTTGTATACTGTTAAACTTTCGCAGACTGTTAATCATGGCTACTGCTACTGTAAACGTAATAATATTTTATAAATGAAGTGAGATCCAAGCTTAAACAACGCATGTCTGCCGAGCTGTATAGCGCAGAAACACGACTTTATAATTTCCTTACACCAACCAAGAAGTAAAATTGGTCAGGTGAATGTTTGCCAGAAGGACCTTAGCATCATTGCCCGATCATTAAAAAACGAATATCCCCAGAATTGCATCAATTACAGAAACGCCTCTCACACCATCACTTAGAAGATTAAAAGATGCACTCTGCCTAAATTTTGCTAACATTTATTGATCCCGTTGATGCTGAAAGCCTAAAGATACCAAAATGTACCCACGAACATTACGAACGATTAGACCTTGCCGTTGGTCGTTTAAGATGAGTCAGGCATGTGAACGGATAGATTCCAAACTATAAACGGAGAGTGATTTTGATGCAAATTATTATTGATATGAAAAGCCCTTTTAATGGATGATCTGTGAACTTAATAGCGTGGGCCTAAGCGATGTAGTACTGTTATAAATTTAGTAAGATGTCTGGGAATAATCTAAAAAAAAAACTGGAATGCAACTGGGAACCCTGCTCTGAATTCCCTTACAGTGTATTTGTTGCGCATCGGTACTTTCTACCGGTAAAAAAACGTTTGTTTGATTGTGTTGTGACTTTCTCAAATAGAAGAAAATAATTTTTCAGAAATAATTAACTCATCAATAACATTAAACTTAAACTGCCGTAACTCCAGGTTTTGTTAGTCCACTGCTACTTCGTGTCGAAAAGTGATAATTTATACCTAGATTGATTACTACCGGAATAAAACGCTATTCCAAGAATAAGTTTTCGTTATTAATAAAAAGCAAGGTTATTAGTGCAACGTCGTAAGTTTACAATTTGCGAAGAATTGTAATATAACGATGAACGTTTTATGAACGTCCCTAAGGCTGTATGTGTAAATGACGTGATAAACCACTGAACATAATAGGTGTTACTTCAGAGAATTAAATCTTGATAATTGCAAATTTTTTGATTAAAAATGCAAATATTTAACAATTTAAATTAGAAATCCATTCCTCAACACACATTTTAATAAACGCAGGATGGCTGATCAACCTTTTACACTTGCGCGAGCATTTCTTATGGACAAAACTGTTATGTTTGTCAGTGATTAGCTAATTAGCGTTTATTTACAAAGGGAATAGTGATTTTCGATTTACTGAGATCAACTTTACAGCGCCGCCATACCGCGACACCCGTGGTTTGAATGCTACTAAAATAGTTTGGAATTAATGGTCCAGTTACAGCTATCTTTGAAAAGTTTCATTGGACATTTTCCTTTAATTTATTTAATTTTTTCGGCTTTTTAATAAATCGAGTTATTGGTAAGTTTGTATTAAACCAAAGCTTTTGTGTCTTAAAGCATGTTTACCCAAAAATAACTTTTGTTTTTTAATGATCATGATTCTTCGGGTCCAGCTATAGCTATCATTGCTTCTTGCCGCTGTTTTATAAATTCAATTATTGGTTTCCAAAACAAAGCGTATGAATCTTAGAACATGATTATCCAAAAATATCGCAGAAAATCAAATTTTATTTATTTCTGATCAAGATTTATTTTTGTAAAGTAATGATTGCCATTCCACCGAAATGAAGCGGAATTTTCCAGTGATTCCTACAAGCAGCCACGGAGGTAAAATTCAAGTTCCATATTGTTTTGTGTTCCTATGAAGTTGTTGAATGATAGCTGTAATTGGACCTTTCGAGCCCAGTTATAGCTATCATTAAAAACACTCATTGGAAATTTTCTTTTACTTCTTTTGGCTTTTTATAAATTCAATCATTGGCGAGTTAGTGTCAAAACATAGGTTATACATTTTAGAACATTATTATCCAAAAATGTGTTGATTTTTAATTGTAGTTTTTGCAGATAATCAGTTCTTATTTTTCACTGATCAAGATTTATTTTTGTGAAGTAATGATTGCCATTCCACAAAACTAAAACGGAATTTTCAATTATCTCTTATAAGAAGCTATTGGGTGATATTTCATTTTAATCATGTGTTGTGTTCCAATGAAGTTGTTCAATGATAGCTATCACTGGACCATCATCTGAAGCAATGTTTCTCATTCCATCAAAATAAAAAATATTCGTTCCAATGATGTATGATCAACCCTAATCTCAAGTATGGTTCATTCCCTACTGTAATATCTAATTTTAATGACAGAATATTCCAATTATAGCTTTTATCAACTTTTCTAATAAAATGTCAGTTTTATCAAGTTTTGTGATCCAAATCCCATTATGCTCTTTAATGATACGCTAAAGACTGGATAAATACTTATGTAGTATGCAACTAAGTGGTTTAGCCAATACTAAAAAATAAGGCTGCAAGTTTTCAACCTGATCTGGATTGTGGTAATGCAAATGTTAATAAGTTTATTCATGCAACGTCGTAAGTTTACGTACAACGTGCGAATAATAGTACGTTAATATGACGTTTCCTGACCGCTCCTAATGCTGCACCACTAAATAATGTGGTATCCTATTAATTTCAAACTCATTGTATTAATTTGTTTAAACATTTTTATTTTCGTTCTCTTTCCGTTCCCGATCCCTTTTTTCAGTTTAGCGCATATGTTATTCTTATTATTATTGATGTGTGAAAGTGACGATCCCAGTTTCTACACTCAATCCGTGTGCGAAATATCCAAAATTTGTTGTTAAAGATTTTATATACAAATGTTGACAGTTCATTTAACACGTCGCGGCGTAAGTTTAGCACGTTTATAACGACATTCCGACGTTGCATGAATACCCCTAGTATATTTTTACTGTCTTTTGTAGTTATTTACTTACCTCTATTAGCTTCAAATATGGATCACATTCATTATTTACAACTGAACGTGTCCATTGCATTGCCAAACTGACGAACTTTTGATTTAAAAAAGCTGTTCCAAGGTTTTGATTTGATTATCTGCACGATGTTGTGTTTTCTCGCCAATCTAGAACAATTCTAGAGTGTGTTTTCCATATCTCTCAATCCTTAATACATTTTAGCAAGCTCAATTTTGAAGTCCATTTTCACCACAAGCAAATAACGTATAATAAATAGGTATGCAACAAACCAAGTGACTGCTTCTCAGTTGTACCTTCTGAACTCAAGAAAATCGACCTTGCTTTGACAGATCAAAATAAAACGTCAATTTTATAAGATTGGATGAAAAAAATAAGAAGAAAAATTGCTCGTGTATATTTTTTCCTAGCGTAAATTGTAACAAAAGTTAAATGAATCTTTTGGAGTGAGTGCCTGACTTTGTGTTATCGTTTAATTAATATAATAAAGAAATTGATTTGATTTTAGTGACCAGCGCTTGCAAGCTGCAACAGCAACTGCAGCCGCTGCGGCCGCTGCTTCAGCTGTGGCAGTAGCTTCCTGTGGTGGTGATGAGGATAATGGTTCACAATGGTCTCCTTCAGAAGATTATCGATTTAGTAAGCAGGAACTGGTCTATAGTGATTTGCAAATGTCGAACATGGCAATGGACACTGGTTCCATATACCCCCAATACGAATGGGTTGATATCACCAAAGACTTTTTCAGTGCATGTTCAGGTAAGTGTATCATTCGTATATGACAAGCAATATTAATTAAAAATAAAAATAATAGAGCTGGCGCTGGGAGAACTTGCACAGGATGTGGTCTTTGGTCTGTTCGAAGCAATGTCAGCTATTGAGATGATGGATCCGAAAATGGACGTTGGCATGGGTTATAATAAAAACGACGCTCCACCTCATACATTTGAGACTGCTGTTGCCGTAAGTAAAGGTGAATTTAAGTGTATAAGAAGCATCAATCAAAAGTACATTAACAGGCAGGCATACTTAAATTGGAAGACCTCGAGAATCCAGAACTTATCGGTGTGTTCGACGCACTCTTCGCTTGCATTGTATCATGGCTCGAGGGTAACTCAATGGATCAGGTATTGTTTACCTGTTTATATCTACATTCGCCCAACAGCATTAAGGATAAAGCCCTACGTGCGTTTTGCTATGCCATCCGCAACTTGATATCTATAGTCAAGAACATAATCATAACTAGTAATGTCAATGAGGAGGAAGACTTTCAAATGTATGGCAACTCCAGCTTCATATCAATTGAGGATTTTCCTCACACGAATGTCGCGACCGCTCTGAAGGACGCTGAAGACGACATGGTCCGTCGCAGCAAAGCAGAATCAAACCCCGAGGATACTTTAGCCGTAGTACATCGTTTGCGCTTCATGCGGTTCTTGTTCCAATCTATTTTGCAACTGCAACCTGTACTTGGACGCAAATCCCCTGGCGAAGTTGAGTTGGCAGAGATTCACAAGAATCTGAACGCTGCCCTGGAACTGGTTCCGCTAATAAAGAGGACTATTGAAAAGGGAACTCAACCGGAGCAGGACTGTAATTCAGACGTCTCAAAAATGTATGCCTATTTATTCTAATTGCCCTTTTTTAGCTGAAGCTCCCAATCCAATGGGATTCTCACCTCGTGTACACGTTCGAAACCAACCGCCAACATTTCCACGCAGTGCGAAAATCGGTGACAGATCATCAAGCTTGCAGTTCCTCGAAGAGCTAGTGCAGCGACTTAAGTTCGCATGCAAAATAATTCGGCAGAGGGACTTCTACTCAGCTTTGGTGAGTTTAATACATTCCTGCTCAGGCTAGCACATTTTTGAGGTATTTGTCTTTACAGAACTTTTTCATCGAATTCAGCCGCAAGTCTGGACAGTGCATTCTCTCACGCAGTGTTCTCCAGGTGCTTTTCCTGTATAATCGCCAGCTCGTGTTTGGAGTTATCCCCATGAAAGAATTTCTGCGCGACTCAATACGCGCCTTCAATGCGCCACCGGTTCTAAATCCACGTTGCCCACTGGCAAACGTTCGCAAAAGCCAACTCTATGTAGAGTGTTTCCTAACGTATTGCATCAATATGAACACATTCACCCATTTTATTGAAATTTGTGGATACAATCGCGCCAGACAACGTGATAAGCTCGCTCGACTGATCGAAGGATTTGCCAACATTCAAGTCGAGGCGGCTAGGATAGACTCGCATTTGAACATGGTGGCTGAGCAGACGGACAGCGTTGGCAAACATTCATCCCACTTCGCTACATGGGTGCTTTACAACTGCTTCCGTGCCATGATGTTGTTCCTTATGTCTGGTTTCGAACTAGAGCTATACAGCGTTCACGAATTCCTCTACATCTATTGGTACCCGTACGAACTTTTAATTGGATTTATTGTATCTGCACTGACTCGGGCCGAATCAGCGCTGATCGAACAGGAGACGCTGGCCGAACAGATGAACAAATCTGGAAACTCAAAGCAACGTAAGCCAAAAGCAAAGAAGAAAAAACAATTGAAACCATACCGACAGGAGATTGTGTACTACCATGCAATGTTGAATATGTGTGGAGGTTTTCACATGGCAATGGGAGCGTTTACAAAGGACGAACGAATTCGCCAGCCAATGCCAAAGTTCGATAACGAGGAGATTCGATTTAACCGACGATTTGCTCCGTTCGCAGCACTCACCAGTCCGCCGCAAGTGACATATCAAGAGTTCAAAAAGATAAGAGCGCATATGATGCTATTGCCTTCCTCGGAGATTTACATGTGCGCAGCTAAGTACTTTGATCAGGCGAGAAATATCTTGGAGTCAATCCAAAATCCAGAACAGGAGGTGAGTAATAATGCCGTAAAAGTGGAAGTGTCCTAAAAATGTTATTCTATCCTCAACAGATACTCGACATGATACACGTGGCTAAAGTAAACTTTGTTGTGATGAACGTGCTCGCCAAGGGACACCAAAAGGATTCCAAAGCGCAACCCGATTTTGATTTCGGAAAGCATCGGTACTTTCCTATAATAAAACTTAATTAGAACATCGTCTAGCTCTCTTGTATAACCATCTCTTTGTGTACTTCCCCCAGTCCTTTTCTTTATCGTGTATCGCTCAAAAACTTTGTATTTGTGAATATTTGTGTTTGTAAAAATAAAAAATAAAAATCAACTAACTAAGCGAGCACGTCTTATTTATTGTCGTCCGACACAATGTCCTGTTTGAGAATGAATTCAATCGTGTATCCGCCTGTTCCTTGACAGCTGTTCTTACAGGTGAAAACCGCTAGCACACCCCAATCAATGTTGTCGTCCTTCAAGTAATTTATCATTTGTGGCATTACTTGGAACTCAAATTGACGTTCACCACTGCATTCGGTACACGGAGGAACAGCTACACTACCTATTGTCTTCTCCACATCGGCAATCCACAACGGTTCACCTCCGAGATCATAGCGCAAGACTTGATCCGGGTTGGGTGATATGCGTTTTTTGAATTTCTGAAAGCACTGGTCAACGTCATCATCGGCGGCGTATTTTTTTAATTCCGATTCGGGAATTTCATCCATGGTGCCAGTTTTGCCCTGGTCAACAAGCTTTTGGAATTCGCCCAACCGACGTTTCTCTGCGGCTTCGTCGTCAGATGGGAGAACATTTTTAGATGTAGCGGCCTCCTGCTCAATTGCGATTTCAAATTCAGGAAAAGTAATCAGGGGGACATTTGCATCTTCAGTAACGTTTATCGATTGACAACCGACTTTGTGCTGAGGCCAATGAGCACGTTGGTGTTTCGCGGAACAGTAGTTGATGTTTTTACATCGAGAGCACATCAACGAACCACGACAGCCACAAACCTTGCACATTTTGAAAGATGGTTCTATTGGATCCTATTAAAAGATAAACTTAAAATGTTTTGAAGGCAAAATGATATTCTGCGATATTACCAATTCTTTGTCATCGTTTGGTGGAACGGCGGAGTAAAATTTATTTTGTCGTGGGAGTTGCGATCGAAATGCTGAAATATTTCTGCGAGACGTTATTAGAGAAACGAGTACACTTCGCAACTTACTCGGCTGAGTTTGCAACAAAACAATCGGCTTCCCGGCAAATAAACAGATATATGGTCCTGTGGAAACTCTCTGGCTTGTCCTCAATTGGTGCGTAGATCTGCAATATTTTATTGAATGATGAGTTATGTTTATCTTCGATTTAATATTTATTTATTACCTGACATAAGAAGGATTTAGGTGAACTACATCTTTTGCAGTTGAGTTCCTCAGTAGTTGGGATCATGTCCAAGTCCAGCCAAGCGGGTTTGCCACCAATTTTGCTTGGAAAGTAAACGTTTCGAAGAAGCGTTGGATCACATTCTTCAGCAAATCCTAGATCGACGGGTTTATCATTTTCAACTGACATGTTAACAAAACAATTCAATGTTCGCGATTCGATCAAATATTTAGTAAAAACTACAGAAGTGTAGATCTAAAATCTAAAGTCACCATGATTTAGTCTGTCAAAACAACATGTGTTCTATAGGTACACTAACGATAGAAAATTCAGGATGAACTGATTTTGCAGTGCTTGTATCAGGTTTGCACTTGGGCTTTTGGATGACTGAGTCCTAGCACCAAAATAAACAAAATATTTCGATACGTTATTGTATCTAGAGTTAAGGCTTGTTTTTTTGTGTTAAAGCTGTAAGAACAGTCTTCAACCGTTTTATTGCCACAAAGTTCATGGAAAAGTTCGCACTGTTAAGGCCGTGTGTCATTTGCGTTAAAATACAGGATAAATTTTATCAAATTGCTGTGTCGATTGGATTAAATAAGATTTTATTTATATACTATTTGCAATAATTATCCAAAAGAATTGAAACACAATTTATTTATTTATATTTTCTTTGTTTTAAATAATACGGAATAGATTTTAAAGAGATCATCAAAAAACCCTTTAATATTTATTGTTATCAATAATATCTTATTATTTTATAATCTGAATGGTGTTATGACGATTAATCCACGAGTGTGCTTTCTTTCCATCATCTCTCTTAACGCAATTATCCCATCCCATGATAAATTTAAATAACTATGTATTATCTATTACTGAATAAACGTCGATATGACGTAATTCATATGGCCTTCCTTCACACTGCTCCGTAACAAACATATCGCTATTTGGCTAAACTAATGCGAAGTAAATTCAATTCAAAAATTTGAATTTATTTTCAATTGATTTCACGTCACCTAATTTGTCTACACTATATGGGCCTCGGAATGCTTCCAAATCATAAAAAAACAGGTTCGATACGACTCGGTCCAATATCCTGAAGATTTTAGATGTGCACAAGTTACCTTATTGTTTGTTTCAATATTGAAAATAATTCATTATCATTGGTCGTTGGTCTAGGTTGACTCTGTGGAAATTTTGTACAACACAATAAATTTGGTACACTATATAGTTAATTTTCGTTTGAGAAAGTGACTACTAAAAACATATATTTGCTTGTAAAATGTTCTTCATGAAATTTGAAAAGCTATTACTTATCAAGAAAAAGCAGAAACGTTGTCGTAAACTAACAATTTTTGCAGTTTGTAAGTGCGAGATCATCGTTTTTTCGGTATTAAATTCTAGTTTGCTTGAAAGTGTAGTTTTCCAGTCAATTTGGATTCAGAGTTAGCTTCGAGATTAAACGATCAGAAGTTTTTGACAGATGATAAAATACTTTGCGGAAGCAAAGACAACAGAAATGACATTTTTGGAATAACTACATTTGTTACGTCTGCTACGTAACTGAGGTAGGTACATAGTTGTGGTCAAAATTTGGTAAGGGTTGTCTATTTGACAGATTAACGTGTTTTGCGTGTTGCACTGTTTCACTGTTTTAGTGTGTTTCATTTGCTTTTGAAATCCCTAAACATGCGTGAGAAAGAAAAGTGCCTAACTCAAAAAAAATAATGAAATTCTATCATTTTTAGGGCGAGGTTTATTTCACGCCTGCGGTATAAATTCAGCTGTCTCAAAAACATTGTTAAATTCTCAAATTTAAAAATAAAGTGAGCTAAGGAAACTAATTTTTATGACATAAATAATTCAATATCCAAAGTCTTTTCGTTTTCTTTCCGGTATGGTAAGTAATAGAAATAATCAGTTCTCTGAGGCTTTTGGGTTATCCTTCCAAATCTGGTGGGGCAGGTCCAATCGTGTGGTTCAACCGCAGTCATTATGGTAACTTCCCAAACTAAATTAGTATCTGAACACAACACACATAAAAGAAGCATTCCACGACAATTTTATTTCAACTGTTCTACGACCAACTTCATTCCGCTTATTGACATTTCACATACGCAAAAAGAAATAAACATGGCCATCCCCGATTTGACAGTTTTTTCTTAATAACAAAAGTGTATCGACGATGTTGTAATGAATCCTTAAAAAAAGTTGGTGAAAATATCTAAAAAATCCAACGAAGCAGTGCGAAAATCCATGTGCAAATACCTAACGAATTTTTACGTTTCGAATATTAATCATAAAAATGTAGAACATCATCGATCTTCCCCCAGGTTTTCACAATTTTGTTTTATCGGAATTTCGTTGCGATTCTATAAATATCCGTTAAATCGTACAGCAAGTGAGTAAGAGTGCCGATATATTTTTATTCCTGCATTTTATTTTGTTCGTTCCTTTTTTTTGTGAAATTTTGTTGGACTGCCACCAAGATTTGGAAATTGGAAACTAGGTGTCTTTGCCTTCGCGAATATACAATTTACAGCAACAGTTGCGTCGCTCGGTTATATTTTTATGTGTTCCCACATTTAATATGTTGGTGCCGAAATTAAAACAAAAAATAAAAAAAGGATGAATACGTAGTGGGCTCTACATTGTGTATAAATAAATCGAAAGTTAGCTGCCGCTCCGAAATTCATTGATTAAGGCATAGGTACTGCTAGGTTCGAAATTTGACGTTCTGGTGAAAATTCCTTTGGATTTTCATTCATTCATATAATTTTGCGCGTAGGTTTTGAATTCATTCTTCAGACTCCCCTATCGCCCACTTGTGCATTTTTGCTGTGGAATACGAGAAAAAAGAGAGTCACCTCTAGAGGGATGATAATAAATATTTTATTGATTTTGCCGTCGTGTTTGTGTGTGATTTTTTTTTATTGCAAGACTACTATGTGGTTAGTTATAGGCAAGTTGTCAGTAAGATTGTTTACAGGGATACGTCCCTTGAGAATAACTACGTGTGCAAAATGTTGAAGTTCAAGGTGTCATGGTTACAAAGTGTAAATTAATACGTTGCACAGCAGTTCCATAAATCGTACAGATAATAATACCTATATGTGTAAACAGATTTCATTCGCAAATTGTAAAACGACTCATTCGTTCTCATATAGCTTGAAAATTTAATTTCGGTCTGAGATCTCCATGAGTTTCATTGTAGCTACATATTGAATATATCCCTCATAATACCATTTGAATTGTAGATTTCATGGAATCTGCAGGCTGAAAACACCGGAACTGATCTCGTGAAAGTTCTGTGTAAAAAAAAAACAAGAAAAAAACGATGGGAGTGTCATTCACCCTGCGCTGCAGCATGCGTCGTATGTCGTATACCACTCGCTTTTTTTTGTTGTTTGCATTCTTTTCTCAACCGAGATGGAATAAAAGCAAAACAAAAACACCTTGAGCATGGTCATTGATGAGAAATGAAAACAACATCTTCATCGTCGTCACTTTGCTACTGTTACCTACTACTCCACTCCTTATGGTGCTCACATATTTGTACAGCAGTAGTTTACTCTACTTTCATGCCATTGTTTCTGGCTTATGCGTACTTTATCACGAACAAAATATATATTTCAAGCATACACTTGTAAATAAACAAAATCCTATGCTGTAGGGTGAATTTCATGCAAAACGTATACAGCGGAAAAGAAAACAAAAATAAAATCACTTTTAGCGAAAACAAAAGACGACTCTGGAACAACTAGTACTTGATTACTAACACCCCGCATGACTCACCCAAGGTTAAAGTATATTCTCAATCGACGGCGGTTATATGTTTGTACTTGTATTGTTATTTTTCGTGCAGAGTGTTACGGATACGGAGTGCAGTACGGCAAAATTTTGCCAGCGTGTTGTAGAGTGGATGCAAATGGAAGCTCTTTGCTTTCTTTGTATTGGCACACATTCCCCTTTGGAGTTATGTACGAAATTTCGTTTGCAAAGCGATTATTGACTTTGAAAGCCTACAAGTGCTGTTGCTGTGTCTTTCATAAAATTTGTGGAAATGCAATAATGCGCAATTGCACTACATAACTTGAGAACAGAAAAAGGAGGAAGCAAGAATTATTATAAGACATTGCTGTGTGTACGTCGTTATAATTCTCCTTGAAAATGCTTTTGCATTAAGTTCGCATTGCTTGTAATCAAATCACTTTTGCGGTAAAATATGGCTTTGTACATCAGTAGTTTTTGATTTAAGCCTTCATGTTTCAGTATTTTTTTTAATATTGGGGGTTAATTTTTATTATTGCAACCAACTCCGATGATTCCAATCGGAAACACTCTTGCTGAGCCGCAGGCGCTCTCCTCCACTTTGAGCAATGCCGTATCGGTCGTATAGAATCTGCTCATTCACAGTTCTTCGGTAGACCCGTAGATTAGCGAAACCTTCCATTAATCTTGCATCAGTCCTCGACTGTCTAAAAATAGGAAAGTTGTAGGTGGAATGTTGCCGCTTAAACGCGTGCTTTAAAAATTATCAGCATTGGGGTAGTAAGCCCCCAAAGATAAGACTTTGGTTGAGGCCATTGCTCTTGCCGTTTGACTCTCAGTGAGTTTTATTATTCGCTTTTTATTGGAACTGGTTGGAATAATATTTTATGTACTCAGGCTCTGGTGTTCTGTGCTTTGCAAGGTAGCTTTTTAGACACTGCATCTCAAACACTCCATTTTTGCATTTAAGATGGGACAACGCTGAACCTCACTCGATACCCATAGACATTCATCGGCTTGATAAGAGCCATGTAGCAAATTATTTACACCATGCTGTCAAGACGACTGCTATAAAACAATCATCTTGTCAGGGCAAACTTTCTCCTTGCTTTCACCATAGCAGCATCTACATGTCTGCCGAAATAAACATACCAATTCAGCCGGATGTCAAGGCACTACTACAATTTTACTTGCCACGTTTGGTTCCTCGATCACTAGCTTGCGCCGGGCCTTTTCGTTACCCTGTACAACGGTCTTTTAATCGTTTTAGAAAGACCTCGACCTTAGGGGCTCTTCTGTATAGGATACGATGGGCATACGCAATTGATTGAGTAATATTATACCGCTAAAAATACTATATAAGCATATTATATAGTATATACAGCAGTGGTTCGCTTATGCCAAATCTGATCAGCTTTAAATTGAGGGCATTTAATCATATTGTATATCAAAGACCAGTTTGGAGGCTGCGTGAATAGTGTCATGACCCGAATTGAAACTTGCTGATACTCAGTAGGACACTTATCGATCGGAGCCTCGCCTGATTGGATTCTAAGTGATCAATCATTGCTGGTTTACCAGCATAGACCAGACATTTTCAAAGCGCGCTCCAAATTGCGGGAAAAGCAGGAACTCTCAAAATGTAGTTTCCGGAACATAGTTCCCATCCCTGAATTTTTCATTCTTTCGGTAGTCGCTAAAATAATGAGAAAAGTCAAGATAACTTGGGCATCACATAAAAAAAAAGAAAAGGATATGGTGGTGTGCAGGCGTTGAGTTACTAGGGCTTAGCTTTTTCTCACAACCGCAACCTCCTGTTTTACCCCCAATTTCGTGTGGCTGAGTTCAGATAAGCTTGTCTTGATAAATTGATACTACTCGAGTGAATTGGTAGGTATTTGCGAGAGGAGGGCTAGATAAAAACATTAAGGTGTTGCTAACTCTGTAATCGAACTTAGAATTCCTGTTTTTGTGTTCAACTGAGAGTTTTGTGTTCAATAATGTCTACCATCGCTCCGTAGAACAAGGTTCCGGTTAACCATGCGTTTGCACTTTTGATCCAGTATCTGCTAATAAAATCCATGATTGAAGGCGTTGTTGCAAAAAATGCATGACTCTTGGCATACAAATTAATGCTGATCTCTGCTGTGTTCCTCAGGAAGATTCTCTGCAACGAAATAGCTTACAAACTGAATTGAATCGAATCATGTCTGGATCAACAAACGTGTGGATTGATGCACTTCCTTTTATCCACACAATACCGGTGTGATAATTATAATGCCACCTAATTTATATCTAGCTTGCTGTAAACTGAAACGTCACACACTACACAGCGCAAAATCGCTTGATAAAATGACCAGGGTATATCAAACCACGGTGACTAATTCAGCAGATTTGTTTGGTTTCGCATTTGACCATGAGTAATACTTCGAGGGCTTTGTTTATTTTTTGACTACCATGTGGATGATACCATTTCATATTAAAATTGAGTGTCGATAACGATTATTGAAAGCCAGATATAATTTGATTGCATTTCCAATTGGGCGGCACTTAATTAAAAATAAACGGAGATAAGAACACCATTTCACTGCGCAAGCATTTGGATACTATTAATTGAAACATTATTCTTTTGAGATCGTAGTGCTCTTGATGTAAAGAAAAGTCTTAGGAGTCTTACAAACATTGCGATGTCTTTTGTTTCTCTTTAACTCACACTTCGAATTCATTGAAACGAACCGATTCAAAAGCTTTATTGGCTCTATCTGGCTTATCTGGATAAGGCGTGATATAATACTTTCAAACCAAACATCTTCAGCAGGCACTTTTTATCCTGAATATTACCGACAAGCATTTTTGCGGAAGCTGCAGAGATTAGAGGAAGAATAGAAAATCATAATTAGTGCATCAGGTTTCAGAAGTAGTTGATCACTGTTTTATGTTTTAAAAATCTGACCTACAAATGATCTGAAATTACTGTACTGTATTCGGAGAAGTACGACAATTCTTCTCTTCAAATTTAGGACCTCTAGCTCTATGAAGATTTGAAGGATAATTTTATATTTTTTATAGATTCTATTATGGCAGATGCTCAAACAGGCTTAGCTAGACGTGTGACATTCGAACCACACTAGACATGCCATTACAGCATGCAGATAGTCTTACAGACATCGTCTCTCAAATTATACATAAGCGACAATTTACTTGATCTAAATCAAGCTGCAAGTGATTGTAGATGACTTTGACTGACTAATCATCCGAGTAGTATCAATTATCAGCATAAGCTAATCTCAACTCAACCGTTCGTAGTCGGCACAAAACAGGAGGTTCCGCCATGGTGCAAGAAGTACACACGCAAACATAAATGGTTGTAAGAAAGCTAGGCCCTGGGTTCTAAAGATAACATTATTATTATTTGTAGTACACTACTTCCTGTTGTTAACCGTTTTTAAATTAAAGAACTAGACGATCAGCATCTATCCCTTAGCATTTTATAATTCATATGCAGCAGGAATTTATAGATAACCAAAGTCTGTTTAATACAACGTCGAATTTATAATGACAGCTGCCCCTAACATGGGGTTTAAATCTTTTTCCATCCTTTTGCAAAAGAGCAAATTATTTCTGATGTCGTTTGCTGATCCGGGTTAGTGAGCAGAAACAAACAAGAATTTCACGTTAGGACTGTTTTATCTACAAATGCTCACCTATTTTTGGTCTGTTCATCATATTTATTAATGAAACACCTACAGTGCCAGTAGGGCATCTTCTTCCAAGACGTGTTCTCTTCTCAAATATCTATAATCAACTTAACCTAACCTAACTTGCTCAAATGTTGTTTTTTTTTTAAGAAAAGGCTACGTTGTGATGACGGTTGAGGGTCCACGTATGTGGTTGGTTCTTTCATTTGTCCTGTAACTTTTTTATCATCACCGCAGCTTCTACAAAGGTCATCGTGGTCAAATGCATCTCATAGGTATTTTCAGTTTGTGGCTTTTAAGTAAGCTGTCTTTGAAGTAGTTTTTGGGTTCTGGCTTTGTCATACTCAGGCACATCCTCTTGGATGTTTGATTGAATTTGATTGAACAGTCAGTTATCATCTCATCTCGAAAATAATTATATCCTTAGTAACAGTTAGTATGACCTTCGACAGCAACTCCAATCTTGTGATCTACATTGGAGAAAAGTGGAACAGTAGCGTTCATCATTTCGTTGCATGAAGAATTGTTGCTCTGGATATCACAAAGGGATTTGATAGATTGTGACATACAGCTCTTGTCAACAAGCTTAAGTCTTTTTATATCGGTAATACTTTTATAAAATGGATTACCAGTTTTCTAGGTAACAGATCAATAAAGGTTGCATTATATGGGTCAACTTACACTCCTTTTCCAACGAAAGCTGGTGTACCCCTAGGATCTGTCCTCTCACTGTTTTAAATTTTTATAAACGACTTACTCTCTCTGACTTATAATCTATTAATTTGCGCCACCACCACATGCGGATGACAGCATTCTTGACTTCGTTTATCCTTTAACGGCTCCACGACAAGAGTCCCCAGTGTAAACTCAACCCCGATTGTCAAATAAGGGCACCAACAACCGGGTTGAGTTTTTTTTGCGTCAAAACAACAGTGTTTTCTACTACAAATGTAGTAAACTCAAAATGGAAGGAGTTAAAGTTGATGATTCCAATGTTTTGTCTTTGCTCGACATGTATGTTAACCCAGACTGGGAGCAGCAAATTATTGATGCTGCAAAATGTATTGTTAGTTGCCTTGAATTCTATAACTGATGTTAACGGTTTTTTCTCCATCAGATTTAGATGATATCTATAAAGATTAAATTCGATCAAGACTCGGATTGTTGGATGCCTTGCGCTTTTAAGCGATACTTCCACCATAAATGTTATGATTAAATATTAAGTGGTATCCAGCCAGGTATCAGCACCAAATATTGGACCAGGACTTCCAAAATCTTTGTGCTAGATTTTTATGAAAGCTGACTTATGCAAATAAATTGTTCCAGGTCGTTCCAGGTCCAACATCGTTGAAAGCATTCACTCAAAGCCGTCATTAAAGAGGCTGCTTATCAAATAATTTCCTTTATTTATCGTTTTTCTTTCTTCTACTTACAGCATTCAATCATTAAACAAGTAAAACCAAAGAAAACTTATACAGCAAACGATAATAAAAAGAGAGTAAAAATGTCTGATTTTGTGCAACGTGATATTTTACCGGACTTGTGGGAGGAAATTCTCCAAAGGCATTGGATGTTTCTAGAGACTGAAGAGAGTATGCAAAAGCTGGAGGAACGCAAAAAATTAGAAGGTCAGTACATGAAGTTTGTAAACTTTAATGACAAAGCTTACATAGATGTGTTTTGAATGTAGGCTGTTTGAAAGAGTTCCTTTGTGTTGTGCCGCATGATAGGAAATTTTTCCTACCCGAGACAGCTCATGTGTTGAAGAAGACAGTCAAAGAGTTGGATGATTTTAATGCGTTCAAAGCCATGATTGGATTCGAATCGATAAGTCAGTATGCCAATAATCTATTCACGAAACCATGGAGGAAGGAGTACAGAGTAATAAAGGTATGGTAGTATTTGTTTTTTTTTTTTAGTGATAATTAATTTATTTTTCCTATTTTTTCTAGATGTATTCCGGTTTTTATCAGCACGAAATCAAGTCAAATTTGGTAGATGCGGAAAAGCTTTTTGAAGCCATGGGCTACCGTCAGCTAACAAGCCAGATTCTTGTGTTAGATGGACCAATTTGCCCTGACCAAGTTACAAATGTGTCACGCGATGCAATGGCCGCCTACGTTGAATGTCAAATCATGAAACAGGTCAAGTCAGAATTGACGGCATTACCGCTTGTATGTTCGTGGAATGACATATTCAAATTCAGAGAAACTCATTTAGGTAAACAACAACCCCATCACCACTAAATGCTGTTCGTTATCATTTGATAACAACGCACATCCAACCTCGTCTATAAATTTAAATTTAGATCCTTATGTTTTCTTTCAAAAGGTGGCTCAACTCAAGCAATAAAAGCCATAGCCTATGCGGAGCAAGAGAGGCGCTATCGTCTGAAGAAGCAGGCTGCGGGTAAGTTATATCGTAACCAAAACCATGTGCAAAAATATTTCAAACAAACCATTTTCCAGAAGCTCAGTTTGCACCTCAAGTACCGCCTCCACCTGTTCAATCAGTAGCCGCACAGGCTGGAGCATCATGTGACAACTGCGCTGTTCACAGTAATTACCACCACCACATGCATCCACCTGCTGGGCCACTTATACATCAGCTACCTAATGGATGTAAAATGCGGCCTCAACCCAACTATATTCCTCCCCCATGCAGCATTCACCATCCCCAAAATAATTGCATGCACTATAAACATCCAAACTACACACAGATGTCCCACTCTAAAAGTCTTGAACACTACAACGAGCACCCAGATGGGCCTCCTCTGCCTCATCGGCACTCCTTCGATCAACCTCCACAGAATCAGCAGGCGCAGCACCTCTACGATAGCCCTTATGATTGCAGAGAAAACTACCAAAACGCTTGCAACTTTAACGCCTATCACCATCCTTACAATGTGTCAGGCAATCGTTATCCGCTACCCTATAACATCTCCAGTCAGCTAAACAATCACAATCAGTACGCATACAACGGGTCCGGGAATATGTATCATCCAGCCGCTGGATGTAGTCACAAGATTCCCACACCCGCTGTTGGTATGGATGCAAGTGGATACGGTGAGTGCAACGGGTATGCAAAAATCAATCCATGCAACTATGCCCATCATCAGTCGTCGAGAAACAGCGCGGGCAATAAAGACTTTCAGAACTTCAGGCAAAGGTCGTTTCCGCCAGATCATCAATTGATCGATTTCGAGGAAATACCATCCTCAAATGAACCTCCACACAAACACTCCCGCTCCCAAAATAATAGCTTTGACTACAGCGACCGCCCCTCGCAGCATATCTATGACAATAGGCGAACTCGTGCTGCAATGCAACAGCCGGCAGTTCAGCCCTCACAGAAAGAAGTATACAGCCGGAATCATAATCACATCGAAAGTTCTGACGACTTGGATGGAAACTATGTGTACGCTACGCCTACACCTGCACGCCATCGAAAGTCAACGACTGATAAGTATATAAAGAACTCGGAAATCCTACAGGAGTACGAGAAGACCTTAGACAATAATAAGAAGCCACCAATGGAAGTCACAGCACGAACCAATGGAGGTACACACACAACGCACCTTGTACATGCACCGCCACCAGATAATTACGAAAGCTCCGATGATTTCATAAATGTTGATAATACAAAAAGCACTGTGGAACAGGCAAAATCTTCCAAATCCAACAAAAACCAAGACGGAGTTGGCTCGTTTGAATCCTGGGACTACGTATTCCAGAATCTCGAACAGCATGGCTATTCCAAAGACCTTGGCGAACGTGGTGACTTGTTGGTGCAGAGTTTGGACCTTGATTCATTGAATATAAACACTGGCAATACCATGACTACAGAGAAGCGTCGTGCGAATCGCAATCAGGAACTAAAAGCACGAACGCAAAATGGTGATATTGCAAAGTTAAAAACCCTTGAAAAATCTTCAACGATGGTTTCACGCGCTAAATCAGGCGCAGAAAAATCAATCCTAAAGGTACAATCCAAACAGGTAGAGAATGGACATTCGTCCCAATTAAAGCCGCCCCTGAAATCGAACCTCAAACAACCGAGCTTAAATAATAATTTCGAGGACGACAGTAATCATCTTCAGCGTCATCATCATCCAGTTGAACGAGTCGCCTCAAACAGGATGGGCACCTCATCACGAACCCCCTCAAGCAGTACGAATACCAACACTGTAACCGCGACTCAGGTGATTGTGACCAGCCCAAACGAATGGAGCTGTAGATTTTGTACGTTCCTTAATCCGGATACGAAACGAATTTGCGAGATGTGTTCTCGAAGTAAAGATTTCAACCTGGAGTCGACAAATACGCCGACTTGTGTTTAATTTGCTTTCATTACGAATTAAATATTCTGTTAGTGTTTTTCTTATTATTTTTTGTTTCGTCTTCTAGAATTGTTAATTTTTATGTTTGTTGGGTTCGTTTGTAGTTGAAGTATATAAATTGTTATGTGTTACCCGAAAATACTACTTTTTTGTTGTTGCTAGTATGATGTTACTTTTGTCTTGTTTTATGTTACGTGGCCTAGGTTATAGGCAATGTTCTTCAGAACTCACTTCTTTCCCTGTGATCAGCAACCACTGGTAGGTAACTGCCACCTTTTATAGTAGTTATGCCTATTGGATCGTATTTCGTTCTCTCATTGAGATGCATATCCCTAAAATACTGCATTGACATGGATTCTCAGACGCATTGCTATATTTTATTATAGACCAGATACCAACCCGTCTACTGATTTGAAAGTGCCCTGTTCGGATTTACTTTTGGTCAAAACAATGTAATTCCTTAAACCTGCTGTTCGATGAGCCGTATCACTTTCGATTTGGCAGAGTTAATGTTCAAGCCGACTAAATTCGTGTCATTATACGTTGCCTTATTACCAGCTATTAGCCTATCCGTATGCAAATAGCTTTGGATTGCATTTATAAGAAAGAAACCATTGCAGCGGAATAATAGTTTTTCTTATGTTTTATTACATATTTCCTTTTTAGACCACCCGTATTCTAAAAGTCGGTTTAATTGATTCTCAATTAGGTTTTTATTTCTTTTTTGCTGCGCAACTACTTATCTTATGTTTGTCGAAGTATTACCGCATTGCAGCTTGGGGAACGCAGCTGCAATGCGGTAATATTAACAAACACATAACAATTAAAAAATAAAAATATATGTTTATGTTAATATTCAATAGATACAGATTGTTAAAAGTAAAAAAATTGAAAAGAATTTACCAAGAAATAATATTTCTCTTATGTGCCTCCTCCTTTATTCTTAAATTTGCAAAAATTCCCTTCAAAATGGAACTATGTAAGAAGAGTAAAAACCCGTATTTATTAAAAAAAATTATTTCGTTAGTAACTAAAATTATACTTACATCTTATATATAACTTGTGTTAAACGGTTTAAAACATAAATTTAAACAACGTGAGTAATAAAAATTAATTATTAAAAGAAAAAACAACACCAACAAGATTGTTTTTAAACAAACCTATCATTACGAAAATGCTTTAATTAAATCAATAAAAAAAATTAAATTAATATAAAAAAAAACAAAAATTTTTAATTAAGGGACTAAACAAACTACACAAAACATATTTAGATATATAATTAGAAAATGTAAATTCTACTTACCTACATATATAAAATTATATTTGTTAAACCCTTTTATTGTGATTTGAGAAGTTACTGTCATTTAAAAAAAATGAAAAAAGAAAAAACAGATATAAAATTCTCATTGGGCAGACATTTCAACCCCCTGAAAAAAAAGAAAAAAAACTAAAAATGAAGTAATGTATCTTCCTTATAATTGAGACAAATTAAGAATAAAATATTTATTGCTATTTTGAATTAAAAAAAAATATTTATGACGAAAGTATTGAATCTAACTAAATTTTTGTTTTATTTGTTCTCAATGCGAGATACCACAAAATAGCAAACACACGGAAGCAATTTTTCCATGTTCCCTAAATAAACAAATATGACCTCGTAAACAAATATAACTTATGACGATGGACCCTATTGCGAGTGTCGATTAGCGAACGATAGTCGATATTTAAGCTTTAGTATGAAGCTGTGGTTGTCGATAACCATCAATTTCACAATCGTCAATATTCCTTAATGTTTTCCTTTTCCACTAGATGTATTTGATTTTTTTCAAATACGTTAGTAAAAATTACTCATCAATATACACTAGCGATCACAAAGATGAGGCCATCTATTTTGCAATCGATTTCGACTTGGACTTGTACATCGCAGTACTTCGCACATGAATGCAACGAACTACAGACACGTAACAGCACTGGCGACAGGCCATCGGCTGGCACAGATCAAGACATTAATACAACAGAGAGAGAGAGAGAGAGAGACAGATAGATACGTAGAAGACACCTAAGTGGCACAGAGAAGGAGACATAGATTTATATTGTCTCATATTATCGCACAGGTGGCCTCAGATAAGCTGGCAATTTTCGTAGAAAACAAATGCTGCCGAACCCGCAGTGTTTGGCTTAGCAATCAACTACGCATTCCTCTGAGCCATGGCCACCTGCGATCGATTTTCAGGTTTATACATGTTTGAGATTTTGTACCCGGAACCGACTACTACCTGTGAACAAGTTTTAAAAACATTTATTTTGTACGTTTTCTACATTAATAATGAGTATGCACGCCATTTTTCGATATGACCTCAATAAGTCGGTTTTGAGTAGAATCATAGTTTTTATACCCTATCCCATAGGGCATATATATGTTTTTTTTTTTTTTTTAAACTAGAACTAGAACTTACAAGATCAACATAACCTATATAAACCCAACTAGGCCCTTCTATGCGATCTTTATTCCATCGGTTAAATTAAAAAGTAAGCACAGCGCTTATTGCCCCCAGTTATCGTTATATTAAAAATCATCTGACAGGGCCTGGATTTACTTAAGCCTAAGTTTCGGCTTCACTCCAGTCTATTTGTCTTCATTCAACCTTTTAGTGTTACCTTTATCGCATTCAGGTATGGTAGTGCAGTATCTTGTTCCATCAGGTTCTTTTATCCTTGCAGCATGGTATATGATTGGGACGTTCGTTGAGTCTGATAAGTAGCCATATGCATCCAGAAACAGGAATGTCTCTGGCGGAATGTATCCACTTTCTGTGTTATATCAGTACATCGTTCGTAACATAAAAAAATAATATATGGATCCACTACGAATTGCTAGATCAATCGATTAAGCCATGTCTGTCTATCCTACAGACGGAAGGACCTGTCTCGTTGTCCACACTGTTCGAACAAGTGTTCAAAATTTAAAAAAATACTCAAATTGATAACCACTACCATTGTAAAGTCTGAACAAAAATGCGATTGCAAACGATGTTGATAAGTTCTCGAGTAGTAAAGTTTTTTTTTTCTTGTTTTCACAAACAAAAACAACTCTGCAAATTTTTATTTTGTTAAAAATTTGTTCTGTTCTTGTTTTGCACTTTCACACAACTTTCAAGCAATTCTTAAAACGTTCAAAAAACCAACCACAGCTCCCCGCCATTAACTTTTTTGTCGAACCATAAATGATTTTAATAAACTGTCGGAGCAATATTTTGTGACAATGGCAAGCCTACTTTTTTGGGTTATTAAGTTCAAGGGTGAAATGGGATAGGGTACCTATTCAACGATTCGCACAGAAGATTGAAGCATTCTCATATGTTTTATTTTTAAATAATTAAAAGAAATTTGGACCTTGAGATCACGAATAGCTTTGATTTAAGTGTCATTGTCTTCAGATTTTCCTTCTTTATACCGCCTTCATACACTTAACGAGATAACAATGCCCTAACATTTTCGATTTGGTTTATGCAAAAGTTCCACGTCTTCTGATTGAATTTATCTTCTAACAACTTTGAAAGAATAGACATCTTGTTGAAATATCCGAAAATGTTTTTTCACTTTTGTAATGACCGTTCCAGCGAATATTTTCAGTTAGTTCCGTTCATTGTTGTTGAAAAAAAATCCAACTAGTTTGTGAAATAGTAGGATATAGCTCCCTACAATATTACACCTGATCTACGGCTGTGATGTCTTGCCAAAATAAGCTCCTCCTTTCTTAGATCATGGAAATAAGTTTTAAATATCGGGGCCTACAATATTAAATTTGTTTAGCTTTTTAGCTTTGTCTTTTTGGAACCCAATTTTTTTTTTTAATTAAATAAAAACAGTTCTTTTAAACGCTTTTTAAAATATTTTAAAAAAAAAACTTCGAAAAAATAATTGGTGATGTGAACTCCAGCAAAAAAATATTCTCAATGTCTTCATCCTAGTGGCGCTTCATCTTTTTATACGCTTTTCAAGTAGTTCATTTTTTGATCTTGGGAAATTCAAACGGTCGTTTCTTTTTTACAGGTAGGTACACAATTTCCAAAAGGTGTAAAGATTGGAAATCGATTGCAATATGTAAATGTATGGCCTCATACTAGTGATCGCCAGTGTATTTAACAACATATACAAAACAGATCGAATATAAGGGAGTAAGAAAAATAATTCGAAAGATATCAATTGCAACACTCAATTTTGGCTAAATATGCATTTCTTAAGCATGCTGTGATCAGTTGGATAATAATGGGAACTCATGTATTTCTTACAATTGGCCTAATGTAAAACATATTTGAAACGGTAAAAGCCACACCAATGAAAAGTTAAAAAAACAAACTAACTAACACATTTTCTCCAACTTAAAAGGATAAGAAGCATCTAGTTATTAGCTGCTTCTAGCTAGATAAAGCAAGCAAGCGAGAGAGAGCTAATGAGAGAGGATAAAAATACTCTACAAAAATGAGTAAAAACAATATGACATGAGTCGACAATCACATTAGGAGGCTATTTTTTCCTATGATGAGTGATGATGGGGATGGGATGGCCATGGGAGTAGAGAGCCGTTCGGTTTTTAAAGGGCGAATTACATTTTTAGTTACCCAGTATACTCCTGCCGTCCGTAGTCTGGACTCTGGAGTCTGCGATCTGGGGCCTGTACAATTAGAGTTTTTGTAAGCAGAAATTTTAGTTTTAAGCTACAAATTACTTCTTGTACAAGACTTGTTGTTTGATGGTACAGACGGACAGGCCCCTAGTCTTTTATTGATGCTGGCCGATAATCTTTAAACACGATGTTGATAAATATTAATAGCTAAGCTTCTAATACAAGTGTCTACGATAAGAAGTAAAGTGCTAAAACGCACGTAACGGTACTTTTGAAAATGACTGATTTCTCAATAACTGCTGTGTTAATTTAAAGGACGTTAACGATTAAACCGACTAAGCAATGGTACATTTTGCTGCAAGTCTTTGAAATGTTGAGTTTTTCGAAAACGGGTTTATCGATTTTGATTAGATTTTGAAACAGAGATTGTGTAGACACTCAGTCGTTGGTTTTTTCATTTTGTATTTTTTCCTAAAAAATGATTATAAGGCGATTAAAGTGGAAATGAATACTAGAACATGGAACATAGAATTTTATTTAAATTTTGTGATTTGCTTGGTGTGATCCTTAAAAACATAATATCTGGATACCAAGTATTTTGTTGTCAAAAGGGCGAGCAACGGGACTTTAACAATTGCAAATTTTCGATAAATAATGAATTTATTTAGTTGAAACTTTATTTTTGGGTATTCATATATCGAGTTTGTCAATCCTATTTTACAATTTTTTTTGCAAAAAAAAAAACCGATTAATTTTAAAATGCAAGGAGCGATTTGTGCAGATAAAAATCAAATAGACCTACCTGGTTGTAATAATAAGGACTACGTTAACAACCATTTTACAAAATTTAAAACACTTTAAAACCGGCAGTTTTTGGTCAACATTTTTAAATGATTTAAAGCATTGATGTAAAATGTCCATATTTTCTCAGAATAACTTATGCTTCACAATTACAATGTCAGTCTTACAATTGATTTGTGGGAATTATAAGAAACGCTCATAGGCGGCACAAAGAATGATGATTAAGATCTGATAGACAATTTGCGACAATAGCAAAGGAAAAGGAAAATTTATTCGTTAATATGTTTTCAGAATATACCACATTGAACACGGAATATGGAGCACCTCCTACGATAACCATGGATGACTGCCGTTCTGAAAATTATTGTTCAAGACCAAACGATTTCATTGTCCGCACCTGGCTCAAAATATAAAAAAAAAACTCCATGTTTAATGTTTCATTACATTCAATTTTATTTTTGTAAGGATCAGCATTTTATTTTGCTTCTAATTGAATTTGTTGTTATATTTTTTGTTTTTCTGACATAATACTTTTCGCTCATGATCATTTTTTGTTGATGTATGTTCTGTTTTTTCTAAGTAAACTAATCTAACAATTTAGTACCTTCTATGTTGTAACTGTAAATTAGTGTTTGCCAGTATTTTAATACGAGTATAATAATAATTAGCTGTTTATTAGTTCTGTTTCGAAACACAAAACATTGTTTTATTTGTTTTTTATAAGTTAACTTAACATTGCAGTTAATTCGTTTCAATGAACGTTGTATATTTTCATTAACAAAATTGTATTCAGTTGTATTGTTTGTTTAGCTAAATGAACAATTGTGTGTGTTTTTTTTTTTATTTTTATTCATTAATATTAGAGTTGTATTTACTTACGTATCTAAATACATTTGTTTTGTTTTATAATTGTTTTGTTCTAATATCTAATAAGAAATATATTTCTTTAATTTTACAAAAAAGGCCGTCGTAAAGTCTTTTTACGTAGTTGTTAAAATTGTTTTTTTTTTATTCTTCGTGTTCAATTACTTTAAAATTTATTTAATTGATGAACAAATTTACTGAGTTTAGATTTGTTTTATTACTTTTGTTTGTTTAGAGAAACTATTTAATGATGAAATTGGTTTTGTTTTGTTTTATTTTTAAAAACAAGATAAATGCTTTGTTTTTGTTGAATATATAAAAATATATGCGATTATGTATGTTCTTTTGGGAATTTGAATTTTCGTGTGTATTTAATTTATGATTAAACTTTTCTTTCAATATTATACATGGTTTTTGCAATTTAATTAAATTTGGCTGATTTCGTTTTTTTTCGTTTTGGCGTTTAAACCTTTAATATCAAATTTATAATCCTAATTGATTTTATAAAAAACAGATATATAAAAAAATATTCAGGAATAGAAATTTTAAGCTCTTAATTGTATGTAAATGTTAAAGCAAAACCAGTTTAATATTTGTTGTTTAAGAACGATATTATTAAACATTGATTAATTCATAAAATTGTAAATGAAACATTTTTAAGCTGAAATTAATCGCTTCAATTTAATTTTAATTCTATTCTCGGTTTTAACATGCGATTCACTAAGCTTTGCCAGCTCAATAGAGCGCACACATCAAAATGATACTTTACT
Organism: Rhingia rostrata; assembly: GCA_949824845.1. Lineage (NCBI taxonomy): Eukaryota > Metazoa > Arthropoda > Insecta > Diptera > Syrphidae > Rhingia > Rhingia rostrata. Next base: position 89,864,517 of record OX463758.1, on the reverse strand, counting down.
CAAATCACACATTGGAAAATTGTTTTCAAAATAAAGCAGGAACAGCTTACATTTCAATATAGTCAACCATTAGAATTAGATTAGAACAAATATAATGACAATGCTAGTATACGTTTTCTTGATATAGATCTGTAGGCAATAAGAGCTGGAGTTTTATTAGACAGCAACGACGCAATGGAATAGATAGTGAATCAAGTGTTAAGTCCTTACTAATGAAGGATACAAATTACTGGCAATTTAAAGGCGGCGTTTCTATGCCAATCTCAGAGGCATTCATTTTTATGAATGTGTCATACAAATTAAAATCTTAGGTGGGTTTTAGTTAAGTGGTTTGTGCGGGCATTCCATTTTGTTTGTTAATTTTGGCATTGATTTTTTTTTTCTCGTTTTTGACAAACATACATTATATACTTACGTTTTCCCTTGAAAAAAAGGATTATTTTGTGCATGATTGTAAAATGTTTTTTTTTAAAATGAAATATTTGGGTATTAATAATATTTTTCTTTTATAATGATGAACTTATAATAATTGTTCAGTGCAATTTACTTAAATTTAATTTCTATATAATATCATCATCGTGCAATAGGCAATACATTTCAATGTTGTATCATATTTCACAATTAATAATTTCTTTGTTGCCTAAGATGTAAAATGTTTTTTTTTTTTTTTGTAATTTATAATATTTTACCTGTTGTATTATATTTTGTTATTTAATAAAAATTGCATTGTAAATTTGTTAAAATGCAATTACAAAATCGTACAAGCTGATCCCTGCATTACTTCGCTAATAAACATTGGCGTGCCAGCACCAAGGCCACCATCTGTTTTTTGATGCTCATTCTGAAAAGATTATTCATAATTAAATCAATAGCGAATTCTATTTATATTAACCGATTAATTAAATTGGGCGATCCTAACTTCCTAGCAGTTTTAAAATTTTCAAAAGCATGTTTTTGGATAAATAATTCTTTGTTTTATTTATGAAAAAAAACCCTAACAACACCCTATGCCATAGTTTTAATACATAGTTCGTAACATAGAAATGAATTTAGCTATATGTACCTTAGAGGATATGGATCGGCTCAGAATCGCTAGCTGATTCGATTTAGCCATACGCCCATGTCGGTCCGTCGCAAATTAAAAATGACTTTGATGAAAACAAATTCGATAATACTGCTATGAATGCGTTATTATCCATCAACGAACTCTCTTCTTGCTGAATGGTCAGTAATATTCAGTTCTTGAGTCAATTAAACTTTGTAAGCCTAAAATTTCAAGTCTTTCGCAAGACAGCTTCTTGAAATCCCTATTTCATGACTACGGTGTCGAATTTATGTTCCTGGACAGTCAGTAATACTCTCGTAAACTGCTTCTGTTGAACGACTTGTGTCAGGACACCCAGACTATCCATGATCATTAATTGCTACAGTCTCCGTGAATTATTTAATTCACAGTTGATGGTTTTAATTACCTATTTATATTACCGCATATTTTCTACGAAAATCGCGGAATGTAGTTGAAAACGCGTTGTTCTTTTGTATTGTGCTCCATTTTTACTAACTGTCACCTGTCATATTGTTATTTTTCTTTTCGCTTGAAACAATTATAAATGGCGCAATATTTTAATTTTATTTTTCTGAACTATTCTCTTGAAGTGATGGAGATTTTATATTGACGTATATACATTGTATATTGATGTAAAATGTCAAATGTCAATGGAAATTCGTTCCAATTAGGACTCGATGCAAGTATCACAATTTTTTTCAATTATTTTGCAAGAGTCCAATACATTGATTGCTAGATCTGAAGTCGAATTTTGCATAGGTATTCAAGGCCTAGTGTTACTTGGGCTTTGGAAGAAATGAGTGCAACGGGAAATCTAACCAAGTAAACTAACTATTTTTATCAAAAAAATATGCCTGTAGTATCAACTTTTAGGAAAAGCTTTTCTCAATACAGCCGTTCGGATTTTGCATAAAATTAATTTAAATATGAATGGTTGTGAGAAAAAAGAAATACACTGAAGCCTGTTGCACCTAAAACATGAGTATGTATTTATTATATTTTTACAATATCGCATACTGGGATAATCTAAAAGGTTTGCTGCGACATATCAAGATGCCGATACTCATATTAAATCAGCCAGAATATCACGATACCATAAATTTCCGATAAACTTTTGCGTCCGCAATAAACTATAAAAAAAACCTCAAATGAATAAATAAATGAGTGCAATTATACGTCTTATGTTTGCCTTTATTGTACTAGAGAAAGGGAAGGCAAATGGAACGTCGACATATTAATACTTACAATTAATCTACAAGCATACAATAATACAATATCAATTATGTTCGTTTTTTTCTGATCCTGTTTTTGCTTGGTCATCTAGATATCGGTTGATTTCTTGATAGAATGTTTTCAAAAATCTCGACTCTCTATTTGGAACACGTATACTCTCTAACGGAACTGTGAACGCAGTTGTAGATAACATATGTAAAATAAACTTAACATAAACTTAAAGGCACTAGGAAATCTACGAAAGAAACTGGGTCGGACATGAATTCTATTTTGTGTAAAAATATGGAATCCAAATTTTAATTTCTAACTTTTAGGCTTTGTTATCGGCGTAGTAATAAAATTAAAGATCTTTAGGAAAAGATGTTAGTGGGAAGGCTTTGAATATGGTCCAGCAATCCAAATCACGAACCCGTAGATAGTGGTTCAGTAGGAGACAATATTTTTATTTTGTCATAAAAACAATACACATCCGCCACAGTATATATCTATGCATGGAAATTTGTTGTTTTAAGTATTTGTATCTTTTACACGCTGCATATGAACGAACGTTCATGGATGCTACATCAATGTAGAAAAAGCTAGCAATACCAACATCCAAAAATCTGTCTTAACGGGCAGCTGTAACATTGAGCTGCTAGAGCTGTCTTATCAATTTTAACACCGGCATATCCTTAACTATTTGTATATGAAATTTCAATTTATGAAGCCATAGTTTTTATTCAAGTGATAGCGTAATACTTTGTTCTAAAGTAAAAGTCTAAAAAGCCGTGATTGGTACACAGCTAGATAAAAGCTCCAATACTTACATCATCGTATTCGCAATCAAAATAGTGACTCTGACATTCCATGCAACGACATTGGTCGGACATTTTGCATGTGATACCCCACTGCTTAGCCACGGCCTTATAAATCTCCTTCGACGATTTGTTGCTTATGATTTCCGGTGACATAGATCGCTCCTGCTGCTGTGAATAATTTCCACTCATCTGACTCATTTGATTCGAGTCCCAGCCACCATCACTTTCACTGTCACTTTGTCGGTTGTCAGGATTCTCCGAATACTCTGGCGGAGGTTGATTCTGCGATTCATCATGATGACTGCAATCCAAGTCAAGTTGTTGGCTACTGTGATGGTGATGGGTATCTAAAAAACAGAAATCTATCATTACAAATGATTCCTTAAACATATCATTACAACATACCGTGCATTAAAGGGTCACAAAAGCCAGAGTTGTCTGTACTATGACAAGCACTTCCGCCACTACAATCTTCTAACAAATTTTCCTCTGAAGAGGGCGCCGTCATCCTTGAAATTAAATATTCAGTCGAATCAATCGATTCCTTGCGATTGTCTGGTTCGTTTTCGTCGTCGTCTTCGTCCTCGTTGTGCTGCTGTTGATTCTGCTGATTGTTATTGTTATGGGCGTCCTCTGAGATATGTTCATTCGATCCGGTTTGGACACAATCAGGATCCATACAGTGGTTAGCTAATTGCTCACAAGATGTCCGTCCAGATGTAATTTTCCGTATGTTTGTAGAAGCGGAATCACCACTGCTGCCGCCTCCACCACAACCGTCTTCAGCGGATAATGTAAGTCGACTACCTAGGTCGAGACTATTTGCAAGCCGTGTGTTCTATATCAGAAAAAAAAGGAAAACAGCAACAAAATGAAAAGTTAAAAGGAGAAGAAAATAGGACAACAGAGTGTTAAGTTCCACATCGCCTACGGCCTATAGCGCTGGCTATACAGCACATTGGTGGAATTTCATTATGCAAAAAGAAATCAATTTAACTCACTTCCTCGAGAACGTGTTCGTAAGATGGCGGTGGGCTCTTGGGCACAGGACCTTCTGATGTGCACTGCGTTATGGTGGGATTCAAATATCCTGCAAAAAATATGAATGAATAAATTTTAACCTTAAATCATAATCAAGAACGTTGTTGTCATCACATCGACTTCGACTGATGTCACCATCATCTCTTCCAGCATTCTCACTGTCATCATCATCATTATCATCATCATACGGCAAGCAATAGCGAGAAGGATGTAGGAGCGCGAGCGCTATCCTATAGGTTATGTGTTTTGAAATATTTATGATGCGAGTGGGTGTTTTCATGCCTGTGCGTTGCTTGGATACACTTACACTTGATCATAAAAATGTATAATTTCAATCGGAGTGAAAATGAAAATGCGACTAGAGGAAAGCGGGCATGTGTAATGTGTATCCTTACGTACAATACTTGACTTTTCTGTTTTCTTTCTTGCGGTACTTGCAAAAGTACTTACATCGTAGGTATATCTACTAAAGATAGGGTGGTGGGTGAATTATGAATGAATTAAAATGGTGTTAGGCTATGAAAATTGCTAACTGTGCATATCTATAGGATTAAGGAGTGAACGAACTTGAGTTGATTTTTTTTAACAGGAACATTTCGATAGTAAGTACAGCTTAAACGAAATTTAAAGTTCATATGTAAATTTAAATTTCGTTCTGACAAAATTATAAATGTACACAACCATGATTTTGTAGTAAAACCAGATGCATAATTAGTTACACTATGAATTTTTGTTTGTCAGAGGAACCCCTTACAAAACGCTAGGAGCAAGATGCTAGCCTTTTTTTTCTGAAATCATAAGTATGTGCCTGCATACTTCCTGTACCATTATTTCGGCACGATATATTTTATATGCCGATACCGGAGGGCTGATTTGTTTTGTATGCTAGTTGCTTCCATTGCTTATTGGATGTGCATGTTGGTTAAGGCCCAGGGTTCGATCCGGACTGTAGTGCCTTTTAGGTAAGTAAAGTATGTTGCTTACACTCGTATGAGTTGTCACATCCTCGCGACTGGGTATCGAATTCATCGACTAACAGATTGTGTAAATAATCCCATAGTATTATGAACAATGTTCCACGCCATTGAAAAATGAATTACAATCGAAACACTTATTTTTAATGAATCCAAATTCATATATTCAAAAACAATAAGGCAGCTTTAAATGTCTTTAGCTCATATACCATTCACTCTAAATCAATGTTTTAATATCCTCTGGTTATGGATATATAATAAACCTTACTATGCAAGGTGTCAGGTCTTTAGAGAATCGAAGGCCATGAATAAGCTATCCAGAAAAGACACAGACACTTAACTTAAAAGCGCTGAACTCATCTTTTGGACTCCTAATCTATGTAGACATGAAACTAAAAACCAGTGGTACAGATTAAAAATACGAAAACACCTAAGCTAAATTAAATTTGTCTACTACCATCTTTTATACTGGCATCTTGTACATTGAACAGCTAAGCAACTATATGAATGTCCAGCCTTAGGAGTGTTAGAAGAAATATATTTTATACGAAGCTGAAAGAATTTAAAACTCCGCTACTGCGCCATGAAATAAATAATCAAATGACGCGTCTGTTAAGTCAGAAGTCAGAAGATTCAAAACATAACTAAGTCATTAGTCTTAAATGTTTCTTAATGTAATTTTTATTATTTTTTTTACTGAAACCATTTTTTATTAGTTTTCGGCAAACTTTGAAAATATGTAGTTAATAAATCGCATCTCTAAAAAAATGTAACGACTAACAAATGAAAAAGAAAGGGATTAGCAAATAATGATTTTAATGGAGACAAACTTATGGTAAAGTAACATCTTCTTCAGTTCAACGAAAAAAGGAATTAGGTCTGTTCCCCTACGTTTGCCTTATAAATAGTAAATTCTTGAATTCCTTAGATTGGGGGAAAAAATATTGAAAAGTAGGGTTTCAGTAAATTTCAATAAAAACATTCGTTTCGTGATACAAATGATATAAAACCGACTTGTCACTTTCTTATACTTACTGATAGTTTACTGATTCTTTTGAACAGAACTTGCAGCAATAAATTATTTTTGCAGAGTTATATGTATATATAGTTTTTTCCTCTCCCTTTTACTTTACGGGAACTGCAATGAGTTCATTGAGTAAGAATCAGTAAAAATAATTTTGTAATTGAACAGACCTTTTGTGTATGCTAGTGCGACTAAACTGGTGTTAAGCTTTGCTCCTGATTTGAAAAAGGGTATGCTATAGGAAATTTTTTGTTTTGAGTTTTCGCCCTTTGCTTATGTGTATATCATTTACTATCGTGCTGTAGTAGTCTAAGTGAAGACTTCTAAAGCACGATTTTGCAACATTGCCTATACAATTTCTAAATAATGGGAAAAAAATTATCTAAATTTGAAAAAAATCTTTGATAGTAATTTGAAAAGTATTACGAGCTAACGATTTAAATGACGAGCTAAATGATTTAATAAATTTTCATTCCACATATATGATGCAAATGACATGCATGACAGTAAGTAAGCACTATAATTCAATTCAATCATTATGAAAATCAGACATTGAATCCTTACCCAATCGTAAGTTGTTCGTTTTGTTTGGCAGCAATGACTTCCTTTCGTTGCCAATAGATCCCAGGCTAGTGCAATCAGCCGAGTCAATTGTCGAACTACTAGCTCCGATTGTAGTCGAATGATTGAGAAGAGCTTCATTTACCTGTGGGTCCGAATCGACTTCCTGTGATGTACTTCTCGAGCCCCCCATGCGAAATTTCAATTTAAACGGAGCCATATTGAAAAGTCTGGATCTTCTCGTCCGCCTTCCCTCCTCACCACCACCGGCTCTGCCCCGCCTCGGCCTAAGTTCTTCCACTTGGGAATTTATTTTTACAATTTGATGGTCAACTCGCTACTGATTATTCACAACATTGATCGTATGTCTGTTTGTTAGTGTGTTAGCAAAGTATTAATGTTTATCAACATTTACAAAAATGCATTACAAATTATTAGTTTTTTGTTTTAATGTTTTTTTTTAGACACATAATAGACACATATAACATTGACACTTATTAGCACATGATAAGGTGCAGCAGATGTAGAAGAAATTCAAATCTGAAAGAAAGTTGTTTCGACATTTTTATACAAAAAAATCGGAAATTATAAGTTTATGACTAACAATAGAAAAGTTAGTGGAAACAAAAGTGCGAAATAGGAAGGCTGGCTGATTTCGGCATGCAAGGAGTATGTAAGGAGAATATGGATATAATTTATTACCTCAGGATGGTCCACAATGAGCTGAAATAGATAAGAGGTAAATCGTGTTTATATATTAGTATGTAGTCGTCCGTATAAATAAAAGAGTAGTTTTATGCATCAGTTGTTTATATATTTTTGAAACCTTTAAATAAAAATTAAACAAATTTTTGGCGTAACCGGCTCGTTCTCACAACCATTCATGTGTGCGTGTGTACTTCTAGCATGATGGCGGGACATCCTGTTTTATGCCGACTCCGAACGGCGAACTTGAGATAAGCTTTTCTTGACAATTGATACTACTCGGATGATTTGTAAAATCATCACTAGAGGAGGGGGGCCAGCGAAAAATCAGTTATGTGTTGCTACGGCTGGGAATCAAACCCAGACATTCTGAGCCCGTTTTTAAAACCTTTATATTGCCTTAATTGCCTTTAAATAAAAATCACTGAAAAAGCCCTTTAGAATTATTTTATTCCTAAAAAAATACTTATAAAAATTGCACTTGAATATTTGTACAGAATACATTGATTGATTGATAATCTCAAACCAAAATTTTAATCTCTTTTAACCTTTTTTTATGTAGCAAGGGTTATAATGTTCACTAAATTTTATAGTTTTTGCAAAAATTGTCAAAATATCATGATTGGGGATGATATTGGCTAAATTTAGTTGGTTAGATAGCCCTTCAGGAAAAAGGAAAAAGCCAATTTCTGTCACTTCTTCCTCGAGATCAATTTTTTTTAATACTTAATTCTGGCTTTACTACTAAATTGCCTTCTTAGCCCCAAGAAACAGCGGTTGGAAATAGTAATTCTTCGTTTAATTTCTGAAAAGATGTTGTTGTCAGAGTTTAGCGGAACCGAGGTAGACCAAAACCCGTACTAGATAAAAATTATTTATGTCGATAGTGAAGTTATGCCCAATTCGTCGATGTTGTATGTCATTTGGTGTTGACAGCATATAACAATCATTATATAATAATCAATAATCAAATAAAAGAAGTCACATAGCCTTGCTTAAATCCTTTTTTGGTATCGAATGTGTCGGTGAGGTCGTTTTCGACCCAATCGGACGAGTTTGGGCGGTATGCCAAAACTAAGCATGGCTCTGTTTGTTTGTCTCTATAAATGCTGTCGTATGCGGCTTTGAAATCTATGAATAGGTGGTCGATATCGATTTGGACTTCTTGGGTTTTTTCCAAGATCTGTCGAAGTGTGAAGATTTGATCAGTTTTGATCTTTCCAGGCCAAAAACCACATAGATAAGGGTTGATGTGGTTGTTGGTAAACGGTTTCAGGCATTCACATATTAGGGTTGATAGGATATTGTAAGCGATGTTGAGGAGACTTATGCGTCTGTTGGGGCAGTTCAGAGGTCCCGTTTTTTGTGGATCGCACAAATGATGCTGAGAATTAATTCTTTACGCATACTTTCATCTGACCAGATTTGGCTCATGAGTTGGTTGATGTTTCTTACCAAGTCATCTCTGCCGGCTTTATAAAACTCAGCAGGAAGGCCGTCATTTCCGGCAGCCTTATTAGCCTGAGTTTAGTTTATCAGTTTTCGCTGTTGTTGCCGATTTTGAATCGTTCGATTTGCCTGACAGCGGAACGTTGTTCGTCATAGCCGTTTAACAGTCTGCTGAAGTAGTACTTCTACATCCTCAGCTTTGAATGTGTCTTTACTACGATATTTCCTTGTTCATCTCACATCTTTAAAGTTGTATAAGGGCCGATAGTTTTTCGTGACGACATCACAGCTCATACGGTAACTTTAGTCGAATGAAAGGGTTTCTGATGCTGAAGTTCTGATTATTCACGTGTCCATTAAGATGAAAATTAACTTCATCTGAAAATAAGATGTTGGTAAACGTTGAAAAGCGCTCAAATGCCTTGTTTGCGAAGTCAAGCCTCTGAATGCCATCCTAGGGCTTTAATTTTTGTACCAATTGAATTTTATAGGGCTGAAGCTATTTTAGGATTTCGAATAACTGATAAAAGTTTCACGGCGATAAAAAAAACCCATGACCCAAAATGAACCACGGCAAGATAAACCACACATGCTTAAGAATAATAAGAATAAACTAGAAAATGATTTTATATCATCGCTGATAAGGTGAAACCTTAACCCTTTTGAGACCTAAAAATTTATCTGATTCATGATGTTCGTGTTTGAGCAAACCCTAGTGAAATGGGACTAAATGATGCTGTACAATCGAGAAAATGGTCACATTTAAACATTGAATCATACAAATGCAACTGATCCGAAATCAAAAGTGATCTCAAGAATCTTCGATGACGGGCTGATGACTAACTGATCAGTGTAAGGATGCAGATGTTATAATTTTTCCTATTCTAAACATGGCCTAACTAGATATAGATACAACAAGAACCTTACGCTACATTAATTCGTTTTATACTCTCCCATGATAAAGCAATCCATAGCCGCGTCATTACATGCCAATGATTGCTGAACAAAAGTCGGTGCTATTTAGTATTAAACAATGAAATGTATTCCACGTCGCTTGGGAACGTAACCCATCCAAATAATCAACCAATGTCATTAATTAACACGTGTGCACTCCTCCGCATAAAAGTAATGTAAGTTTCATTATTCAATAGTTAGATAGATATACGGAGCGGTTGCATAATATCCTCGCATTATCCTTCAATTCGTTTATTCCATGTTTCTTTGTGCGCAAAGTGTAGCTGTACAGGATGTGGGAATGAAGAAAATAAAGCAATAATTAGAAATTACGTCGCCAGGTCATTTATTTTCTTAACGCGTAGTAGACAGCTATCATGCGAATGCCAAATACACATGTGTGTGTAGTTTCTAGTACTTGTCCTTTGTCTAGCACGTAGCAATAAGGGTGTGGGAGAAATTCCTATAGCATTGCCTTATTTGAACTACGTTCTATTAGTGATTGTATGATAAAAGGACGTTTTCGGCTGGGATCGAAAAATTAACTTTCGACACGCTCGCTTGCAGTAGTAGTCGTTATTTTTGTGTTTTTTTTTCTATATCAAGTAGAATGAAATAAAATCTTAACACACACGGTGTACGACCTATGGCCTATCCCTGCTCCCACATAATGTTTTCGACGCAGTTTTTTTTTATAAAATTTATGGAGAAATGAATATTATTACGACATTGATATTTTACGATGACCAATGATGTAAGCATGTAAATATATATATTTTTTTTTATTTTATTTCAAAAGGATATGATACGTACATAAATTGAGCGTGTGCTTTTTTGCTGTTTACTTAGGACTCAATCGAAAATGGAAATTAATAGCCCTACACCCAACAAACATTTATGGTGCCACTTAAAGTACACATGTCTGTTAAACACGTTTCATGTGCTGCATGAAAAGCTTATATCAACTTGTATATATAGTTGGTTATATAGAAACGATATTTTTATTTCAGCACCTCGGCTAATAAAGGGGTGGTCGATGTCCATCAGGGGTGTTATCTTCGGAAAATGCTTCTGTGCATGTGTAAATGTACTTCTGTTAAGTGTTTTTCGAGTGATATTAGGTGAATATACATCCAAGTAAAGATTTATAAATACAGATCTAATTAGCTGAACAGTTATTCTTGTTAAAAAATACTTCAGCTAAGAGGATCATAGAATCTCAGGCCACAGGTTCGAGATGAGAAGAATGATAAAAACTCTGGTCGGAAGACTTTGCTAAAGTGTATGCCAAAGCACTTAGAGTAGGAAATTGAACGCATAGTTTTGACATTTTTCAGAACAGATTTTTGGGTACATTCATGAATAAAATGTGTGAAACATGACGGAACTGAGTAAAAGAAATATTGCAGAAATAAAATTCTAAATTCCTAAAATCGCGGAAGGCATTTCTTATTTTATTAAGAAGTATCCTTAAGTCTTTGCCGAAAAAAAGAATTGAAAACGTGAATGTTTAAAACAAGATCACAAATTTAAATTATCACCCCCATACATTTGAATCAATGGACATCAACCAACATTACTAATTAGCCCTTTCTTAGCAAATTGAATACAGTTGCTTCTCTTAAGTTGGTTGACGTCATGTTGTACTTGTACGCCTTACTAAAGACAGGGTTTTCTCTACTTTTTAAGAACCCTAGACTCCATGTACCATTTTTTGTAGGAAGATTTTTTAACCAACTTGCCTGGAGCGTCACAATCGACAGGTCCAACTTTCAAGGATCTATCTCATTTTAAATTTGTGGATGTTTTGTGTTCCTTCTTGTTGACAGAATTTAATTAACTGTCATCATTTACTACCAAACTTGTTTTACTCGGCAGTAATATGAACCTTACCAAGTCTTCATTCGTGGATTTATATAACTCGATATGAAGGCGATCATTTTAAGCAGCCTTCTTAAGCTTAATTACTACTATCCTCAATTAATTTATATGCCAAGAACAAAATGATTAAAAAATCAATAACAAGTTCACAATCCGCAACATTCAATTGTGTTTCACTATGTGCTTCCATTTTAATGTTGAACTTCTCGAGTATATCTTCTAGAGGTAACCTATAATAGGAATCAATGTTATAAAAGAATAACTTTTTACCAGAAATAGTCTACTTAAATTGCTTTGTTATTATATAACTGCATGTGACTTCAGGAAAATTGAAGCCTTGCATTTTCATTTCCCTACATACTAAGCTATCTTTTTCTACAATGAGTTGTATATATCCCGTATAGCATCTGTTAGAAATCAAGCTTAATTTCCTGAGTGTGCATCGTATTTTCATTTAAAAAGTTTATTCATCATCAGCCATTTTGATCCTTAGCTGTATTCGCCTGAAACCTTTATGAACATTCACATGGCATATGACACAATTTGCAAACATGTAGGAGTATCATAATCTGCAGGATTAAAAAAGGACTGTCATTGCCACCAACGAAAAAATCTCGACCTAATACTGCCACTCTTCACATAAAATGCGCAATGCAAAAAAAAAAAAATTGCACATGTCATCAGCATTCTTATACAATTCACTATTCCAATTATAAACATTGTGTGGAATAAATTGTAAATATTTTAATTTTTTCGCTTCAGAAAGAAACAGCACGTGCTCGTTTGCATGGTCTGACAATGTTGTGTGCAAGCAATTCATTGTTATCCTGCTTCAAAGGAATTAAATATTTGTTATTTGTTTGTAAGTATGTAAACATGACAACACAGATAATTGACTTGGTAATGAAATAAACTTTGATATAAATAAAAAAAATTAAACGAAATGAAATGAAAAACAATAAAATAATTATTTCAATAAATGTTGAGCAATTAAGCTTAAGATGTATTCCATTTTTTCATTCAATGTTCCCAAGTACACTTAAAGTCGCAAAACAGTAACATTTTTAAAAATCATCCACTGAGCAGGGGAACAGAGTCCGATTTCCTCAAATCGATAATTTGGGGTCCTTTGTCACACTCCCATAGTAAATTCTTTGGTACATATAGTAGTTATAAGTTCTGTTCACATGAATAGAACTCGCCATCAAATGAACCTTACTTACTGGACGCTATCCAAAGACGACCGACCTGTAGCACAGCGAAGACTTGTTGGATGACCTTTACTTATTACAGACAGTATTCCATCAGTTGCAGGGGTACATTAGAACAATGAAAATTCGAATGTCCCACAACACCCCAAGTTTCAGGACAATACAATCCAGCACGAATAACAGAATATTGAAACTGTTTTTGCTACAAATTTCATCAAATGTAATATGTTAATAATTGAAGAGAAGATTTAATAATGCACTACAACCATCAAGATTCGTCTTGCTTGAAAGAAGTCTGTTTATATAATGATAACATCCTGACTGGCGGATTATAATTTTAAACTTCATGGTGGACAGGATTATCTGCAGATCATTACAGAAATAAGCTCAACTCCCTGATGCCGATGTGTGTTAAGAAGTTAAAATATTGTTTCAGACCATGTTAAGATATAACACGAAGCTAATGTTGGTTGTGGGTTTCAACGATCCCACTTGTTGACGCTACACATAATGACATATTATAAGTGACAATTTTTTCACGGAACTTAACTTAATATGTCGGCAATTTTCGCGTATAATTCCTGGCCGGCGATGCATCAACTATTCAAATGATGTAGAGTCCATTTTATGATCCAAGACAATTTTATTTGGTTGCCATTTTTGAATGAAATTGTTCAGTTGGCGGATAAAATTACGTGACTTTTTATGTGTTAATTGTGTGCTGACCAAGTCAACCATTTAACGTACAATTTTCAATTTCAAAAATTTGCATACACTGGGAGATAAAGAAGAGTCCAGATACCCTTTATTGATGCCGTGCATAAAAATCGGTAACTTCTATGCCAACTTTGCTAAGAAGTCTAAAAAAATGTAAATTTATACCCGTGTAACATTCAAAGAAATTACCATCAAGTTTTTGTCGAAAAATCATGTTAATAACTAGAATAGCCACTTTTAGTGCACTGTAAATCCACAATACACCACTACACTCTACACTTTCTAAAGTAACTGTATGGTGGGGTCATTTCCTGATATTATAATAAAAGTATGCTAAATTGTTTTGCAAAACGTGCTTAAAAAAGCTAGTCTTCTCATCAGGGCAGAGGCGGCCACTTGACTTACATTTTATTCAATACATAATGTCAAGAATAATAAACTAAATAAAAATTATAAATTATTTATATTTTATTTAAAAGTTTTTAACAAAAAACATAGGCCTGGAACATAAGATGTTTAGCCGCTCATTTTAAAGGGAACAAGTGACAGAAGAGGACCTGTATGTCTTGATTGGCCAGTAATTTCGCTGACGTAGTTTATGATGCAGAGGAAGTTATAGCTAGTTAACCTGACGATGTACATTTCACGTTCAACTTATCTATTTTAATAGTAAGACGTTTGCCACTCACTTCTAAGAGATTGAAACAACATCATAAAAGATTCACCATACCTCTTTATTCAATGCAATTGCTGATTATACGCTTTCATATCTGTAACGCTTTTAGTGAATGACTTGATAATGTTAACTAACAAAGTGCCACGACTGCCTGTAGAACCGAACTTCATTGTAACCATTCACTTATCATTCGAGAATATCCATTATTTACATTTACTCAAAATCACTGCATATAGTGATTATTTACGCTGAGACGCAATCGGGCCCTTTTATACCCTATTTTTATTTTTTATACCCAATAGATATAACTCAAAGTATATCGACTCAGAATAGCTTGTGATAAAATTTAGTGTATATACTCACTGTCCAATAAAGCAAAACAAGTTTAAAATCTATGATTGGTGTTGTTTTGCTAAACGTTTAAGAATTTTTGTTTTTATGAAATAATTTTTTTAAATGATTTTTGGTCAAGTTTTAAAGAAATTCGGAAAAAAAACTTTCGGCGCCAAGAAATATTGACAATATTATGATAAGTATATGAGTATTCAAATTCATCCATAGATCATTTTAACCCACGCCCACTTTTTTTATAAAACTGATTTGTATACCCAACCATATGCAATTGAAAAACGTTGTTTTTCAGCCACACCCAATTCTTAGCGGGTGTTTCCGAAAAACGGTTTTCGGTACATTTTCAAAAAAATTTCGATAAAATTAGTTCGGAATATGTTATGAACATTTCGTCTGCAGACTATTTTAACCCACGCCCAATTGCTTAGGGCAGTTTCTGAAAACTGTCTCATAGAAAAATGTCCATTCATGTCGAACAATAAACAATTTACATAAACTGTCTGATCAAGATGTGAAGGCAATGTCATTTACTATAGTCTTTAGTAGTCTTTAAATTAAGTTAACAAATTAATGTCGAGCAAATTATGAAGAAATTTAGTGATAATTATAAGGGAGATGGGCTGCTGAGAGGGAGAGTTAAATAGGAATTAATACGACAACGAGTCAAACTAAAGAAGTACAATGACGCATATCAATGTGAGAACGCCTAAAATTAAAGTAAAATATATAAAGACTATAAAAATATATATAATATAAAGATAAGCGAAATATTATTAAAAAGGTCATCGTACGTAGTGGATAGTAACTTAATTATCGTTAAACGAAATAATTAAAGAAACTATAATTACATTCCCACCTTTTACATAAAGCCCTAAAAAAATATATACAAACCAATACCCTGGAAGAAAGTTTTCACAACGCTAAGAATAAATGTTGGCAAGTGGTATTGTATGAAGTCTTTTAAGAACAGTTTGGACGAAACTAATAACATTTTTTGGATAATAATGCCTTTTGGTATAATACTGGCACCGGCAATATGGCAAAAGAAACTGCAAGAGGTTATAAGCGGACTGGAAGACTAGAAGTTCTTGTCCAACTAATAAAGCAACGTATTTTCGGTACCTAGCGGCAAGATTGCCAGATTTGGACGTTCCAGACTTCTTAATGTGTGCGAACGTTCCTTTATTGACACATTTAAAGGTAAAAAGACTCTTGCAAGACATGAATTCAATCCTCAACAATACCTGCGTCTTTTGTATTCCCGCCCAACAATAGGCCGTTTTTTCTCACCTAGTGCCATTTGTACCTACTTCCTTACAAGAGTGCTGTAGTGCATTAGCATAAAAGGTGTACCTATCTGTCTTGTTTGTATGAACATATATTGAACTAAAAAAAAACGAATATACTGTTTGGCAACAGCTCTATAGACGAAATCATTGAAGAATGCTTTAACTATAATGGTTGAAAATAAAATCATTGCTTTCGGCATTTACTTTACCATTTCTCAAGGATGTTTTCGGTTACATAATAAGTAAGCAAAAAAAATATTTGTATATATATATATAAACACAAATTAGGACAGACTAACAGAAACACAACAGCACAGAGCCAACAATAAAGTTAATTTTTGTGCAAACAATAACTGGAATCCTCCCCTCCACCGAACATACATACCTATTGTGTTTTATATATGCTCATTGCTTAGCCGTATACAGTGAAAGGAAAGGAAATGACATGAGCATGGAGCCGGGGTCCAGGCTCTTCTTCGGTTGTTAGTGGCTGGTGGAACGACGACTTTTCAGAAAATCACAGAAAACAAAAATAAAAGTGAATAGTGTGCTCCTTGCTCCTTGCAGCTTTGCCGGGGGAATAGTGAAGAGGAGGATATAATTCTCTTGTTTCTGAATGTGCATCATCGCTCTTTTGTTGTTGGCATCATCACACAGTTTTGCAACACAAAAGGATGCAAATAGCTGACTGTTTTTTTGTTACCATTTTTTGTTGCTTAAATGAAAGGATATACGTGTGGCAATTGATTACGATTATCATTGCGCTTTTGTTAGGCTTAAGTTTCTATAGACATACACATACGTCCAAACAATAGAGCATGCATTTGGGATAATTGGAGTTTCAATTTTAGAAGTTTTCTCCAGGGATATGTCTATGGGAATCGAAGATCTAAACCGAATGTCGCCCTATGCCTCTTCTACAATCAAAATGTTTGTAATTTGGGGGCTTAGAGAAACTGAAGAGGTTAATCCCGCAAAGGAAATGGATGGTCGTCCTTAGAAGGAAAAAAAGTAAACTTCCAGCATACCTACTTTGAATTTCGAAGGTAAGGCAGTAGGATTGGAAGTAGGTGGAGAAGATTTGGATGTGCAATTCAAAAGGGTTTCTACGAACTGTGATTCCGTAATCCCTTCGTAAAGCGAATAGGTTTTAATACTTCGAGGAGGTGGAGAATATTCTTTCACAATAATCTCTTGGGGATTGATTGACTTGAAAAGGTGATGTCATTAGTTAAAACTGATACATTTACTTCCACTTTTATTAAAAAAAATCATGGCGTCGCACCCAAATTGTGCGATTATCGTTAGTAAGAAAGCTTAGATGCAGGTAATTCCATTAGTCTGAAATTAAGTGTCAGTCTAGTTATACCATAGTCCGAAAACAATCAACAGACCAAAACAATTGTCTAGACATAGACGCACTTTTTTCGAACTTTTGAGTACATGTAAGCTTACCCGACCGTCATAGTGAAAATTCTTTGCTTAAAGCTTGATTACATCAAAGATTCGTGGTTAAAAAGATTGATCCCCATGTATTCAATGTAGATATATCAACCGTAAGGTAATTGCCAGGATCAAATGGATAAAAAAGGGAAAACTTCAAATCTTCTGCTTGTATAGACTTACCCTTGTGCTGGCTTAATATATATGAAATGAGGTCGAATAAACACACAAACACACTCTTATGTCACAACACTTGTGTAGGAAAGGAAATTCTTCCTTCACGGTGAACCCGATAGACAAAGTAACGAGAAAAAGCAGAAATAAATAACAATAAGTGAACTATGAGTCAGAGACGGCAACTTAATCAAATGCTAAGTGGCCTCGTCACGTCAAACAGATGTTCAAATATAATCAACATTTAAAGGGATTGAAAATAATCAAAATGGAATACATGTCTTGTTTCTGTGTAAATTTATTATTGAGAATTGAAATGCACTAAAAATATTTCACAAATATGAATCGTACCTATAACACTGGTATTACACTTTCATCGGTGGTTATGATAATAATATTTTCCAACGGCAATTGTCCTTTTTGTGTTCGATGTGTTTTGTATAAAAACGGAAAACAATTGGTCTTTAGTAAAAAAAAGCGAAAAGAAAAATTCTTTACTAGCACGACCCGACGACCATGGCATCCACCATTTTGAATGATTTTTTCAACAGCGATGTGCTACTCATGGCTGTGTACAAGGGAATTTGTTGGAGCCGGAGCGAAATGTAGTCGACATGTCCGCACTGTCGGCTTTTCCACCCAAAAGTTTGGTCCTGTTGGTCTAAGCGGGGGTGGTTGCTATTATTGTTTTTGTTGCTTTACTACTGTTTGGAACTCTCAAAAGAGAAACTACTGAGTAAAGTTTGCTTTTATTTTTGTAAAGCTCTAAAGGACTGTGCGCATGTGACAACAGGAATTTTTTTGTTAATTGTTTTTAAAAAGTTCTGATAGGTTTGTGTATCGGTTACGCGATGGACTGTTGCTTAGGTGTTACCAGCTAATAATAATTTTTATACCACCAGAAAATTGTAGGAAATTGATGATATTTTTCTGGCTAAAAGTTGACCAAGACAACTGTACATGCAACAATCACTAGTGCACAACTTCGCGCGTGGGGGACACAAAAGAGCGTCTAAATGAACATAAATAATTTAGCCAACCGCAATGTCGAATACAAAAAAATATTCCTGCCAATATCTTGTCAACGCATATATAGTTATCATTGCACTAAGTAGGCTTACTTGACATATTAAGGACCTCGATTCGATCTATGTCGACTATGTTACAAACAATTTATCACCACTGATATAAAAATGATACGAATGGTTTTAATTACACTTCATTGTATAATAAAATTAAAAATGGAGTTTAAATTGAATTTCATTCAGGTATGCAGAACTTTGGGTATCTACTTTTCTCCTTAATTGCAGGTAGTGATCAAGACTCTGTTTTATAAATGTGGAATAACCTACATCTAGAAGTCAACCAAGACCCATTGTTGAAGTGGTTTTGTTTCATTTTAAATACAAAAATTTTGTGTTGTATGCAACGTTGTTTGTATTTATAGTACGTGGTGAAAGTGTGATTGTGAATGCTTCCGAATGTACTCAGCAAACGCTAGCGTCTATTGGTAGTGCCGTAGTGTAGTAACTAACTTCAAATCCAATTAAAATATTATTTCCTTGACCATTACCAGTTTAATAAGAATTCAGAACTGTTGAAAATTGCATTGCAAAAAATTATTTTGTACTTCTCCCAGAAAAAAAAAGTAATTTTAGTGCACTTAAAAAAAAAGTTAATTTCAACCACAATATAATATAAGACTAGTCCATTAAGTAATTCTTTTGATACAAAGGAATTTTGGTTGAATTTCTACAAAAAAATCCAAAAAAACATATTTTAGCAACTGCAATTCCATGTTCCCATCAACAAGCTGAGTTTCTTAGCAAGTTTATTTAAGTTGTAAACCACATTGAAAGCAATAATGAAAACCTCTAAAAGTCGTCGGAAGTACGCATGCTAAAGCTCAGTTCGTATTTCCAGTCTTTCCAGGAATTTAACATCAATGACATATTCTATACAGTAATATTTCCTTCTTCAGATTGTAACTATTTTAATGAACGTTTCAAAAAACATGTCTTTTTCCATATTTTAAATATTTACATGCACATCAATAAAATGACAATTTATCCCGTGTAAAAAAAAATATATTTTTCAACTATATTCAGTATTTCAGATGAAAGTAATTGTCCACTTGGAATCATTCTCAAAAGCTTAATATACGCTTAAGGAACCATGCACTAATTCTTTCATATATCAAATTGTTGCTCTACAAAAAAACTTCTTATAATTATGTGATTAATTAATTCAGAAAAATGGATTTAAAAGAAAAAAGGATTTCAAAATATTTTTACTTGATTGTAAAATATTAAATTTGAATTGACTTTTGCGTTGTGTATTGTCTGGTTTATTTATTATTGACTTTCATTTACGCTTTGGGCCTTTTTCCTTTATTCTTCATTGTTGCTGAAAAATACAAGGGCTTTCTTTTAGTTACCTTTATTTATTTTAGTTAAACAACGTTTCATTATATCATCATTACTTGAATAAAGGCAATTAATTAGTTGTTTGTTGAATTCTATGGGTTTCGGTTTAATGTTGATTAATTTAGCTCGAATATTTTATTTGCAGTGTTGGGCAGGTTTATTAGGCATTTTTCCTCTTAGAAAATGAAGTACAATTCTTAATGTATAGGGAACTATTCTGATAGTCGACTTAGAGGGCCAGTTTGTTATATACAGCTAAGGATCCAATTGCAACTAACCACTACTTTGGACATGTAGAATGCACTTAGGTATATTTTAATACTTTCGGTTATGTTACTACTTCAAGGACAAACCCCTCTTGTATGAAAACTGCGGATTGTGCAATTGAGCAAGGAATATGGGTAATTGAAGTTATTTGTTTTAATAAAAAGTATTTATTCAAGAGATTAAGCTATTGAAAGGAATTAAATTATTTCTGACTCTTCCGACACAGTGTACAGATTTAGTTAACATAGTCACAATTCACTCAATGCTCTACCGCAGGACATTTTTACAGAAGAGGAAAAGACATGCTCCTTGTCTCGGTGTGGCTCATCAGTAATGCAGTTAAAATCTGCTTTTATAACTCCAAAGATTAACTAGGGGTATATTGCTGTGCAACTCGTATAGTTTTTGGTTTAATCTTCGTCTCCATAGCCCGTCAACGCAAACGAGACCTACGGTTGTTCGAAGAGTACTTGTAGCAAATTTATCAAGCATATCTTCATCCAATTTCGATACGGTCAGTGCTTCAGCCCCGTGGAGTAGCAATATTACGATCAGTGTTTTATATGGATCTCCTTAGTAGTTTGAGGGAGGGCTTTACTTCTGTACTAATAATGCCGCTAATATTGGCTCGGGAGTTTCTATTTTTTTTTTAATAATAGGATTAAAGTCGAATGACAGTGCATCCCCTTGCCTAAATCTTTTTTTGGTATAGAAAGTGTCGGTGAGTTCGTCCTGATGAAGTAATGAACATTTTACACCGTCATCCTGCACAGAGGAACTAGTTTGGGAGGTATACCACAACTAGATATGACCCTTTCTAGTTCGGCTCTTTAAATGCTATCATATGCAGAATAGTCTTTAAACTCGGCACGATAGCACGATCGTAACATGCGGCGATTATTTTTATCGACTATAGAATACATTTATGTCAAACTTTTGCAGTGCTATATCGGAAAAGCTTCGGCACTTCAAAAGATCAAGAAGTTTATGTTCTATAATGCCATTACAGGATTAAAATTTGTTCATTCTTTTGCTATCATTCGATATTGTTATCAACAATAATGTCATTTAGCATTTTCAACTTAAGTAGTTTACGTTGGATGCATCTTCATACTGGTTTTCTTCTCTGAACAGCAAAGTCATGATGTAGAGTTTGTTAATTTTTAGATGAAGACCATATTTATACCCACAAATTAGGTGTTCCTGAAAATGTATTTCGCAATTTCGCCCATATATTTGATTATGTTATCATTCCAATTACTAAAATACGTCCTGGTGTTAAGTCTAACGGTTTCTCCTGTCCAGAATGTGGTGTTTGACGTCGCAGATTATATCGAGCTTCAGCTTTTTAGGGACTTCGAGCTTTTAAGGGACCACACATAGTTAGAAAAAATAGTTTTCTTCTCTCGGATGTTGTGCTGCAAGCTGCTCATTCTCTATCTTACATAAAATCTGGTTCTGTTATTTGTGTAAGGTAAATTTAAAACGCAAGATTCTGTGGTGACACAGTAATAAGACATTGGTTTACCGATTCCAAAAATAAAATTCCTTCTAAAGTCTAATTAATGTCTCTAAAACCATTATACAGTGCTCCTGTTCAGTATAATCAAATCAAAAAAATTCCAAGTTGTTACAAAAACCTTTGATTTAGTATATAATTGAGTGACCTTGCAAACTTAAAGTTGATATCTACTGTTTTTCAAAATGGCAAACAAATTTCGTCATAAAGTCTTAAAGAGCATCCGTCATTATGATGGACTTGTGTATGTTCGTGAGTCTGTACCATGTACCTTTATTCCACGAATTGAAATACTTGAAAATACAAACTTTTCAACTAAAAACAAAGTAATACTTCTTGCAAAGTTTTTTTGTCTTACAAAAAAAAAAGTTATTGGTTCTACCTCGCTATCTTGTCGTTGTATCTGCTAGATACACTCGAACACGATAAAAGAAACTTTCATTGCAAAAAGTCAGCTCACAAGAAGAATTACTTGTTTCTGGAGCAAACATTGTTGGGTAAAGTCTAGGCACCGTAATACAATAAAATACCAATCAACAACATATCAAGGACAACTTTGGTAAATCGATTAATATTATCGTTTCTTCCCTACCTTAAAATGTTCTTTGTACTTCTTATTGAAGGGATCCGGGCGAATCTAAAGGCGACTTGTGTAAAGGTACGAAAACTCAATTTAAACGTAATTCACAAGTCTGAGAATTTTCCTCAGTATGCGTGGAGCTGACGGGAGAATACCACCTTACATCCGCAGGATTAGAAAGAAAAGAACATAGTCAACGACTTCAGTGGTAGCGATGCCTAATGATTTGGAAATGAGGAACACCATGAATAATGCCAACATGGCGAAAAGAATAAAACCCAGGGCTGTGTGGTGCAATTGGTGAAGTTTTCCTTGTGATGTTTCCTTCATTATTTTATTTTTTTTACAATGATAATGACGATTACACGCAATTTGAGATGAATGCGATTTTTTTGGTAAATGGCTTGAAATAGATTTGCAAAAAGGATTCAACACAATAATGGAGAGAAGATCTGAAACGAATGTACCCAAAACGATTAAGCTGGGATTTTGAGATGCATAATGAATTCTTTTATGTTTTTGAAATTACCAGCATTACATACACCATGAAGCGAAGTGAAACAGAAAGTACCAACACAAAATAAAACGTAAAATGAGCAAAATGTTTTGTTGTAAAGAAACAACGTAATATAAGAATGACTATCCACTCAACCCATTTGCAGGCAATAATATTCAAGGATCTTCAATGCGCCATTACGTGAGACATGATGATGCTTTTTATACATGAACGAAGTATGCGTATTGCGTATCCATGTGGGTGCGAATTGATGATTCAGCTTTTTGCCCTATCCCAGTCAAAGTAATAAAATTATTCAGTGGAGATTAATGCTTCCACGTCTTTTTCGTCATATTTATATGAGACCTATATACTGGAGATTCAATCGTGTCAAGAGATGTTGGTTATGTTCCAATGTCCCAGTAGATTGGATGAAAAGCAAATTTACTTGACTAAATATTGATTGATAATGGTTAACACAAAAAAAAATCCAAGCTGCTTGTAATTTTATTTTCTCTTATTTTATGCCAAAATAATATGTTGGCAATATAAACCAAGTGGTCTGTTAAAACTAAGGAGATATTGCTGAATATTTTTATGCAATATGCATGCGAAAGGTGCTTCCTTTTTGTTTTTTCTTTGTTTGAGAATATTCAATATACATATTTTTATTGTACATTATTTATGTCAATAAAGAATTTCATTGCAAATATTGATTGTATTTTTATTGACCTGTAAAAGCTGTATATGTTGTTAACCTGCTATGAAAAAACGTTTGTTCAGTTTATAAGGACAGACTTTTTTATTTAGGTAAATTATAGATTTAGGTAGTGAAAAAATCGATCTCAGAATTTTAAAGAAGCCTAACATAAGGATGAATGGTCTTCTGTCGGTCTATGCTTGCAGTTGGAGAATAAATATGGACTATGGAATTGATTTGAGTTTTTAGGTTTTAACTAAAGAAATGTTTCCAATAATAGTTTTATGTGCTAACATGAAGGTTCGATGTTAATATCGTGCTGGTAGATTTTAACGCATGGGAAAGAAGAGGGATTAATTTAAGGTGTCAGAAAACAAAACCTACGCAATAACATGTCTAGCAACTGAATTACGCTCCATAAATTTGCTGCAGTTCCATCCACTCATATCCATGTTAGTCACCATACAAACAAACGGAAAATCAGAATGCGGATACCCAACACGCCGCAACAACGAATAAAAGAATTAATTTTTGGAGCAGCAACTAGTTAGTACCAAGGGCTTTTTTTCTCACAATCATTCCCGTGTGCGTGTTTACTTCTTACACGATAGTGGGACCTCACATTCTTTGCCGAATCCAAATAGCTTAATGGGGATAAGATTTTGTTAAAAATTGATACTACTTGGATTATTTGTCACATTATCACAGGAGGACAGTGAAAAGACATTTTAGGGGTTGCTATGCGTGGGAATCGAACCCTTAGTGCGATGATACTTGTTGGAAATTAGTCCGAAGTGGACTGTTTCGGCAGTAGATTTTTTTATTTTTAAAACATAAATATACATAAATAGTTTGAAATAAATATTGAAATACAGAACAAAACAAAAATTCATATACATATATATATATAGAATGAGACTGTATGCATTCAGTGATATACTTGAAAAAAATGTTGTGGATTACATTTACATATTGAATGGTTTTTGTAAAGACCAAACGTGGAGTAGATCTTATTTAAAGGCAGCAGGTGTAGATTTATTTTAAAATACAATAGATCTACTAGAATTGCAGTAAGGTCACCACCCAATCCTGACATCTTGCGAGCTATTTTTCAGACTCACCATAGCGTCAACAACGCCGAAATACTGTGAGAAAATACCTCTAAATAAATACTACACTGCCAAACTTCTCTAGAAGTTTAGAAGAGTTTTGTGGTTTAGATATGATAACCAAGTAAATTTTTAGAGAAATACTATACCTAAGTGTAGTAAAAACATTTGTATAGATCGAAAACGACGATATTAGTGACCCAAATGAAGATTAAATATCAATACTTTAACTTAAGCCTAACAAGTTAAATGACGGTCTTTCTTCTCATTGGCGAAATTTGGTAGACTGAAAACATGTCTAAGAAATTGTCTCTGAACTGCGTCAAGTGCTGAGGCATAACTTTTATGAACATAGAATTTCACAGCGAAATCAGTAATTTGTTCGTAGTCAGACTTTAGAAGCAATAGATCACTCTTCCGCCTTAAGTGGCGCACACAATAGAAACCGTACTCTTACAACTTTAAATCCGCAGCTGGTGGCTTATGATCTGGCTAATTACAGAGGGGCGTATTTTGAGGGCCAGATTCATCCGGTAATGTTATCTTATTACCTCACAATCCGACTGTCTCATATATCCCAGTCAGGGGTTGGGCCCCTACTGGGCGCGTCCTCGGGTGGTGGATAGCGGAAGTCGCAGTAAAGCGAATGAGGCCATATAAGTTAATTGTAATAGGTCCGCATCCAACTGGGTACTAAAAATTGTCGTAAGAATTTATTCGAAAAGGCGAAGTAGTTAGGCTCTTTTGCTAAATGAACAAGTTTTATAATAGTGAGAAAGAGATTTGGCGTCATATGACGTTAGATTGTCTTATGACTGCTTGTATTCTATATAGAGTACTTAAGTGCATCTAATGTTATTAAATTTTTTTTCACAAAAATGTATAATCTATAAAAAGTAACTTTATAAAACAGTGTGTTCAATAATCACTTAATGTTAATGGTGCATAAAGTGAGTAAATTTACTTGGTGTTGCTGATAATTACTAACCTTGGTTAGCAGTGACTTAGTAACTTCATTTCTAGACTGGGTTTGTTATGGAACCCATAAGGAAAAGGTGCGGGGTCTCACCATAGACTACAGTATGGTACCACGGAATTCAGGAGCCCCAAGTCTTGTCTTAGCCTGATTTTAAGGTAGGCCCCCTTGTGGGAGTATCGTAGTGGCTGTGGTTTATCCTGAATGCTGGGGCGGTATGTGTATTCTAAAGTGGGATGTGGCAAAACTATAGAAAACAAAGACATGCTCGGTCCTTAGCAAGGATGGAGTTTGTGCCTTACACACGATTTTTAAAATGCACCAATGCAATGTGCAATGTAATGTATCTGATATGTGGGTAGGCCCACCGTGAAATAGGAGCTGTAATGGCTAGGTGTTCACGTTAAACATACTCTTATTATCTCTCTGATATATTCATTCTCAAGTGTCTCTGAATCTCAAATGAATTGATTCATCACAAAAATCCAAACCCATTCTGTTATGAGTTGCCATATTTCCAATCTTATCCATCAGCTCATAACAAAACTAACTATTTTCGTTGTTGTTTACTTAACTGTGTATGCTCTTACAATACCTCTAAAAATCTTTAATCTTCACTGGATAGATCGCTTTTATATCCGACTTCGATATCATAAAATTCATAGATGGACACGTTTCAAAACAAACGTTTTGTTTTCGGGCAATTCAACTAGTGAGCAACTTTTATTCAAACTTTAGGTGCTCATAAAATAAACTGACTATCCCAATCAATTTAATTCAATGTGGCCTCTCTGCCACACTTAGCCACCCATTGGGATTGTCTTGAATAATTTTCATTTTGTACCCTTTTTTTGGCGGGATGGGCTGACCCAGGTTACCACGATGAAAACTTTGTCATATGGTTAGAGAATACGTATACACTGTCTCTTGAATTGGTCTAAAGCAAAAAATAAACACATGTGACAGAATAAGCAAACGGAGAAACAGTGCAGCATGAGGAATAATATCCTTTTTGGTATGCCTTGAGGTTAAATAAAGTTTTGGAATTGTTGTAGGTACACAAACAAGCATCGTGTTCCTAAAGTTCTATACGTAAGTACAATTTATGGGTACGATTTTCTCGACATGAACACAAAACATAAACCTCCCACTCTGGAAAGGGGTGTAAGTGTGTCTGCCTTAACCAAGGCAATAGTTTATGTCTATACCTTGGTCTTTTTCAATTTTTTTCGGTCAATTTGAGGGTTGTGCATACTGCATGGGTGGCTCATTGAAAGGGGGAGAGTGGAATAATTTAGAGATATTCATGAAATTTCATCACCTGCCATCCCTATACGAGTAGGTATAGAATACGGCGTGGTTACTTACATGCTGTCCATATGGATGGGTTTGGACTGAGTTTCATTAACTAGGCGGGCACCAATTCAGAGGAATAAAGATCTCCATTATGATTACTGGATAGCTCCTTAAAGTTATCTATCCACATTTACATGGCCCCTCTACTTAAAGTTTAATGGTTTATTTTCCCTGTTGATCCAGGGCTTGAAATGCGTGAAAGCCATCAACCGCTCATTCGTTGTGCATGTCGAGCAGTAACTGCACGGAATCCTGCAGATAAAGTCAACTCGTCTGTATAAATAAAGGAAACTCTTCAACCAAACCATGGGGATTCGCACACCAACCAACAAATGACTTCGCGCGAAAATCCGCTGCACATATGAAAACCACAACAGTGACATGTCGACTGCAGACTTGTAGAATAAATGGCAAGACTGATCCGCATCCATTCCACTCTTAAGTACCCACATCAATGGGATGCACAGGCTAATATGCACATGTATGAGCTGAGTGAAGAAGCTATGAAATTATATTGTCACAGAGTTGCATCAGAAATAACAAGGTTGGAATTAAAGTTGTTTGACATTGATGTATCCTTGAGAACTGTGGCTACAGTAGAGTGCACAGCGTGGGAGTAAACGTCCGTACATGCGTGAAACGATTGGATTAAGACACTTCTACGTTGAGAACTGTAGGATTTTCATTTTATCGGATGCGGTTGATGCAGCATGGGGCAGAAGACTCTATTCAATTGGATTATCCGGTGGGGAAAATGTAGAGATGAGTTTTCTTGTAGGACATCTCAGATGGAAAGGACACTTTTATGTAGTTTTAGTTTCTGGTGATTTATGATGGGCGTTACCTATGGGAAAAGATATGAATGGCAATGATGTGACTGTATACGAGCATGTGTTTGCTTGAAAATGTAAGCACCTTAATTAAATCCGTAAGTCGAGGGATTCCTTAGAAAATAAGTTACCTATGTAAATGGCTATTATAAAACGGGAATTCGTAGATAGCTGGCGTGTTTTCAATTTAATATTTAAAAGGTAACAATATTAGTGAAGTTGAGCGTGAATAGTGCACCGGATAAGAGGATTGTTAATCACAGCACGTAGCTTCGAAAGATACTACCAACATCGCACAGAAAGGAGGTGTTGTACTAATGGAGCTCAAGCAGTGATAAATTAAAAGAAGGTGCCATTGACCGCTTGGTATATGTGCCTCGCCAATACATATATACAAAGCCCGCCCTAAATTGGGTGTTTTAGTGTTTGAATCGATCGCGAAATAATTTGTCAGCACTCCCAAAAGAACGATCGATTAATGTGTTCGTGTATTGCTTAACATACGGTATTGCTGGGATGATTGAATGTTGATTCTACATATTAAAATAATTATTTTAAGTCCATTAAAGTAGTATAAATAGAGTCAGTTTAGTGATTCGAAATCGATAGAAATTTGTTATTGCTTCGGAATTGTTACTTACTTACTTTTTACTTAACGGGCTCCCGACCTCTCAACCCTATCTGACACAAGGCAGCCTTACATCCACTTCGATTCCGGGTACCTTGCTGCTAGGTTTTCAGTCCAAGCGCTCTGGTACACGCGATCATTTGAGCGGGGGTTCGGTCTTCTTTGCCGCCTCAAACTTAAAAGCTGGGATTCGAAGATTATTTTCGAGCATTCGCTCGATGTTTCCAAGCCATAGTAGTCTACGTGTTTTTTCCTATATATATAAACACATCTTGGCTACATAATGTTCATCATAAAGTTCGCTGTCGAATGTTCTCCTTCATATAAAGCCAACAAATTCGAAGAACTTTTCATTTAAAAGTGCTTTTGCTCCACCTTCCTGCTTATTGTGTAGCACTCGGCGCTGTAATGTATTACTGGTAGGATTAAGGTCTGGGTTCCATTCCCAGCCGTAGGAACACCTAAATGACTTTTCACTGGTCCTCCTCTTGCTGATCTGACAAATCATCCGAGTTCTACCAATTGTAGAGAAAATCTTATCTCAAATTCGCCGTTCGGAGTCGGCATAAAAGAGGAGGTCACACTATCATGTAAGAATTACACCCAATACGAACTATCTTGAGCAAAACCCCGGAACTGTTTTGAAGGCCCATAAGCTGACCTCGAATTGCCCACTGCTGCTCCATCAAAAAAATATACGCTGCAATTGTTATGACCGCAAAGTCAATTTAACCTACCATTTAACAAAGGCAGCTCCAACTTTGAATGTACATGATTTTACTTTAATTTTTTGAAAATGTGTCTGCACTGCGACCTCTATGCTGCCCCTTGTCCCAGTTGTATTATAAAGGTCGGCAATATGAATTTGGTGCTTTCTTCGTATAAATTACTACTTCGCTAAACCCCAGAGAACCTTTCGAAATTTTTAAGGTAAATTTATGGGACTCGTTGATAAATACAAGTCTGTCTCTCTGACAAGTCGAGTGAAAGTCCTTTTGATATGAAACTGGGGTTCGCCCACACCCAGGCGCTCTGGATGCGCGTAATAAATTTTTGCCAATAAATAGCATAGGCGAATCGTTGTTCATGGCTTTTGCCAATTCCTGAGGAGTCAGTCTATTACCTAGCGAAAACGTGACTAGGGAACTTTTTAAGTACCGATTCGGTACCAAAGTATTTATGTATATTCCTCGCTCGTTCAGCTGCTTGTCTCTGGGTAGCTGAAAGAAGCACTGAAGCAATCTAGACGCCATGAATCATTGTCGCAAAATTCGACGAAGCGATAAAATAATTCGATTTCAATTTGAATATTGATGGGGTGAGCGAGGGGCTTCCTCTTGTTGTGCTGGGAGACACAATCGATTCGACTTTTATTTTTATTATTGCTAGAGGAAGGAGTAGGTATATGATGAGCATTTTTGAGCTGCAGTCATAATTTTCCGCCTTCTACTGGTTGTGAAATTCGATTTCTATGGAAATTTGTTATTTTTATGTGTCGTATCAAATGTAATTGAGCCATTTGTCACGGGGGGTGAATGTGAACACAGTCACAAGTGATTGGTGATAGAAAGTAAGAATAATTTCTATTTCATGAGGTGATTGTAGTGCCAATGCGATTAAAGGAATACATGAATATCTTCAAGAACTGTCGCAGTGTAGATTTTGCATTGTGTGTACAATTGGGGATCATCAATAAGATTGTACATAAATGACAAAAAATAATAATAATTCAATAATACCCTATCAGCTGAAAACACAAAAAAACTTTGATATATTACCACTTAGTATACCGTCACATATACATACATACATTGGCAGAGTTCTTGGAACATAAAAGCCAAAAACAGAATATTTTCACTGAATCTTGAAACAGGGCAAATATATTGCAATACCATTAGGAGTCTGTCAAAAAGCTTTTGTTCTCTTAATAACCCTTCAGTAGGTTAATCAACAAAAAAAAAAAAACGTTTGGCAATAACAGAAAACCAACCAAATACCTATAAGGCATTTTCTAACGAAAAATCTTTGTCAAATTTTTGGTCCTGTATGCGAGAAAGGCGAATGCAGTATTATACAACCGCACACATTTTGAGATTTACCAAGAGAATCATAGAATCCAAACTTGAACTTAAAAACCTGAGTTTGGAATTCCTAGATTCTATTTCAGACTACAGCTCGAGACAACTTTTAATTATGTCAGTCTACAAACATATTGCGATAACTCAGTGCATGAGAGACAAAGCGAATAAGTGCGAATTTTAAAGATTAGAATCCACGATTTAGAATCTGCTGTTGAAATAATTATCTGGGCCAAGAAAATGGTGAAGCTGTCTGTAAATTAGTCTTGATGATGATGATGTAGCTTGATTGGTATTGGTATTAATGATTAAACTGATTACCGAAGTTAATATCTATAAAATAATTGCGTAAATACCTCCTTTTTAATAAAAATCTAGAAAAAAACAGATTTTTGTACTGACCAAATTTGAAAAATCATTATTGACATTGTCTTGCTGAATAAAATTAACAACCAATGTTCGTTTTGAAATTTTCAAAATGCTCTATAGCCATTATTGACTAAATTTTCTAGTACTGGCCAAAAACGTCAGGACTTCCTAAAACTATGGTAGGTATACTCTGTTTTTTTTCGCTTAAATATAAAATTATGGAAATAAAAGATCGGAACGATTTGCCTATGAGATTATATTAAATAGGACTACGTTTAATGTTATACACGCTGCAGACGAATATATTTTGTTGTTCTGCGCAGACCGTCTGTGTCGTTTGTATCCATGCCGACAGTTTGCAGCGACCGTCTGCATGAATTCAAAACTTTTTGGATTTTTTCTTGGTCTGCAATGGCATATCTGTGTGGTGTATTGTGAATTTTGCACAGAACAGCAAGAAAATTCACCACGTAAACATGAATAAAAATAATGAAAAACAATTCTGGGTAGAGCTTTCAGAACTGTATAGCAGTTTGCAGATTTTATCGGGAGCTAAAAGTGCTGGTTATTGTAATCGCGTTTTAAAATGATCATTTATTGCTCCTAATTCTTTTTTCTTTCCTTGATACAGCGCAAGCAGTATCCGCCATTCTACCGACCTGATGACCATGATGAACGATACAAGATAATGCCTGTGCACATTGGCTGCACTGTGTAGCGTGTGTGGCTAAGGCATGTTTGCACAGACTTAAGGTCTACAGATACGTGTCTGTGTCGTGTATGGACCCTATAACAAAATAACAATACAAAAACAGTTACTTCTCTAGGCTATGTCTACCTTACCCTTAAACAGATATCTGCAAATATTCCAATTTAGGGTTTGAAAAAGTCAGTCATAAATATTCTGTGTGAATGCGAGAAAGTAGCCCCCTAGCAAAAATGTAACACTTTCACTAAATACATAATGGACAGACAGCAGACATCCGAAAAGAAAATGTTAAAATATTAGAGAAGAAAAAAATAACCACCCTAGATGGGCTGAGAATCCAAGAGAAAATTACGTTGGGTATGAGCAGGAAGTACATTTGGCAACATAAGTACGAGCTTTTTTGATTGTATTTTGTATGTAGTTACCATCAATCCCCATCTCTGATATATTTCCATAATGATGTCCTATATAAGTTGTTTGTTATTAATGTGTGTATTGTGTCGACATGAATCCTTTACAATATTAATTAAGGAAAAATGATAAAATAAGTCGGAAAAACAAATAGTCAGCAACACAATAGCTAGAGGGGAATCAGGCTTAAGATCTTATGTAATTGAAATAATGAACAGCTGAGCATATTGGAATATGATAAACGAAACGTAGGGATCTTTTACACAGGGCACGTGATGGAAATCCGTTTAACAAAAAAAAAAAACTTGGCTCAATAGATTAGCTAGGTTCCACATGGAAATTGATTGACTAATAGAAACAGGCCCTAACAAAAATCGTCGATGATTTATGGAAAGATGATTTAGACAATAAATAGCGTTCATATGTACAGAACAAAATGAAATATTTTGTCATTATAAAACATTTTGTAAAG
Organism: Rhingia rostrata; assembly: GCA_949824845.1. Classification (NCBI taxonomy): domain Eukaryota; kingdom Metazoa; phylum Arthropoda; class Insecta; order Diptera; family Syrphidae; genus Rhingia; species Rhingia rostrata. The sequence continues at coordinate 89,832,045 of OX463758.1, read as the reverse complement.
TATACAGAGAAATTTACTATATTCCCCAACAAACAAAGAATGAAAAATTAAATTTATGGCGCACCAGGCTCGTTAGTATCCAGGGTATAGCTTTGACAAATCTAGTACTACTCTGATGATTTGTCAGATCATCGCGAGCCTAGGGCAAGTGAAAAATCATTTAGCTGTGCAGCTTACTAACCAACGCGCCACTAGGCCCATCTCAGCAACTCTCGCAATAATTTTGGTAATGTTTGTGTCAGCGATGTTGGAGTAAGTGTGTAAGTCTCCCCGCCTACATCCAACGTTATTCTATCTATCATAACCGCTCGAGTGCGCGCAAATTATAAAAATATATAGGTATGAGAAGGCAAGAATCCACTAGGCGAATTATTTAATAAACAAGCCCACCCCAGCCCATCTTCAAAACTAATATTCCTAAAAAGTGGGCGTGGCTTCAAATTGCATGGTTGAAAAATATAAAATGACATTTTCGCAACATATTGTTCCGGCAGTTTGTCAAAATCTTTTATGGTCCCAGAAAAAAACAACATCTATTGCATAGTATGCCATGGGTTGAAATATACCAGGTATAAATATTTTTTTATCAAAGCGCCCTCAAAAAGTGGGTGTCTGTTAAAATGATCTTTACCAATGTTTTAGCATCGAACGTTTTCTTTCGAATATTTTAAAATCCTACCGAAACAAGTTTTTAACTTTCGCCCTTGAGAACTTGATTGATTCCAATATTACGATGATAGTTGAACCCAAAAAAATGGTTTTGGAATACCGTCAGTAGGTTCGTCGGCTAATCTGTCCGTAATGGTCTTTCCAGCCTAGACGAGGAAGGGTTTTTTGGTCATAATTCTAGGCTATTTTTTTTTTTTGCTTTTAGCCATGTTATTATTGAAACTGCCATATAAAAATTATACATAACCTCAATTTTATTGAAAACGGTTCTCGTTTTTTAATGAAATAATGAATGAAATGAGAAGCGTGCCTTACAAACATCAAAAATATTAACAATTGAAGCATTTCTACTGTAGAGAAACACAGAGTACACGTTTCTAATTTCATTATCGTATCCCAAAATTTAAGACCCGAAAACTGGTGACGTACGGAAAAACGGATGGGACAAACATGGGTCAATCGACTCAGCGTGATTCTGAGTCGATCCATATATTTTCATATATCTATCTAGCTAAAAATGTTCTCTTTGTTACAAACTATGTATCAAAACTAATTTGTTTGACAATAAAAATAATTATGGCTCACGGCTCACCATATTCATCGATTCCACAAAGTGTTTAATTAAAAATAATGATGGAATGGCAGCAGGGATGGCTGGCAGCAAAGCAGCCATTCAGACGATGTGAAGTCCGCCATATACCTAATCCAATGCGACTCCAATAAGCATGATCCTAGCTAACTGCGCCAGTTGCACATTTTAAGTTTTTCTGCTTCGATTTTAGAATCTATTAAACGATTACCTACAAGATTATTTTTTAGGTAAATTTAAGAGAAAAAAAAAAAGAAACGAGATAAAAACTATTTAACGACCAATCAAAGTGCCAGTAAAAGCACTTTAAGCTATATATCCTTTTTGTTACTAACCAAATTTATTTAACATCCTTTACATACGTCATATGAAAATATTTTCCTCACCCATCCTTTGTATTTCCTTTTTATTGCTCTTCTATGCATGTGTGAGTATTCCAAAATTAGACTTAATTAAAGCACACATTACACATCTTCAGTGTACCCCCCATTGAACATCATATCCCACCATAAAATTGTGTTTAAACCAAATTCCTAAAGGTAATTACCCGATTTTTGTACCCTCACACTACTGTACATGTGTACGTGTGAGTCCTCGTACACCAATGCTACTACTGGTAATATCCTTTTTAAGTGTTTTTTATTTCGAAATACAAAATCCATTCACCATCCTGCGACAATTCTTCTCCTATTTCACACACGTTTTTATATCACATTAGATATACGAAATTCACACGCACACATGCTATATCTAATTCCAGGAATAGCAATGTAAAGGAAAAGCTTTTGCGCCTCGCTTCTTCTCACACATATCGCAGACCTTGGTCACAAATTAAGCGCCATTGGAGAACTAAAATTTCGGAACGGAAACATAAGATCACTGCTTCAGAACCTCTTCAACATTAGCCCGGCAGGCACGATGAACACAATATGCTAATGAAATTGTATAGGATTCAGTGTTGTATAAAAGTTTCCACTTGAGTGGATCACATAACAGGAGTTAAAAAGGAATAAATTTAAAGGGTTTATAGCCTTTGTAAATAAATCAGGTAAATGTCTATGCGTTTTAGGGGCCAATAAGGAAAAAAGGCTCCTCTTCTTTTGATTATTAAATTTGTATCTACGCATTTTAAAGCTTAATTTCTTTAAAATAACTATGGGATAGTCTTTAAGCTGAAGTTTTATTGGTTTTTTTAGATATATATTATTTTATTCAATTATATTTAGGTAGCTGCTCACATATAAATCATAACAGATACTAGTTAGTCCAACCGTTAGCTAAATGCCTGAAGTTACGCACTTTATTCTTTTGACTCTTGCTTCACATAAGACGCGATTTTCCCACAACAAAGAGCCTTCTTTTACAGCTGACAACTGACAGTTCGCTTCAAAGATGGAATAAAGGATCAATCAATAGCAATGGTAACCTAGTCATAGACGCAGAATTTCCAGCAGCTGTTAAATGAGCTAAGAAACCAACTCACCTACAGTCAACGAAGATGTAACGCTCTCTCCCATAGAATAGAGCGCAGCCATCAAAATGCTGAAAAACAATAAGGCAACCGTTCAAATACGAAAGTGTTGCCTAAAAAGGGGCAACCATCAACAACGTGTTGGATAAGTGAAGCATGCACTATGACTTAAGTATTAGCTCTAAATGTGCCATCTACCTCTACGGGCTATGTTTATTTTGTTTATGTTCCATCAATTTTAAAGCAAGACATATCCCATCTAAAGGACGCATATTAGATAAATGTCTGAAGCCTTTCAGCAACATACGTATCAGCATTTACCAGTCTGGAGCAAGGACAGAATTCGGGATTCCATCGAAATTTATACGTTTGTGTCACAATACAGCCAAGCAATATTCAGTTTGAAAGTAGCTAGTTTGAACATTTTCAAATATATACCGGGCCCCGATTTATTTAATCTTGAGCTGGAAGAGAAGGGACTATCCATACCAAATCTGACCTTTCTCTGGGATACGTGGACGATATCTACATCATTGATCGCTCTTATTAACAAGTGAAATACGAAGTATATTTTGGTAACAACCAGTTAAAGAGTTCGTCTACTTCGGAGTCAACATCAAATCCTGCGAATGAGACTTTATTGACAATACGACGAAGATTCAACCTAGCAAGCCGATACTACTTCGGCTTAGTAATGCAAATGTGTCGGTAGGCAGTTTAATAAAAGTTTGCAGTTTTCGAAAAAAAAATTGTAGTGCAGAACGGGGACAATAGTAACAGTGTATGTACACTAGCGATAAATCACAAACTGTAACTGCAAATTTTCTCGCACAGGCCCAATAAACGCTTCTGTATATCATTTTCATGTGACACTTTCTCTATAGCTTCTGTGCAGAGTAAAAATATAACTAAAGCCACATTTTCGACCAACTGTTTTTCTGATTAATAATGTTTATATCAAATATTCAGTGCTTACCGTTTTATGTTGTTTGTGTGTTGTTTTTATCCGACCATTACTAATAAAGCAGGTAAGACATATTTTGTGTAGAAAAGACACACGAAGACGGTCGTAACATTCCCGTTTGGGGAAAATTATAACAGGTTACAACACTGCCCCAGGTCTGATTTAGTATCAGTCATCAATTTTATATTTTAGTATGCCTCGCAGTAGAAAGTGAAAAACCAATTGAGGTCGATTCCGTTTACCAACAAGCTCATGTTGAGGTAAACAACAATAGTTTCATCCGTTGGCAGTCTTATTTTTTCTTGTGATGTTCCATATTTACAATTCTGATAAATAATATAATCGCTGGTGAATATTTAGTAAAATGTTATCACATTTCTGTAAAATATAGACCCGTATTGCGACAATTTCAAATTTGGTGGACAAATCCACCCCAATGATGCAAATATACCAAAGGAGTAACACTGGTTCTAATGTCTTGACCATCAAGCTGTGAATTAAAGACTTTGCATACCGGATTTTCGGATTCGATTTGCTCTATAAGTCTATTGCACTGGTCAACTCACTTTTCTTTTAGTTCCGATATAAATCAAAATACATATAACACTTCACCCAATCATTTGATTATATGATTCGTATATTTTTTTAAAGTTTCTTATTCGTTTAAATATATGTTGTACATACCCATTCGATAACAGAAAAAAACGTCAAATATGCTTATATACAAAATTGGTTATATATTTTTTTTTATTTTAGTTAAAAATATTGTAATAATGTAATTGGAAAGAAAAACAACAAAATATTGTATTTATATTAAATATTATTTTTTTCTATATTATAACAATTTAAATGATTTATTTTCTTAATTATATTTGTTAACATTTCATTAAAATGTGTTATTTTAGAATGAGTAGTATAATTTAAAAAGTGATAAATATTGTTTGGCACAGGATTTTCAATTTATTTGTTCAGTAAAGAGCAGCTTAGGAGAGGTTCTTTGAAGGGTATTACTATTTTATTGGATGTTTATTTACTGACACTTTTCGTTGAAGTAGATATCTGTAGAAGGGAATTATGTTCAATAAATTTAACAAAAGGATTAAATTTTTAAAATTAACTATTTAAAAAAAGTATGCATCGATATTGCTTCTTTTTTTTATAAATATTTCATATAAATTTTTGGAAACTGGAATTCTTTTATTGATCTTCATCTCTCGTTGATTTACCTATGATTTGATTTTAACTCGACTATTCTACGCTTAGCCAATTGTGAACACGTTTTATTTGTCTACCCATAAGCATAGTTTTAAACATTTTTTTTTCATTCTAGGAGATAAAAAAAATACTTGGATTTATTTTAACAAATCTAGGCTTTTTTATACTTCTTAATAATGAATCGTGTTTTTTAACCATAACCCGATTTCCTATTTGTTTTTTCTTTTTACATATTTCAATTATAAGAAAAATAATAAAAGGATATTAAATGTAAATTGAAGTATTTAATCAAAAATTATATTTAATTTGAAATACACTGAAAAAGAAGTTGAAAAAATTAATTAAATAACTGCACCATTTTAATTTATTTTTGTGAAGATATCTAGAAAACAAAAACTTTTATCTGTATGTATTTTATAAACAAAAAAAAACTTTATAAAACAAAAAAAATCTCAGTTAAAAGAATAAAATAAAATAAATTTATTTTGTTTTTTTTTTTACAGTGTACGCAAAATTATTTATGTGCGATGTATAGCACTGTCAGTGTTGTTAAATTGAATTCTTGCTTAATTTTTATATAACCATGTCTTTTCTACATACTAGTTCCATGAATATATTGGTTCTGGCTCTGGGTATAATGAAGCTTGCGGATGTGTTGTTTGGGAAAGTCAATATTTAATGTTAAATTCAATTAAATTAAATTCAGCTGGCGGGTACGCATACGTCCTTCTTGTAAACGATGTCGTCCTTGGTATGTGGTACATTTTGGTGGAGAGTTTTGAAATTACCATTGAACAGAATAACGAGGGTATCCCAAATTTTGTTGTTGATATTTGAAATGGAGAAGTAGGTGAAAATCGAAAATGGGGAGAGAATGTTTGCAGTACAGATGGGCAGCAGAATTGATGGGCTAAAACGAATTAAAAATATCAATTTGGTTAAGCGAGTTAGTTAGTACAGAGTTATGAATTTATTATATTTAATTAGTTTGCACCACTTATAAATGAAGAATAACAAATAAATAAATGTTATACATAGTCTTTTATATCGGTATTGAACAACTTTAACATTTTCAAGCAATTTTTTTGACATGTCAATTCCATACAGTATTCGCCGTTTGGTATCGAATTTTGTTGAACACGGAACATTGAATGATTGTCGACATTCCGTTTTTCAATGTTGAAACATAAAGACTTGCCGAAAACCCACATGAGTTGTATCTTCACCTCAGCCTTATGGCATCAGTAGAACCACCTCGCGGCAAATTTGGGAGCATAAAGTGCAAAGACCGTCCATGCCACTTGGAATACGCCAAACAGTCCCTCAAATGGTTGACACGGAACCCGATTCATGGAATCAATATTTGAAGAACGACGACATCAATTTCAGAATCATTTGCCCCGTTAACAAGCTAAACCGTTTCATTTAGGAAACGGAGATACTACACAAGATCTATGAAATACCTTTGCAAGATCAAAAAGTAGTTTGTTGGGCCGGTAGCGTTTGTGGCAAAAACATCATTAGGCGATTTTTCTTCAGGAAGGCGAAGCAGTTGATGAGAATCGAGATCGCGGGATGTTGTCTCATTATGCCTTCCGACAATTGTGTATAAAATGTCTGAACGGTTACTGGTTTCAACAACACGGTGCACCACGCCACACTGCAAATTAAGCAATGCAGTTTTTTCAACGAAAATTCCTTGGATGTCCGCTGTTAAAAATGGCTAAATTGGCACCCATATCTCCAGACTTGGCTCCCCGGCCTTTCTCTTTGTGATATTATTTTAAAAGCAAGGTGTACGCCAGTAAGTTTTATACCATTCATGAGCATCCGAGATCCTCGAAAAAGTTAGAGAAAACATACCGACATGAAAAATGGCGTACCCTTTACATTTTGAAAAAAAAGTTGTACCAGTTATTATATACCTAGATAACAATAACTGTATAGTCTATTATTAGAATGAGGTTCTTATTATAAACAGAACCATTCAATTCCGTAGTGGTTTGGATATGTATTTTTAGAACAGAGATTTATTGAAAGACTCATTCTTCTACATTGAAATAGTTTTGGTAAAATGTTCCAATACATCATTCAGTAGGTAAATAATCCTGTTCTGATTTAATGCTTGCATTTCCACTATACAAAATGTTTAAGCTTTTTTGTGTTACAAGCCCTGCCCTTTCAAAGCTTAAGTCTTTTTCAACAGTAAAACTTTTTTTGATCTCATGTCCATTTCTCGCGAGCAACTGCCAAAGATGTTAATTCTCTGTAGTTTTAAGTTTTACCATGTAGAAATTAATCGATGGCCCATGGATCATCAATATGCATGACTTTACATACTGATCCTACCGATTAAGCATACAAATGAGATGTATCAAAAGTTCAAATCAAAAGAACGTCTTATGACGGAACTGTATCTCGAACTACTCTATTAGGGAGTTAGGGAATTAGGCACAATCTTTACAGGAAACCTTGAAAGACCACACTTCCCAACTTAGGTTGATAGAATGAATCCGTCAACCAATGTTTGGTAAAAGAATGGTTCGACTGGGTACAGAATGATAAGGATGTAATGGCTGTATCATCTATCTATTGAAGCTATCTATTGAAACTAATCCTGAATTCGGTATCTTATTTCAATTGTCTTCCAAGGTTATCCAACGGTTAAGACTATTAAGCTAATCTTTTCTCAAAATCAATAGAGGACACACGACAATGAGGGCAACTGAAACTAATACCAACAACAACAATTCGTTTTCAACACAATGACAAACCGCGCACTTTCGAAAACATGACCAGCCCGAGGCACTGTTATACGCGTCATCGTGCCTATAATCGATTTCAATTTAGCTTTCTTTTCTTCTAAATGCATGTACTCATGCCTACCGAGATACACACACACGTATAGAATATTTCGTTCCATCTTCTGCAAGGCTAAGTGAGTTTACTAATGTTAATGCTTCCGGAGGATGCTAGGCGCATTGTAGTTGTAGTACATGTGCTATGGAAAACCACTTTTGCATGCAGGAACATCACCATCCCTCTCACACATCACCATCACCAGCTACGATGAAACCAATGCATCTTTGTGTTTAGTTCTAGTTGAAGTTTTTGGAATGGTGCCAGAAGGATTTAAATGCACTTTGGCTCTACTAAAAAGAAATTCTTTTACGTTGCGCTAGTTTTTCCGATTTTTTTTCTTCCATACAGTCCACAAAGGGGGTAAGATTTTTGTTTTATTTAAGCCTCGTCTTTTTTTCAATATATTGTGTATATATCCGAGGATATGTGGGTGAAATTTTTATTCGTTCTGGCATCTAAACTGGATTTTGAGTTATTTTTTTTGCAAAAGGATCACCAGTGTTGAATGACGAGGCGCAATATAATTCGAATGTTGGACACTGACATTGGATGCGGCAATCCTTCGGTGGTGCAAGTGGTAATAAAAATAAATTTCTACCAAAATTCAAACCATTAGAGGTAAATCGGTATAGGTGCCAAAATCGATTTAGTCAAACTTAATAGTGATTTAGTGCTGCGGCTTTGGAAATGACCACGAGGTATATTCGGTTTTTGGTATTTCAATACATTTCGGAAACCGATGCAAAGATGAGGTTTTTTCTTTGTAAGGACTTGAAAAGCAATTAATTATTCAAGTCGTTAGATTTAGGTAAATATCAGGTTTAACTTACGAAAATAACTCCAATGTTCTTATTTGAAACCAAGTCCTCGCCTCTGCTTATGGGTACTATGTATATGAAGTAGCCCTCATATCTAAATACTAATGGGACTTACATTTATTTTTTAAATTTGCAGCACTCAATGTGTATTTAACCATAGTTCGGCATTAGAGAACTTGAAGAAATGAAGTGATAGGAAAGATTTAAACAAGTAACCAAACTTTTTTTTTTCTTTGAATTTTGGTATTATGGACTTTGGCTGGGATTGAATTGAAACGCTAATAAACCGTCAGCTTATTAAAAATCTTGAATTTCGAAAACTTATCATTGACCGACATTATGGTTTTCAAAGCAACAGGTCGACAGGTGATTTCATATCATATCTCACCGAAAAGTGAAACCAATCATTGGTGGAAAAAAACAAAATCTTTGCACTTGATATTCCAAAGATTTGACAGAGCTTTATGCCAAAGCCTTTTTATAAAAAATGCGTGATTTTGGTATCGATGGTACTCTTCTTCAGTGGATTAGAAACTAACTCTGCCTATCACCAAATAAAGACTGGTGTTCCCCAAGGTTCCGTTTTGTCTCCGACACTCTTTTTCATTTTTCTCGAGTCCACTCCTTTCAACTTTGGACGTGGTAAAAATACGACGAAATATGTTAAGTTGATTTTATTACGACCTCGACAGCATAATTTGATGGGGTAAATCAAATAGAGTGGAATTTAATGCTTCCAAAACGTAATCATATGTTCGGTCGTCCAAGCAAAACCAAAATTTATAGCCATTACCATAAGTGAAATAACATTTATACGCCCCATACGTAAGTTCAACGCCAACCTGTAGTCAGGTGCAGATAGGATACACAAATTGATCGCAGATTTTATCATAAAAACCCTGCATCCTCGGTGGAATTTTGTCGAAATTTCTCCTGCCTTACATTCTTTTATAATAACCAATGCTCAAACGTAATAGCCAGATGCACTTCCTTCCTTCAGCAGTTCAACCGTAATACTCGCCGTACCATGAATGCTATTCAATTGACCCTCGAGCCTATCTTCGGACTGAGGAATTTTGAGATTCATTCCTCAACCAAACAACACGAATGTGGAATGTTTTATCAAACTCAATTTACCCTCTTAACTACAATTTAAAGAAATTTGAAACCAACGAGTATCGGTATCTCCTCTTTTTCCTTAATACCTTATCTCCTCAATTTCCTTAATACCCACGTTGTGCTCAATAACTACAAGGGTTTTCGTAACCCTTTAGCGCGTGTAAATATCATAAAAAAATGAAACGTACAACTTCCCTCTCAACAGACAAACACATTACCACTACACTGCGACCAACCTTTAACAGTTTCCCGGAAATTAATATTTTTGAAAGGCCTCTTCTACCTACGACGGAATAACCGACGTTTAATCGGTAACGATGTAATCGATAAAACCTTAGGAAGCAAACAGCAAAAGGGATAGAAGAGATACCCTCTCAGTATTGGAAAAGATGAAAGAAATCAAACTTATTATATGCGGTCCAATATCAACAGTGAAGAAAAACAAATCCTCGAATCCTCAAAAAATGGGATAATAAGCGAACTGAGGTGATACCTGATCTATAAATTTATTGTCACACACCAGAGAAAAACCATTGATCATTCAAACAAAAACTGATTCAGTTTCGTAAACAACCAACAAATGAACAGAAAGCTGTCCCTGATTTGCAGCTTGACAAGAGTCAATGTTTATAGGAATAGACAAAATTAAAAGAGATACAGGTGCTCAAATAAATCCAATGTTTTTATGAATATATAAAGTCAGAAAAAAAAATACATTGATCTAGGTCAACTAAGTATTTTTTTGAATGATTCCGCAAATTTAAATATTTGTATCCACAGCAAAACTTATTTATGCAGGAGGTCCTATTAGTAATACTGTTTCTTAGTTCCTACACATATGCTGCAGCGTGGTGAAAGTCAAGAGATTAACTATGTGACTGAGTTCTCAACATCATATCGCCATATATTTGAAACTTGAGTAAGGTAAAGATTGAAATTGTGAAATTATCTCTGAGGGTTGACAAAGTAGCTAATAGGAATCCTGATTTAAGAATCACCCCTTGGTGGAATTGTAAAGCCAATTGGAAACATCTTAAGGACTTTCCATATTGGTTGTTTCTTTCTTGTCCATTAGATTAAATCATGGGATGGCAAAATTACCATAGTGAAACATTTTAACTTTCGTCACGTACACTTCCATGGACTACTCTTACCATTACATATCAGGCCAGATGCAATCGTAATGAATCCTTTTTAACTTTCTCTTACTAAGAAAAAGGTATTGTTTTCGTGAAAATTTTCGACCTCGGGATTTTGATTGATTCTAACATTACGATGATAGCGAAACCCAAAATTGTTTTTCCTTGGGAATTCCGTCCGCCGGACTGTTCCGGCCCGACTGTCCGTCTGTTCGTAATGGTTTCTCTAGCCTAAGCGGATTGACCGATTTTCTTCAAACTTCGTTTCCAGATTTGTTTTGGTCATAATTCTAGGCAATTTTTTTGCTTTTATCGTTATTATTATTGGTACACGCCATATAAGAATTATACATAATCTTCATTTTGATTATATATATACTATGTATAAGCATATTCGTTCCAACAAAACTGCATACCCTTTTTTTTTGAGAAAATCCATATAAAGGATTTTTTATTTATGCTAAACTATTTTGTCAAATTGAACGAAATTTAACTTATAACCTACTACTACTGTTAGAAACAACATTAGTATTGGCCTAACTATCCCTAAACGGATTTTTCCGGTTTGGCCAATAATGGAAAATTATTATTACATATTTACAAGGGACCGATTCAAATTCCCGAATAAACGCTCACATTTCGACATAATTTTTATGATTTAAAGCATCACTAATCAAAATGAATATTATTAAATATTTTGGCCAAATTATGAAAATCGTCAAATTCTCTCATGCTTGGGATTTGATCTAACGCCTAACTTGCTGTGAAATTATGGTTGTCGTTTAATTATCAATTGAACAAATATCTTATTGAAATATATCCGGCATTTGCATTTATTTTTATAATCAGATTTTTCAGTAGGGTGTTAATATTTTTGCTACTTTATTTTTTAATTCTGGTTACTCGTTTCAAAATTAAAGAAAAATGCAATGACAACTTTAATCATTGATTTATGAATAGTCCTCTTCCCATATCAAGTCCTATTCTTTGCATGAATTTCACACCATTTTCTATTACAAACTGTTTACCTACTCTAGACAAAAATTCAATATCCACTATGGCATCAGCAACATAAATATTTTCCACCAAACCTCCACTTTTGGAATGACATAAACAAACATCAGCACGATGTGTACACATGTAATCTGGTTTGGGACGAAACGATCTGCAGCTTCAGATATAGAGGTGTTTTATGGTCCTAATGTATAAGGCAACAGGGAATATCCAAGCGCACATCTGAGGAACTAGTAACGCGCGAGACATGCTGAATTTCAAAATTTCATTTCATAGAATTGTACGTATATATTTTTTGGGGATTTATGTTTTATGTCCTTTTAGGGTGAGGTGCGTTGATAGGACTGACAAGATTAAACATTTTGGAAGTTACAGTTTTGCATGTTGTCACGCGTCTGCTCGTATTTATTGGCAATTTAATCAGCGCGAGATGTGGCTGCACAAGCTTTCCTAATCGAAGATGAAAGTTACATGAATATAAATTGAAAATTTCGAATCAGTAATGGAAAATGCAAAAGATACGTTTTTTAACTGAAAGTGTTTTTTAACTGTGAAAAAGGATAGAGTAGAAGTGTCATGATTCCCAACTTTTTTAAATTCACGATCTTTGAAGAAGAGTTTTACAAAGTATCCCTTGAAGTAATCTAATTTGAGATTAATATCATAAAAACTAAAAAAATTGAGTTCTATAATTAATTGCCTTTAATAAACGTATTGTAACTCTTAAAGTTGAGTAAAACTGTTTATAAATCTTATATAAATGGAGTTCTCTTTTCTCTTAATACTTGGATAAATCCAATCAAGGAATTATGGAATCATTGCAGCAATGAGAAACTTCTCAACTACGTTAATGATCGTAAACGCGCACACATGAAAGGTTGTGAGGAAGCTCAGCCCTGGGTACTAACGAACTAAAAATTTGTATTTATTTTTGTGGAAAACTTCTATATGTTTGTAATGATCCTGCTAAATGCAAGAGGCTAGTTCATTGAAGACGCCGCAATAAATTTGATTCGTAAAAAAATTGACGGACTGCGGTGTTAACATATCCGTATAAAAGTTTTTTGTGGTTTCGCTCAAAATTTGTTGTTTCATCTTTGACCGCAGGAATATCCAGATCTCGAAAAAGATCTTCGTTTCTAATACATATATCACGGCCGTCACATTGATGAATTATCTTAACATATCGATTTTGTCTCGTTAAGAGCGTTTTGTAATTTCATATTTATTTTCTCTATTGCTGTCCAAAATGCTAATATATCAGAACTACCCGAAAAGTTGCAACTATATTGGACCAATCTTGTTCATGCTATTTATACGTGATATAGCGTAAGCAAACCGCGTTTTTGCTTATTATATCTTTGCCATTATATGTTTGAACTCCGAATTGTCGTTCCCAATTTTTAGCGGGTTGTACGGGACGAGCATTCAGGAAGAACTTGTCTTAACTATGGTGTTAAAGGCCTCGATATATGTAGTGTCGAATACGTAATTGTTTTAGTTTTGCGCTGATGGCCAAGATTATGGTTTAGAAAATGGCAGAATGAGAAAAAATCTACGTAACCTATCTTTATATACACTTTTCTGGTATACTTAACGACGCTGTTGCGGAACGGTATATCGATATTTGTTAAGACTTATCAATGCTACATATGTAGGTTTGCTGATGTAGAATCCTTGGGTTGGTTGGAAATATTTTCAAATATGTCCTAACATCGAAAATTCTAAAGCTCAAATTTTAATAAAAAATCTGACAGCATTCTCTAATATATACAATATAAAAACTTTTGGCGTTGAAAAGTATATTTATGAAAATCGTTTAATCTCCTCCACCCAACACATTGAAAGCAATCATTTTAAGCTGCTTCACGCCTTGCGAATTAATTTTTTATAAATCTTATTCGCATGTCAACCACATCTGTACGTACGTCGTCTGTCTTACGGCAGTTGATGAGTAAGATGCATAATCCTGGTACTTTTCATTGTTAGTATATTACAATAATCGATTAATTTCGTGGGGCTTTCTTTGAGAGGGAGGTGTTTGAAAAGAAATTTTAATTTTGTTGTGATATTTCGCTTAAGGCCTACTAGCGTGGGAGTCGCCGGGAAATGCAAACAAGGTTAGGTATACATTTACGGGTAAAATGAGCTGAATTGCTTGTGGCTTGTATACTCTATAAATCATGAGAAGCAGCGTAATCATGGTTTGAAAGAACTCTTGATAGGGTGTGTGTTTTGGAAATCGGTTTAGTAATATTCGCGTATAATTAAAATAATTCTACAGATCAAATCGGAAATTGCTCACACACTGATGTGGAATGATATTTGAACAGAGATAGAATTCAACTATCACAAAGATACCGTTGTATTTATGGCATCGCTTAGGGCAAACACTTAAAACAAATAATTCCCCACAACTGCTCTCTGCGTTTCCTTTTTTCGTAAATTATTGATTTTATTGCTTCCTCAATTCACACAGATCGCCAAAAAAATACATACACGCATTGGTCAGTTGATATAAATTCAACTACAAGTACAACACCTACTTTATAATCGCAAAACCCGAATTTGCCCCAATTTACCATCGGGCAGCTTGCAGAGCAAAGCTGGTATTAATATTTTCCGAATACCACTTCCGGTGAAAATTTATTTCCGGTCGGTTCTGGTCCTTGTTCGGCATTATTTGCTTCTGGAATTTAATGAAGCGATTTAATTAATAGCTGCCATTTGTTGTAGATGGGGTGAGGAAGTATCTACCAGTGCACACGCGAAACCGTAGCAAAGCCACATCCGGTGTTGTTTGTAATAGTACGCTGGGTGAACAAAGTTTCAAAGACCAGGACTTTTTACATTGAAATTGGTACTGGTGGAGCTGGTGGTGGTGGTTGATTTCACACATTTCAGCGTTCTCCGCAGCTGATGAAAGTGAAAAACCGACAAAGGCAACTTTACTGTGTTCCACCATAGAAAAAGGAAAAATTAAAAATCTTTCAAATGAGGTTTTACACCCGTTGGTACTGAGGAGGTTAATCGTTTTCTCTTTCGGATGTGTCCTTCAGTTTTTGTGAAATTGCAAAAAAAAACTTTAATATCAAAAATCGTTCACTGAAGAGTATTTTCCGAAAGTGGAATAAGTTTGGATATTGAAAGTAAATTTAAGTGGAAGCAGAATGCCTCTATTGACTAAAAACCTACGATTCTGGCATTCTTAAGGTATTTGAGTATATGCATGAATGTCTCAAAGATTGGAAAATTAAAGAGAACAGCATATGAGGACATACTAAATACAAAAATTGATATGGTCTATGCAATTTATAAAGACCATACAGCCGCCTAAAAACTTTATAGAATTAATTAGTAAACTAATTTGGCAGGACAACTTTTAAAATCAGCTTGCATATGCTTATAAGCAAACGTTTTAATAATGACTACAACCGCAGTCATGACTTTTTAATTGAAAGCACAGTAATATAACTTTTTGTTGTAGTCTTTTCAATTCGACTAAAATTCAGCTCTAAGTAACATTTTTAGGCAATGGAGAGTTAATTATGAATCAGATTTGGTTGGCGTATATAAAACAATTTCAGACAGGTGCTATTGTGGCTATTGAAATTTTAAGATTATCCGAAAGTAGATCCATAGGGGCCGCTCTAAGTTCATTGTAGTAAGCGTCGACGTAAAAAGAGTAGGTCCTGTAAGTATCAATGTTTTTTTTTTATTTTAATGATAAATCCGATCTTTGTATTTATATTATCGGTATCATTCTATGATGCGCTCCAAAATTTCACAAATCCCTTTTGTGATATTGTAGGCTAGTCTTTTCACTTCCTATGATGGCTAGACTAGGTATATTCTAGATCTATAGTATCCCAATTTAGTGCATATAGAACTATGTAACTCCAGAACTTGCTTTTGCAAAACGAACATCAAGTCAGTAAGGCCAATAAGGGACGTTTCATCTTGCGAAGAGCACACCGCAGTCCCTCGACTAAAGGAAGCTGCAATAGAGCAGATATCAAGGGAAGTGGACTGCCCATTAAAACCATACCATGTTAAGGTACAGGAATCGACCCTTTTTTTATCCTTGCTTACTTACTTAAGTGGCGCTACAGTCGGAATAAACCTGGGCTTCAAGCAACATGTCTCTCCAATTAGCCTGGTCCTAATCTAACTTTCTTCAGTTGCGCCCTCCAAGTTGTTTGAGGTCGGTATCTACTTTTGCGCGCCAATTAAGGCGAGGTCTTCCTTTACGACGACCGACGTCTGGCTGGGAATCGAAGACTCTTTGAGACGAAGTATTAGTGTCCATTCGTTTTACATTTCTTAGCCATCTTAAACGTCCAATTCGGAGTTTTTTATTAGGACATGTCGCTGGACAGCTTGTAACAATGCAAACGGGAATGAACATTTTTGGAAGAATTTTTCTCTTTAATCATTCAATTTCGGTGCATACTTCAGTGCCACATAGCAGACTACGATGATCAGGGTCTTATATTGGAGATTCGAATGAGGGCTTAACTACCGAATTGCCATCTTAGCCCGAATAAATAGCGTTTGTTGAAAAAAGTTAAAAGTTAAAAAGTCGTATGTTTCGACGTCTCCAGCGATAACTCTTATTCAGAGTACTGACATTCAAGTATCAATGTCATAAAGGTAAAATAGCAATACTTATGTTTTAAGCTCATATGCAGGATATATGACCCGACTAGACTCCTATCGGCATTAACAAAGAAAAATCTATGTTGAGTTACAGCCGATGCAGAGAATTGGGAAGAACTACTTCTGCGGGGTGTTAGATGACGATATCGATATCAATCCATCTCCTTCAGCCAAACAAATTGTACTAAATGAAGTGAGAACTGCATACGAGGACAAAAATGTAGCTGTCAACAAGAAGGAACTCACGAAATTAAAGAATTGGACAGAAATTCATAGCCGTTCCATTGTAGTGGGTCAGGGTACGGTCACAGAGGCATCTTCGATAGAGGTATGGTTGTGGTTTCTCTTCATATTTCTTCGGCTGGGTAGTTTTTTCTGGATCACTACACACCACTACGAAAAGGAGGAAGAAAGCTTCTCTAATCTGACTGCGGATGAACCAATAAATATTGCCATGTATGACCTGTGCCACTGCGGAATAGAACTCTGGGAAAACTTAGCGTAATTAACGTTAAAAAAATTAGAACCAAATATCCGCGTTCCCAGTATATATTACCAATATAAAGTTTGCTATGTCCACCGAGACATGCATGCTGTTGTTGGCAAGAGATGGTGGTAAAAGTCTCTGAATACGGCTCTGTTACGCTTTAAACTCAGACAACGACACTCGTCAGGAGAGTCCCCAATTGATAAAAATTAAAATGGTTGCCAAATGCCCAAGGTTAAGCATAAGTGTCGCCATTGTCTTAGTTTGAAAAAAGTCCATATAAATCAGTAATGACATCACCACTTACTCAAATTTATTACGAGCTAGTATATAGCAAAAGTCGGTTCTGAAGCGTAAACATAATAATCATAAGGTGCTAGACGTCCTTCACGAAACCTTTACAATAATAGTGTCGACTGCCACAAAATACCAATGAATTTAATGAAGCGTAATGAATCCATGCGTGAAATGCTTGCGGTTTGCTTTCTCAGCATGTCTTCACTGTACCTTAAGGGCCATAAATATATCTTTAACCTTTTTGCTGTTGTTTTTCCATCCCACAGGCCCGTACCCATAACAGAGATCGTTTAAACTTCACCAAAAGGATTTTCGCATCTATTTCATCCTTCGCATCAATGGTTTTCTTCTCTCATCAGTTTTATTCGAGTTGAACTATCTACTCACAATAGAGATAATGGGGATAACGATATTCTATGGTGAGATACATTTTCTCGTAATAGAATTTTTACGCCACCCCATTCATCACCTAGTGGCGAAAAATGTTTCATTTGAAAAAAAAATAAAAAAATAAAAAATTAACGTTAGCACTCAGATCACCCCCAAACATTTCGTGAATATACGATAACTGCAAACAGCGCGTTTAAACGTTAATTAACTTTTTTCCTTAATGCAATTTCTCCTTGTGCTTTATGTTTATCCCCGTAGCCACAAAAGTTTAGTTTATTTACCGACAAGAGAAACAATGACCAACACAAAAACAATGTGAAAAGGAAATTTAACAGCAAACCCGACAAAAGCGACGGAGAGAATTAAAAACGCAAATTGCATTATGGCGTAACATCCGCCCGTAGAATTTTTATGGCCGGGGTGACTTTGTGGTCAACCGACACCTAAAAAAGAAAAGTTATTTGGCTTTAAGCCAAGAACCTTAAAAAAGGACCACAGCCAGAAGAGGACTTACCATAGCTTGCAGTTGGCTTTTAAAGTTGTTTGGTTTTTATGTGGTTTTCCCTCTTAGTACAGATGTGTCCTAATTAGTCCTGACTATCCGGCGAGTTCTTCAGACTGAGGTCATTAAAGGATTCACAGTGGTCGAGGACGTTGTTTTCATCCGAATCAGCGTTCGTTGGCTGATCATCAGTAATCGTGTCCTCCGGATAGTATTGCAAACTTGGCGAAGAAAAGTGTCTAGAATGCATATCTTTGAGATTTCTGTCCACATCCTGTAGGGCTTCGTAGTACTCATCCATAAAAGAAAATTCCGAATAACTGTCAGAGTCATCGCATTCGAAGTAACGACTCTGTAAGTGCAGGTGTTAACTGAATGTATGTATCTAGGACGTATAAATTTACAAACTCACTTGACAATCGAGGCATCGGCAGTTATCACATAGGGTGCAGGAGAGTCCTAGGAGTTGGGCTGCTTCCTTGTAAAGTTCGGCGCTTGATTTTTGATTACCGTTGGCGTTGTTATTGTTGTTGCTTCGGTTCATATCGGAATTTCCGCTCCAATTACTAATTCTAATACTATTACCACTGCAACTACTTGAGTTATTTCTGCTAGAATGATTGTTAATGGCAACCAGTCCGCTCTGTGTATTCCCACCGTGCGCAGAGATTGTAGTTTGGTTGTCATTTACGCTCGAATGACTGCTAGATGATGACTTTTCAATAGGTCTATTGATGTTATCGATGTGTTGTAGGATGTTGAATGCGCAGAGTCATCGACATGCAAACAAAAAATGAAATATGAGAAAATGTTAGCAAGGATTTATTGCGGAAGGATGTTGTATGGTAATACTTAATCATTCACGTATGGACAGTTCGTGTTTTTTCGTTCATTAATATTCGTTGTTGTACCGCTGTCTTATCGTTAAAGTTTTTTTTTGCAATTAAATCATCTTGCATAAAAATATCGAGGTACATTAAGAAAAAAATTATTTATTTGAATATTTTGTAGGTACACTGTATTCATTTGCAATTCGAAAGTGGATTTTAACATTAAAAAGCAGTTAACCATATGCGTATTATACATAACGAAAGTCTTAAAAAGATTGGCTTAAGTTTGCGACGCAAACGCATAGTAATATATCATGTTGATGTGTGTATCAGCAGTGTCCCTTCAGTTTAATCTCTGTCATGTCAGTCATGAGATAGAGAATTTGATCCTCTCAAACACAACAACTAATATTTGGAACGATATACATAACTCGGGCTGGCTCTTTATTTGCCGATCTAAAGACTTAACTAAAGAACGGTTTTCGATATCTAAAGTTCTGATAGCAGTACACAAAATATTTTTTGGAATAGGCTGAAACAGCTGCTAACATTTCAATAAGGACACATATATTTAAAATCATCACAACATAATTACATACTTCACTAATGCATAATAAACGAGTGGTGTGTGTACGACTGGGTCATACACTCATACGCATACTTGCTTCTTGCACGTCTGACTTTAAATTATGTTTTTAAGAATTATTAACACTGAATATAAGGAAATCAGTGAATTCGCACAAGTGGCAGAAAATTTTGACTATGCAAAACTTTTGAAAAGTTAAAAGACTTTTAGGCCAAAATTAAGTGTAATGCTTTGTTTCAAAAAATGTGTGGGTGCAGTGGCCTAGAGTGCTGGGTACCTGCATCAGAGCCCAAAATGACAATACATCATATTTCTGGGAGAGGGCATAAATAACTTCGCATGACCAAATGAAGGGAGGAAGGCGTTTAATGTCAGGTATTTTTATTTTTTGTTACAAATATCAATTATAACATTGGCTTTCAATTTTATTCAGCTTTAGAATATAGTACTCGATAAATTTATGATTTTTTTTTAAATTTGGCCTACATATAAAATTTTGTAATAATAGTTTTAAGGGACAATCTGAGTACGCAGTTATTTTAGCAATATTAATTTAAATAATGATGTTAAGTTTAATTTAAATTACCAAAGCCGTTTTCGTTTTAACAAAACCGTTCCATGGTACATATGCACCATTAGTTTTGGCCCTATTATGCCAATTCCAAAAACAGCTATGGCCAATGACCCAATGACCAAATAAATAAACTTTCAATTAAATGCGTTCAGCTGTTGAGCCTACAGCTTTGATTATAGTCCAACTGAAAATTGTTGAACCCAATTTTTCGGGCTTCTCCATTTCGTTTGATCATAATAATTGTTTTGATTATAATCTTGAGTACGATTTCACGATTTCAAGAAACCAACAGTGCTCCTTTTGGGAGCTCAGTGACGCGATGGTTAGTGCGGTGAACTGCCGTGCAGAAGGTCTGGGCTCGATTCCCAGACGTAGCAAACACCTAAATGATTTTTAACTTGCCCTACCCTCGTGATGATCTGAAAAATCACCCGAGTTGTATCAATTTCTAAGGAAAGCTTATCTCAAAATCGGCGTTTGAAGTCGGCATGAAACAGGAGGTCCCACCATCGTGCAAGAAGTACATGGTTATGAGAAAGCATGAATGGTTGTGAGAACGCTTGGGTCTGGGAACTAATGAGCCTGTTGCGCATATTGTGTTTTTTGTTAAATATTTCGTTAGCAATGAAGGGTTCTCAGAAATCGATTATTCCCCAATTAATTTTTTAATATTTTGTGTGATTATATTCTTCAAACAAAGATGAAAAAATGTATGTGCAATGACAATATGAGTAATAAGCAAATCATAATGTACACAATTAAACATATTAGAAGACTACAATCCGCTGTGCGAATCGTTCAATACCCTTTCCCATCCTATCGTTGGAATAAACATCACTTAAGACTGGGTGTGTTTAAATTATTAACTAATTTTCATAAAAACGTTAAAAAGACAAATATAGATATTGAGATTGTCTAAATTTCTTTTTCAGTCACTTTTTCAAAATTCCTAACAGTTTGGCCAAAAACAATGTTTATCTAAGTCTATCTAAGTCGATTGACTTCTTTATGATATATATTTTTTTAATAAGTACTATATGTTTCAAGTTTAATGTCAAAATCTCTTGTAAAGAAGAGAGGGATTGGCACGTAGAGATCAGCCGGACAACTCTTACTGATCTGTCTATTTAATGGAATTGTAACTTAATTAAAAATATTTTCACCTTTAATTTAAAGTGTCAAAAGTGTTTGTATAAATACCACCGTTCGGAAAGATGATCGAAACATTTTTTTTGTCCACTAATAGATTTGGTCATGAGACTATCTACCTCATTATGGTATGGCGTAGGGTATCCAAATGGTTTTTGTAAGAAAACGCCCTCAAAACATGGGCGTGGGTTTGAATGATGTACGAATTATTTCTATTATCAAACCTAACAATTTTGCATTAAACGTTTTTTTTCGAATGTTTTAAAATTTTACCGAAAAATGTTTTTGACGGAAAACGCTATCAAAAAGTGGGCGTGGCAAAAAAACCTTTTTTGAACAAAATATAGATATTTAAAATGACTACATATGTTGTTCAGACACTTTTCAAAATTCCCTACCGTTTGGCCATAAATAACGTTTACCTAAAAAGTAGGTGTGGCAGTGAGCGGATTTTGAAATTGTTTACGCCTGTTCGAACAGCACGTACAAACCGGTGACCTACAGATGAACAGACGGACAGACATGGCTTAATCGACTCAGCTAGCGATTCTGAGTCGATCCATATATCTGTTTTGAGGTATATCCAGCTAAATTAGTTCTCTATGTTACAAACTATGTATCGGATACAATGAGTGAAATTGAAAACTAGTGCTAATGCAAGGAGTGAAAATAAATGCGATTTCAAACGAGGTCGATAGGTTTTCGGCAGTAAGGATTATTTTGTTCTTGTTTTCACAGACAACAACAACTCTGACTTTTTTTAATTTTTTTCTTTTAAAAATTTCCAAAAACAAGAACCCACCGTTCACCGTTAATGAATTTGCCTTCGTCCAAATGTTAAATTACGTTTGTTTTCCTACAGATGTAAGTTTGTCATTGGACACTGACTTTGACCTGTGCAACTCTATCGTCAAAAATAGTAATTGTTCTGTTCGCACCAGTATCAGATGTCAAAACATAAGTCGCGCAACTAACATGGCAGATGGAGGAACTGTATCTCTGCAATCAGTTACGCTCACGATTCTAGTAGGCAATCGAAGGCATGATCCAGATAGAAAAGCGTTTCGCAGAGTAGATCAGACTTACGATATGAAAATTATTTCCCCAAAGCTATGAATTGTCTTTCGCTATAATTTTGCAATTTAAAAAACTACACATTTTGGCAACTAAATGGCAGCGTTTGGACTTTATTCCGAGTAGAGCTACTCCGCTTTAAGAAAAATATTAAAATCTACTTCGACAATCCGTTATGCTGGAGATCTACTCTGATATTTTTTTCAGCCATAAAGTGAAAAATTATCAGATTAGACTGTGGGTAAAGGAAAGTTGTCATCACAAATGCTTAAAATTGCTGCTTGTTCTAGGAATAAATGTTTCCCCGCCCATCGAACATCCTCTTGGGCTAGTTTACGGGATGTATTTCCAACTGTAAGCAACATTTCGGTAATTCCTGTTACCTCACATTCATTATTTAACGTTTTTTCTAAGGGGACAGGATTTTTCTTAAACTTTAGTCTCTATCGCGCATATTATCTACCAGATCGCAGTAAGAGACTGCATTAGTTTGACAACTGTCATCGAAACTACATTTTGACTCTATAAGTTTGCAAAAATGATTTTTTGCCTACGTAATGCTCAGCTGACCTTTCAAAGGATTGTCGACAGTATTTTTTTGATTTATCCCACGCATACATAGGCAATTTTTATTGCCTCCCACGATGAGAAGTCCATCTACAGCATCTGAGGCAAGTGTTCGAGATATTTCAACAAGTGAGGGTTATCAATGTAAACATGGTATGCTTTCTTTGTCACATGGTCTTGTTCACAGAGTCGCTGGAACTAAACAATCCCCAAAAATTTAATATGATATAATATGTCAATCGACCCAAGCTAAAACCAGTTGAAACCCAGATGAGCATTAAGCGTCTCATTCGATACTACAAGCACGACCAATGAATTAATGCAATTTTAAAGATTTTTTTTTATTTACTTCTCCAGCTACTAAAAAAAACATAGAAATCCCAACCCCTTTAATAAAAAATGTTCAATGGATATTTCATCCATTTTCATAAACGTTCATCCACCTTAAGTTAAGAGGTAATTTTAATATTCCACCTAGGGTCGGCTACCCTGTAAATTATATACCATATTATGCCTAACGTATTTATGGCTAACATTCTATCAAATCCCAATCCAATTTGTATCGTCCCTACAAATAAGCACAGTACTATAATAGTTTATTATGTAGATTATCCCGAGACAAATATTTACACCTCTCTTATACTTTTTTACCCTAAACAAAATCCCAAGGGCCGTACGATGCAATTTCCAAGTTTTCCTTCTATATATCGTAGGACGCTACATTTTTGTCGCGCCAAAAACTTTTCGCATTTTCATAAAACCAAACCCCCTGAAAGGCGTGCCTGCCCCCTTTTCGCACGTTCGCTCAGCTACCGCTTGTGTTCTTCCATTGTGTTGCTCCCGAAATTGCTATATCATGCATAACACATTGTTATGCTGGTAGTTTTTCTTTTGCCAATTTTGGGCTTTTTCTCCTTGAGAAAAGAAATTCCAAAGTTTCTCTGTCGAGAAGGATATTCACGGTAAAAATACATACGCACACATTTAGTTAGTGTATAGATGTAGTCCAGTGGCAGAGTATGACATGTATGGAAGGTGCCTTGTTTCCCAGACAAACGCTTTTCCAGTTGTCGTCGGTATGCTGAAGCCCCACGGAATATGCATTTTTCACAGCTAATTTTTGAAGGAACATCCCTACAGTAACACACAAAGGCGAAAGGTACCAACTCGTAACTCTATGTCTATAGGGAAAGTTTTACACAAGTTTAACAAGAAGAAGAGGAACACGAACGAATACGTGTTTGACTCTCCTTGGGATTTTAGTGCTAATGGTTTCCGATGTTGCATTTGCAGCGTTATTAAGTTATTGCACTTGGGAAACGTGCAGAAGTTAAGTTTTGCATGTTTTATGGTCATTCCTATTTTTGGCATACGTTTTTACAGATTTTTTTTGTCAACAGGGCTTTGATAAATGGATATTATCTTTTAAGGATGATGAAGATGATTTGAATGCTGGTATGGAAAGTTATAGCTCTGTGACAATATGTCCCATTAAATTATGAAATACGTTGAAATACTTAAGTATTAATATATATATTATGCCGCTGTTAATGCCTTTTGCATATGATGGTTAATTCCTTTGCATAAATCCAACATCTCACTCAATCCAAATCCAACTGTAAGTCCAAGCGGGTGGGATGCACACATATTCAAACCCTGCATAAGCCCAAGCTCGCACTCCGATGTATACAAAGTATATATCCCCAGCTTGAGCTCACTGAAAGTTTCCTTCAACAAATCAATTGTGTCACTAGCTGTGTGACATGTTGTGCCATCTTGTTCAAACCACAGCACCTGCACATCATGGTTGTTCAATTGATAAACGAAAAAGTTAATAATCATGGCTCTATAGCGGTCACCATTGACTGTAACGTTCTGGTCAGCATCGTTTTTAAAGAAGTACGGACCAATTATTCTAACAGCCCATAAAACAGACCAAACAGTCAGTTTTCGTGGATGTAACGTTGTCAAACCATTGGTTTTTGTCAAAGCATAAACGATTTTGATAAAGTGTCTGAACAATATGTTCCTACAATGACATTTTCATTATGTCATAACCAAAGCTGGTATCTGCGACGACTTTTTATTTTCGAAATATAACTAATATATATCTGGCATTTAGAGCCCATAGGGGGCCTAGCTTTTCCCTTCATTAGTGTCTAAGAAGTTAGTATTTTTGTCACAAAAAAAAAATATCCTGCTTTAAGCCTGCTTTTCTGAGCTGTGGAAAAGGCCATATGAAAGCGGAAAATAAATCTTTCGCGCTCAAAGATTTTTTCGAAAATCTTAGGTCGCATTTAAGTTGATGGACTATGACACTTTACAAACTTAATGAGCTATACAGCAAAATAGATCGATGCAAAACAAAAACTACGCATTGGACGTTTAAGGTTGCTAGCAAAAATCCGCACTTTGTACACAAAAAAGTAGATACACAACAAGTATTCGTTTCGATTTTTTTTTTAATTTTCTTGAACTTTTATCAAAAAAAAATTGCAATTTGTTTGCGTTTGATTAGTTTGCTTTCTAAAAGTGAGTATGGAAGTGGGTTATTTTGACAAACGTTTCGCCCATAAATCATGTTTTCGACAAATCAATATGTGATAAAACTGAACATCCAATATTGTTCCATTTGATATACTAATTCACAAGGGAAACACCAGTGTCAAATGTACTTACACTGCTTGGGGCGGAATCTGGATGATATGGATACCAGAAAAAAAAAGCCATCTGAGGCCCAATTTATCTAGCCTAAATTGTATTAAGCATTCTTGTGTTTTTAAAAGTGATTGCATTCAGCTACTGCTTTTAGAAAAAATGAACGTTTGGATTCAACAAAAATATGAAAAGACTACATTTTTATATTATATATCAAATATATTTAAACACTTTGTTTTATAATCGTTTTATTTTTACTTTGCGAAGTATTTTTTTTTTGCGTAAGCAGATACTGAAATATTTCAAAAATAGCCAAATGTTCATAAACTTGAATTGTTTATAGATACCACCTTTATAATGTACTAAAAATTACGAAGTGCTACCTGTGTACTTGGACAAATTCAATAGTAAAGCTTTTCATCACTAAATGAAAAATGCCATGCAAAAGAAATTGACGTTTAAAATTTCAATTTCAATTTGAAGTAAACGTTTAGTACTGTAAACAATTTTAAAGTTACATACACTTTTCTATCTATCTTATTACTACCAAGGCAAGGGTTCATAAAACAATTACAAACCAAACAACTTTTCTGTCAATTCGCATAAAGTCTTGTCAATTCTTTAAAAAAAAATAGCAACGCTACTTCGTGACTCAATAAATGGCTATTAATTTAAATGGTGCAGGTACCACAACAAACCACACAATATCAGGAAAGCCGTCATATTAGGATCCGGTTATCGTGATGGGTTGACAATTAAATGGAAAAGGCTTGTTTTCAAATGTTTGCTAATGAGAAAAAGACTGTAAGACATTTTGTACTCATATTGTATTCACACTTTGGTCGTTTAATCAGAGGGACATTATTCAGATCAGTGAGTCTATCTCAAACGAACACCTTTACGGTTTGTTGTCGTCCGACCAAATTAGACCCACATTGTGGTCTAACCATAAGTCCCCATTTTAATTAAAAAGAATATTCGTCCTCCTTTTTGATGTAGAGATACACTTAATTCCGTCCATCTCGCATTTCACAGGCTGTCTCCATCCCCTCACTTAAGATTTTATTTATTTACGCAACAAAACTCTATCTGTTCGTTAGAATCTGTCTTATCCGAAAACCTCATTTTAACTTCTTCTCTCGCATCCCAAGGAACAGACATAAAAAATTGAGTTTAGCTTATTTTTATGCAGACTCCTGATCGCATCAGGACTTCAAGCAAACTGCAAAAGATTTTCACTTCAAAAACACTCGCTTTCTTCGTTTCGCTCATTCACTCATTCATTCGGTAGAACTTCAAAGTTTTCCCTTTGTCAGACACACTCTTTTCACATAATTGTACTTGACGAACACAAAGACGGCTACAAGCACGATGGAGAAGAAAAAAAACTTGACAAATTATTCAACCACTTCCTAATGCAGCTGAGGGAGTCACACCCCCAGCCCATTTATGTAACACGGCCAAAGTGGATACGAGTTTAAAAAGTTGTGTCCCAGTACGCGTACTATATGAACGAAACATACCTGCCGCAGTCCCGTTCACAGTTGGTAGTTGATAAATTCTCGATGCTGTGCTTCCTCCATTTCTCTTCCTCGACCAAGTATTTCCAAAACTTTGTCTTCTTGGCAATTAGCGTTGATTTAACCGAGGAAGTCGAATTGGAATACTTCTTCTTGCCGGTGCTGCTACCTACGCAGGGGATCACACAACTTGGTCGAGAAGTGGTATTGCCATTGCCACGCAACGATAGTGGCATTTGGTTCTCCAGATGATGATATTCCAGATGCGGCTGCACAAGGTGCTCCAGCTTCCCCGTTTCTGGGTGGTGGTGATTATTACTTATTCCATGGTTGCTCAAGTCATGGTGTAGATGGCTATTAGAGTGGCAGTTGGTGTTATTGTTTTTGTTTTTGTTATAATTTATGCTCTTGCAGCTGTGAGCCGTGCTGCTGCAATTGAAGAGTTTGTGTAGAGCGGCCGCAGCAGGGGAACAAGATGTCGTCGTGGATGACGAATTGTTTTCCGCCGCCGACGTGGTATTTGTTGAGCAATCTCCCTCAATCATTTCACAGGAATGGTGTCGTAAACTTTTCAATTTATGTAAACTCCTTGAAAGTGAACAGTTTTTGGGGTTGTTGTTGTAGATTTCATCAGAGCTGGTTTGAGGATATCCAAAAGCATTAGGGCGACCGAACTCCTGTAAAAAAAAGGTTTTCATCGTTAAATTGAAATTTATGGTAACTTAGTTGATTTTTTCTTAAAAACTTATTTATATATGAATTTTGATTTGAGGGGATACATATTGTATTTAGAAAAGTCCTTTATTTTGTTGAATTGGTTTCTGAATACTAATTAAAAGTGGGTATTGGTTAATTGTTCGGTATTAAAGTACAATTTTAACTAGACTACTTCATACCAAGAATACGAAAAAAATTTAGATTATAATCAACAACAATATTTGGAAAAAAAACTGTACAAAAAGCAATTATAGCGTCTCTAAAACTTATAGGTTTCCATAACGCCTCTATCAATTATATATGAATTTAGAAAATCATAAAGAAGTTCCTGAAATACTAACAGAACTCGGAACGAAAATGAACAACGATACAGGAGTGTATCGCACTTTAAACGTATCCACGCTTTATACCCAGGATTTATTGAAAATCTGTTTTTGCGAGGTACAGGGCAAACATTCCCTTGAATTGGGACATTCGGTGCATATATTTAGAGATCCAAAAAATCATAGACACATTTCAGATTTCTTACAGCTGCCATCAAAGGTTGCACAAGTTTGATTGCATATTTTATCTCAAGAGCTGACTCTGTTCACGAGCGATTGACTTCACGGTGATTTGCATCAAAACATAAATGCACATACTTTTACCGATGATACTGAATACCTTAGTTTCAAGAAATCCTCTATCTAGCATACGGAGCTTATACGATTAAACATTTTAATTTAAGTATTTCACTTGGGTTGGGGCCGCGACCGCCGAGGCCGATCCCATTTATTTTTCACCGTGAGTGTAGCCTCACAGAAAAAATCTAATGGTGTCACATTGCATGATGTTGGTTTTCAATTGACGTCGCCAAAATTGTCCAAGTCATGATCTTCAATCGCCACATTGCTTTGAGTTGACTCCAACCGTCTCCCCATTGTTATCTATCAGAAATCTCCGAACTGCTGCCCCCTCGCAACGCCCTGGTATTTCAGTGCAAGAAATTGAAAGGGAAACATCTTCGGTGTTCTGGTTAGAAAGCACAACCTTTATTCCGAAGCAGATAATGCACTCCAAACAACATTACTTGCAACAGCTTGTAATAGTCTTTTTAATAGCACCTCCAACCACATGGTCATAGAAGCGAGGCACGCAGGCTGTGTTCAGAGAAACAAATGAGATCAGTTTCTCATTGTAACAAGACTGTCCAACGACTATTGTCGCCTTGGAGTAGAGGGGATAGCAAGAGTCTACAACGAACAACTAAACTAGAGCTTCGTTGATATTAAGATGTAGCCTAATCCACCCTAGTAGTGTAGTAGTAACTACTGCAGTCCTACTTTATGGCCCCGGGTGGTGGACAATAACAAGGAAAGCAGAGAAAATATTTGGATTTTTTGCGCCTGTATACGAGAAAAGTGAATGAACAACAAGAAGTTTACAACCGCTAGCTTTATGTTGTAACGAACATTTTTTTTTGCTCCAAGTACGTAGACTTTTAACGACGAATTCAAACGGCAAATTTTAGAAGCATTTTATGGCAGTGTTACTCTTGTATATTTGTCAGACAGTATAGAAACTTAGGTATTCTCAATTTCGGGTAGTCCAATGCAACCAACAGGTCACGGTACCGATATGTGGATATAGTACAAAGGTTAAAAATAGCCTTCAGGTTATAAAAGACAAGTAAGCCTGATTTTCCAGTATAAGGATCAAGCTATCGCGGATGCCAGAGCGGTCAGGACCGAAGAGGATGGAATGCTGCCCTGTTCAAGGTAGATACTTTTTAATCGGCTCGTTACGTAAGCATACAGCGCGCTCTTATATTACACAGACTTCTGGCGTAGTTTCAGCCATTTATTTTTCATGTTGTCGTTCTGCATCGAGGGTGTCGTTGGTTTGTTCGTGTACCTCAAATCAAGCGTTCCTGGGGACTAGTCGATATCACCTCTTTTTTACATTAATGGGCCGAAAAAATGTTCGTATAAAAATCGAATAATACCACGAGCTGTGTGTGATCTTGTTGGAACCAAGTGTTCTGTAGGACTAATTGATCCAATTTAGGCAAAATAAAGTTTTCCAACATGTCTCGGTCACCAGGAGATGTCAATTCACACAGCATCCTTAAGGAAGTATGGCCCAACAACGTTGCGGATTCAAATGTCGCGACGTATAGTTACTCTACGAGACTGTAGCGGAATTTGGTATATCAATTGACCGCTTTCAGTCAATTTCAAATATCGGCTATTCTTTTTATTGCCAAAGGCAGTCAGGTTGAATAATGATGATGATTTTTACTAAACATTGTTTCTTCGTATTTACAATCGAACAGTTATATAAATTTCAAATTTCATTCATGAAAATGGCAACAAAAAAATTCGACCTATTTCCCTGTATTAGAAATTCACCTCAACTGAGAGATAACATCGCTGATAATAAAAAAGCATTTTTTTATTTTCCTTTTTACTTCATTACTTTATTGTGAACATAAAGTTTGTCTTTAGGTAAATACTTCATGATTTTTTGAAACCAGAAATGTTATTTAAAACTTTTGTATAAATCCAATTTAAATTTTAAAAAGTACGTCCCCTACTTATAATATTAACTTTGATTAATTTACATACATTTATGTAGTTAATTCTTTTTATTTATCCAATTCAATATTGTTGAATTACTGTTTGTGTAATTTTCGTCAGTAATCGTAATTCATTCCAGCTAACTATAATCATGCCCACAAAAGTATTATTTTCCACTTTCTCGTACATGAACACATAAAATAAATCATAAAATTGAATAACTTCAGGCCGGACTATAGTTCCCTTACAAAAATGTCAAGTTAATTAAAAGTGAAATAATAATTTGGTCTATACATGCTTACGTAGTTAGCATTTCGATTCATGTCGAGGTGACAACAATACCCGAGGGAAAATATCACTCATAGAGTATCCTATCCGTGACGGTGGAAATGAATTTCATAAACGATAACAGTGCGTTAAATATCGATACAAAAATCTCCTAGGCGATAATCATGTTTCATAAAAATGACCAGCTATATTTCTTATAGCTGTTAGTAAACCCATTGACGCCATGTAGAAATGATTGCCTGCAAACATCATGCCAACATGTACAAACTTACTTACCCCATATGTGTTGTAGCTTGTATTTAGAACATAGATGGCGTTTTTATTGTTATTCTGAAACACCATGTCGTCCATGTTATCTGCAAGTGGAATACAAAAAGTTATATTAGGGCAAGTGCTTCCTATTGAATACTTTTGTTGAATGTTGGAGTACAAAATAACAGCAGGGATTCACAATTGTACTTATAAAAGAGGAAACCGGGATAAGGAGTTACAGGACAGAAATGCTGAAATCAAAACAATAAAAACGAAATTATTTCAATTAAATCTCAGATTTTTCGTTATTTCGAGTGCTGTGCGGACGGTGGAAATGACGGTTTTGTTTACACACAAAAATTATTAAGATTGAAATGTCGGATGGGGGTCTAGAGATACCAGCAACAATCCGTATTATTATTATTTTTTTGTTTTGCTTTTTTATTTTGTTGTTTTTAATTAACTAATGGGTATTCCTAGAAATGGTTTTCGCTTGGTAGAATATTCTAGAGTTACGAAAAGCTTTTGACAAAAAGTGATTTCCAAGCAGGGGGAAATTGATGGCTTCAGTTCTATTTTGTTATCTTTGTAAAGGGTAGAAAAATAGCAAAGATCAGCGTTGTCTTTTTACTATTGAAACAAATGGTAGATTTTGAATTTGATGCAACATGTCCATCAGAAAATTGTAATGAAAAAGTAACTGGATTGAATCATTGTAACATATATTCAAATAAGCTTTCAGTAAGCACTTACTTATGTACTTACTTAAGTGGCACTACAGTCTGGAATGAACCCGGGCCTCAACCAACATTCCTCTTCAAATTAATCTGCTTGAAATACATAATGTGTTTTTATTATAACCATATTTGTTTTTTTTTATAAGCATTGAAAAGAGTAATAATTCAACAATACAATTTTTTTTGTACAAATTTTTGGCTTACTGGTTCCAGTTGGTTTCTACTTGTGCGTGTCACTTACAGCGTCAGACGTCTGGCTGGGAATAGAAGACTCTGCGATCGGGAGGATTGGTGTCCATTTGCTCTAAATGTCCTGGCCATCTTAACCGTCAAATGTGAATTTTTGTTTACTAGGTGCATGTCGTTGTACGGCTTTTATATTTCGTGGTTGGTTCATTGTCTCCATAGCCCGTCAACATAAACGGGACGGACGAATCTTCGAAAAAAATTCGACCTAATATTTCTGCATTAGCTTTTACTATAGTCGACTTTAGCGCTGTAAAGTTGGCATGGCCAGGTGCTACTTATGCCTTAGTGAATGTTACTCTTTAAGAAAAATCGTGTAATTTTACGACCAAAAAGCAAGGCAACATGTGGCCCTCTATAATTGCAGTATTTTTAAGCATGTATTAATTTTAAATATTTAATGCGTAAATCTCAAATGTCTGTTGTATGAGTAAAATACATAATGTGTCTGTATTATAACCATCGTTTTTTTAGTTATAAACATTGCAAGAGTAACAATTCAACAATACAATTTTTTTTACAAATTTTTGGCGCAAAAGGCTCGTTTTTACCCAGGGCCGAGATTTCTCACAACCATTCATAAGTGCGTGTGTACTTCTTGCACGATGGCGGGAGTTCCTGTTTTATGCAGGCTCCGAACGGCGAATTTGAGATAAGCTTTTCTTGACAATTGATACTACAAGGATGATTTGTCAGATCATCAACAATATTCGATTATTATTGAACGAAAGTTGTTGAAAAGTAAACAAACGGTGAGAATATGCCAAAAATATGTGCAATATCTAATATCTATTGTCATGTGTATTTAAACGGAACTTTCATAATGTACCAATAAAAGTTTAATTTTCGTAGGCATTTTACACGCATTTTTTAGAGTAAGCATCGACTGGGTATCATCAACAATATTTCTTTGTTCATCTCGACAGAATTCTTTTCTTGCCTTGTATCCCTGGCTTTTGTGATTTACACTTCTAAAAAACTTACGAACATATTTCCTAGACTCTTTGCTCTCTATGTCCTTGATCTCCTGATTTTCATGCCCTCTTTTCTTCTGTTTGAAAAGCCGACGTTCTTACTTTCCTCTATGCCTTTTGAGCTCAATTGCAGCTCTCGTCTTCACCAACAGCTATGCATTGTATGGCTCGTTTTTGGCTGCGATTACCTGTCATTCTTCAGAAAACGTGTGGGCGTGAGAAACCAAGGTCATCAGTTTCGGCTGACTTAATGGCTTCGACATTAGATGCTGCAGTTATGGTGTTAATTGAGAGGTCAATGGGTTACATGTTCTGCGAAAGACTTGTTAATGTATTTATATCATAGTTGCAATATTTTTTTTACTTGAGTGAGTAATTAAACCTGGAGGGCCAGGCCTTGAGGTTATCAGAGGTAAGCAGGGCGGATATTGCGAGTTACAATTGATGTGTACTTAAATACAACGACTAGGCATTGCCAAGTCATCGCCGACAGAGTTTGCCTTCGTTCTACAACATCCGAATAGAATTATTGATACTGCTTATGTGACCAACAGACCAGTTAAACGCCAAACTCAAAACTCATGTATAGTATGATGCTATCGATAATTCAGTTAATGACTACACGCACCCTTTTTAGGGATTGTATGAGAAAATATGTCGACACGAGCAACCAAAGAACAATTCAAAACTCAAATTTAAAAAAAAAAATTTAAAAAAACATAGCTGCTCCATATGAACGATCTTGAGCGCTATGTAACCAAACGAAAATAATCTATAGAAATCCACAATCTTTATAAACTTATCGTCGAAAAAGATCTGTCGCAACTAATTACGAAAAAACGAGGCCGATTCCATTTTCTTATAATTATAAGTCAAAGCTCAGAAGTTTCTTGGGTCAGTACTGTCAAAAAATAAATCTGTTCTGTTCACACTTTACCAATTAGGGTCATGCGAAAGCGCTGTTAAGGACTTGTTACGTTTTCTTTAAACAAAAAAAAAATTTTTATTAGAAGCTTAAGAGTCAAATTGATGGGACATTTATGCAGGTCCAGTAGCCATTGTTCTTTGTACCTGGTGATTACAAGATGTTTATAATGATTGTGTGCCATCTTGGTCCTTGCAACTTTTGTTTATCCCGAGATTATGTAAATATGTGTACCATATCAATCTGTTTCTTTTTGCATATTGTCGAAAAGGAACAATTGAAAACATTTGCAGCCCTTACAAATTTACTCTCAAAAACTTCCGCATTTTTATGTCCTATACTTAGCTTTATGTCCTTTGAAAGAATCTACCATAGCCAGGAACTCCGAGTGAAAGTATATTTCTGAAATGGTGGCATTCTTCTTCAAACAACCCCCATTAAAGCTAAGAAAAGTAAAACCACGATTCACAAGGATTTCTCTCCTTTAAACTATGAGTCATAACCCTGTCTGGTTGATGAAATACCTAAAAATGCAAAAAAAATATATATATATGTATATATATATACCAAGCGAGTGTCAACAAGTAGTGTGAACGTCCCTCCTACCACCCACTATTCGCTTTTGACGACATTCATTCAATTGCGGGTGAAAAGGCAAGAAAACTCGAACGCTTACATACCACGACGCAACGACGAGTACATGACAAACTGTTAGCTTAATCCTTTCGACCTTTTCCTTTTGCGACAGCAGTCATGGAAACTGATATACACAGCAAATAAGGAGCAAAAAGTAAACAAATCTCCCACAGCCAAAGAGTGTTGTAGCGTTAGGCTTTTCTCTCGCTCTCCAAAGTATGCTTTCAAATGGCCTCAAAGGAATCCACAAGTTGGACACTTTACAGGGGAAATAAGAAAAGGAAAAGGATTCAATCTTCAAGGTGTTTTCTATGTTTTGGTCGTTTGTGTTTGTTTTTTCCCGCAAGTGCATGGGTAACTGGCAAACTGCGCCTTTTACGCTAAGATGCCTTCAGAAAACATCTACACGAAAGGAAAGCAAATTAAAGGAACCAACAGTTAGTGAAGAAAATCGCACGACAAAGGATAATTGTTATGATCGCAATGCAACCATAGGCAGCCCTTTATTCTCGTCGACGAGTTGAGGTGTATGATTGCGGAAGTCTCTGTACGTCTTTTTGACATCAGGAGTATAGAGAATAAATTCAACAAAAGCAGGAGAACTACGGCAAAATGTAAACGCAGTTGGGTTAGGAAGGATGTAGAAAAAATGGGAAAAGGAATGTCTTCCACTTACCCAGGGAATTGTTGATGAATTTTGTCTCTAATATTTCCAGTCCTCTGCCTCTGCCAGAGAAAAGGATGTCTTCGTCGTATTCCTTCTGTGGGTTGTCCTTAGATAAACGTTTTCTCCTATACAGATCTGAGCTGCACCAGCTCGTTATCCATAAGGATTGTAAATCTGTAAGAAAAAGAAAATAAAAAATTTTACCATGTTAGTTTTAGTACTACTACTACTTAAAATGGCAAATACAACAACTAAAAAAAATATGGCCATTGTTATTCATTATGGAAAAACATGAACACTGTTTGTTTGGGGATGAATTTGACTTCAGGTTAATGATGAATTAGTAGAAATGTGTCGCTTCTAATTGGATGCCAGTTTGTTTAACAGAAAAAAGTGGTGAGGGGCATAAATTATAGACGTGCTTTGAATACGGCAGACACATTTTGGTAAGCATGTTCAACTGACAACTACAAAGGAACAGGAATGTCTAGGCATGTAAGGTTAATTTGTCACATCAACAAATTTAGAAAACAATGGAGGGGAGATGTTTGTTTGACGTTCAAACGATACCCTGCATTGCTCAGAACAATCAATCGCTTTTTAAAACCATTTTTATAACGTAGATACCTACATAAGGTAAACAGAAGCTTTAGTAAAAAAGTATCTTTGAAGGTTAAAAACAATCATAAATTTTAGGCATTACAAGTGACGCCAAGCAAAAATATGTACCCTCAAAAGTTCTTACATTAACATGGGTACGCTCTCAAATTAATTTAATGGCAATGTATACAAAATGGAGATTATGTTTTGCTATTGGACGTTCGTTCTACCGAGTTTAACGAATGGGTATAGTAAGTTAAGTATGATTATTCGAATATTGCCTTCACTATACCACGTCCGGCAATAGATAAATGGGTCTTAACTTTGCCGCGGAATAAAAATACAAAAAAAAATATGAAGAGGCTACAATCCGCTGTGCGGATCGCTTAGACCCCAATCCCATCCCATCCTTAAAATAAATATCCCTAAAATATCGGCTTTATGGCGATGAAATATAGAAAATGTTATTGTCATAACATATTGTTCAGACGGTTTGTCAAAATCTGTCATGGTTTGACAAAAAACAATGATTTTCGCCTGGTTATGCTATGAAGTAGTGTGTATAAAAATGGTTTTTGAATGAAAACGCTTCCTAAAAGTGGGTGTGGGTTAAAATTATATATAGAAGAAATGTTTTTATTATGATAAACAATGCATAAACAATGATAGATAGCGATTCTGAGTCGATCCATACACTTTGAGATATATCTAGCGAAAATATTTCACTATTTTACAAACTTAATGTCAAATAATATACCCCTATGGGATATGGGGATAGGGTATAACTAGTATAGACACGTTTTCCTCGATTTGATAAACATAAGGCGTCAATTCGGTTTCTTGAATCCGGACAATCAAAAGCGTTTGAAAAATTTCCGAGGAACTCACATCTAGACAAGAAACTCACATCTAGACGAGGAACTCACATCTAGACAAGAAAAATTACGGAATATTATACATTAGTCTTAAGTTATCTTTTATATTATATACCTAATTACTTATTATGAGTTGTTATTAATCTGTAAGATTTTATAGCCATAGATGAAAAAATAAATAAATAAAAAAAACTAAAGCCGGAAAAAAACACCTTAGCAAAACGCATGTTCTCTCATCATCCCATACCACAAACATCATCTTTCGAAAAATAAGTCAACAATTAAAAGAGTGGCTGGAACTGATGCCCACTAGGCTGAAATACATGGTTAAATGAAAAATTCTAACAGTCTCTGACTGCTAAGAATGAGCCTTAAGCGTAAACACTTCTGAAGCGTTTCAGAAGGAATAAAAAAAACGATATCAAGGATATTGAGCGTTGCCTCTAGAAAAGTGAGGTTGGACACTATTACCATGGGTACAATGTCGAAACTAACAATGCAAATGTAGCTGTTAATTATATGGACAAATCACTTCTACAGACTATTTAACGTTGACGACAACGAAACTAACGATCCACCATAAAAACCGGGTTGACGGAGATGTTGGTCTTCCTCCCGAGAATTGTAAAGCTGGTGAAGATGACTTTGTTAGGAGAAAACACTAACTCAAGACCAACATTTCCTTGTATACAAATCTAAAAGTATCCTTAACATAGATGACATTATACATATTTAAGATCATATCATATCTACGACGGGTTCAGTGGCACGATGGTTAGTGCGATGAACACGCCGCGCAAAAGGTCTGGGTTCGATTCCCAGCCGTAGCAACATCTAAATGATTTTTCACTGGCTCTCCTCTCGTGATGATCTGACAAATCATCCGGGCAGTATCAATTGTCATGAAAAGATTATCTCAACTTAGCCGTTCGGATTCGTCATCAAACAGGAGTTTCCGCCACCGTGCTAAGAAGTACACACGCACACATAAATGGTTGTGAGAAAAAAGCTAGGCCATGGGTACTAACGAGCCTGTTGCGCCATAAATTTATTTATTTTGTTTTATTTTTAATACACCGGACAAACTCGTCCGTCTATGTAGACTGATGATAATAATTATCACTGATCCATAAGGCTGGGTGCAGTGGCCTAGTGATTAGACTCATATAGTGTCGGTTCCTCGGTTCAAATCCCGAAAGTAATATCATATAACATATGTCATTTGTCTTGAGAAATGACATAAGATAGGCTTGAGATAGGCATAAGATAGGCTTGACGCTTTGTATTAACCGGTAATGCCAAAGATTTCATATTTTGTTATAAGGAATTCCAAGAAAGGGATTTAGGAAATATTACAATAATAAAAATATTATTCAATATTGTTCATGCGAGAATTGAGCGAATATCAATACAATGTTTTTTGTTCTGAATGCGTCATTTGTATGGCCTTATAATCTTTGCTAATAGCAAACTTCAATGATATTTACATCACTCAGCAAGATGTCACGAGTATAGAGAAGCAACTTAAATTGGTTTAGCAGTAAATGAATGCAAGACCAAATATATGCTATTAACAAGAAGGTTTAGGTTTTACTCGAGATAATATTATAAGATCCTATATATACAATTCCAATTATTGGTTTTATGCTAAAATTCTTCAATGCGTTGACGGGCTATTAAGGGGACGCATTCTACCGCGAACCTGACTAGTTGTACAGCGACAGAGACTGGGTCAAAACTCAGCAAAAGACATTTTGAATGGCTTAATTATGTTAAAAAAATAAATGCCAATAATCCAGACCGCAGCGCCTTCAATTGAAAGTCAGATCGTAGACTTAATAAATAAAGTGGCAGCTTATAGCTAAATATAGAGTTAATTTGAGATGCAAATTGGTTTAGTACATTGAAACTTATAAGCATGATCCTTGGTTTAGCTCCAGATTCAGCAAGCCTAAAGTATAGATGTTTCAAATCACCATATATGGTAAGGATCATAGAACTAGTACACTTAACATCTTGCAGATTATTGTGCCCTGAAACCCATTATCATAAAATGTAAACAAAATAAATGAGACAACTTTTTGCGATAGTTATGAACAAATTCATCCTATATAAAGATTATAAAATAGTGAAAATACATCTAGTTATATTGAGCTCAAAAAAATTAAACAATACATAACTCAATGAAGAAGATACGAAGTCCACATCTCCGCAAATTGTAATGGTGTGCCAATACTACAAAGATTTTATCATTCAGGTCTTGTAGCGCCCTTGGACGGTGGACAAAAAATCTAAATTTCAAAATATATCTCTCCCTTATTGAGATCAGTCGTTTAGAGAAATTTCCTGAACATTATGACCCACGAAAAATTGATTTCTGATCGCGAACAGTGCACAAAATATCTGTTCGATAATTAGATTTCGTGGGCATTCTTCAGATCTGTATCTATTACTTGTTGTCAAACTAATTCCCCATCTGACTTTTTTATGTCGGGGCTGTGCGCACACCAGTGGCCGCTACCAAAAACTCACAAGTTATTCACATTTGGAACAATCGCGGAGGTCAATCCAACCGAATGTTTAATGGCTTGACCCCGCTCTGGGGGTAGGCTGATGTTTACAATATTAATGTCAAAGCATTTGTAAAAAGTATGACACATTCACATTATGACATAACTTTTGACCCATCTAGTACTGGGTTGTTTGAATTTGATAACACTATAAGCAATAAGCATATTTAAACTGAAAAATTGAATAGCAACAACCACCTCTGTCACTACTTCGGTACAAAATTCTTCAACCCATGCAGTCTGTGGTTCTCAACATTTTAATTAAATAAAGCTATAAATTTAATGCCAAAATAAGGACAAACTGTATAAATTTTTATGCATCATATACGAGTATTTATCATGAGTCCAACTTTTTCATATTTCCCACAGACCTTTGTTTTATAACTTCATTTACAAAAACAAAATTTTAAATCCGTTTCACCTCGTCTTTCATATCTCATTGTCAGTTTGCGGACGTATCCACATACACTTTGGTACACCAAACACCTTCTTTAAAAAAAGTGAAACATTACATTTTGCTTTCTTTTTATGAAAGAGGGAAACACGTTATTTTTTATATTCTTTTTATCCGCTTAAATTATCTGCGATGCTGTATTTGGTAGCATGCAATTTCTCATCCGAAGGCTTAAAACAGAATGAAGGGCTTTCTCTCTTGTAAATTGCGCACATGAACAGACAAATTTATCGAAAATGTTTGAGGCGTATACGTAATTATTTTTAAATGCGAATAAAAATTAGTGTAAGGGGCTGGGTTAATGATTTTATGGGGATATTGTGAGTCACGGTTATGGACGAATATTGATGACAATAAAAATTTCTGGAGCAAAGATTTAAGGAAGCTAAATATATACTCTGCACATATTTTTAAGTACAGAATTATGCGTGTTTTTTGTGGTAATCAGTCACAGGTTGATTGAATCTGATTTTCTTTAAAGAATTTTCAAATTAAATAATGAATCGTGAAAGCCCACCATTAGTTGTCCTCATTAAACGGCTCACATTAAAGATAATGCTTTGTCAAGTATGTTTATATTA
This sequence comes from Rhingia rostrata, assembly GCA_949824845.1. Taxonomy (NCBI): domain Eukaryota; kingdom Metazoa; phylum Arthropoda; class Insecta; order Diptera; family Syrphidae; genus Rhingia; species Rhingia rostrata. The sequence continues at coordinate 89,791,812 of OX463758.1, read as the reverse complement.
TCATCGAGTATGAAAGAAAATCAGGCGAACTGACTATCGTTTTTTTTAATTAAATTTTTTTAATTTATCTGTTAGAAATAAAGATTTTCCTTTACCAAGAATTTTAAGGAATGCATCTTATCGAGTATGAAAATGTATTTTTTTCTTAAGGAAGTGGGGATACTAAACAATTAAGGAACATATTTCCATTGGATTCCATGTTTTTTATTAAGCTTATAGTGCAAATTGTTGGTGCAATAGCCTTGTCAGTACCCAGGGCCTAGCTTTTTACCTCAATCGCTTAAGTTTTTTTGTGTATAAATATTCAACGCCGAAGAAAATTTTATTCACGATGCATCAAAGTATGCATATGTCTTCAAAAAAGGATTTCCAAGAAACATCCCTTTCCCGGTTGTATACAGCCCTTCTTACAAAAATTGAGTTTTTGATTTTGCAAAAACATCTAACCCAACTGTGTGCATAAGCACCTTACGTATAATCCTCACCCTTGGTCGACCAGAAAGAATACCCTTCGGACGATACCAAGAACTAAATAATTCATAAATTATTCTCATGCCTTGAAAAAAATACGATTCTTGGCAACCCGTTGATGGGAAATGGGAGTATTAAAATCTGTTAGCTAGGACAGCAGGACCACATTCATCGGGGTCATACGTAGCTCGGGTATGTGATGTTGAGAACGGTCCCGAATACAATTCACCCATTCACCCTTCTTCATGTTTTTTTTGCACACCCCAAGTCTAAAAAAATGAAGTACCTACATTTTCAAAGTTCGATTTGTAAAGTATTCCCGTGCGCACTTTTCAATCGATTGGGTTTTATATAAATTTGGAGGCGATAATTTATGTAAATCTGTCGTTTTGAGCTAAAAAAAAAGAAAAATCGAATGTAAAAGTGAAAGTACCCAAGAAAAACCGACGTACCTATGTTTATATGTATACTTGTCAAGGAGCTGTCAGTATCCAAATGGAGCGTGAACTAATATCGATAGCATACAAATATACGAGTGGGTTTTGCGTTCGGACCACTTTTATTTTCAACTCAATTAAATCATTGGCATGTTTCATTGTGCAGACAGCAGAAAGGACGTGTTCTTGAGATTATATAATATAATGTTCTGGTTAGTTTAGCAATAGAAAGCTACAATTAAGTGTGATAGGTGAGCTGTCTAAATTTAGGTTTGCTTGATTTATTTCTTTTCAACCTTTTGCGAACGTAGTCGAGTTTCGGCTACCTTAAACTTTTTTAATGCTGGGATTTTTAACATGTTCCAGAAGTTGTGAATTGGAAATAAAAAGTTTTCTGATTTCGAAGCAGGAATAAGGAGCAGTTATTAATATACCTTTTAGTGTTTTAAAAAACTTTTTGAACCTTTCATAGAACAGTAGTTTATCACTGTTTGCTACTAACAGTGGGCTATTGAAAACTTCGGTAAGTTTTTTTTTAAAGTTGAAGGCCAGTAAACAAAGGGGTTTTGTGTTGGTTTCCTGAATTAAAAATAAAACTCAAAATTATAATCTAACCTAACTTTATTTTATTTATATATTTATGATGATGGAAAAGTTAAAAAATTCTGTACGCCTGTTGTTGTGGATGTGTTTGTTAGCAATATTACCGTTAACAGAGTTCTTTAACGTATAATGTTAACAAGTCTAATTTTTCCCAGAATTGGATAGACTTAACAAGAGAGATATGTGGTTTCAATAAGAAGATGGTGCCACATGCCTCTAAAAATACGGGCACTTTCGATATCTGAATATAATATTTGTCGCCTTTAGTTTCAACTGTACACAATTCTTCAGTAACTTTGTGAATTTAAATCACTTATTTTGTACAATTTGTGCTGGAAACAATACGTAATACGTAATACGTTCAACAGCACACTTTCAAAAATCAGTATGTTTGTTTTGAAGTGTGTTTAATATGGACATTGTTACGGTTTTCTTAAAAATTCCAGCGTTCATTTTTAACAATAACTAAGGTTGTATTTAAGGCATACATATTATCATTGCAAAAAGCCTTTCCATCAAAATTGCTGTCCATAAATTTAACTGCAACCGATTAGGGCGACCTTGTAACCGAAATAGAAATGAATTTCACCATTTGCCTTAAAAAAAATAGAATTGTTAGAAATGTTTCAATGCATTTAAGCAATTTAACATGAATCATTGTTTTTGTATAATATGTACAAAAATATCCAACACTTTCGTTATGAAAAATCGCTTAGATGTCACATGTCATATGATGACATTAAAACGTAAAAGAGCCCCAAAATTATATGCGTTTGCATTCACACAATGTTTACCTTTTATTTAGTTAAAAGCAAGATACATTCAACTCTGCGTTGCCACTTGCGTGGAAATTAAATAAAAAAGTAGTGTATCTAGAAAACATGTATCAATGTAATGAAACAAAGTGGCTAGCAATGTTATACTTCAAATTATTACAATTTAGATGAGGAGCTTGTATTTATTTTCACTGGAACCAGAAACCTATATAATGTGCAGCACAAACAGGTTGCTAACAGCAAAGAAAGTTTTGTTGTAGTTAAAGATTGAAACGTAATCACAAAAGCTTCAACATTTAGTTGTATAACTTGTCGATTTAATTTGGGTTGGTAAAATGGAGAATAGATAAACCTGAGAAAAAAGTTACTTCGCAATTTGCTTAAATGTATATACCAATTTGTCTAGTTAATATTTGGATTTTAACCACGTAGTCAGTTCGATTCACGCAACTTCGCAGGGTATGTCAAGGTTTCTGGAAACCACATATGTCAGTTTTGTTAATTGACAGAATCTGGGTGACTCTCATTTCGGGTTCATATGATCTAAATACTTGAAGCCTATTATGTAATTATATTTACAATTTAGGTTAAACATATGCATGTTGCATGTTTTTTTTAAATTTTTTTTTCGCAACTGCTTAAAATAATTTAATAAGGCTAAAGATTAGAGTTCTGGCTTTTAAGGCAGATACATTGTGTTATTGTTAGTACTGTCGTTGTTTTTGAATAAAATTAGCTTCATTGCAGGAAAAGTAGAAATTGGCCATTCCTACTGCCATTATTTTGCGCAGTCCTAGTTATCATATTATTATTCGCATCTGGTTTACACGTACTCAAGGGGTTATGAATACCCTTTATATGTTACCATAGTACGAGCGTTAGAGAAGGGGAAGAAAGAGGGGATAGGAAAGATTTTGGATGTAGTGGAGACTTCAACTCCATGGGTGGTGTCCGAACTAGCTTCGGGGAGTCACTTTTTCTTGTGTTCGTTAAATTTGAAGAAATTCAAGATGGTGTGCATACTTTTAGGTATTACACCGACCTTTTTTATTTTTTTAAATAAAAGTGAAATGGATTTTGGTTGGGATTAAACGCGCAACCTTCCACTCAACAGACGAACACATTACCACTACACCGCGCCCACTAAAACTAAATTTAACTAAAATTTAAAAAAATTAACTTAAAGTTTTTTTTTTTTTTTTTTAAACATAAAAGTCGTTGTAAAAGTTGATCCTAGGTATATCTTAATTCCACTTGCAGAATTTTTTATACACTTATCATTTTATTTTTACGTTTATTTTAGAAAGATATTCCCAGAGTATTTGAAAAAAAGGAGTTTGTTCATTTGGTATCATAACAAATAAAAAAGTGAGTTCTGTGTGAATCGTTTAATACCCTTTTCAATCCCAACCTTAAAATGAATAGATATCCACAAAATTAGTGATGACTATAAACTGAATGGGAGTGAAATAAAGACACATTGTCGCCATCTTGTTCAGATTTTATCCAATGTTTTTTGGTTCGACAAAAAACTACGTTTTTCTATGTTATACGCTATGATGTAGGGTATGTAAAAGTATGTTTTTCTAAAAAGGGGTGGCAGTGGGTATATTTGAAAAATGTTTAGACTTGTTCTGCTGGGAGCAACAGCACGTGTACCAAATTTCGTCATACTCGATCAAAATTTTAGTGCAGAAAACTGGTGATGGACGGACATGACTAACTCGAATCAGCTAGCGATTCTTTCTGATATTTCTCTATGTTACAAACTTATTACTTCTTTGGGAAAGGGTATAAAAACGAATTCTATAAGCCTCTAATAATATTATCATTAACATATAGGTACATTATTACTACAAAAGTCAAACACTGTAAATATATATATGTTTAACCTTTTAATTAGTGTTTTCAGGTTAGAAACTTGGTGAATCACTAAAAGTCTATATTTGGTTATATTTTGTATACTGGAGAAATAAAAATAATCATTAAAATATATTTTTAAAATTGTGTAATGTACACAGAGCATTCTAAATATGAGTAAAAGATGACTCCTTATAAAAAGTAGTGACACTGCATACATATATGTCACAACTGGCATCACTGGTATTCACCATCCGATAGCTTGCTATTATAATTAGTAGCTCCACATTCCACAACCACAACGTCTGAACATACTGGTAGTTGCTCAGAAAACTTAAAGAGCTTACATTAGTATTACTCTGCGATCGTGATAGATAGGTTATTAGCCATGCAGGCATACGCTATCGAAGCATTTATATTTTTAACAGTAATTTCGTTTCTGTTCTACAGATGGGCCACAGCTCATTATAGAACATTTACTAGACGAAATGTCAAACACGTGAAACCAATTCCATTGGTAGGCAACACCTTACCGATGTTTCTAGGAAAACAATCGATGTACAAGTTGTTGATAAATCTCCACGAACAGTTTAAGACAGAGTGAGTAGTTTTGTATCTATAGCCAGTATTGTTAGTATAACTATGTTATTTGTATGATAATCTAAAAAATTGCTTTCATGTTGTATGTAACTTACAATCATTTAATTTGTCTACTGGTTAACCTTATTTACGATGTGTTTGTCATTATTATGATCTATTGAGTGATTTCAGTGTTTCATTACTCATGATTCACGATGGCTTTTAGGGTATGTGTATTAACAATTTATGAAGTGTTGTTATATTTCGTGCATCGTTTAATTGAATTGATTATTTATTGTACGTATTTGTATTTTTGATAATAAGTGATTATACAGACAATTGCCAGAAATACATTGACACCGCAAAATCGACATCGACTGCTGCAGTATAATGGCTGTAGGTAGCTTATTTTGTATTGTGTATACAACATCAACCTTAAGATAAACATCAACCGCAACGTTAGGCCTCCTATGAGTTTTTACAAACTCAAAAAATACCGGCGTTCACATTATTATTTTTTTCTTTGCTTCAACAATAACATTAATTACGTTTCAATTTCATAAAGTTAGGTACATAATTTTTGCATTTAAGGTTTCATTTAATTTTGTTTTTGAAAAAATAAATCTTTCTTACACAACTTTTGCTATGTTAAAATTGCTCTTTCTTACATTGGTTGTACTATTATGAATCAAAACAAAAATTGTAATATACATACTAGTTTATTTTAACAAATTAATCCCCAAACTAATTTATTGACGTTTCTGTATGGCAAATAAAATGCTACCATTTTACTGTATAAACTGGATTAAATTGGATTTTTCATTAATTCTCCATTGAAATGGGAAAATTATTCTTCTTCTTACATTTTCCTGTAATAAAATTGCTATGAATATATTTAACAATAAACAGCTATAGCTATTTATCATTTGAAGAACACAACACAATGTTTACATGTTTGATGATATCCATCTTATTTTGTTCAAGTAGACTGCATTTCTCAAACAAACGTTTGTCATTTCACCGAAATTCGTTCAATGATTTGTGTTATTTGTGTTCACTTCTTCGTTCGTTCCAATCTGTCTCTAGTCGTTTGTTTGGTCAACCCCAACTGTGGTGATTTTAATGGCTGTATTTTTCAATTATTACTATTGGCTATTGCTTTAGTTACTTTTCAGTACATGTTTTGTTTTCCAATAATTCTTTTCAATGATAGCTATATATCGGGAAGATCTTTGAGCTAGTCTAGTCTATTTTGCTAGTTTGTAAAGGAGTAAACCGCTCGCCCTTTTATCTCGCTCATTTTGATATTTTTGTGTTTTGGGGATAATATTCTATATATATATAGCTCTACAGACTTCTGCAATATAACTTGATGCTGTTTGATGTGCCATGGCAATGTAGTAATCATGTACTACTCGGTGCTTATATCCTCGTTGTGATAATACTTTTGAAATTGCAGGAACTGCAATTGATTTCATAGGAGCAGCAACTTCATCTCGTATGCAATTAAAAACATTCGAAAAAGCATTCTTCGACAGGCGAAAGTTCTGAACAAAACTGAAATAATAAATAATAGTTAAAGATGGTATGAATTAGCAATTTGTATTTGAGTTGTTTTGTTTATTCGACAGCTCCCAAAAGAAATAAATCGAGGCTCGAATTTCAAACTGGATTTCGGAACAAAATACAGGGTAGGGCCTCTGAAGTTTTTAAGGACCCTAATGGTTTTCTGCTCCACAGGTTTTCCATATCTACATTTCTGATATACTAAGGGAACTCGATAATTCACTAGCATTTGACGACGATGGAATATTGTATACAAGTGGCATACAGTGATATTGATGACACCCAAACTTAACTTCAAAGCAAGTTTGATAGGATTCATACTTTTTTATAATATAATATATATATATATATATATATAATGTAATATAAACGCAACTGGAGAAGCCCTTAAATAAAAAATTCTGATCGAGTAGAAGACCGTTGTGAAATATCTAGGTGCACATTTGGACAAGTTTTTGTACTGTAATGAGCACCTTAATATTTAATTAGAGAAGACAAGAACAATATTCATGTCACTAAAAAGCCTTTTTTATTCCAACTATCTTAGATTCGATGTGAAGATCATTCGATATCAAGCATACGTTCCTCCAATTCTGACTTATGCGAGTCCAGAGTGGTGTACCATTAACCCAGCGTATATTAAAAAGCACCGAGTATTGGAGCGCAAATGTCTCAGAGCCCACATGCTCTTTAGGCATTATGAAAGACTTCTGGATTCCGGTGTGTCAAGAATTGACAATATCATACTAGACTTGATAAGGAATCACTTTGCTCGTTTAAAAGTATGAGCGAAAACGAATTAATTTCTGAATTATTTTTCCCGAATCTTAGGTATATTCGAAATTCTTTAGAAAATGGATACCTTTTTCCGGAGATATTCCTGTTTCTGGATGCATATGGCTACCTACACATTCAAAGAATGTCCCAATGATAGAACATGCTGCAATGAGAGATACAGATAATAGGATTTTTTACGAGCCTTTTGTAAATCGGATTGTCGCTCTGGGCTTGTAACGGGCTAAACTATTTTACTTAAGACTTTATATATAAGGTTCATTGATTAAAATGCAGTGGAGATTTTATAGTTGTCATTATTGGGTTTTTACGTTGTAGTAAAATTAACGTAAACGAACGTAACCATCAAACCACCCTCACAAAAAAATGTTTATAAACATAACTGCCAAAATTTAATATATTTCCCATTTTTCGTAAAGCAAAGGGTGGGTTTTTAACATATTTCACTTTTTTACATTATTTTATTAATTGCAGGTCTGATAATTATTTTTAGGCTTAACCGAATTTCTATTCAAGGTCAGTTATCAGTTTTTATTTTTTGGTGGTGAACAAAATCTGTTCGCTTTTGGATGACGTTATATAGGGATTTTATGAGCTGTATGTTATAGTTCCTCATCTGGCGCTACCTTAGTTCAATTTGAAATAATCTTTCATCACAAACCTTTGTAAAACTTAATTTTTCGCAATATTTTTGCAGACAAATATATGGCTACTACAACATCCGAGATCCAATATTCGTAATTCGGGATCCCGAGCTAATAAAGAAAATTGCAATTAAAGACTTTGATCATTTTCCGAATCATAACAGCAGTGCAGCAACAAAAGATGATAAAGTTATTGGGAAAATGTTGAACATGATGCGTGATCAAAAATGGAAAGATATGCGTGCCACTTTGACGCCTGTATTTACGGGTAGTAAAATGCGTGAAATTTTCCAACTAGTCAATGAGTGCAGCTCGGAGGCTGTCAAAAGTTTGCTTGTGGAAGTCAAAGCCGAAGGAACAGAAATGCAGTTTAAAGACTTTTTCTCCCGATACACCAACGATGTTATTGCGTCCGCAGCATTTGGGGTGCAAGTAAACTCGTATCGTGACAAGGAAAACAAATTCTACACAATGAGTACACAAGTTTTAAAATTCCGATTTTTCGCTTTTGTAAAACTATTGATTATGATGGTCTTTCCTCAAGTTGGGAAGGTCTGTTGCGAATGATTTGTTACAAAACAAAATTTCTTAAATAATATATTTCTGCATTTTAGTTTGTTAAACTTAAGGTGATCGACCAAGAAGCACTTAACTATCTTCAGAACATAGTCGTAGAGACGATAAAACATCGTGAAAAGAACAATATAGTCCGTCAAGACATGATTCATCTACTGATGGAGGCACAGAAGAATGGACAAACCGCATCGAATTCTAAATGGACCGACGACGAAATTATTGCACAGTGTCTACTGTTCTTCTTTGCTGGTCTTGAAACCGTGAGCAACATGTTGTGTTTTACAGCGCATGAGCTTATGAAGAATCCAGAGATTCAGGAGCGTCTCTATGAGGAGGTCACCGAGATGAACACAGAACTGAATGGTGAACGACTTACATATGATTCGGTTAAGAAGATGAAGTATTTGAACATGGTTGTGTCGGAGTCGCTCCGAAAGTGGCCACCAGCAATTGTGACAGACCGAGTCTGTTCCAAGCCATATACTTTGACCGATGATGCCGAGAATGTAGTAGCAGAGTTCAAGACCGGTGATAACGTTTGGTTCTCAATTTTGGGAAGCCATTATGATCCGGACAATTTCCCAGATCCATATGTTTTTAACCCTGAGCGATTTTCCGATGAAAACAAAGACGCAATCAAGCCATATACATACTTACCCTTTGGGGTGGGTCCCAGAAATTGCATAGGTAAATCAATTAAATATCCAAAAGGACTATTAATTAATAAAATGTTTACAATCTCAGCAAATAGATTTGGTCTGATGGAAGCCAAAGCGATCCTATACTATTTAGTATTAAATTTCAAATTCGCCGCTGGTCCTAATGCAACACCCGAACTGATGGAAGCTATCAAAGGATTCCAAATTACACCAGAAACACTATTCCGAATTAAGCTGATTCCACGTCATTCTAATTAATGCACACATTTTGTGTAGTTCGTTACATTTCTTGTCTCGTATGATAAATTTGTATTTAAAAGCGTATACCAATCGTATGACAGTCATGACTAATTAAACATGTCACTCTAATCCTAATCGAATAGCTTTGGGATGAATGTAATTCATAAATCAAACCGCATTAGGCATTATTCTTCCTTTTGTTTGCTTTAGTTGTTGGTCTTCGCTTTTACCATTGACCTCGAAACCTATTCACACACACAGACATTCATCAAGGATATGCTCCCTTTCGTATCAAACGATAAAAGTAAATTGGCCAACATATTTTCTCTATTCATCTCTCATCTCTATTCATTTGGGAGTTGTGCTGGAGGTTAGAGTGCCAGAGTAAGAATGATGGAAAACAGCCAGAGCGAAAGGAACAAAAAAATAAACGAATTTACGACAGGATAATAGATTTGGAGTATCCCCTCCATGGAGCACGTTTTTCATTGTGCCCTCATTTTTATCTTTGTCGCGCCGTTGATTGTCATTTGCTTTGTAAGTGTACTTGTGGCGACACAGTGGTGTGGTTTTGCGCGTCAATTAAAACACCATCCGATGGAGTAAATGTCACTAAAATGGGGTCAAGGATAACTCAATTGACTTTATTTAAGTTTGTTTTTTTATTACAGCTTCATGACTTTTGTTATAATTTATTTGTACTGACACCTTAATGAGCTGAAATTATAAAATGGAATTCGCATTATTGATGGTTTCGACATGCTCCTTAAGGGACCCATCGGCAAAGTCCGCCAACCTACTAAGTGAATATTGTTTAGTAGCAAATGTTAGGTAAGGTTCAGAATTCCAAAGATTGAGTCCCATTACCTGCGAGCTGGTCTGATATTTTCATAAAACATTTCATCTAGGGATTTTAAGTGTAAAACCATATGTTAATGAAGCTTTTGAAGCAACTAAAACATTTGGAATTAGACGACTTTGCGACCATTCTAAACGAAAAAAGGATCACTTTGTTTGTATATTATTATTGAATGATTAGAGGAAGAGATGCTGCCGAGCAAATAAGGAAAGCAATAAGGTACAAAAAAATACATTACTGCCATCCAGGAAAGCGATCGAAAGCATCGTTCAGTATTTCAATTCAGTAATCCAATACATTCGCTACTACACCGACAATGAACTACGTACATTCAAGGTCGGTTGAAGTCAAATTTCAAGCTAGGAATATTGGACCTCCTATCCTATTATTCCACCTATCCAACCGTTTCCCAAAAATGGAAAAAAAAATTCATGAAATCTAATCTTAATGGAAAAAGCAATTAACATTTAGATAGTTGATAGGCAATATTGGTTCCGAATCAAAGCTGAACAGCATACGGGCATCCTCAGTGATGGATGGGGTTTCTTCAAGGATCAGTTCACTCACTTAATTTAGTTCTGCTAAGTATTGAATATGGTAAGTGCGATGAACTGCCGCGCAGAAGGTCTGGGTTCGATTTCCAGACGTAGCAACACCTAAAATGATCTTTCGCTGGCCCTCGTTTCGCGATGATCTGACAAATCATTCGAGAATCAATTGTCAAGAAAAGCTTATCTCAAGATCGCCGTTCGGAGTCAGCATAAAAACAGTCATTGTGCAAGAAGTACACACACACATGAATATTTGTGAGAAAGTTCGGCACATTTCTTTACAATGTTGTAATCTAAGACCATTTATGCTAATTTTGATGCAAATTTGAGTGTTTTATTCGATTTTTTTTTTAAAAACCGTGCTTAAAAAATCACCCGTTGTATCCGCCTCACCTGAGAAAAACTTAAAAAAGAAATATAAAACTAATTACTGTTTAATATATAGTAAGGTCGTTGAAACTTTCCAACTGATGTGCGAATTATTCAGAAAAATACCTTTAAGACGGTAATTCCATATGCCAAGATTGGGCTTAAGTGATTTTTCTTGAAAGAATATTACCTACCAAAATACAAGTACCTACATATATTCCATTTAAAAGTGCTACTCAAACTCTCCACAGAAGACTAAATCATGTATCATTGTCCAATAGTCTCTAACAAAAACTACTCTAAACTGCATTATCTATGCTCACCCTGCAAACAAAGCAATTTACCCACTCCTACCCGACTCAAATGTGAAAAAACGTATTTAATAACGTAGATTACTTAGTTCACTTCAAGGTAAGGGTTTCCAAAAAAATAAGAAGAAACCCCATACTTAGGAATCCACCAGCCCACTTGAAAAAAAAAAATAAGCAAATGGATTCACGTCAAAGACAGCTGGGTAGAAACTTTCATTTATACATGTGCGTAGCCTTGGGTCGTAGGAATGTTCAAAGTACATCACCCTCACATCTTCTCGTGATACACCACTGACACCCACCCTACCTTCCAAGCTGCCATTATGTAATTAAAAGCGATTGTAATTGTAAGTGACTTTATCTATATACGGGAGTGTGCCCGCCACTCTGACACACTGCCAGTACATTTAAATGAATTCTTCAGCGCCCTACAAGGAAGGATGTGTAAACGAACGTATACCCTTAACGGGTTTACTCATTGACCCAGATTTAGTTTGGCGTCCTCCCTCTGACGATGACTACGACGTTTATTACGTCGGTATTAAGTAGTAGACACAATCTTTTCTCTAATATTTCTCAATTTTATTTCGCTGTGACGTTGTCCCAGCAAGTCTTTTCGTGGGGGTTGGGAGGTATCATTAACAACAGATGGACCCTTCCACTTATTGTTCCTAAGTCTATGTATACGAGATTGTAGCTTCTGACTTTGTGATGGTTATACAAAATAAAATAAAAATAATTTAATTCATCCTCGCATCGTTTCGTACTTTTTGGATTGTTTTGTCTACACTTGGCGACAAAGCAATGTATCGATGGCGCCAAGAAGTCAGATAGCTAGGAGTAACCTCACCCCTATAAATCGGGGGAAAATAAACAAAGGAATCACACAGCGTAGAATTATGGACTTAGCTAGTTAAGAAATATTTGTGCTGGGATGTTTGTGTTTCTGTTGAAAACAAAAAGGTACTGGTGCGACGTACCTTTCTAGAGCGATGCAATTTTTTGAATACTTTGTTATTTTTAATTGGAAACATGGAATGGGATGGGATGGACTTTAACTTACTTAATTTTGATAAATTATTTTTGAAGACCGTGTCGTAGTTGATACATGATGCATTTTAACTATAATATCATTTACAGATATAAAACATTATGTGTATGAACAGTTGTTCTTGTATATTAATTAGTTACTAAACTATAAGTTGGTCGCAGTCGAATAACCAGTGAAGGCCAGTGCTGCTATAAACTAGACATTACTGTCTTTTAGAAAATATGATTGAATGAAAAGGCAAAAAGACGATACAAAAACTCTCACGCTCAAATTAACCAACAGAAGCCTTGTGTACATTAAAGCTCCGAAAACGCAAGAAAATAATTACACTACTAAGGATTTATAGAAACATATAAATTCTTTGCAGCATTGTTATTCTAAGCAAATGCTAAGGTAAGCACAACGTTTTTCAGAATCTATAAAAGACCACAGATACAGTTCTCGATATAGAAGGAAGACAAGAAAAATTTTGCGGTCGAAAATAGCCAACACAATCAGTCTTAGCATAAATATTTATAATCGATTTTTAATTTTGGCCAATAATTGAAAGTCATTATTAGCCACATATACGCATTTGTAATTGCTCAGAACATTATATATTTTCATATGTTTCGGACCCTTAATCCAAAAAAGAAATTCGTAATGAATCGTAACGCTAATTTAGACTGGATTTTTATACCCGGTCCCATAGGGGTATATTAGTTTTGGAAATGAGTTTGTAACATGGATAACAAATTTTGATCGATACACCTTAAAGTATATGAATCGACTTGGAATTGCTAGCTGAGTCGATTGTGCTGTATTTTTCTGCCCATCCGTCCGTTTGTCCTTCCGTGTGTATGCCGTCGATTTTTGGCCCCAAGTGTTAAGCTTGAACGATGAAATTTGGTATATGGACAATATACGACAAAGCAGAACAAGCGTAAAAAGATTATAAAACCCGCCTAATGCCTATTTTTCAGTAAAATTTTCTTTTTGGCCCAACGGTTAAGAATTTCCATATCCATCCAATATCCATATCTATACTTAGCCCATATAAAGTTTTTAGTCAAGTCCATGTTTGGGGCGTATTGTATAAAAAAACATTGGATGCAATTTAAAAAAAAAAACATTTAAAACAAACTTTTGGTGAAAATAATTTGAGAATAATATTATGAACATTTCATCTATAGCCTTTTTTAGAATCATGAGTATTGGAAAAAAGTATGTAGAGATATTAAAAAAATTAACGTTTTCAATAAATTTTCCTAAAAAAGTGAGTCTAGCCAGCTAGATGCTAAACACACACACAGGTTTAATTTAAATGTGATATACGAGTGTCGATGTTTTTTTTCGTTTTTGGAATTGCCATTATTGGTTCAAAACAAACGGGCATGGCCGATAGGTATAAAGACATAAAAGCTACATTAACCTTACTATAATAGTTTTTCTCAAATAAATCGATCAATTGATTTTTGTATGTGTGCCAAACTTAAATTCCTAATTTCACGCAAACTAAATTGACTAATGAAATAACTAAGCTTATATTAAAGAATGTATACTCATTAGACTAAGTATCTCTTAACAAAATTCGAAATTGGATTGTTGTTGTAAGTTTAGCTCGGCAGGGCTTTACACGCTAGCTATTGGACGGAGAGTTGTTCTTTACATATAATATACTCCTTTTACTCAACAAACATTTATCTCTTGAAATATTTGTTTACAAAAAAAATTTGGACGATTTAAACCTCGTATGGATCAAAAAGATAAGATAGAACGATATGAGCCAAAAAATGAAAAATATATCACAAAACTATTTCACAACCACTGAAAAATTCTAGCCTATGGTTAATGCAAAAAATAAAAAAATCTTAAAACTTACCAAAAAATAATATATACCTATGATAGAAATGATTATATAGAATTTACAAGTTTATCAGTAGATATTTTTTATAAACTTTTTGGAAACATTTATAAGATTGTACATAAAAGTAATTTCAAGTCGAGTACACTAGGCGCAATTATGATTTATCCAGTCGAGAACCCACCATTTATTAAGCTCAACTTTTTACAAGAGAAAATTATTGTTTTTGTGAGCTCCAAATGGTATTTGCTATATAAAGTTTCTTTAAAAAATATTTATGTTTAAACTTAATTAAAAATTTTAATCAAATCTTTTACTGCACATTTTAGTAAAATTGACAAATTTATTTTTAACAAAATCGAAATAAACATGTATATAATCTAATGTTTTTGTCTAACGGTGCATTTCAATATTCTCTCGATGATCTGTGTAGGCATTGAAGTTTATCGTAATAAAAAAAACGTACTTTAAACCAAAAAAAAAAATCGAATAAAGAATAATATTATAATATTTTTTATTGCAATAAACATAGCGTTTCTTTTACATTTTTATAGTGCTTATCTAAATACAAATAGTGTTCCTCTTAAAATAACGATAAATTGAGTCATAACAATGTGCTCAAATTCTTAAAAGTAGTCTCTTGCTAAAAATTGAAAATTTGTCTTAATATATAGTTTTTATAATTTTGTACATTACATTATATGCTATTTTATTAAATTTTCAAGTTTAAATACACGTATTAAACTAGTTTTGTGTACAACTGACTACATTGGAAAAATGTAACTATTCAAATTTTACCAACTAGCACAATACTCTTCCAAATATCTGGGAATGTTTGCTATATTGTCAGAAAAACTCACATTAATTTGTTTCCTACATGATACAAGATTATCCAAGTTCGATTACAAATACCAACACCATTTCAGATACATTCTTTGTAATAAATTACCTCTACTTGACTCTCCTTAATCCACCATCAAATTAGGAAGAAGAAAAATAAACCCAACCTCACCTAGTGTGACCTCGACAACCAAATAAAATAAAAACGTGAAAAAAGGACTTACGAAAACTCAATAAAACTTTCCAGCATTCTAAAGAAACTTTACAAATTACTCACGGGAATTCATCCATGACGAAGAAAAACTGTGTTATCGTTCCGTTTTATCCACATCGGTTACGTACCGTATTGCCTTGCCACCCATAGTAGCTATTATTGCTGTTGCTAAAAATGAAAAGTTTTTTATTCGCAAATGGATGCCCTTAATTCATTTGTGTTTCATCAAACTGGCTCCCATGGAGGCGTTTTACTTTAGTATCTTTAAAACCAAAACTACAAATTCTCTAAGCTCGCGTGTGTCTTTTATGCGGACAAAGAAAAGTTTAATGTACAAAAACATACGAAGAAATCACTCGTCCTGTCGATGTATGGAGAATCGCTCGTTTGGGGTAAATTACGATGTCCTTTTTTTTTACGGCGGACGTAAAATGTATTTAAAGGAAAATATTTTCCCCATCGTTTCAAAGAAGCGAATAAGATAAAACAACAGCAAAGTTTACAACACGCTGTGCTACGGGCCGAGCATGTCCCTTATACCTTTGCAAGGATAATACGACCGTGATCATTGCTTTGTTTTGAGTTTTAAAGCATAGAAGTTGTATGACACCCTAGTGTCAGTTTTATCATTCCCGATGGTGACCCTTAGAGAGATGAGTTGTGGGTTTTGAGTTATACTGCGTTTTGTATAAATTGTTTGTGTAAAATATAACATGCGAAGTAATTCTCTTGCGTATTCAATCTTGGAAATGAAATAATTGTATCAAATGAAATATATTAGACCTCTGGAATGTCATTTGATATGTCGAACATGGATTTGATGGAACTCTGAATTATAAACAAAGATTTATATGTTAAACTTTAAAATTACACAGTGCCAAATGCTAATAGAGATGGTAAGTGGAATATGGAAGTGGAAGTATCGATAAAGGGATCAACTTCACTGATTTAGGGAACAAACGATGAAACAAAATTCACTAGATTCGAAAGGCAATAAGTTTGAACACAATTCATTTCTATTACTTAAGAAACATGTTCGCCATAATAAAACCCATTAACAAAATAAATAATAATAAATAAATATTATTATCAGAGGCTTAAGTGTTTAAAGAAACATGCCTGCGTTCTTTGCGTTTTTTTTTTTTGTAATGCCAACTGTGAGTGTCTTTTTTTGATTCAATGTAATGAAAATTCAACGTTAGTTAAGACTCAACAAGATGTCATATTTGCAAGTGTAAAGAAAGAAGCGACTAGGATTTGGTAAGTATAGTAACGAAAACTCAAAATAGCCAGCTACAATTTCGAAGTTGGCAAATTCTTTTTGTACATCGAAACACAAAAC
The DNA here is from genome assembly GCA_949824845.1 of Rhingia rostrata. Classification (NCBI taxonomy): domain Eukaryota; kingdom Metazoa; phylum Arthropoda; class Insecta; order Diptera; family Syrphidae; genus Rhingia; species Rhingia rostrata. The sequence goes on along the minus strand of OX463758.1, from coordinate 89,775,226 downwards.
TCGATTGAACAGTCATCTTATTTGATAAAATGTTTTTAGCACTAAAAGGATTTTTCACTGTAATGATCTGACAAATCTCAACTATGCCGTTCGGAGTTGGCATAAAACAGGAGATGCCTGTTGTTTGTATTTGGTTATAGCACACATATCCTTTCGTAAAAATCATCAGTGTGGGAAGCTCAAGCTACATACTTGAAGTTAAAGATGAACATACACAAGATAAATGACAGATTGGAACGAATGATGAAGTCAACACACATTATTGGAACGAATGTATGTTATTCACTTGAAACAAAAACAGTTATTTAGAAAAATAATATCATAAAAAAAAATTTATTGATGATGTTGTAATTAGCAATTGATCTAAATCATACGGGTCTACACAGAATTTATGGTCCTTACGATTATATTTCCCATACTACACCATCCCATTCCACGATTTTGATATTAAATACTCAATCAAAATACCAACTTAAGTGGAATGGTCATCAAACAACGTGTTAGCTAACACTGAAATAGCAAATTTATACCGATGGGTCTAAAATGGAAATAGGAGAGGGCTTTGGTTATACTCCGAGGAAATCAGGTTAGCCATATCCCTTCATCAAGAAAACTCGTGCAGTGTATTCCAAGAAGATATCCTAGTCATACTCGAAGTTGCTGAATCGGCCGGTGAATGCTCTGGCATGCAATATAATGAAATCACTTTTATTTGAAAAGCAATGAGAGTTAGTCTGCTCGCATAAGCGTCAAAAGCTTATCAAAACTAACCTTTATGTCAAACTTTTAACCATCAATAATTTGCTTATTTAGCTTCTCGGATTAATCTAAGTAGGAACAAGCTAACATTTTTTAACTTGCCAGATATATAAAATTATGTGTGAACAACGTGTTTTGGTATTTCCCTTACAATATTTTGTTGACTTCCGGTCAACTTAAAGTTAAACGTTAAAAATTAAATTTAGAATAACCAAATCGATATAATATAAAAAAAATGTATGGCGCAACAGGATTGTTGGTACCCAGGGCCTAGCTTTTTTGCTTTTTTTCTCATAACCATTCATGTGTGCGTGTGTACTTCTTAGTACGATGGCGGGACCTCCTGTTTTATGTCGAATCCGAACGGCTAAGTTGAGGTAAGCTTTTCATGACAATTGATTCTACCCGGATGTTTTGTCAGATCATCACGAGAGGAGGGCCAGTGAAAAATTATTTAGGTGTTGCTACAGCTGGGAATCGAACCCAGACCATCTGCGCGGCAGTTTATCGTACTAACCACCGCGCCACTGAGCCCGTATATATAGTTATCATAAATTGATTAGTATATATATCGCGTTTTTCTATCATTTTTGCAAGATACCAGCTTTTAAATGATTGGTTGTGCTTCTGACAAAAAGGAAGCCATTCTGCTCAGTGCCTAATTTCAAAGTCTAATTCGGCTACATATCTAGAAATTACTTTCAGAACTTTCTTCAGTACCTCTCTGAAAAAAAAACAAGACAAATATTAGATTTATCAGAAATCCCGGTCATTATTTGGAAAAAATCGATAAACACAGCAGGTTTCAAATCGGCTTATTTTTACTGATTAGACTGTCAAACAGTGCCATAAAATAAAGTCATATCCAAAGCAAATTTTAATGTACGTTGCCTTCTGAATGAAGAACTAGGAGTTTGGGATTAATAATAGCCTATTAGATATAAAACATTTTTGAAGGACATCCTTGTCTAGATGATCTCCTCGTCAGTATAAATATAGCATATGTTTATATTCTCCCATGATTGCTCTATCCAAAAACGTTGATAGCTCTAGTTGAGGTTCTGTTTTACGCAGTGCCCCTTAACGACATTGATATACTGTTTTCAACATGATAAGCTTCTCAACCCTATTTTATTTCAGATGGATGTTTGATATCTGGCTTCCACATTACTATGTGCTCAAATACGTACAATTTATATACATAGGGAATTACTGTTCTTAAGTACTCGGCATATCCATTTCTAAAGAGCATTTAATAGAATTGTGAGATTTTCCTAAAACCATCACTGTGAAATGGATCAAGACTATATCATCCATTGTTTATGTTTTACGGGCACCCTCTTAAAAAACACACAGTTAAATGCGTACAATGCGAATAACTGATTTGATTTGTAATTTCGTAGAATAAGAGGATGCCAAAGAATTCCAACATCTCTGGGAAATTTAGAATTGTAAAATGTGTCAAGAATGTATAACTTCTTCATTGCTTAATACGCTGAGTAATGCGAATATCTACGTGAACCAAATGTATTTACTTGAAATCCGCCCATAGTCATAAGAAATTGAGTTTACTCATCCGCTATAAAAGTTTCAAATCGATAGGTCCTATATTTACCCATTGCAAGTAACGGGTTGTTAAATTTTAAATTTGAATGTGAACCATACCTAAACGTCCAGTTTTTTTCTGTATTTCATGTGGCATTTCTGAATTTCAGATTAACTCATTTTGAACCAGGGAAATATACACAATCGAGCAACGGGTTAAAATTACTCAAGCTTGTTATGAAAATGGGCGTCCAAATCAAAATGCATCTAGTGCAGTTCGTGATTTTTTCGATCAATTTAACCTTCCAAATGTGCGTAAAATCGGAAAAATCGTGCAAAATTTTGAGCATACCGGGTCTGTAGAAGATGTGAAAACACCAGTGCATGCTCGTACAGCTCGTACTGAAAAAAATATTGCTGCTGTTCGCGATAGTGTGCCTGAAGAGCCGTCCACTTCAACTCGTCGTCGTGCCCAACAATTGCACCTCTCAAGCTCGTCGATGATAAACATTATGCATAAAGGCTTGCATTTACACGCTTACAAGGTGCAATTGACTCTAGAACTAAAGCCTCTTGACCATTTCAAGCGTTGTCAATGGTCAGAATGGTGGCAAGAAACGGCAACAGTAGATAATCAATTTTGAAGAAAATCATCTTCAGTGATGAGGCACATTTTCACCTCAGTGGATTCGTCAATAAGCAGAATTGCCGCATTTGGACGAATGATAATCCAAGAGTGATTATCGAAAAACCAATACACCCACAAAGAGTGGCTTTTTTTTGCGGCTTGTGGGCTGGCGGCAACATCGGGCGTATTTTTTGAATGGTGTTCGCTATCGTGAGATGATAACGAACTTTTTATAACCCGAATCGGAAGATATGGATGTGGACGATATGTGGATATGGCCACACAGCTAACAAAACAATGGCCCTTTTGCACGACAAATTAAATGACCGTGTTATCTCACGTGGTGGCGATGTCAATTGGCCGCCAAGATCATGTAATTTGAAACCGTTGGACTTCTTTTCTTGTGGTTATTTGAATGAAAAGGTGTACGTCGATAAGCCAGCAACAATTCAAGAGCTAGAGGATGAAATAATTCGGCACATTAACGGCATAGAACCTCAATTATGCATCAGCGTCATTTGGCCGATATTTTATTTAATACATAATTGAAAAATACCAATATTATCACAATCAAAAGAAATGTCATTAATTTCCTAAATAAACAGTGTTTTATTCAAAATCAACATCGGCCCTTAAAATTTAACCACCCTTATTAAATAAATACCACCTCCCTGAGACCATATTCTCCATACACAAATTTATTTAAAGCTTAAAAGTAGGCTGTGACAAACAAAAATTGCGACAACCTCCTTAAAACGTCAATAGAACAAACTACACAAGTATGCACTTTGTTAATGTCTTGGAGAGGAAATGGGAAACCTATTTTCAGACACGGTAAACAGCATCACGAATCACCCAAGTGCCGCAATAAAACTCTCATAAAAGAAAAACAATATAATGGAAAATTCATTTTTCCTTGTGACAGTAAAGTGTATCCTAGTGCTTAAGATGAAAGGAAAACATAAATGCAGGCAAAACAGATATACCCACACCGATATGCGAATGTTACGCAAAAGGAACCTCGTACGGTACCGTTAAACAAACACAGGTGCCGCACGTTTAAAGAATCAAATATTAAAGAGCATAAACGCCTGATGGTGTCGCAGTAGAGCAGCCTCATCAGGATGGCCGTCATCGTCATTCGTTTTCCAACTTTGCAATTTAGCGTTACGATGACAATGCGATAAGCAGACTGGGTACGGTTGGGGGTGTTCTCCAACCACACACACAAAGACTCCCATGCACAATTTTGGTTTTGTTTTACAGCCAATTCCCTTTTTTCATAGAACCTAGAAGACAAGTGGAGGGAATATGACAACCAACAAAAATACATTCCGATACATCGTTACCACCATCTCATGCTGGGGAAAAATGGATGTTCAACAGTGACAATAAAAAGAAAAATTACTCCAAAGGAAGGACAGGAAAGCACACACTCTTTGTTCAATTGATATGGTGAGAGCTCTAAGCATGGGCTTTAGCATGTTTACGTAAGGATATGTGCGTTTCATGATGGCAGCTGCAACCATAAAAAGAAAAACAATAACAAAGGTAAATGCACATAATTTTGTGGGCTATTTGCACACCGTTAGTGGTAGATTTGTCGAAAGGAAACAAAACGGAATTGAGGGTTTGATGATTGGATATATACGGTTTGGTTAAATACCGAATGTGAATATTTGAAGACACAATGACATGTCCAATTGAAAAACATTTGAATAGTTGAATTTGAAGATGCTCTTATGGATTCATTGTTAAATAGATCCTGGTAATCTCGATGTAAACATTTTCTTCGAGGGAATCACAAAATTCATATGATGGATTTATAGCTCCCCAAATGACAACCAATCTGCGACACTATTTCAATATTTATATGAAAAGGCTAATTGGGGTCTCAATACTTGTGCAGAGGCGGTAACAGGGATCATTTTTCCAGGTATGGCAATATTTGTTGCTCACTCTATAAAACAGGATCCATCAAACCATGCTTCAGCGGATTCAACTGAATTGAAAAAAATTGTTTCAATCAACCAGCTGGCTGAAACAAAAAGGCCAAATAAAGAAGCCTCGAAGAGTGCCTATAAAAAAAAAGTAACTAACAAACTTCTGGCATGTCCTAGAGGCTCACGGACATTTAGGTCAATGGTAAAAGAAGTCAGTAATCAGTAGAATTCAGTAATAAAAAAAATTAACGTTAAGCTCTGAGCAAGCGGTGCCACCAACGGTGGGGGATAGTTGAGTTAAAATGTCAGCTTTGGGCTTCAAAAAAACCATTGAACCTGACAAAATTCCCCCTATTATTTTTTCTGTTCACTTATTTGCCCAACAGCAAATCAGTATATTTAATGCTAAATAGGAAACGACACATGGAATTTTCCAAGATCATACAATGAACTACTTGAAAAGCTTTTAAGAAGATGTGTCACTAGGGAATTAAAAATTTTAAGATTTTTTTTAAATCAGACCTTAATACAAAAAAATTGCAATTGTTTTGTTATTTAAATTTGATTATTTTATGTCAAATTAGACTTAACCTGAAAAATGTCATTTTTTAAACAATTATACAGGAAATATAATACCAAAATCCAAATTTTGTTTGCCTTTTAAAACCAGAAGTTCGCATACTAAATTTTGACTAAGTCAGTCCAGCCGTTTAGCAGTGTTCACAGACCGACAAACCGAAAGGCCGATATACCGCCAGATTATTTCCGACGTCTCCATTGTCATAATGTTTAACATCATTGGCGACCATATCTTTAAAGAACCATTGTATGATAATTCTACAGCATCATTGCGTTGAATAACTTATCCATATCATCAAATTTTTATTTCAAAACTAGTGCCCAATTCATAAAAAGGAACAGACTTATAAGATCGCATTAAAAGATTTTAAATTTGTTAGGGGAAAAGAAAACCAAACAGCTGATGGCTGACCTGTTGCAGATTCTATACATTTCGATTACTAATATTGAATCCCCACTCACAGCGTAAAATTCAATCCTGCACTGAAAAAACAGAGTTAACTTTTGATTAATTCTAATCCAGTGTTGGTTGACTATTAGTTAACTAAGAGTTAACTCAGCTCAGAAAATCCGGGGTTAAGTGACTAAATTTTATTTTTTTATGAAATCTTATGAACTTTTATATGTTTTTCCACACGGCATGAGTTAGAGTTGTCTCCGAGCCAACTTCGGGGAACCACTGATTTTTTCTGTTTATTTGCAGCCTTTACAAGTTTGTCTACATTTTTAGGTGAGTAACTACCAAACTTTTTATTTCTTTCAATTAATGTTTCATGTATTTTGACTGGGATTGAACGCGCAAGCTTTCGACCAAAAGGCGAACATATTACCGCAATACCTCGACCATTTGCTGACATAATGCAAAGAATGTATACATGTCAATTCAACCAAATACCAAATAGTAATTCTCATGCAACACTATTAAAAAAACAGTCATCGAAAATTTACGTTTACTGCATTTGTCCTAAACTAAAACTAAAAATCGTTCATGTTCATGCTGAAGTATGTATGTTTATGGATCACAATTGCAGCGAATACCAATTGAATCACGCGCATTATTACCGGTATTGAAGCAGACCCATTAGCCATTACATACAACGTCCCAAGGCTTCCGCATGGGATTTATATGAATTCCCTACAAAGCGTTTCCGTATAGCTACATTCAATTCAATTGGGGAATTTACTAAAGAGCAAAACACCATGCAAACGGAACATTATTCTCTAATGCTGTGATTTGGAGTGATTGTCCTTTATCCGCCCAGTCGTGTCCACACGAACGTGTAGATGGAATTTCGCGCACATTGATTTCAATTTTCCAAATGATAGCGATAATCATACTAGGATTTTTTTTATTGGCCTTAGTTGTATTTAACATTTGAAAATACATTTTAAATGGGTTTTCTTGTTTTGTGTGTTTGCCTTTGAATTGCAACATAAAGTGGTTTTGCAATGAATGGGTGAGCTAATAATGAAATACGAGTTAACGAGTTCAATATGCAATTTGCGATAGTGGTTGGTTTGGAAAATCGCAGAGCAAACCTCATGCGAATGAATTTAGCTTTAAATTTGAATTTTTAGTTAATTTGAATCTTTTTTCCAATTGTATTTATTTAAATTAATTTATAAACTTATATTAATTGAATTAAATCAATAAACTGAAATATTGTAATTTATTTATTAATTTAATAAATAAATAGATACGACATATAAATAGATAGTTTTCTTTTTGCTCAATAGGATCGTTGGTACCCAGGCCTTGTTTTTTTCACAACCATTCAAGTGTGCCTACATCTTGCACTAATTTATACTTGGTGGTTTGTCAGATCATGACGAGAGGAGGGCTAGCGAAAAATCATTTAGGTGTTGCAATCGCTCCACTGACCTCGCCAACTATAATTATATACATGACAATATTTTATATACCGACAGACTCTTTTTTGGTCTTAGTTAGGGAGTGAAGAAAGAGGAAAATCATACGTATAAATTACGTCAATCCAGATTATCAGACTTTTCTTACGTTTTATATTATAATTATTTTACTTTATTAAAATTTGGTAAAGAACATTCGGACTTTCAATTGCCAAAACAAAGTAAAGTAGTAAAGAAGTTCAGTTTCAATCTTCGTCGGATCTCTACTAATGATTCATTTGTGGACGATTGGAGCAAACAATGATGTTGATTTCGCAGTAGCTGAAGAGGTTTGTTACTTTGTATCGGACATTTACTATCTGTCATTAACAGAGCATTTGTGAAGTTATTATTTTTGCCACAAAGAAGCCAACGCACAATCGGAACGGAAGATTTCAAAAGCTTTTCATGACAGTGTTACTCTTTTAATACGTAATTGATATTAAAATCCAATACAAGCTAGGTTAAGCTTAACTCCTTATAAATTGAACAATGCGGCACAGATATATCAAAAACTCCGGGCGTTGAAGGCTATCAGTCCATGAAAGTGATGAATCTCGACTTGAAATTCGTTGGTCTCTTTCACGATTTTCATTAATGTGAACATTTCCTCTATGTTCGATCTGCGGCTCCCAACCCACACTGCTGTAAGTGTGCGTCAGAAAATATTAACTCATGCAAACAGTTCGTTGGATAAAATATAATAAATGGGTTACTCATAGAATCTACATGTTTATAGAAGTGAATTATGGAGTTTTGATTTTAGTTTTAAGACATGCTTTCGACTTTCCAGACTTTTATGTTGATTCGCTGAATCAACAATCTGAACTCTCACCATATTTAAAGAATTCATTCGGAAAATAATTAAAACAGGCGGCTTTGTTGTTTCATTAGTGTGTATATCCTGTCCCATAGGGGTATATTATACATAGTTTGTAACATAGAAAAATAATAGAGCTAGGTATACCTCAAAGAATATGGATAGACTCAGAATCGATAGCCGAGTCGATTTAGCCACGTCTGTCCGTCCGTACGTCACCTGTTTTTGGGTCTTAAATTTTGAGCTAGGACGATAAAATTTCGAACACGTGTTTTTTGTTGCTCCCAGCAGAACAAGTGAAAATATTTTTGAAATCCGCCCACTGCCACGCCCTCTTTTAAGAAAAATATAGTTTTAGTCCAAACCGTTAGAGATTTTTAAAAAGTGTCTCAGCAACATATCTAGACAATCTTAATATCTATATTTCGTCTGTACGAGGTTTTTAGCTACGCCAACTTTTTGGGGACGTTCTCCGTTAAAAAAACATTTTTCGGTAAAACATTAAAACATTTCGAAAAAAATTTAGATGCAAAATAAACATTTCTTCCATTTATCATCCTTACCCACGCCTACTTTTTGGAAGCGTTTTCATAGAAAATCAATCGTATAACCTACGCCATACCATATGCAGGAGAAAATCGTTGTTTTTGGGCGTACCATACAAGTTTTTTATAAACTGTCGGAACAATGTTCTGACAGTGACATTTTCTATATTTCATCGCCAAAAAGCCAACATTTTGAGGATATTTGTTTTAAGGATGGGATGGGATAGGGTATAAAACGATCCACACAGTGGATTGTTGCCTTCTCATATGTTTTTATATTATTTGGTATTGCATTAAGAGAAGAATGCTTTACGTTCGATCAGTATTTAGACGTCATGGTTAGATTAATGTGACTACAGGTGTAGTTGCACATTTGGAGCATGTATATCCGATGTGATAACACATCGATCCATCGTCATTCCTCAATTCGATAATCTAGGTAAATCATCGCAAGTTCACTATAAAACGGACAAAGGTATCAGATTTAAATTTAATCCAAGTCTTAATAAAATTATACCTAAGCAGTCTTCATATGTGATTGTTTTTATGTAAAAGAGACATTAATATTAGCGATTATTTTTGCCTCTTTGATATCCCGAGCTTTATGAAGCCGGCAGAGATGACTTGGTCAGTAACATCAACCAACTCATAAGCCGAATCTGGTTGGAAGAAAGAATGCCTGAAGAATGGAACCTTAGCATCGTTTGCCCGATCGACAAAAAAGGAGACCCTCTAAACACAATTCGGCAGATCCTGGGAAAAACCCAAGAAGTCCAAATCGGTAACCACCACCTATTCATCGACTTCAAAGCCGCATACGTCAGCATTTATAGAGACGAACTATACTGAGCCATGTCTAGTTTTGGTATACCGCCCAAACTCGTCCGTTTGTGTAGGATGACAATGGAGAATTCTCGCTGCTCCATCAGGGTCGGAAACGACCTCACATTCGATACCAAAAAAGTATTACGGCAAGGCCGCGCTGTCATGTGACTTCTTCAATATGATTCTTGAGAAGATTCTTGGGCAAAACTCACGAGCCAACACCAGAGGCACAATTTTCCAAAAATTTGTACAACTACTAGCATACGCCGACGATATTGACATCATTGGTAGGACTCAACGTGATGTCATAGCCACGTTTGCTAGTATAGAGAAGGAAGCGGCAAAAATGGGCTTAGCAGTAAATGAGGGCAAGACGAAGTATATGCTGTCAACACGAAAGGACACACAACATCGACGAATTGGACAGAACGTCACCATTGACAGATATAACTTTGAGGTAGTACGGGACTTTATCTATCTCGGCTCCGCTATTAACTCTGACAACAACATCTCGTCAGAAATTAAACGAAGAATTACTCTTGCCAACCGCTGTTTCTTCGGGCTAAGAAGGCAATTCAGTAGTAAGGCCCTCACTCGAACTACTAAGGAGATCTTATATAAGACCCTGATCATCCCAGCTCTGTTCTACGGCGCTGAAGCATGGACCGTCTCAACAGCGGATGAAGAAATCCTTAGTCGATTTGAGAGGAAAATTCTTCGAAAAATCTTCGGTCCCGTTTGCGTTGACGGGCTATGGAGACGAAGATTCAACCAAGAATTTTACGAGCTATACAGCGACATGATCCCACACCAGACCTAATTTTGAGCCAGCCCGTGTAGATGAGTCCCAATGGACACGACTAGGAACAATAGCCTCGATGTAACACTCAAAATGATTTCCAATAACAGAGAAAGAACTACAAATGGCAGATCGCAGATGTATATTTTTGTCAAATAATGTATATCTTTGCATTTGCGGACCTCATCACCAGTAACATTTTAAAAACTGAAAATAAATTATGTGCAAAGCCGTCGATGTGAACATAAAATTCTTATTTTGTGCCCTGTGCTCAAAGTTGAGCATTAGAATGAATTTATAAAAACGCTGCATAACCATACCATATTAAACTCGATTACAGTACTAATCTCTATAAAACATGAAGAGATGGATGCAACTCAACTTTATTAAATGTTGACGGCTTTTTGTTGATTTGTTTGCTTTTGACTTGAAATCATATGCTACACGTATGTATGCATTTTATGTTAATCAAATTTAAAAAGTTTCACAACCTGAAATAGTGTGTTTTGTGTAACCGAAACTCGGTATGCGGTGCAAATTATTCATTATTATTCATGTGAAAACTTTTTCGTAACTTTTTAAGTTTATACTAACATGGAAATCAAATAAAATTAACATTCATAGCATCGAAGGCGTCTCTTTTAATGTTTAAGGAGTTTAGGTATATCCACTGACAAAAACGTAAAATCTGAATACTTAATTTCAATTAAAACCAAGTACATATGTATTGTAAAAGTTGGTAAAATTGGATTGAATTGAAAAACACACTAACAATATTTGATAAAGGAGAAACCGACTTTTTTTAACAAAGAAAGAAAGGGCATGGATTAAATCCTGCAAAACCGTTTAATCCCATCAGAGAAGATAGACTCTGCTTTTGGAATCCTTTTATACCAAATCTACTCCTTCAGACCGCTTAAACCTCAATTTCTACTCTGGTAATTTTGTAATTAGTGGAATGTCAGAACTATTTTTTCTAAAAAAAAAAGTTTTTTGGTATTACTGCCCATAACTAGCTTCTCCCTTCAGTTGTGTGTGCAAACTTATTAATTATGCCACAAAAAAGAGGACCTCCAGCCTAAGGCCGGACCCGAAACACAAAGCTTCAAGCTTCTACCATCTCTATAAAGTGTGACACCAAGGATTAATATGTAAGCCACAAAAATAACTGCAAACACAATTTTCATTAATTCTAGAGTCGAACATTTTGAGGAAACTAAACTACATGAGTAATAATAATTTAGTACCTAAGAAAACTAAGAAGAATATAATCACTCGAACTAGTTAACTAAGGATAACAATAAAGGGCTATATTATCACATGAAAAAAATTATAAAGTAGATACTCCAAAACAAGGGGTCGTTGGCAAAAGTCAGTGTCCGAATATTTAAATTAAAATAACTAAAATTGCTTGTATAAAGTTCCACACTATTTCAATGCTCGCAAGCGATGTCTTTTGACGAACCAGCAACATGTAACAAAGAATTGGTCCAATTTTACTTAAGAATCCAGTCTGAATCAAGAAAAAAATATTGGATAGTTCCCTGTTCGAATACCGCAAGTAAATATTTCTGAAAAATTACTTGGTTACACAAAATATGCACTGCATATGCAATTTAAATTTAAAATATTTTGGTTGCTACAGAAAAACCTCTGATATATTTTATATATTTATATTGATTTATATTTTGACCAGCAATTTTTTATTTTAATATAAGTGGTTGTTGCACGATTGGGTCGTACGTAGTTTTCTCTTTTACTGCGATTTGAAGTACCTACCGATGAGAAATTTGGACTATTTTTATAGTTTAATTTATATTGGTAATTAAAGTCAAGACTAAAAAGTTATCATTTATAAGAAATTGTACTTACAAACACTTTTATAAAATTTAAAGAGATCAATAAAGGGTTTCATGTGTATCATAACGATTTTCTGTAATCGGGAAAAATTCGAAAAAATCACGTTAACCCATATTTGGTTCAAAACTGAAGAATTGTTAGAAACAATAAAAGTAGGGAGAAATCTGAAATACATGTCTGACGATTAAGTCGGTATTTGCAGACAAGTGGATTCAAACAAAACTGCAACCACAGTTTTTCTTAAAAAACGGATTTTTCTTAAAAACTTCAATGTCTAGCAAATTATATTGCCTAGTTGAACTCGTTTTATGTTGTACTGGATGTAAGTTCAGGTATGTTTAAAAAAAATCATATTTTCAGTGCAATTCAGAATGTAAATATATTTCGTCCTCCAAACACTTCGTATCGATATCTTCCCGGAAAAATATATTAAGCGACATTTTTAAAACTTTACAAGAGACGAAAAACTTCCTATTTGGGTAATTATTTTTTTTGTGTTGCGTACTGTAAATTTTATTTTTCTATAGTTTATTTGTATTATTGGTAGAAATCTCAAACCAAGACCAAAACGTTTCGCTTGCATAAAATATCAGGGAAAGTCAAAAAGTAATTTCATGAAAAATTGTCGCTTAGTACATTTGCCAGGATGTTATCGGAATGTAAAAAGTGGGCAACAAGGTGGCGTTTGGGTAAATTTATTTTGAAGATTCATATTTTTGTTGAGGTTTTACTCAAAATCAGAATGTGGATATGAATATCTGGTCATAACATCGGACTTTTTTACATAATTTTATTTAAATTTGTTAAAAATGGAATGTTTGGTTTCCAAAAATTTAATAACCTCTTCTATCTGAACCAAACCAAATTAATTGTTAAACGATGAATACCCAATTTTGCGTTTAAGAAGTTTGATTCTTACAGGTAAGCCAATAGTAATCAAATCATTTCAATGTCAGCTTTGGTTTATGTAATCCCAGTGTCAAAAACCAGCAGATTAAGGACTTTTCTACGAAAATATTGAAACAAAAAATATTGTTTAAACTTAATTAATAACATACCTTTGTTTAAGTTTCAATAATATAAAAATCGTTGATGGCAAAACAATCTTCATATAGTAAAGGGATTACAATATGTGGCATACACTCATCCACAAAGTATGTTATGAGTTACCTTCCCATCCATGCACTAAATTATTTCGCGGATCACCTCAAAACTGCTCCTGCCTGCAGGGCTCTGCTACAATAATGTACAGCAATGTATGGTGAACAATTTTTAACCCACTAGAGAATCCACTCAACCTCCAAATCACCACTCCTCTGAACCACAAAATGAACGCTTTTTCACTCATCTATGTCTAATTAAGGCCTTCTTTCTCCGCACATTTAACACTCGCAATAATAGCAGACACCGAGCGCCTACCATTTAATTACTCCCATGAGACATACTCTCTACGAGTAACAAAAATCAGGGCAAATAGGTCTTCTTAACTAACATTCCACCGATGATAGTCCTTGGCTCTGAGAAATTTCTATTTTGATATTAGACTTAATTTTGAGGCCGCCGTCAGCATCGCAGAGATTCCGTCAAGCAAAGACATTAAAAGGGACGATTATCTGAAAAAATAAAATTGTTCCGTTTCTTACTTTTAAGTAAATCCGACAACGTTTTGAAGCCGTTATCTGACGACGTCCTTAGAAGAAATCTGGCTTTTGTCGCTATTCTCTGACAGGATAGCACCCGATTCGGCTCACTTCACCCCGCTGCGATTGTGTGAAACACCAAAGCAAAGACGAGAGGGATTATCCTTGCAGGATTACGCTAAATTCGCCGAACATGTGGCAGAAGTAGTAATTAAATGGAACGGCACATAGCACAGACCCACGAGAATGTCACAAAAAAATGTACGCGATAGTCTGACACGAGTTGAACAAGTTACAGCATTTCGTTGTTCGTTACACGTAAACGTATATACAAGACCACGTATCCCGAAAAAGCACAGCTGTCAGGAGCAAAATCGAATAATTTATCAAACGTTCATCAATATTTTCTGTTTGTATACACGAAGGAACTGTTTCACATTATATACGTGTACGCCTTATGATTATTTTTTTGCGTCTGTTACACTTGCTCCTTTCTGTTTGGCACGTTACAGATCACCCATAAGTTAAGAAAAGAAAAAAGAATCCACAGTAGGTCGTGCCTTTTCGAATGTGGGCTCGCAGGAGGAAGCTGACTTTTACCCGTTCATATAAAGTCGAAATCAGATTTTTTTATCTGGCACTATTCGCACACACGCACGTCTTTGGCTAAGGCCGGGAATTCTGGACAAAATGCAATAAAATTGATTTATATTAACCGAGCATCAATAATGATTTATAGATAAAACGAGGAGACTTATCCGCGATGCGTGTTACCGAGCACACGAAAAGATACCAGATGACTGAACAGAAACCTCATGACGAAGACTAGGAGAGTGCTCCAAGATGTGTATCCTTGCGAAAGACCATCAATGTGCCTACTTGTTTTTTGTGTACACACGAGTTCTGACAGCAGGACGAGAATAAGTAAAATATGCACGATGTTGAGAAAGGTTATTTTTCGCGGGACATGCGCACGTGGTGTGAGGGGAAATTTTCGCAGTTCGAATTTTCTCCCAATATATCTATTTTCAACGTTGGACATTTTTCTATACTGCATGGCACCTGGCCAGGCCAGGACATGACATAAACCAATTCAATCTGGAAGAGAATGCCTTGCCACGACACCTGCTAGACCTGCTCTCCGGTGCGGTGGCTCCACGTTTCCATCATTGGCGTCGTGCTTTGGCTTCGCATCATCTTCTGTTGTTGTTGGTTCACTTAAAATCCTTCGTGAAAAGGTCCCTTGAGTGGGGTTAGTGCCTTTTTTATGATAACAATACGGAACACCAATACACAAAATTGTCGAATTGTCTAGTGCTGCGATGCGTATGCGTTACAAATTCTCTATATTGCGTATAAATTAAGGACCGGAAAACTTTTGAATATTGAAAGAGGTCTAGAATCGTAAAAATGCGATAGCTACTTGGGAATTTTTTATGAGAGTTCGCGCGATTTATTGGAAAGGTTGTATGCAAATGTCCTGAGCCTTAAACAAAATTTTAAATGGAAAATGGGTCGACACTGTCATGGCGCGAATTAAAACACTTGTTTCTTACTTTTAAAATTAAACAATATTTATTTGGAACTATGTCCTTTATTATTGAAATACTTTTTACTAATTCTAAAAGGAGCTTAAGGCTACTATGTAGTTACAATAAGACTATTCATAAATTCATCATACAGTCGTATTTATATACTTTTCTTATCTATCTACAAGGAGACCCAAGCGTACAATCGTCTTGCTTGATAATGAAGAAGAGATAATATTCCAACATTGTATACAAACGATATTATCTCTTTTACATATGTTATCATTGTAGCGTTGTGTGCAAGACTGTACTAGAGACTAAAGATATCATTGAATACAAATAATGTTATCTTTTTTCTCAATATGTCTTGCTATGGATACTTAACTCCCCCCCTTGTTAAACGAAATCGTCCCGATTTTTCGACGCTATTTTTAACATTTCTCTTTCATAAGTTTTGTTATATGCGTCAATCTTTTTTTGTTTTTGACGATCTGTTATACATTGTATAGTTTTTATCATTACGTACGTAAATGCTAGAATAACAATCAGTGTTACAATTGTGTATATAGTTGATAATATCGGTTTTTCTTCAAAAGGAATAATTAGTTTTTTTAAAGTATCTATGTTATCGAATTTGTACATTGTATCTTCTTTAATTATTTGGTCGATGTAAGATTCTGAATTATGATTTCTTAATATAACTTCTTTAATTTGCTTATGCATGTTTTTGTATATTTTATCGTCTAGATTTATAGTATTTTCATAAGTAACTAAGTTTATACCATTAATTGTTTGATTATTTAACTTATGCTTACCGCTTAATAACATAACACCGGATTCAATTTCCAAGTCGTAATCGTATTCTTGTTTAATGTTGCATTTTGAAGTTATATTCTTTAAAAGTGGAATAAGACAATTTTCTTCTTCAAAGTTAATTTCACAAATGTTTTTACTTAGATGATTTTGACAATTTCTTGTTCTTAAATAAGTTTGGTTACATAAGGCAATTGTTTTATCTGTAATGATTTTTTCATGTTTTGAATTTAAAGGTGTTACTTTATACAATTTACATGATTTAATTAGAACTGGATATTTATATATTGTGATGAAGAATTCATCAGTTCTAGCTAATAATATTTTAGAGTACTCAAGTATATTTATTATGGGTACTTGAATTATTTCATGTTGAATAATATTTTTAATGTCATCTAAGTCTAGGCTTTCTGATAAATATTCATTATTTTTTGCTGCATTAATTGTTCTGGTCAATAATAATAATTGTTCGTACACTTGTTCTATTACTAAATGTTCTTTAAGGCTCTGACCTTCGAATTGTTGCAAAATTTGTTCAAATCTAGAATTTATAGTTTTTTGTTTATTATTGTTTTCTATGAGATTATTTATACTCGTTTCTATGTTAACTAAGTCATAATGGTCAGGATTACCAAACACATATTTGAAAGCTGTTCCTAAAAAGTTAATTGATCTAGTATGCCTAGTATGTTCTTGTAATTGGTCTGCTAAATTCTTAATTTTACTTAACCAAATTTTTTCTTCTTGTGTAGGTTGATATTTACTAGTTACGATATTTACGTAAGGTTGAAATATCGAAGTCAGGTTGGTGGCATGTAACAAATAAGTTTGTTCTTTGAATAAATACACGTCATCTGTTTGCGTAAGTATAAACTTCTTGTTTAGTAACTCAGTTATTTGAACGTTTCCTTGCCCTTCTTGACTCTGTACAATTCCTAGTAATGTTAGGAATATTAATATTTTCGTCATCTGAAAAATGATAATTCTTTATGTTATCCTTGTGAATTTTTGTTCCTTCTTTAGAGATTACAGTGTCTCCTTTATCTTCTTCTACTATTCTTGTTATGTATCTGGCGTTAGATTTCTTTCTAAGACCTGTGATTCTTACCATTATCTTATCTCCTTTTTTATACTCTCTGTGTCGAGTTCCTTTATTTAGACGTTCGATCACTTTTTTGGATGCTGAGTTTAGTTTATTTATTATAATTTCACTATTGCTATATTTATTTTGATTAAAGAAAATGTCTCTAGGTTTCAAACCGGTAACTGAGTGTATAGAATTATTTAATTCACGCACTGTTCTAAATATTTCTTCGATAAGTCTTGTTTTATTCTGAATTGTGAATATTCTAGACAGTTCAGTTATTGTACCGTTTACACGTTCTACCTGACCGTTCGCTGTCGATCTGTATACTGGAGTTTCTACTTTAGTTATGTTGTATTTCAAACACATTTGGTTCACCATTTCTGTTTTGAATCCCTTCTCGTTATCTGTCATGAGTCGTTCACATTTTGGGAAATAATTAGATAAGACCTCTTCCATAACGTCGTACAGTCTGTTTCGAGTTTCGATTTCCCGAAGGATTGTATATTTAGAATACTTATCTACTGTTACAAGGAAAGTATACTTGTCGTTGAAGTATATGTCCATATGAATGTGTGTTCCCACATGTGTTGGTATTTCTGAATTATTCAGAGGTTCTCTGATAGGTTTTCTTTCATATTTTCCAAATAGACATGCTATGCATTTTCTGTTGAAACTCTTTGCTTGTTTATTTAGATCGGGCCAGTAATATTTCTCTGAGATTTCTTGTATATTGTTACGTAACCCTCGGTGTGCTCTTTCGTGAGTTACCCTTACAAGTTTTAGTTGTTCCTCCAAATTTGTCACGTCTTGAAGTTTTCTTGGTGTGAATATAAATCTTACTAGTGGGAATTCTTTTTTTATGTTTTCACCATATTTGTATATGTTTTCAAATTTCGTATGCAAAGCTACAATCTTTTGGGGTTGTATAACTTCTTTCATCTGCCTTAGTAAAGAGTCTTTGTCCTTAAACTTTATTATGAGTCTTATTTTGTTACTAAAATAGATTTGTGTTTCGATATTATTTGTTATATCTTCAATAAGTTCGAACTGTGCAGTGTATGCATTAAAAGGCTGATTCACGGTTTTTATTATATCATTAGAAGAACTTTCAGCTGAATGTGCTGTTTCTATGGTAGAAGCATTTATGCGTTGACGTGATAATGCGTCAGCTACAAGATTTAGGTTTCCTGGTTTATAAACTAATTTTGCTCCAAAGTCTTCAATGATTCCCTTCCAACGTTTCAGCTTTGTGTTGGGATTTTTTTCTGATACAGAATATATAAGGCTCTGGTGATCGGTATATATGGTTAAGTCTGCTATACCATATATGTAGTTTCTGAGTTTTTGTAAGGACCATATGATCGCTAATAGCTCTTTCTCGTTTGTGCTATAGTTCTCTTCTGTCTTACTCAGTGTTCTTGACAAGAAGTGTATAGGTTGCTTATTCTGACTTAGTACGGCTCCAATAGCTATGTTGGATGCATCAGTAGTAAGCTCGAATGGTTTACTATAATCCGGTTGAAAAAGTTCGACTTGTTCTTTCAAATAATTTTTTAAAATTCTAATCGCTTCTAATGCTGAATCATTCAGATTTAACTTAATATTTTTACTTTGTTTTTTGTTTACTTTACCGTTATCTCCTCGTAAATATAATGTCAGGGGCTTGGCTATGCTTGCGTATCCTTTTATAAACTTACGATAGTAACCTGTAAGACCTAAAAATCCTCTCAAATCCTTTACCGTTTGTGGGACTGGAAAATTTTCTATAGCTGCTATTTTCTCAGGGTTCGTAGTGATTCTACCATGTCTGATTATGTGACCTAAGTATTCTACTTCTTCTTGAAAAAACTTACTTTTCTCATCAGATATTTTTAATGTGGCTTTATTGAGTACGTCGAATACTTGACTTATGTGCTGTATATGTTCTTCCTCAGATGAGGAATATATCAATACGTCATCAATGTAAACGTGTACGAATTTACCTACAAAGTCTCTCAAAATGTCGTCCACGCATCTCTGAAATATGCTTGGTGCATTTTTGAGCCCGAAAGGCATTCGTTTAAAATGATATTTTGCGCCATTTATAGCAAAAGCTGTTTTTTCTTTATCATCTGTTTTGATTTTAATTTGGTGGAAACCTGACTCCAAATCTAATGTTGTAAAGTACTTGGCTTTACCTAAATTTTGAATTGTCATGTTGACATCCGGAATGGGGTATCTGTCTGTTACAGTGTGAACGTTAAGTTTTTGGAAATCAACAACCATGCGCCGTTTTGGTTTTCCTTTTTCGTCCAAACCTTTTTTAGGTACTGTCCATATGGGACTGTTATAAGGACTATGGCTTTTTTCTATTATATCGTCATGTAAGAGTTTCTGTATTTCTTTGTTTACGAATTCGTTATCTGCTATGGGATATGGATATTGTTTAACATAAACCGGATTATCATTGGTCGTCCTAATGCTTGCTTCTATAGTATCTGTAAAGGGTAACGGTCCTATGCTGTTATTAATCTTCATCAGTCTATCTATGTCTGCTTTATAAATATTATTTTCCCCAATTATGTAATTAATTTTCTGAATAGATTCGACACTGCTTATGGTAGTTAGAGTCATATTACTGAAATTTATTTCCGCGTTTAGAACTTTAAGTCCTTCATATCCTAATATCATATCAAAAGACTGAATATCCTCTAATTCAAAAAATGTTATATTTTTCTTTAATATCCTAACTACTTTCTTTGTATCTACCATAGAATAACCATGCATTGTTTTTATTTTTATAGGTTTAATTTTAATTTTTTCGCTAGAATCGCATTTTCTATTAATGTAATTATGGGTTGCACCAGTATCAATAAGAATTTTATAAATTTCCTTAGAAATAGTACTAGTTAAATTTAAGCAGGGCAACCCGTCTACTAGTTTAAATGATCTATTCTTATGTTATTATTTACCATACATTCCGTTTCATCTGCTTCTGCATATGTACTGCTGACATCGTCTCTGCGTTGTTGTCGGGAGTTATTTACTCTCTGCTGCTTGAAGTTCTGCTGATAAGATCGTTGCGGTCTGTTGTGTGTGTTGAAACTCCCGCTGTGTTCACGTTTCGCTGGTGGATTATATACATCGGGTTTGTATTGATTCCAATTTTGTCGCTGTGCATGTACAATTTGTCTCGAGTTTATCTCCATCGGCTGTGGTCCTTGATTGTGTTGCTGCATATTATCGTATTGCTTCTGGGGTTGATAATTCGTTGTTTGGCTCGAATAATTTGGTCTTCTTTCGTTTCTGCGTTCATGTGGCATATTTTTGTGGTGCTTATCTTGAGTGAGATGTAAATGCCTGTGCACATTATCATGTTCTATTCTGCGAGCAATTGCGAATGCGTGTTCTAGATCATTTATTGTAGCTGAATATAATGATCCTCTTGTAAAGTTGTCACTCATACCATCAATGAATATACGAACTGCGTCGTCGTTAGCATTTTTAATTAGTCTGTCGATTATATTCGGCGGATCACCTGACATAGTGATTTTTGATATTATTAAATTGAGATTTTTATTTATCTCGTCGTGGTATTCAGACAGTGTGCTTCTTTTTTGCGTGATGGCTTTCATCATGTCTTGTAGCACGTATAGAGGTTCTTGATTAGAGTACGTATAATCTAATCTGTTACGTATCGCCTCAAAATTAAAAATTGTGTTATAATTAGTTAACACATTCGCGGCTGCACCCTGTATTTTACTTTTCACTATAGTCAATGCTGCTGCGTACTTACTGTGTGTTTTGAAGTTTTTAATGCTGTCCATTAATCTGGATGCTTCTTCGCGCCACGACCGATAATTTGATTGATCGCCGTTGAAAATAGGTAGGCTTTTAAATGCGTCTAACTGTATTTCACTACCATCTGTATATGTGGTTCTTATTTCCTCTAGCACAGGTATGTTTGGTACTATGCCTAATCCAGATTTTACTTCATTTAGTTTTGTTTCTAAATTAGTGTTTATTTGATTTTGGTTAGTTATTATTGCTGCTAACCTTGCATTCTCTGTGCGTGTGTGCTCTAGGGTTTGTGTTACTGTGTTGCTCCTGGTTTCTAAAGCTTCTAATCTTGCCATTAATACTGCGAGTTGTTCCATTTTGAACTCGTGTCTGTTGTCGTCGAATTTGTGTGTTTTTTTTCCTCCACATATACACTTTCACTGAATTGCTTTGCTGCTTCGTACGAAGAAGCTATATTTGTACCTGCTATGCTAGGTAATTCTTGTAACCGGTAACGCGAGTGTTCTGTTTATACTAGATTTCACTACTTGTTCCCGAGGTCCGCTCGATTGAAGTTAAAAAGTATATTTAACCTCCTGGCAGGATCGCCAATTAAAACACTTGTTTCTTACTTTTAAAATTAAACAATATTTATTTGGAACTATGTCCTTTATTATTGAAATACTTTTTACTAATTCTAAAAGGAGCTTAAGGCTACTATGTAGTTACAATAAGACTATTCATAAATTCATCATACAGTCGTATTTATATACTTTTCTTATCTATCTACAAGGAGACCCAAGCGTACAATCGTCTTGCTTGATAATGAAGAAGAGATAATATTCCAACATTGTATACAAACGATATTATCTCTTTTACATATGTTATCATTGTAGCGTTGTGTGCAAGACTGTACTAGAGACTAAAGATATCATTGAATACAAATAATGTTATCTTTTTTCTCAATATGTCTTGCTATGGATACTTAACTCGCGCGGCTATATTGAATTGATTCGGGAACGTGTTAGGTGTTGGTGGGCGATGTGCTGTATGCGATGGAAAGAATTTATTTGCGTGTAGTGGTCTGGTAATGGACAGGGCATAACTTTTGATAACTTTTTGAAATATTTATGACAAGTTTTATTGATATTGTTGTTGGCTTTTGTCTAAATGAAAAGTAATTGATGGCTTGACTATGAAACGATTCCTTGATAGAATGACGTCAATATTTGTTTTGGCATTAAGCTTTGCGGCAATGGAATGAGCCTTCATAATTGTTGAATTTGAATTTAAGTCGACCGTCAATTACAGTTCAGACATATAATTGACGGCTTTTCGGTTATTATTGAGGTCTGAAAATACAGATAATTTTTGGTCATTAGTGCAAATTAAATAACAATTAATTTTCTGTTACATTTCGAGCCATGTATGCTTGATTTAATTATATTAATCTACTAAATAGCTATTAGAACTCATTTCGATACATTCATATGCTTCTAGTTTTCAAGTTCATATGTAAACTGAAAATATTTGAAAGTGCTTATGAGCAATTTGCATTCCATATCGATGATGTTGGCAGTCGTCCAAGACATGGTTTCCCATTTCAGGTGTTTAGAGATGTTCGATGTATGGTCAACTCCATTGGCATCGTGCTGTTCGAACGAACAATATAATCCAACAATTTTTTCGGTGCTTATCGCAAAGTACAGGGTGTCCGCCGGGAACGTATACTACTTTGTTTTTCCGCCATTTTGGTAAAAATTAGTCCTGACAGTTCATATTGGGCAGTCGTGAACTAGACACGTGGCAAATTTGTTATGAAAAAATATTTGATAATAAAGCAACATGTTTTTATCGTTAAAACATTTTATCAAAATCAATCATCGATTACTGTGACGATGAGAAAGTAACGTGAAATTTTTGGGAGAAACAACGTCCCTACAAATCGCACTATTTATCGTTTAGTGAATGTTTTCGAAGAAAGAGGGTCTGTAGGTGATAGGCCCAAGCATGGACCACAAGGTACTGCAAGATCGGCTGAAAGCATTACTGCTGCTCAAGGAAGCATCAAAACAATCCATCAAGCTCAATTCGACGCCGTGCTCAGGAGCTTGGTCTTCAAAAAACAACTTTGGCCAAAATTTTTCACAAGGATTTGCATTTGTTTTCCTTTAAGATTCAGTTTACACAAGAGCTTCTTCCACAAGACCATTTACGCCACCGTACATATACCAATAAGATGTTACAGCTAGCCAATGACAACCCCCGTTTTCATGAAAAATCATAATGAGTGACGAGCCCTATTTTCATTTGAATGGTAATGTGAATAAACAGGAAAGTCGGTTCTGGGCAATGGAAAACCCTCAAATTATTCATCAGTCACCTTTGCATCCACTAAAATTTACAGTCTGGTGTGCAATTTGGTCAGGAGGAATCATTGGACCTTACTTCTTTGAAAACGGTAACTGTGAATGGGGAGCGATATCGTGATATGATTGAAAACTTTTTAATGCCACAACTGCATGCTTTGGGCTTGATTAACATATGGTATCAACAATACGGAGCCACATCGCATACAGCCAGGATTACAATGGAATTACTGCGAGACCTCTTTCAGTAACAAGTTATTTCAAGAAATGGTGATGTTGATTGGCTGCTTCGGACTTCTTTTTGTGAGGATATCTGAAAAGCAAGGTTTATGCAAACAAACCAGAAACGCTTGAGCAACTCAAACAAAATATTCGTGATGGAATTATTGAAATACCTCGTGAAATGTGTGAGAATGTAATGAAAATGCACTCAAAAGGGATCGCATTTGTGAGACTAACAGAGGCGGACATTTACCTGATATTGTATTCCATACATAATTGCCGATATTAAATAAGACATGTATCAATATAGGATCCATTCTCTTTCATTTAATCAAAAATTATAAACAACCAAAGTAGTATACCTTCCGGGTATACCTTCGGTTGCGTCCGACCGATTTACATCCTGGGTTGATTTAGCCATGGTTGGTGCATGTAACCGATTTTTAGGTTTAAAATATTGAACTTGGGTAATTAAATTTGGTATATATAGCACTTTTTTAATCGAAGGTACCTAATTCCATCGATTCCTCTCTATGACACAACGTCATGTTAAGTCAAGAGAAGTTGATATTGACATTTGTACAAAAAAAACATATGAGATTGCTGCAATCCGCTGTGAGAATAGTTTATTTGTCCTACCCGTAAGTGAATACCCCGATATCTTGACGATATATAGACATTTAAATTGTCTAAATATTCTTGTTATGGTCCACGAGTGATATATTATTTTCCACCTACCCTACGGCCAATTACACGATCAGAAACCGACTCATGCAGTAATTGAATTGTTTCTCTGTCTCTATGGCATGTGGCACTGTCGTTTTGAAATCTCAGGTTGGTCACATGCATATTTTGTAATTGTTTGAAGAACAATGGTCCGATAGTGAATTCAGCTCAAAATTTCAAAATGAGATTTATGAATGAAAATGATTTTGCTCTAAATATCAGGATCCACTTTTTGTTGTTTAAAAATCCATTCAACGAACTCTCTTTGCGCTGCACGGTCAGTTGCCTTCAGTTCTTGAGTCAGTTGAACTATGTAAGAGTGAGAACTCGGCTTCTTAAAATGCCAAATGCTGGGCTGCGATATCCCTGAATTTTTCAATTATTCTCTTCACAGATGATTGTTTAAAATCACTATGCCATATTTTGTACGAAAATTCCGGAGTGTATCTGGCAAACTTTTAATATTTCTCAACAATGAAAATGCCTTGTTCTTGTTTATAGCGCTTCATTTTTAGTAACCCCGAACTGTCGGCTGTCACATTGCTAATTTGTTAAAGTTCCATTCGAATTTTGGGTGAATTATGGGACACCATTTACAATACAACAAATTGTATTGGGGAGATATTAAATATTTTCTAAGCTTATTACATATTTCGATTATTATATTGTTTTATTTCAATAACTAATATTGTTGTGAGTATTACGTTTATTTGAAATCGTTAAAAAGTTTTTGGAAAATGTCGCTATTACTTAAACCATTAGTCTTGGGTATCATCAAAATCATCAAATCCAAATGCATTCAGCCGTTTACCATCCATATGCCTGCACAGCCTGACTGAAGTACTTTTTGTTGGCTTTTTATATTATCTTAATGCTAAGTTTGATTAAAATCTCGATTTCGAATATTATTGTGATTGAGATTATTTGTTGTTTCGTATTTGGTAGCCTTAAAATATGGTAATCTTCAGATTTATTTGCAAAAACCTAACCTTTTAATTACGCAAAGATAATATTTATATTCTCAACCATTTTCCTTCTCAAATGCACAAATCAGATACTCAAGGTTTAAGATACAAATATGGAATATCACCCATCTATAAATCATCCGTTATTTATTGAGTCTAAAAGCAAATGCATGTACCTACACTCAGCAGAAAATATCAATTTCCAATTTCAACCCAACAATCCCTTTTCAAATTTATTGCGATCGACCTCTCGAGGATACTCTTTCAAGCGTCTTCTCCGAAATTAATTACAACGCCAGGCACGTATGGAAATCAATTCTGAAAATACACCCAGTATAAGGTGAATATATTTTTGGTAGAGTTTGGCATGCCTGTGTGCTTCGGTCTCATAATCACCCTTCAATTATAAGGAAAATTAAAATGCCCCAATGAGTTGCTTCGGTCGAGCCGAAATGAAGCCACCGATAGTAATTTCATGTAATTCCACTAGGATTCCACGTCTAGTCACAGTGGCACCCGCTTCAGACTTCAGAGTAATTTGCGTCTCCGGTAATTAATTTAGTCACTTCCGCCAGCGCACGCTGACCAATTGGCGAGGGGGAACATTTTCTTGAATATGCTGTCATCCTGTTCCGATTGCTTATTTCCCTTTCTGAGAAATATTTCTCTGTGACCCTGCGTCTCCGTTATGAATTGGAGGTGGCACTTTCGCCGGGTAATCGGTGAAAGGAAGCAGAAGTTCAACGGGAAGTTAAATGATTTATTTTTACTTAATTAAAGTGGCAATGAGGAAAACGACTTTAAGTAAGACCTCCTTAAAAGCGCTTCTAGGTGTCCGTTGCAGGGAAGGTCCTTTATTAATTAATCAAATACACAACTGGTTGAATGGCAAACTGCAAATGCTGAAGGGCACTTGTAGGTGTATGTGTGCCTTTGTAATTTCAAAGATAAATTGCCTTGAGGTAGGTTATAATTCTGTGAAACGAATGGGGTCTATTTTGCGGAGAGCATTTCAGTCGGATGGCTTCCCTTAGGCACGATGAATGGGATGAACTTAATAAGGTCATAAAAGGCAACATAATTGCCTTGGAAACGCAGTTAATGCGAAAGGGACTTAGGAACGAAAGTCGGAGTTAGAGTTGCATAGCAGAATTCCCTTCTGGCAGATGTCCTGCAACTAGCGCGAGGCGTAAGTATGAAATGTTTCGTTTAGATTATCTTAAGAAGTACTTAGATTTGATAAATGCCGCAAATAAATTCTCAAAGTTAGCGTTGAAATGGTCTTGCGTAGAATTAGTGCGGAAAGCCCATTAACAGTTGAATGACTGTGGAAAGAGTAATGTTGAAGATGTGTAGTACCACTTGTACAAAATGGTTGAAATTTATTACACTCGTGCGGCCTTGTAAATATGTTTATGTTGCTTATCTCTTGACTTTGTTAATAGCAAAATATTTTCAGATGAACCCATTAAAGTTCTGCGTGACATAGCCCATTGTGTGAGTAGTAGTTCGAGTGGGAAAACATTCAATAATTTTTCTTTTGCAGATGCGTGCTGATGAATGATTCAATAGAATAGCCATTAACAGTTTTTTTCTTATTAATTTATTTATTTTTGGACTAACCATGATTAAATAACTATTTTTACATATAAAAAAAACACACATAACCAGGCCTGCTATGGCTGGGGTCAACAATTAAGGCGGTTTTCACTTTAACTAAAAAACTTGTAGTGTCTGTTAAGTTTAATCAAAACCAATTCAATAAAATTGTGTAATTGTCATATGGGAAGAACCTTTAATTACATGAATAAAAGCAAAAAAAACAATGGCATAGAATTATGACCAAAACAAACTTGGGTACGAAGTTTAAAGAAAACCGGTCAAGCTGTTTATGCTGGACAGACGGACACAATTTCAAAAGAATTTTATCATAGTTATGTTAGAATGAATTCAAATCTTCCCGGTTCAACATATATTTAAAGAGAAGTCAGAACAAAACAATTAACAATGGTTTTCCGATTACCTAGAAACAAATGGTTTAATAATCCAGTTATGTAACCCATACATGTATATCTGCGTTGCAAAATCATGGATATCCCTGGATATCTCAAAGACTTTCGATTGACTTTGGCAAAGGACTTTGCTTGCCAAATTGACAGCAATTGGACTTCCCTAAATACTGTGCGGTTAGAAATGTTTGCGAATAGTGGTAGATGGCGTTTCCTCTGCAAATGCTGGGGTACCTCGTAGATCCCATATATTCTTGCGGTTTATTAATAATTTTTTGAATACACAATATAATCGCATTTTTAGTTTTGCAGATGCTAGTATTCTTATAGCGAATAGCTCAAATTGAAAGCCTATTACCACTGCACATCGGCAGAGATTCGAACAAATCTCCTATATAAATGAAGATCTACAAGGGGAGGGGTAAACTAGCTCAATTCAACTCAAGAAAAATGCAGTATACAAATAGAGAACACAGACCTCAAATCGGAAGAATATTTGCATCTGCATGACATCACAGTTCAGTCGTCATGGCAACAATATGAGACTTCTTTTGCAAATCAGCAGCGTCCAAACTAAGTTACCTGGGTTCGATTCCCATTCGTAGTAGCTCCGTGATGATCTGACAAATCATCCGAGTATTATCGATTAAGAAAAGCTTAACTTAACTGCTGTTCATAGTCGGCGTGTACTTCCGTGCAAAGAAGTACACACGCATGCATGAATGGTGGTGAGAAAAAGCTATGCTCTGTGAACTAACGAGCATGTTGTGCCATTTTAGATGATTTCGATAACTTTTTATTTAGATAAACTTCCAGAAGAATATATAAAATCTAAAATAGTTCAAAAATTGAGCCATTAATGATTTGCATGTTTATATAAACTATCGGTTCAAACCGTCCAACAACAACAACAGCTGGATATTCAAAACCAATGAAATATATCAGTCATTTTTGTATTTACATTTGTTTAAGATGAATATCTAAGCGTCACCTTCATCAAGTTATTATCTTAGTACTAAAACAAAAACAATTTTTTTCCTGTTAACGGTATCATACATAAGTGAATCATTTATTAGAATAAAGTGTGTAACTTAACTCATACAGCTATTTCTTACACCTT
The DNA here is from genome assembly GCA_949824845.1 of Rhingia rostrata. NCBI lineage: Eukaryota > Metazoa > Arthropoda > Insecta > Diptera > Syrphidae > Rhingia > Rhingia rostrata. The sequence goes on along the minus strand of OX463758.1, from coordinate 89,746,776 downwards.
TTCGGAATGGCTTTCTTTATTACGATAATAAAAGTACCTTTTAATGGAGCTAATTATTTCAATAAATTAAGCAAATGCATGAAGGCGCATGTTGCATAGAACATAACAGTAAAATACAAATACCAATCGACACTTCTATAAACACCAACAAAAAGTTCCTAAAAACACGTACAATATTGTTTACCTACCCATACCTGATTGTCCAGCACTGGTTAAATCCGTAATAAAATCTTATCAGCATTTGGTGAATGAGATTGCCTTACCTTTATTCAAGCCGATTAAGTAAATGTGACAAATGTGTTTTATTTTTATAAAAAATAAGTTTATTTTTTTACCGTAGTACGACTCAACAATATCTACGTAATTAAAAACTAAATCCTTTCACCTTCCGCTGACCTCAGTAGTAACTGCTTTCCTGACGGTTTGGCTCGATTGTTACTCTTGCGTAAGGACTGTTTATGCCTACCTTCCTTCGCATTGTGACACCCCGATTTGGCCGCAATCCCATCACAATTAGCCAAATTCCGGCTGCACAAAGGATAAGCAGGAGAAGAATCATCGATCCGTATACCCATCGTGGCCAACGGTCGCATGAAAAGTCATTTACACGAACATTTGAAAGTTTCATGCCACGCAAACTCGATGGGCTTATGCAGCGGCCATTTGTTTCGATTTTCAACTCCTTCACCCACACCATCTCACAGTCGCACCGAAGTGGCATTCCATTCAGATCGAGTTGCTTAAGTTTGTAGAAGATTGGCGAAAGAGTTTGGTTAAACGTTCGCAGCGCCGATCCACGGAAGCTCAGAACTTCCAAGCTGTTGTTTGCAGACTCCGTCCCAAAGGCATACTCATGAAATGATGTTAAACGGCGACAGTTTTGAAAACTCAAAGCCTTAAGTTTTGAGAGATGAGATAACGAATTGACCTCAACCGATTTGAGACTCGGCATGTCTTCAACATATAGGATCTCTAGTTCGGTAAGTCGTAAGGTGTGATTTTGTAAAAGGCTAGGAATAGGATTATCACTTATGTCGAGTTCCTTCAGTCCCAAGGGCAGAGAGTGTGGAACTGCTACGAACTTGTTGTCTCTCAGACTCAACAAAGTTAAAGGAGCCTTCTCTGGCAAATGGATTTCAGTTAGACCACACCGCTCTAGTTTTAAAGTACTAAGTTTCGGATGAACTCCAAATTGTGAATAAAAATCTAACTCCTGAATGCCATCTGTGTTATTCAGCTTTCGATTCCATGAAAGATCTAAACTATCCAATGTGCTTAGATATAAAAAAATATTTGCTCCGATTACTTGTAAGTTATTGTGCGCCAAGTTAAGCACTTGTAGATACCTAAGACCAGCAAAGGCATTCGTCGAAATAGTTTGAATAGCATTCCAGCTAAGGTGCAATTCACGCAACATTGTCAACTGCAAAAAATTCTTCTCCACCAACTCGGAGATATTGTTATGCATCACGTTCAACACTTTCAGACTATTGCTCTCAAAGTTAGGTACAAACTCTAATTTATTCCAAGATATATCCAAAGAATCCGCAAACAAAGGTAATACATCGCCAGGAAAATCCGACGATCTTAGATCCTTGAAGCTGCAATCGATTCGAACCGCTTGTAGACCCCATGGTGGCTCATTTTCATTAGTACAATCACAGGCCCGACGTGACACACTACCTGTACGACTTTCGTCCGAATAGCACAATCTATCCATTAGCAAATCCTCCTCCGCGGATATCGCAGAGAAGAAGAGCACACTCGCTAGCACCAAATACCGTAGATTCATTACAATACCGCGTTAAAAGAAGACGACGTTTCACATCTAACAAGTTCGGTTATTAATCAACTGAATTAAAATGAATTTAAAGTAAAACACCCTAAACGCATTTTCAGTGGTGACGATGCCTGATGGGTAATCTTATCGTGCCCAGTAAATATTGATAAGATAAAATTGGTTACGATACTGAGAACGGGACTACAAGTGGGAGGGGTAATTTAAAAATAGATAAAGTGGTTGCACAGTTAACTCAGTTTGTAGGCTGTCGTTTGTTTTGACATTTCGAATAATTTCTCCCTAAACTCGATTCCACCCCCTTTCACTGTAAGATCGGACAGGAAACTCTGCTTTTATCGCACAAAGCTTAACTAAGCTTTGGATTCGTCGCATCGCTTGTGTCGGCGAAATTCACTTTGTGAAGTGAGACATGAAAGAAATATTTATTTTCGAATACATGTTATCAACGGCAAAGGTCAGGTGGCCAGGTGAGTGAAAGTGGATGATGTAATAATATGTTGGAGCTGTTTTGATGACAATTGCTTACCAAGCCATTTAAAGACGTGTTAAGGAATAAATTGGTCTACAGAGAAACTTGTAATTTAAATGAGCAAATTTGGCTCACTTGTTGAAAGTGGTCATTTTGTTTTTGTGGAATGTCTAAGTTTAACAAAAACCTTATACAGGGTGGGGCATAATAAATGTAAAGCTGTGTTTTTTTTTAACATTTAAATGTCAAAACAGCAGAAAGTAACAAGAACGTGACAAATTGCTATAGCGATTTTTTATATAGTAGATGGTAAATATCCGTTTTATAGGAGGAATCGTTGGTATTGAGAAAATAACTAAATATCACAAATTATGTGCAACTGTGATTATAAGAACTCCTAAATTGCACATTTATTCAGATATTATACTTCATTCAGCGGTGCAGTGCAATAAATTCCCAAAAATCCCGCGGGGAAAAACTGAGTAGTAAAAGTTGAGAAGTTAAATTTCTTACGATGGCTGCCATTTCGTGATGAATGGTTTTCCAAATACGCCAGGAAAGTCGGTTGTTGGCGTGGACTTCAGATTTGAGATAACTACAATGGAAAAAGTCCATAGGGGCTAAACAAGAACTGCATGGATGCCAAGTTATGTCGCCTCAAGAAAATATCACGATCTGGTGGTAGAGTGGTATTGGGCGTGTGTCAAATTGCTCCTTACTTCTGAAGCAATGTTCTATGGTTAAGTTTAGCATTTCAGTCACAAAAAAGTCGTTAAACACCTTCACATAACGCTATGAATTTTCTGCAACTGCACATCCCCTTACATCTTCAAAAGTTATGGGCACATGATTACTAAAGCCGACATCGCAGCCCATGCTGTTACTTTAGACGAATGAAGGGGTTGCTTATGGGTTCGTTTCGAAACCGTCGCACAACAGCAGGCGCAGTTCTGCTTACTCACGTGTTTATTAAGATGAAAATAAGATGTTGCTAAATGCTTAAGAGCGTTCATGTGCCTGATTTTCAATTTTTTAAATCTCTGAATGGCATCCTGGGTCCATATTTCTTACATATCAATTAAATTCAAAAGGTTATTATAAAATAACCTAGAGTATTTTATAAAAAATGGTGTGATGATAAATCAATTCACCTATAAATCACTTATTCTCTTCACACTATTACACAGGCCTCTTAAAATGAAAGTGATGCTTGGCTCATCATTTAAATAACAAAAACCTCGAATATTGCGACGCTCCTTAGCAAGCTATATAATATATATAAGCTATAGTTGTTTAAAGTTTAATAAAAACAGTAGACCCGTTTTTGAGAAATGTCGATACAACCAAATCCGTTACACAGGAAGTATCATTCAATTTAAGTCTATAGTTGCAAGTTAAAAATAAAAATTAAAAGATAATTGTATCGTAGGAAAAAAATAAAAAAAAATCATTTGGAATATATAAAACATAACAAAAGTAGTTTAAGTCTAATCAACAAAAAACATTTATAAACAATATATGACTAATTTGAATTCACTCACACATTGACTGATATCGTTTCGGGCTTTTACCATTGACTGTAATGTTCTGGCCAGAAACGTTTTTAAAAAGTACGGACCAATTATTCCACCAACCCATAAAGCACACCAGTTTATGTGGATGTTACGGTGTTTCAACATACATTTGAGGATTTTCATCACTCCAAATAAAACAGTTTTGTTTTTTGACTTGTAAATTCCACCAAAAGTGATGAAGCTAAAAAAAATCGCTTATGAATATTGTGAACAACGGCAATCTTGTTTTGAGCCACAGGATCACCTAGCATCTTGTACGATGTGGATTTTGTAAGCACGCAAATCAAGATCTTTCCGCAAAAAAAGTGGATGGACACATTTGCAACTCCTGTGCATGATGGCGGATAGACTGATTCGGGTATTCCTCTACGCTACGCTTAAAGCAGCAATGCCTTCTTATGTACGCTCTGTTCGAAGTCTCTGTGGATGCGTATTATAATTAAGAGTAAACGTGGTGCGAAAAAGTTTCATTCTCAATCGAAACTTTTTGCTCTGATGGATAATTGTTTTAATCATAAAATGGACGTAGATAGGTATTTCGAACAGAGCCATTAAATTACAAAATAAATTTACACAATTTGGAAGCGTTGTTCAGACGTCAGTCTATTCATATTGAAACTGCAAGCCCATTTAGTTAATGGCCGTGTTCCGGATTTTAATTTTACGAAGTAAACTTTGCTGATGCATTATTCTCATTGGTCCACCATGCATTTTTTTGACCAATGAGAACAGTATTTTGGGAAATCTAAAATGCGGAGCACGGCCATTATAAATATATAGACTGCTAGTTTAATGTCAATTTCATACGCTTCTGCGAGAAAATGTGTTCCAAAACAGCACAAGCGCCATTGTTTTACTGCGGATTACTAAAGAAACACATGCCGTCATCAAGCTTAAATTTCCATAGTACTATGCTAAAAAAATAGCGACATCTTGTACCAAGAGATTCTTTTCCACAGCGACATGTAGCGTCATCTATTCAAAAGTTGGAATACTTCAAAGAGTGATTTCAAAAAAAAATCTGAAATAACAAACATTGCTTTACTTATTGACAAATAAACTGAACAAGTTTTGTAAATTTATTTCTTACTAATGTTCATATTACATCAATTTCTTTTGCAATGTAATGACGCAAACGATTGTTTTGCCTGCATAGACATCCGCAGTGAAACAGTGGCGTGTATGTAGTTTTGGAACATACGTGAAGTTGACTACAAGCAGTCCATATATAATAAGTCAATGCCCAAATCAAACAAAAAATAAATCACTTGACAACTGATAAAATGGCCGCCAGTTAAAAGAGTGTTACCAACTTAAAGTTCTATACCTCTGAAAACAAACACCCATTACAAGCCTTAAATGTGAATTTATTTGATGAAGGCAAGCCGCGTTTTTCTTACCTTTTTTGTCCTTTAAGGTCTATCTACTGTATCCTTTGCTTAAAAAGCTTCTCCACCAGCTCTAGTCTTCGGCTGCAGAGTTATTGACCATTCGTCCGAATCATTCGTCAAAACAAGTTTTTTTCTTGTGTCATGTCATTTTTATCAATGGAAAAGGTATTTTGTAATAAATTTTGGCAATTTAATTGCCAGAGGGACTAAAATGCAAGTATTTAAAAAAAACTATACGTTGAATTTGGATCAAGTCACGCATCCAGTGATCTAGCCAGGGCATTCACTGATGACTGACTGGGTACTTTAAAACTTGGAGTGCTGAAGAGTCACTCGACCTAACGCAATCTGCCCTATTCGCCTTATAAAATAATACTATCCCAAACTAAAATACGTCCCTTGCCGCTTTGATTGATTGATGAGAGTTAATTAAATGCTGAGCTTCCAACGGGTTTCTTTTATTGGCTACCCCTAACACCGGTTTGATTTCATGATAGATCTGTTATGCCGCATGGGCGTACGTTATTCAGATTATAAAGATGTCTATAAAAAAAACAAAACAAATTCAATATAAGGGACAACAAACTAGATACGTTGATTATTTCCAACAAAATTCAAAGTGGTGATGCTGAAATACATAACTTTCATCTAATGGTCACCATATGGAAAAGTTTAACGTAAGCCTTGTCTATTCCACTCACAAGTCTAATCAACAAAAAACATTTATAAACAATATATGACTAATTTGAATTCACTCACACATTGACTGATATCGTTTCGGGCTTTTACCATTGACTGTAATGTTCTGGCCAGAAACGTTTTTAAAAAGTACGGACCAATTATTCCACCAACCCATAAAGCACACCAGTTTATGTGGATGTTACGGTGTTTCAACATACATTTGAGGATTTTCATCACTCCAAATAAAACAGTTTTGTTTTTTGACTTGTAAATTCCACCAAAAGTGATGAAGCTAAAAAAAATCGCTTATGAATATTGTGAACAACGGCAATCTTGTTTTGAGCCACAGGATCACCTAGCATCTTGTACGATGTGGATTTTGTAAGCACGCAAATCAAGATCTTTCCGCAAAAAAAGTGGATGGACACATTTGCAACTCCTGTGCATGATGGCGGATAGACTGATTCGGGTATTCCTCTACGCTACGCTTAAAGCAGCAATGCCTTCTTATGTACGCTCTGTTCGAAGTCTCTGTGGATGCGTATTATAATTAAGAGTAAACGTGGTGCGAAAAAGTTTCATTCTCAATCGAAACTTTTTGCTCTGATGGATAATTGTTTTAATCATAAAATGGACGTAGATAGGTATTTCGAACAGAGCCATTAAATTACAAAATAAATTTACACAATTTGGAAGCGTTGTTCAGACGTCAGTCTATTCATATTGAAACTGCAAGCCCATTTAGTTAATGGCCGTGTTCCGGATTTTAATTTTACGAAGTAAACTTTGCTGATGCATTATTCTCATTGGTCCATCATGCATTTTTTTGACCAATGAGAACAGTATTTTGGGAAATCTAAAATGCGGAGCACGGCCATTATAAATATATAGACTGCTAGTTTAATGTCAATTTCATACGCTTCTGCGAAAAAATGTGTTCCAAAACAGCACAAGCGCCATTGTTTTACTGCGGATTACTAAAGAAACACATGCCGTCATCAAGCTTAAATTTCCATAGTACTATGCTAAAAAAATAGCGACATCTTGTACCAAGAGATTCTTTTCCACAGCGACATGTAGCGTCATCTATTCAAAAGTTGGAATACTTCAAAGAGTGATTTCAAAAAAAATCTGAAATAACAAACATTGCTTTACTTATTGACAAATAAACTGAACAAGTTTTGTAAATTTATTTCTTACTAATGTTCATATTACATCAATTTCTTTTGCAATGTAATGACGCAAACGATTGTTTTGCCTGCATAGACATCCGCAGTGAAACAGTGGCGTGTATGTAGTTTTGGAACATACGTGAAGTTGACTACAAGCAGTCCATATATAATAAGTCAATGCCCAAATCAAACAAAAAATAAATCACTTGACAACTGATAAAATGGCCGCCAGTTAAAAGAGTGTTACCAACTTAAAGTTCTATACCTCTGAAAACAAACACCCATTACAAGCCTTAAATGTGAATTTATTTGATGAAGGCAAGCCGCGTTTTTCTTACCTTTTTTTGTCCTTTAAGGTCTATCTACTGTATCCTTTGCTTAAAAAGCTTCTCCACCAGCTCTAGTCTTCGGCTGCAGAGTTATTGACCATTCGTCCGAATCATTCGTCAAAACAAGTTTTTTTCTTGTGTCATGTCATTTTTATCAATGGAAAAGGTATTTTGTAATAAATTTTGGCAATTTAATTGCCAGAGGGACTAAAATGCAAGTATTTAAAAAAAACTATACGTTGAATTTGGATCAAGTCACGCATCCAGTGATCTAGCCAGGGCATTCACTGATGACTGACTGGGTACTTTAAAACTTGGAGTGCTGAAGAGTCACTCGACCTAACGCAATCTGCCCTATTCGCCTTATAAAATAATACTATCCCAAACTAAAATACGTCCCTTGCCGCTTTGATTGATTGATGAGAGTTAATTAAATGCTGAGCTTCCAACGGGTTTCTTTTATTGGCTACCCCTAACACCGGTTTGATTTCATGATAGATCTGTTATGCCGCATGGGCGTACGTTATTCAGATTATAAAGATGTCTATAAAAAAAACAAAACAAATTCAATATAAGGGACAACAAACTAGATACGTTGATTATTTCCAACAAAATTCAAAGTGGTGATGCTGAAATACATAACTTTCATCTAATGGTCACCATATGGAAAAGTTTAACGTAAGCCTTGTCTATTCCACTCACACTGTGAAAAGCCGATTATAGGCATTTAGAATACCTGTACATGTCGTACATACCTAAATCTACTTTTACATATAGAACTCTAGCATTAGGGATAATACTCCATAGCGGACAAGCTAAAATCGCCAATCAATATCTACCAACATACAGTAGGAGGAAAGCGAGGTTCCAACATATATATATATATATATTTTTTGAAACCTTATCTCACGAGCCCCACGACCACCACCTCTACCACATCCGTTTAAGCACTAAATGCCAATGTCTATTATTAATTTTTCTTGAATAGCATTCCTTTTTGCCTACTCAAATAAAGGGAGAGAATCCCATTTTCCCACATTCCGATCCTAGCAAAACCGAGGAAGAAGCTATGAGTGTAATTCACCTGCATATCCCTACTTATGGCCTGCTAGCGCGTTGTGGTCCCACCAAACAAAAAAACAGCTCCAAATGGGATAAGTCGACGACGAGCGTTATAAGCTCGCACGTACCCCTACAGGACAAGGTGACTACGTGAATGGAAAGGAGCCACGTGGAAGTGTGGACCTTAATGGCGATAGCATTAGGTATTTATCTTAGGTTATTTAATTTCATTTTCTAATGCTTGGCCACAGTGGAAAGAACTTCGATACAAACATACACACAATTCTCACAGACACAAACGAATAAAATGCTTTTAGTGAACGAAAGCCGATGGAATTCCTTAGTCAATTGTGGAATGTGGGTGGGAGCATACAATGGTTATATTTAGTGCGCTCCTACAAGAAAATCTACCCAGAAAAGTCGTAAATATGAATGGAACTCCCAAGGAATTGTTAGTTAAAGCGATTTGTGTGCGCACGAGTTTTCGGATAGGATTCTCGTGTAAAGCCAGAGTAAATAGTGACATTAATTGGCGCACAACGAACAGGTGGTTTGTGTTCCACAGGCAACAAGGAATATAATATGTAGATATGAGTGGCATGAGACATGGAAAACATTTTTAGAAAGCAAACCACTGAAGAAAAGGTTGAAGATATGAATTAAATACCGACACCTTGATCCAAATGGACATTCATACTTTTTTCTCGGGAGGCATTTTGTGTGTTGACCATTTTCTAGCACAGCTTATATTTTCTTAAAAAATTTGTTTGTCAAATCGTGGCTTTGTAAATATTAATTTAAAAAAAGAAGAAAGGGTACAAACCGCCCGCAATTGTCTTTCATTTACAACAAACTCAACGTAAAATGGGAGTGGTCTTATGTATTAGTATGGAAATCATTTGCTATATATTCTTTGGGAGCGGGCAGTTGAAATAAAACCAAGTCATACTTTTTGTAAAACATAATAGACCTTGAAATACTAACGGGCCGACTACTGGATATTTGAAAAATCGCACTTTACTTTTCTTGTCATAAATAATTTCCGTCTAACAAAACCTACTTGAAATACCCACATCAAGCTCCATACTAAATTATGCAATTTTAACAATAACAAACGTTATAAAATTAAACTGTTGAGTTTTGATTGCACCAAAACACTATCGAATTAGCCTTACCTCCTAAAAAGTAAGAGATAGTATACACCAAACCACAGGTGAGCAATAAGACTAGTCCTCGAATATCGTTCTTATGTATGGAGTTCGTCGCCAAACACATGCATTGAAAAGATGATACCTGTTACAACCGTTTTTTTTTAATCTCCAACATTCAGCTCAGACCTATTGATTTTGTTAGTGATGTTAAACTTAATAACTTCTATGTTCTGTTGAATGCATATTATATGCTGTGACAAATCTCTGCTCGTAGATGCTGCTTGTATCAAGCTCGCTAATCAGTCTAAAAAAAATAAAGAATGTTTCTGACATTCAAAACCCTTTATCTAGTGGCTAAAATATGTTATTGTTGCTATCCTAAGTGCATATAACCTGTACACCGTTCAACTTTATGTGTTAAATTATTTTTGTTATCTCTTAAAATATTATACCTTTGCTTAATCTAGCTTACTGGCCCTTGGTGGGTACCCTGAGCTTATCACAAAAAATTTTATTTTTCCCTTTCGGTCTTATTTGCAATGAAAAAAAGAATCTTTGAACCATGTAATTTAAACAAAATTCTATCTTCAAACTAATTGCTTAAAATTGAGTCTTTGTATGCCCGGCCAACATGCATGGAACACCACTGATATGGTGAACAACCCCCACCCCATTATTTAGCCACCAAAATTCGGTGCGATGCCTTTAAGCACCAGTTTTATCGCATTCTGAATTTAACCCTTGAAAAAAGTTGGCTACTTTGAAACAGTCTTTCCATAATGCCACCAAGCCCTGGCCAGACAAGCATCTACGTTTTTGTTAAAATACAGAAACTTATGAAGTCAGACGCCAAGATATTTACTTCACTTCTCACACTAAAAGGGATGTCCATTCTGTAATGATACACAAAATGTTTCAATTTCTGGGGTCGTTAAAAGCTCTAAGCTATAACGTTCTTAACAGACTTGTTTCGTTTTTTCGAAAACCATGCAGCCATTTTGTGTAATTGTAGTGGCTTTTCGAAAATAACACATGGATTCCCAGGGAAAATTTTTTCGTCATTACTAATTACTATTCAAAGTTCAATGTTGATGTGTATTCTAGATTTGTTAACTTAACAAATCTAAAAAGCAAGTTATAGCATCTTGGGATAGGGTGATACAATTATGGAAACCTTATCCAAATGGATTTATATAATATAATTTAAGTTATTACAATACTGTTAATTAAATAAAAATAAAGAAAAAGAACAAAACTCTGTTCGGGTTCTTCTTATGAATCCATTTATCTCTCTTACGCAATTCCCTTAAACCTTCTAATTAAAGAATTACGAAAACATCTCGAGCCTTAATTAGCTTCTTGTAAAATGGAAATCTTTTGAAAACAACTGACGCTGTTTTTGTTTATTCTCCTCAAGTTGATTTTAATTTAATCTATCAATCGATAATTAGGAGCAAAATAGGTCATTTCCATTTAAACACGAAAGCAGCGTCTAATGAACCTCCATAATGCTAACATTATTTCAGCTGTACCCACTCCCTTTCTAAGTTAAAACTTTCATCTGTACTTGTTCCCACTCAAGGATAAACGCAAAAAATATCATTTCAATGAACAAAAAAAAGGCAGACAGGATACCTACGTCTGTTGTCGCTCAAAACACAAACCTCTCTATTTGTTGCAATGGTAATCCATGAAATATTGTTGAGGGACAGATACAATGTATATCCAATATGTGCGCGGGGTATAGCTCGAAGCTGTAAAGCTTGATTCATCAAATAAAAATTCACCAGAGGAGTACTTCTCTTCGTTATTTGCATATAAAAGGAAATTATCGCAATCTCTGGTTGCAAGGATTCTATTTTCATCTACGAGTTCCGCTGTAAATTTGCACAAAAGAAAAAAGAAGAAAACCCTCAATACATCCTGTCCTTACTACATAGACTAAGAAGTGAGTTTGTATGATGCCAAGGTAGGAGCGAGAGGTGGGCCAGCTCTGTAGTAAAGGGCGACTTGGGTTGAATAGATATTGCCTTATAAGCAGAATTTTCCGCTGTGACCCGAATCCGAAATAATGCGCCTGAAATAACCTGGGAAGAAAGGAAATCCACCCATATTTTCGGGTGCGTCTATTGTGTCTGGTTTCAGCTTTGTAAATTTTGTGGGCATCGTTGTGTACACCAAAAAACCTCATGTTCTTCGTCTCGAATTCCGATACAGGGATGTTCCCATTTTTTTTTGCTTATTTCTTTTTTTAAAGAGCCACAAAGAAGTAAAGGATTTTATGTTGATCGGTAATCCGTTTTATTTGGATTTTATATTTTCCTTTGTTAAAAATTTATAACATACTATACCTACACGTAATTGGTTTATTTAGCTTGGGGTATGATTAGAATAGAATTTGGGATTGCTTGCCATTTAAAGTCGAGGTGATACTGAAGGTGCAAAATATGAAAATTCTTATTAGTCAAGATTTTTGAAGGAGGTTATGGACATAACGTAACACTGAACCTATGAATCAAAATAATTTTGCTACTAAATAAACTCGTAAGCCTTCAGGGGTAGCCAAAAGTAGACTGTGTGAATATTATGCTGATTGCGCCTTTGATTAAAAATCTAACTAATTACTAATTGTAAAAATAAACTTACTATACTTTAGCCTAATGGGCGAACATTTTTAATAGCTCTAATGGCTCTGAATTGAAAAAAAATTGACGCAAATTGAGCAGTTTGGCCAACTTTCTCCCTGTGTGCGTGGACACTTTGAACATTAAGCGTGCCATCCCAAATTGAAGCCAAATCATTAATTACTTTTCTGTAGTTTATCTTTTGGGTTTTCTGGCTTTTGAGAAAAAATGTGTAAAGTTGAAAATTAAGGTGTTGTCGTGTTTAAATGCAGTAAACATTTAAGGTTTTTGTCTTTGAGAAGAAAAAAGAAAATTTGAGATAGTAGATAGTCGTAAATACGTTTAATTACGGTGAATTATTGTGAATAGTATACGGAAACCCTGTTACTGCTTTAAAGAGGACAGTTTTAGAGGCTCTTGTGTTAACTTGATTCACAAATGTCGAAACCGAATTGATTTTTGACTCCAGATTAAGTTAGATTCTATGCGATTTAAAAATAAGTTTTTTTTTTTTGTATAAAGGTTTTTTTTTGTGTTTTCAGTTATGCATTTATATATGACTATTTTTGTTAGTTATAGGAAAGTGTAAAGTAAAACCTATAGGACAGAAGTATTTTCGGATTACATGTGAAAAACAACAAATCAAACTTAATAAAAAACGTGAGACTAATTAATCCTAAAATATTCTAATCCCTGGCCCTGACATGTGATTTTTAACATGCCAATTTTTTGATAGAATTAGTTCGAAACTTACTTCTTTCAGAGATCGTCATCAATCACATAACAGGACCTAGCTTAACTAAGCCTAAGAGTTCGCCACCAGTATTAAATTCAGTTTAGTCTATTTGTGTTATTTTTTATCTTTTCCAGGTATGCTAATACAGATTTTTACTGTAACCCCTGGACTCAACAGCCACGTGAAGGAAAAAAGGAACGTTCGTTGAATTCGATTAATAACCATGAATCCAAAAACACGAATGTCTCCGATTTAATGAATGAATCCATTTTTGAAGTAATTTCTAAAAGTCTAAGTTTCTAAGGAATTTGTAAAAGTCACAGGATGACGATAAAACAATCCAGAAAGAAGCTCATTTTCCACGACATTTGCGTGACGTGCAAAATGATTTCTCCCGAGGTTGAGTATTACGTTATCGATTCTGATTATGTACTCCAGAAAAATCTAGTTGGTTTTTATTTGATCCGTGGAGTGTCGATAATCTAAATGTGCACTCCTAAATATAAGCATGCAAGAATTATTAAATTCTTAGTGATGACGAAGTTAAGAATCTTCTTTTTTATCAAGATTTTATGAAGCATTTACGCAAATCATTTACTAGGACTACAGCACTGTAACATTGAACATAAAACTTTTCAAATATCATGATTTTAAAATGACTCGTAAAGAGTTCTTTGGTTGCGAGGAAAGTTTATATAATTAATCAATATAAGAGAGGCTTGTACCGATTTTGATGATTCGCACCAATTCAAGCTAGTCTCCGGCCAACCAAAAAGAATTCCAAAGAAAATTCCAGAAAAAAAATATTATGAACACATTAAATCCTCTACATAAATAAAAATCAAATATCGTTCGTTGGGAACCGCATCACTTGATTAGGGCCGCACCGATTGAGCAAATCTTTTTTTTAAGTGTTCATCATATCCAAACATAAGTTTTTACTAAAAGAAAAACTTTTTTTGATTTATCTATAATCGAAGAACGGGTACACCGATTTGGCTAGTTTTTTTTTAATGTTCGTAGTAATCCAATTTATGCTTCCCATCCAAACCGACTGATGATATTTTGCATCAGATGCGTTTACAATGTTACATCCAAATTTACAACTACGCGAGGGTTTGATATTACTTGATTGATGTCGGACAAGGTATTATCCGACTTAGGAATGACAGCTTCCAATCGTTCGATGCACGACGCATGTATTCAACAGTTGCGACGCTAAATACAATATGCGTACGGCGCTCTCATGAAAGGTATGAGCAAAGGAACTAATTGGACTTTTGATCAAATTTCACTTACAATTGCTTCATCAGGAATTACATCTATATTTTTAGAAAGCGATCAAACTGCTAATTCAGCACTCAAGTCACCATTGAATATGCAAAAAAATCCAAATTCAACGTACAAAATTTTCAAGAACAGTGCGATGGTTAAAGTTTTGCAGAAAAGCAAACTGATCGTTTGGGATGAGTGTACAATTGCGCATAAAAAGTCATTGGAGGCATTAGATAACACTATGCAAAATTTACGAAAAAAAAACATAGATGGTTTGGTTGCGATTATTCTGTTGACAGATGATTTTCGCAAATATTGCCAGTAATTCCAAGGTCAACGCCAGTCGATAAACTTAACGCATGTTTAAAGTCGTCCGTTTTATGGAAACACTTAAAAAAACTCAAACTGACTACGAACATGCGTGTCGATCTGCAGAACGACCAATCTGGAGAAGTATTTTCAAAGCAATTGCAGGACATCAGCAACTGCAAAATCACAGTTGAAATTTCCCTCGGCTTTATTCAATTTCCCGCCGCTTTCTGTCAGCTTACCGAATCAAAATCCGAACTCATAGGAAAGGTTCTTCCAATCATTGCACAAATTTGCAAAAATCATATTGGTTGAGCGAACGTGCTTCATTAGCTGCGAAAAACATTGATGTCGACGAATTGAATTCTTAATTTAAAGTGAATTTGCTCGCAGATTAACATAATCATAATATTGCCTGCTTTACGGGAAGTACAAAGGAGATGACGGTTTGATATCGTGAATCGCAATGGTTTGGACCCGACTTGCCGTTCCAATTAAAACGCTTGCAATTTCCGGTACGGCTTCCATTCGCAATGACAATCAACAAATCTCAAGGGCAATCGTGTTTGAGGCATTAGGGTCCAGTTTTAGCTATCATTCCAAGCCTCATTTAACTTTTTTTTTTAACTTCTTGTGACTCTTTTACATTGGCGAGTTGGTGTAAAAACAAATTTTTTGCGGAAAAACACTTTCTGTTTTTCAATGATCAAGATTATTTTTACTGAAGTAATGTTTTTGATTCCGGACAAATGAAACAAAAAACAATGATTCCTATAACCACTTACCTAAGATAAGTGTACATGCCAAATTTCTTTTTTGGTTTTTAAAATTTAAAATTTGTTGAATATAACTGTTAAAAATGTAAGCTCTTTTAATCGAGTGGTAATTGCACGACTGTTTCGTACGTAACTTCTCACCCTCTCGACTTAAAATTATAAATTGCTAACGCGGCTCTTATATTAAAATTACTTACTAAAAATAAATAAATTAAATTAAATTTTTTATTCATAGAGTATACAGATTGGGGCTCTGTATGGAATAGCGCATCGGTTAAATGGCCGCAACAGCTTTGATGGAAAGTGCGTATACTCATTTATTGTAATTTTTAATGACCGCTTCGTATAAATGAGCCTGTCTTTAATCAATACACCACCTAATTTCCTCTTTCAAGGCGTTGGTGGTCGTGAGTCTGTTTTCATAGATATTTACTTAACAAAAACCAAAGAAAAAAGTGGCGGTAAATCGCCAGATCTGGATGGCCAATTCTGATTACACGAACAGGAAATTGAATTGTTGTTCTGGATGTATCGCATGTGGTACAAACTGCCTTGTTTAAAACACATGTTGGTCGCATCTGTATCATGTAATTTAGGCACTAAAACTGAGTTATTACATCATGCCACATTTTCGAAGAAGTTCGGCCCCGTCATGCCTCCAGCCTAAAATCCGCGCCAAACAGTGACGTGTTGTGGATGCATTTGCTTCTCAACAATTATTTGTGACGATTAACGAAGCCATCAAGATGAAAATGAACTTCATCACTGAAGATGAATTTGTTCGAAAAATCAGCAGCCACTTGTTGTTCTTCCAAAATCCATCCAACAAACTTTCTTCGAGCGCGTCTGCACAGTTCATCAATCAATTGAATTTTGTACGCATCAACTCTCAAATCTTCGACCTATAATCCAAATTATAAAAGCTCCTACTTTTTATTATCCAATTGTGTACACAAGCCAAGATACTGACATAATTGAGACCCAATTTTTCGTGATTCGTAATATTTTCCATGAAATCAATACTTGCCTCACAGGGTCTAGTAAACGTATTTTGCGAAGTGAACATTTTGTAAATAGATCGTAAAGGTCTTACACGAGTATATTAAGCTAATGCTGAGACGAATATTAATGCAACATATTTCTTATCAATATTTAAGCTTAAACTATATATAAATTATTATGTCATTCAAAGATAACTTAGTGTTTGTCTAATATTAACAAAATATAAAGAAGTTAATGTTGAGGTTTTGTTAAAATCGTTAAAATATTCAAGTGGATTTTAATGGATGGGGAAAATCGAAAATCGAAAAGTGTCATAGATTTTACAAATAAATATGTCCATTCAACTATTTTCTGGCAATAAAGTCATTTATAAAAATATGTATAATGGAACAAACACATAGGTGTAACTAATATATAGAATAATAAGTTTATATTATTCATAATACAAAGGTGAGTACTTGACGGCTAAGATAATGGCTAGAGCATGAAAAAAAACTATGGAGTTCAAACAAATATATTTTGTAGAAATAAATCAGCTCGCATTTTACGTTAAGCGGTAATAATGGTTTCAAGTTTCAATTGCAAATGAATAGAAGCCAAATATATGCTGTCAACACGTGAAGAGATACAACATCGATCTTGCAGGCGATGTTAAGGAGACTTATATATCCGTAGTTGGCGCAGTTCAGAGGATCTCTGTTTTGTGGACCCTGCAAACGATGCTGAGGTTCTATTCTTCAGGCATACTTTCAAGTCATCTCCGCCGGCTTTATTAAGCTCAGCGGAAAGACCTCATTTCCAGCAGCCTTATTAAGTTTGATTTTAGATATTGCTATCCTCACTACAATTAGGTCGGGTGGTTTGCCGTTTTTGCCGTCGTTGCTAATATTGAACGTTTCGTTCTGCCTGACAGCAGAATGCTGTTCATCGTCGCCGTGTAACAGTCTACAGAAGTGGTTCTTCCATATCCTCAGAATAGATATTGTCTCAACTACGATATCTACTGGTTCGAGCCTTGTATCCTTGCTTTTTTCAAACAAATCTTTCACAATTTCTGAATTTATTTAACTGTAAGTTTTATGAAATTAAGAGTTGAACTCTCGTTCAGGTTTAGCTAAACATTTTGTAAGAATGGATTAATGATTATATATTCAAAAGGTATCATAACATCTCTACCATTTCTTCATTATCATTGATATAAAGACTTTTTAAGCCCTTGGAGGATTGCATAGATATAATCAACTGCTGGTAATATTCAGTGCCTTCAGTGCAACCATCCCTTTAAACAGTTATCTCCATCTCTAAGAACAAAATACCATCAGGTGGAATTCGTTGGGCTGATTACAGATCTGGCAAATGAATTATATGTAAGATTACATGTATGTCCCCGTAACCATTGATGTGCTCATGAAATTAATTCAACCACTCGGATGTGTTTCTCCTTCAGTGCACACTTGTATTCAAATGTGTACACACATCTCGTTATGGTTTGGATTGGTAAATTCATAGACAAGATAAGCATAATCGTGTTATGCTTTCCTATACTAACCAAGATCCGGTATATCTAGCATAGATATGAATAAGTAGAGAATTTACTGACACTTTACCATAGAGATGCCGAGAGATGTTGAGAGATTCTGAGCGATGTAATCAAAACAGAAACTCCCATCAACATTGTACGTGACATTGAAAATTAATCCTTGCCCATCCTTGGAAAGATGTGATGCGAGTCATCAATCCATCTATTCATCTACCCACTCGAGCACGTGATAACCTAAAGGCGGAATTTAATAAGAAACATGTCTGATGAGGATGAGACTGTGACAGGAGATACGTTCTATTTTTTGTGTTCTGTCTGTTTCTTTGAAATGAACAAGGTCGCGGTTATATTATGCCAACGACTGACGAGGCAATTAATACATGGCTGTAGATGCGCAAATTCAACCTCGAAAATTTATAAAGCTGTTCCATTCCATTGCGTATACATTTTTATTCCTTCCTTCAAAGAGAAAAGGCAGCATTGCGCACAGTGGTAAGTAGGTCAAGGAATCCAACTATGCACGTATACATTTTTAGTAGCTAAATTCACAAGGGATGACTTAAATCCATCCTTATCCTATTACACTTAATCCGACATTGTCAGCCTAATGAGCCATTAGCTAATAATTACGGGGTTATGACTATGGCACTCAAGTGCTCAACGGAATCATTTTGAAATCCCATCCCTCGAGCGGATAAAAAAAAACACCACACCTCGCTGTCACCCTAATTAACATCCTGTATGCAGGGATGTTGTACATTTTTGCACACCGTCTCATTAAAATTTACCTAATGTTGCAATTCACATGCATCAGAGGATTCAAATTACATTGTAATTATTTTCAAATTATTCATAACCCTTTGGAGAGATTTTTGATTCTAGCTCTAGAGAGGTCAGGTTCCTTCTGTCGGTACAGTAACAATTTCCAGTTGATAGAGCTTGTCAGCAGCAACCTGACTAAGGTAATACCAGTTGCTCGTCTCTACCAAAGCTACGTTTCGGCCTCATTTAAGGCAAATGAGATAAATTGCAATCAAAAATGCAAATTGCATGTCGTTAATGCACGTGGTGTCATCACAAGAGGACGAGGTATTTTCCGTTGAACTTTCTGGTAAAATATCCTTTTACAGCTTGGTTGAGTGGTGGATGTGTAAAATCGTACAGGGCCATGAGGACCGTTGCAACATTGTTGTCTTTGTTAAAACAGACCCAGTGCTAGTACTTTTATGCAAGGTTTTAATTAACTCTATTGCACCTGGATTATGTTCAATGAGTGTGTCAAATTAACGATGTTACCTGTGGAGAAGTTAAAGCGATATATTGGATGTGACGCGGAATAGATGTCAAAATGAAATTCTCCATCGTCGAGGGAGATGTAGTTTGTTTCGTTTGGTAGGTTATAGTCAGTACTTACAATGACAGAAAACATATTTACCTTTTACACAAAAAATCCCAATTCACTGTATTGAGTTGTCAGAAAGTCGGTGATATTTTCTGCCTAAATGAAACAAAATATTTTGATCAAATTTTTTTTTAATTAGCTGAGTAAAAAGGCATGCGCAAACTATTAGAAAAACTATTTACTAAACGCTTATTTTTTACTTTACTTTTTTGACCACTTCTTGGATTTGGACCACTTCTTGAATTAAAATTCAAACATTGAAATTAGGCAACACTCGCGTTGTCGTTAATACTGGTAAATATGAACGCAAACGAATGTAAAAGTTAGGTTGCGAACTTATCATCAGCATTTCTTTAATTATATCCTTATCATTTCCATTGGAAATCAACGTTTTTGACTTTTAATGACAAATGTACTGCTAACCGTTTTTTGCGATTTGGGAAACGTTTGCGCAACATGTTTATTAGACAATGAACTGAGTTCAGCACAGCATTGTCCTGAAGCGTAACAATGGCACACGTGAGGTTATTCATTCCACAGCAAACAGTAACCCGAAATGAGTGTTAGGGTCATTGTTGGAGATTTTTGGGATTTTGTGCCTAAAATCTGCAATTTTACTTGTTCACAAACAAGTCATATAAAAATATGCCGCGTCGGTCATCATAAAAATTTCCAAAAATTCTTTGTCATTCTTGGCGATATTAATGTCAGTTCTTCAGAACTCGACACGTTATTTTTGGTCACCAGGATTGAGATGTTTTTACAACTGGATATAGGGCTACTTGGTATGCCTTACTGTTTTGAACGTCGTCGTTTCGATGTTTCAGAATTGGTTGCAAGACTTTTCCTAACGACCTGGATATTTTCGATCGCTGGTCCAAAACGAGGCATGCCCGAATGCTTAACATCTCCAACGTTTCCATATTTTTCAAATTTGACTACCACAGCACGAATAGTGGGTGCTGTTGAAACATTCCTAAGCCAAAAAAAAATCCCGGTAGAGACGTTGAGAGTAAGTTATTGACTGGTTATTTAACAAAAAATTAACAATTTTTGTTCGCTATGCGATCGCGTAGTGTTTCATCCTATATCTCCAAACGCAAAAAAAACTCAAAATAATCTCTAAATAAAAGGATGTTTTAGTGATTTTTTTTAAAATTGGAAAGAGACCTTTGGGTCATTCTGTATGACTGCAGCTTCCGTGGTTCATAGCGCTTATTATATAATAAGTTGAAATATAAAGCTGAGTTCCGAACTTTAATTGGTCAAGCTTTTTAAAAAGATGCTACAAGAACTCAAAACAATTAACGAAGATTGCAGTCATATGTTGTAAATTGTTTGCATATGGCATTGCGCTGTACATAATTTCGTCCAGAATTAAGGATATGCATGTAAAAATATATACAGAAAAAAGCTCCAAACTAGTCCATGCTTTTCCAAATCTTAAATTACTCGAAAACCTTTGAGTGAAGTTGAAAAGATAGCTTCCTGTCGTTTTTTCGGTCGCCCCAAAAGAACATAACATATTTGAAAGCTAACAGAGAAAATTTAAACAGAGTTTTTATTTAAACATTATTGAATTCAGTTTTTAACCTTAGAAGTACATGCTTCGTCGAATTATGTGAGTCGGTGTCGAGACGGAATCGATGTCCAAAGTTTTTGATACATAGGTAATCTGTATGACCATTTTGAACAGTGCCGTCGTCGATTCGATGAAGCATGCCTTTAAAGTATAAAAAATGGTATTTAATTCCAAGGGTAATATATGTATATGAAACTCGATCGTAAAAGTCCTGTAAACTTTGGACGAGATCAATATAAATTTGGAAAAAGCACAAAGTCTAATCGCAACAGGTGTTCTTTTGCTGCTAAAAACACACAAAATTTGTCTTTCCTTTGTTTTTAGCCCCATAAAATCCTATCCCTGCTTATCACATTCTAAATATCAATGTATTACCGTCACGAAAAAAGTGGCCAGACTTACATTTTCATCATGCAGCAAAATTGTAGTTGTTCAAAAATTTTATCGAATATCATTGAATTTTTTTTTTAACAGCTTTTAATTTTATAAAACAATGTATATGAATAATTTTCAGAAAACTCACCCACTCACGTGGCACGACATAAACCTACAAATGGACGGATTGTGGACAACAAGATTATAAAAATATGTTGTTCAGATTCTTTTTCAAATTTCCTTATGGTTTTCCAAAAACGTAATGGTTGGATTTTAAAATTAATCCCACTACTAATACAGAATTTCACCAATTGAGCTCAATATCTATGCATCAAAGACAAGTGACATATGGACGGACAACCATGCCAACTTTTTCTAATAGTAAAAAATTAAGGTGATAAATAAAAACAAAAATAAATGTTTGATTTTAGTAGTAGATTTAAATAAATAAATGATGATTTTTTATTTAGTTTTCAAATATTGCATTTAGATATTTAAGAAGAAAAATATTTATTTATTTAAACTTTGAATTTGTGATTTTATTTAAATCAAATCGTACAATTAATGTGAAACAGCGTAAATATTTCTTATCAGTTCGTACACCCACCCCATTTTAGTTTTAAATGTAATGTGCTTAGCGTAAGCTTATTGGTCAAAACAGTCCATTATGTCCGTTGTCAATCAATGATGATCCTTATTTTAAACCGCAAGGAATGAGAACATAAATTTTATTGTACCTACCTCCACATGCCACCATTATTTTAAAGCCCTGCTTTTGATTAATATTTTTACTAGCCATGTACTGATTACATTAAATTATTAAAGTTTGAAGAGTACGAAATAACTAACCTCCTCATATCTTAATCATGTTTATGCTAAACACTTTACATATATCATTTTTTTTATAATTTATTTTCATGTCACACACAAAATTAATCAACGCGCCAAATGCGAGCAAAAAGACTAAAATTAATGATCGCCACATAATATTTCAATTAGGGATAATTACCGTAAGGCGCCTTCACACCAAGTCCGTTCTTAAAATATACCAAACAAAAAAAGGTACCCATTATTAATCAACCCAAAACCACGCACAAAACACTCATTAGCCACCAGTGGCGCTCTCTTTTGATGGACAGATATAGATACTTTTCTGCTGATGAGCGTGAAAAGTGAAAATACACAAAACAAAGGAGGCAAATCCAAGCGACCTTAATAGATTTGAAATGTATGCATGAATTATTTACCACCCTCCACCGTGTATACCGACTAACGTCAACCCTTTGAACGGCTTACGTTTCAACCGACTTTCTCATTACAGTAATAATGCAAAGGCTAATGAGGGCCAATCCTTGGTTTCCTTCCGCCGCGCCGTCCGGATCCGATCCATGTTAATTGAAAACCAAATCATCTTCCTGAAGGACTTAAGCTCTCACTAATCGGTTTAGTTTTTCTTGACTTTGAGTGCGATTGTCTATAGCTTTGCTTTCAGGGAAAAATGCGAAAAGTGTATCTGGTCTCAAATAAGAACGCGTGGTAATAACTTTAAGTGCCTTCATTATTTAAGGCAATTTTGTGTTACTCGGCAATAATGGTTAAGAACTCTTTGGGTCAGTACGAATTTGTTGCAGTTAATGATTGAAAGCAACACTTGAAAATGCCCATTAAAATAGTAATTAGTTTTTACGACCTAGAGAATAAACTGAATTTTTCGAAGTAATGGCGTTACATTATTATTTTGAGAAATTGAAATATTGCTAGATTTTGCTGATTGACATCATTTTATTGTGGGACTTAGTATGTTAAGTGCTTTTGGCGTAGTAGTGTCCTCAAAGAATTGGTACGTAGTCCAGGTTTTTCGCAACAGTTCCCTGTGTACATGTGGTTCAAGATTTAGGAGCTCTACTGTATGATATTTAATGAACATTATTTTCGTAAAGCCTGACCCATGTGCCCATCTGTTTGATTACAGTTTATGTGCCTTACATTTTAGCACATAAAATATTTTACAAAATCCGCCAAATATCAACCACATTTAGTAATAATCAAATTAAAAAAAAATTGAGCAACGTTTATAGACAATGATGTTGTCAACATTTTAATCAAAGATACTTTTTTAGTCCAACTGTATAACTATATAATATAAATAGTTATAATAATATAAATAAGATCTTTTTATGAGGAATTCATAAAAATGACATATTCCATATGCTGTTCACAAGAACTTGCCTCAAGTTATGTGTAAATCACGTCCACGTTCATATTAAAGATGGTGTTAGATATGTTTCACATGGCTTTGCAGAGAATGGTCAGTTGTTTGATGTCATTTAATGTTTAAAAATAAATTCTGGCATATGGCCTCCTTGACTGCGTTTTATGAATCTTAGATTACTTACAATCCAACATTCTAAGTAATCAATCGTTGCTGGTAGACCAGAGATTTGAGGTACCCCAACAAAAAGTAGTTCACAGGTGTCAAATCACACGAACGAGGTAGCCAATTTACAGTTCCATTTCTCGAGATGATGACTGAGCTGTTTAAAAGCAACTTTGTCTATTATTTTATGTTATTACGTGTAAGGTAACTGCTTTAACGCTGTACTGGAACACAACATCAAGAAATTTAATACGGCTCGTTAGGCTTTAGGCTGCTTAGAATATGTAGATTCGTTTAAAAATTAGTCGAAACATGACCGGTCATAACAGCTATTAAATCAACCGTTCAGGTTGGGCATGGCCCAGTCTTCATGCAAGAAGTACTTCACGAACAAATTAACTACATGAATAGTTGTAAGAAAAAAGTTATGCCTTGTAACGAACCCTGTATGTCCTAGGCCGATTTCGTATGCCCTAAACTTTCAGTACATCCCGTGCCCCAAGACTAGAATACACCCGGTACTACCAATATAATTTCTTAAATAATCGATTGATGATCCAAAGTGAAGGATTGAGGTACACCGCAATCTGTTTTTGGGCTTATGATAATATTGCTGCACTGCTAATGTTGCTAAATTTTAATTAGAAATACAATGGAACAGAACACTTTATAAATTCAAATTTGCAACGGACCACATATAACTAGTTCTTATTTATACTGAAATTTATTATCTCTATGCCCTCTGAATCTACTATAATTTGCAATAGAAATCGCTCCTACGGTGATGGTTGGCATCCATATGCATCTTCCCTGTTAACTAACAACTGAGCGTCAATCTGCGGATAGCAGATATTTTTGTTGCGTCCCCGCTAAGCACTCACAAAGCACGTTGGTTCGAGCTCAAGCACTGCTTATTTCCACAACCACATGTTCGCTCTACCTTTAATAAAAATAACTTTCGGTTAAAAAAAAGTTTCTTGACTTATATCAATTTCGTTTTTTCGCTTGCTCACTCTTACGTCCGGTAGCTCCAAGGTATCGACGAAATGCCCAACGCTTCGGAAATCATATCAAGACTCGCTGAAATTTGACAGTAATTGTATTGCAGTTTTGCTGCGATTCGAAAATAAAAATCATTGAAAATTTTATCAGAATCCCACAGCCCTGCAGTAACTAGTCATGTGTGCTTGTTTAATCGCTGTTGAGACAAAGCCTTCACCCACAGTTTGTAACATTTCTGGCGTTAATATGTTATACTCAGATAATCTTTACAAATTTTGGTAACTTTGGTCACTTGAACCAGGTAACCCAAGGTTAGATAACCCAATGTTCGCTATTTTTAGCAAAGTATTAGGGTCATTTAGGATGGTTGGGTGTTGTAGAACGAGGGTAGACTCTGATTGGCTTTAACTTGGCAATGCCCAGTGTTGTAACGCTGACTACACATCAAGTGCTTATTTTTTACCTCCAAGTGGTAACCATCGGGTACTGGTCTCATCCAACCGGATTTGACTTGCTAAACGATAAGCGCGAGTGTTGATAACACGACGAAGCAACAGCAACACTATAAACAGCCAGGTCAGAATGCCACGGAATGAATACCCGGCCTGCTGTCCCAGCTTCGACATATTCGGACAACAGGTTGTCTAGGAATTTAAAGGATTAGTCATGCCCCCTGAACAGAGCTGGTGGCGAATGAACCGAAAGGCCAATGGCAGCGCTCAATCCCGTAGTACATACTGATGGCCCCGTGTCCTAGGGGCATCTAATAAATTGGAACTGACCCTCCAGGTTTTGGGGGTTGTGCCTTGGGTTAACGACCCAACCATGGAAAAATATAACGGTAACGAAGCAACCAATAGCCTCGGAAAGGACTGATTTTATTGTTTAAGACATGGCTAAACGAAAAAAGAACAACGACGTTCGTATCTGCAGCTGGAATGTGAGAACATTAAACAGGAGAGGTGCAAGCGAACAATTAGAAGCGAACAATCGGAAGCCCTAAACTGCTAGAAAGCAGACATTACTGCCATCCAGAAAACACGATGGGATGGGCCGGGCAAAAAGAAGATGAAAAACTGTAAGTAAGTATCTTCTCATCGGCAAAATTCTACCATCATCAGATTTGATCCCTTCAATAAAATTCAACAGCCCTTAAGTTCATTTTACAGCCAGTTGCAAATATATTATGACTCTGATTTGGTAATCTGAGGACCCCAATGAAGATCCACTAATTAACAAAACCAATTATCAAAAAAAAAACCAAAGACTAATTTCAGCAAAATCTATTTTCATTTTCACCTCATTTATCACATTAAAATGAATAATAACAAACTCCTAACGGATAAAGTTATAAGATAAGGCACCTGGTCGCTTAATCATATACCAATTTAAAAGAGTCCCTTCGGAGCCACGTGCTTTGATAGCAAAGCCACTGATCCGAACCGATGCTAAATGATAAAAGTTACTGATTTGAAGACTTCGGTCACTTATATCTCCCTCCGGTATAATTCGAAAGCTCTCTGAATAAATTTTATTTATATTCTCAGCAAAAGGACATACATCCGGAGAGAGTATCCCTTTTCAGCTCAACTTAAAAGAAGCACACAATCAAATGGAACAAAATTAATGACGACACTATCCCTGCGGATGATATTATTTTTTTAAGCCATCTGAACCGCATATTAGAATTCCCTTCGTTTTTTTTTCGTGAGCCCATGAAAAAAAAACAAATACCTGAAACGGACAGAATACGAAATGGAAAAAAAACAAAGTTCTTGTCCTCACATCAAAATCAAGTACCCAGAGTCCTTTATATCCGTTTCCCCGACAACATCTCCTAAGCCTATGACGCGACACTATCGCATTGGAGGAGCTGTATTATTCGTCCTCGTTATACGATGAGCCACCCAATGATGACTTCATCTGAGCATAGCTCATCCTGCCTTTCCACAGTTGTCGTCTGCAGGCGAAATGGTAAAAATAGCGAAGATGATTAAATTATATTTAAAGAGATGGTCATCTTAAATTGCAGGCATTGTTCTTTTTCCTTGGAACGGATGCCTTTGGGGGTTTCATCTTGTTTTTTTTCTTGTTCGTGATAAGTGCTGGTGGGCGGAATTTTCCTTTTTTATTCGTTTGTGAAGACTCACTGAATATTGAAAACTCCATTTTTTGTATGTTCGAGTACCTTCCGACATCTCATATCTAAAGGTGCGGTTCCCATTTTTTGAGAGTAGCCTTTCTGAAATAAAATTTGTGAGAGATAAGATTTCCGGGTTTTTTGTTGAATGGCTTCTGTTGGCGCTTGATGCGGAGAAATTTTGTTTGCGTTGGTTTTAATTAAGTTATGCGGGGGAAAAATAAACGAAATTAAAATGAATACAGCGCATTAGGTCATGGAGTGGTCTTTTGATGGGGATCACAATTTAACCGCAGTGCTTGAGGGTTTTTAGGGTAATCTATTTTTTTATTGTTGTGGTATGGGCGATTTAGAGCCCCTTTTTTGTTGATCAAACTTTCACTAATTAAGCGGTGTTCAAAGGCGAATACTCTTCTTGTGGTAAGAAATATTTGGATTTTATTCAGATTTGCAAACAGGACAATATTTTGCTTGCTGATCTATCCTCTGGTTGAACGTAGTACGTGTTCCCTCATTGCAAATTATATATCATGAATGTCATATTTTCATATAGATTTATCATGATGACTTAATTTACTCTGGTTTTTGTCTCACTTACTCTTGTTTTTCTCCATAGGGGAACACACAGTTATGTTTTAAATAATTACGTTAATAATCTGAATGTAATGTTAGGTGTGATTGAAATCTCGAGTTTAATATCTTTCACGAAACCAAAAACTCACAAAAAAACCATAACAACCTCGCTCAACACATGGGTATAACAAAAATTAATTCAAAATTCAAATATGTAATATATAAAATACTATAAGCTTTATAGTTGTTGTTCAAAGCTTTCTTATCTTTGTGTTCCACAAAATATTTAGAGCAACGAGCCGTCTCATGTATTTCAAAATCTCAATAGACCATACCATTCCGAATCCACTAGAAGTATTTACCAAAGCATCATTCTTAGGAAATGGTGCTAGTGTATTTCAACAATGTTTACCCAAACAAATATATTACCCTTTCAATATTTTCCTTTGATCGACTGACACAATAATGAAACAATTTAATTTTACCTATGCCCAAAGGTAGAATCTATACCCAACACATTCACATAAAGGCATAAAGTTCACCATCATAGAAATTTAACGAAAATAAAATCAAAAACAAAATCTCACAATCTTGAGAAAACAATTTATGTAGGTATTTTCGAACAACGAAATATTTCTCACTCCAATATATTTAATGCAGGCACTAGAACCCCAAGGGGCATTTCATCTATTATCCCTATTCGCAAAGCACACACTCGCAAGATACAGAAAATCGAGATAATACCTTCGGAGCACTTTCATCAAAACAACAACACATCGATCCAGCAAATGAACTATTGTACGATAGATACACCTATACACATGAGCGAAAATAAAACGTTCACCCCTTTCTTGACCTCAAAACGCGACCGGAATGACGACATAATTTGTTATTGAGGAATGGGCTAGCGATACTTTGTAAACAATCTCCGACACTCCTTTGAAATCAAGAAACGTCTTATTTTCCGGTGACACATCTGGATAATCTAGGATTTCAACGGCATTTGCGGCAACAAAGGGCTATTCTTTTGGTTTATAAGGCACACATCGAAGGACGGCGGAAAACATTGAACTGTCAGCTAATATTATATCGAAGCTAGAGAGAAATTTTGTGTGGAAGGACTTTGTGAAAGTTGTCCTTAGTCGAGTTCGTCGTCTTGTTCAAATAACCTTTCGCAAAGCTATACATAAGAGTATAATAAACATGTACCGTATATGTATGGGTATTTTTGGGTCGTCGTCACTTACTCTCGCATATTAGAGATTTGGGGTATTCATGGGGTATATGAGGGCTGCCCACCAATGGAATCGAATGGGAAATTCGAACACTTCGTGTGAAGAATATGTAACTTCTTAGCTGTCAATTGCATACCAATTTTGCTTGGGTTTTCTTTTTTATGGCAAATCTGTTATATAAATGAAATTTCTTACAACAGCCGGGAGGACTATTTCGCACCATAAACAGAATGTAGAGGAAAACGTATCCAGACATTAGGAATGAGAGTTATGTGATGCGCAATACGTGATTAATGCAGCGACTCATCGTCTGCTTGACACCGAAGCAATGATAATTAATTCTTGCAGTTAGTTCAGTGTCTACGATTGAAGGCTATCTATATATAAATCATAGAAGAAGTATAGGAACATTTGTTCATGTTAATGATAAAATGGTTACTGAAGTTCAAGTTTTGAAAACGGCAATATTATCGTTTTATGATATAACATCTTGTTGCAACGCGATATGACTCGAGCTTAGCTTGGGATGGGGCAGGTCCAAGAGGATCTATACCGGTACCTTTTTGCTTCCTTGCCACTATGGAGGGACAACAAAAGAAGAAACAGTGTTTTGTTTAATTTTTTGGTTTATTTTTCGGTTACTGTTGTGATGCTGTTCACTTTATTTTTTGCAAATTTACAAGCATGTAAAAATATATTTCGTAACCCCTATCCTGGTCTTGTGACAATATCCCGTACCCGACGTTGAGCTAGTGAGTGGATGATCATGCATGTTAACCTGCTTGGACTGGTCTAAGGGCCATGTGACCTTGAGTCATAAGGTTGAAATAAATGGGTGAGTTAAACCTGAAGGGGATTTTCGGTATGAGAGAGGTAACCATTTTTATAGTAGTTAGGCCTTCACCAGTTATTGTAATCGTTTATACTCTTTGTGAGCCTATCAATAGTGTAAAATCCAGAGCCTGTTCTTATAGACTCGTGCCTTAAAAAACATAAAATAAGTCTAAAGAGATCAGATTGGGCGACCTTGTCGACCAAAACAAATAGATGAGAACTTTGTATGAGGTTGGACCATCCCGTAAAAACCACAAGTCCTTCACAAGTCCGTCAAAACCTCGATGAACATGGTTTTGTATCGATCACCAGTAACCGTGGTATCTACTATGTCGTTGAACGAACTAGGTCCGATAACAACTCCATCTTAAATGGCGCACTGCATGGACTTTGGGTGGATGAAATGGCTCTTCTTGAATGATACATGCGTTCTTATTGCCTTAGAAGTGTAGAGCTTGTTTGTCTACGTGTCCGTTAAGATGAAAATCGGCCTCTTTGCTCATCATGAACTTCGCTGAAAATCATCCGTTGTGTCGTTAAGGTCCGGAAAAGCGTGAGAACAGTTAAAAGGTAATTAGCGGCTTTGATCCATAGCTGATAAACATTCTGCAATTTGAAAGGAACATTTTTAAGTCTTTCACTAAAATGCGTTGCAAAGACTGACAGGTAATGATCAGTTACGTGGCGCGTTGTTTATTTAATACCAACGGAGCAATCACGATCTTAAGGCATATATTGTTCCTTGGCTTGTTCTACTGCATATGTTTACATCGTAAGGTAATGTGATACATTTTCTAAACGAGTGGGGTTCTGTTTTTTCATATTTTACATTATTCGTAAAGCATAACAACTAACTAAAGCGTAACAAATAAGGTTTGTAAATACAAAACCGTTAAATCGTAAAATCACTACTGAAACTCTAACTGAGATCAGCGTGCATTTGCGGCTACTGATGAATTGACAACCTGGCAAATTATACATTGCCAGCGAATGAATTACTTACACGCTATAAATACAAATACAAATGTTTGGCGCAACAGGCTCGACTTCTTATACGATGGCGGGATCTCTTGTTTTATGCCGACTCGGAACGGCATATTTGAGACAATCTATTCAATTGATACAACTCCAATGATTTGTCAGATCTTCACGAGAGGAAAGCCAGCCAAAAATCATTTAGGTGTTGCCACGGCCGGGATCGAACCCAGACCTTCTGGCCAGTTCATGGCACTAATTATTGCGCCACTGGGCTCTTTACATGCTATAGTCTTTTCTAAAACTTCATAAATCTACATTTTTGATGTTGTACACTAATCTCAGAGTCAACAACAATCCCACAAACGGTGAAGATCTCCTGCATATTAATCTTTGAAAACATATGATACATGTGGAGTCATAAGCAGAGCAAGTGGAGAAGAAGAACCACCGGCTAAATGTATCAGGTGTACTTAAATGAAGATGAATGGACCGCCAGTTTCGAGAAGACATAGATCGGAGAGGATCAAATGGAGAGTACCCTTTCTCAACTGATTTATACCCTATAAGTTTATAAATTAGGGAAGTTAGCTTAACGCTGTTATCTCGTGCTGCTTTACCATTTCCACATGTTTAACCACTACATCTAAGCTTAACGATAAATATTATTTCACTACATAAAATATTAATTTGCTCTAAACGAGGCTCATTTCTCATAGTAAAGCAAATACATTTTAGGTGTCACAGAAAAAAAACAAAGAAATCGTTTTACCGTTATTGCTGGAATTGATGGGCTACTTTGTGGATGGTTATGACCTATTAGTATATTCTTTGAATGACTGCTTTCATGCGCATACTGAGAGGTTTCGTACCCCAGCACTTCCGCATGTGCTGGCACGAGGGTGATACATTTGATGTTCCTTTGGCCCGAGGCTATTAGGTGTATCATGCTTCACTGCTGTACCGTAAAATAGAAACCAGACTGTAAACAACAACAAGCAACAAAGCTTGACAATGGGGAAATTGTTTTTCCATGTATCCTGCTCTGCACACGGAGAGGTGTAACAATAAAGGGATATATTTCACCTCCAGTGAGTTTTGTAATATTTGCCTTTTCAGCATAAGTTACGAAGGAAAATCAAGGAATCACAGATCAAGAGGGAAACTCCGGGCGGAATAAACAGTATACACGTGCAGATATCTTGAATTGCCAATTAGCCAGTGTCATGTGTTCTCCTTGGCATAAATGCCTGAATGACTTTCCTGGCTTAATTTATCCAAAACCTTAAAGCTGATTCCCTGCTCGTTAATGGGATATACTATCCTGCTGCTCCTTTATAGTTAAGTGATTATGTATTGGACCTTAAGCAATTCCCGGACTATAAGATATAAAAGACCAGTCAACAATTCAACCACTCATTTATTTAGTGTTCCAAATGGGTGAAAGGACCAACAACAAATATTGGTTGTTTTATGACCTCGAGGGTGTGAATTTGCTATCAAAGCCATTTTGATGGTTTTCAATTTGACAAAAAGGTTCTGCAATATTATTATATTGCGACACATATTATACAAGTGCTAAGTCCCATTAACAAAGGAATATTACATTTAGGACATACCAGGAAGGAAAAAAATACATGAATTGATACCATTGACATTTCCGCAATACTCGATCAGTTGCTCCTCGGGGAAATACTTTATGAGCAACACCACATTTTTCGCTGAGCTCTCCACACAGTGAAGTATTCTTTTTTTTAGCTATGTTGTAAAGCCTCACCATCGTCATTGTTGTAGCCGTCGTATCCTAGTCGGAAACATGCCAATTTTCCCTTTTATTTGAGAACAAATATTGTTATTGCTTTAATATAATACGGCTCCCTTCCACGGAGTCTACGGAGTACCATTGCTCCTTGGTCTCATGTCATTCTGTCAGGCTGTCATTCGTCCATGTGTACTAAAAGCTCTTGAAATCTTTCCTAGTCGTGGAGCTGGCAATATAAATTGTACGCGACGTACGTTCTCACATTATATAAGTTTGAGTTGTTCCCAATTTAACTATATAGTTACATCCTTACATCGTCCGTTCAATTGACAGCATGTCAGACAAAGGATGGGATAAAAATGTTTGCTTTGTGGGTGCTTACATATTCGTATTTTATTCTCTTTGTCTTTATTTTCGATGGAAGGACAGCCAAGTACCATTTTTTTCTCTGTTGGTTAAAGTTTTAATGCTGTGATGACACTAAGGGACTTTATTGCTCTCATATATAGGAGTAAATCCCTTACCGAAGGGACCATATTTGAATTGTCAATTTTTAAAACTCATAAAGATAAGATCCAGTTGTCTGTGTTTTTAACGTTGACCGTTATTCATGACTTGATAAGAGTGCACATGATTTGTAATAACTTTAATGATTTACTTTGTCTACCAATTATGCGTCAATTTGCACTTAATAAATTTTTCATTGGTTAAATGGGAGAGAGAAAAGATTGATATTTCGTTTGGATATTATATTGAACCAAATGAGATAAGTATACTTTTTACGTCTCACAGTTTGCTTTCAGAACAATGCCACTGAGTAATTATTAACAAATTGGTAAATATATTTATTCCATTATATCTATCTATATCTAAATCTTTGATATTTATACAGTCCCTTCCAAGCCATTCAAATTTTGTTTCAAACCTTTAAGGTAATCAAAAATATGATTACAAGCCACAGAAAGTAGAAGAAAGTTTTTTATACTTAGAGGAATTGTTAACTCCCATAGGGTTACGAGTAGCCTTGGCTATACCTTTTGTAAGTTTGAGCTTAGCCTGAAAGAAGATATAAAGAAGTTTCAGGGGTTTGTGGTGTGACGCTTATCTGAAAGAACTATGGTGACATTAGTCAGATCATCACGAAATTGTGGAAATTCTTCTGGTTACTTACGTGCTTTAGCTCTGCGCGATAGGAGTATCGCGTGTTTCTTCATCATTGGAAATGTTGTGCAGGGCTTCGATAAACAAAATTTCAAAAAAAAAGTTGCTCCAGTTTTATCCAGAATACCGAATTTACTCATACATGGAAAACAGACTGATAAGGAACAAGATCTGATAAATTTTGCAACATTGAGAAACTTAAATTACATATTTTTAAATACATATACATAGCTTTTATAATTATTTTTATTGCATTGAAAAAATAAATAAATTTTATTTACGCTTTTTAATGGTTTCTGATCAAATTGAAATTGCCTGCCGCTTAAGCGCTTCTCTTCAAAAAATTGTTCACTGCTGTCTACAGATTTGAAGTGAGAATTGTCTCATCTATTAATCGAATCTATCGTTTCAAGAAATTCAAAATTGGTGTGGTTTAGCTTTGTAAATTTCGTGTTTGCAACAACTGCACAGAAAAATTCATTGCAGTTACTTAAAATAGTTCAATAGTAAAATAATTTCGTGAAAATCTGTCATAAGAGTCCTGGTTATGTGTGAACGTTGCCTATCTCGTCGAAAACATACAGAGTCAAGAAGAATTTTTTTAATGTAATTTCAGAAGAAACATTTTTTATCAGCATACCTAATAACGGTCGGAATTGATCGTTACAATAATACCGACCGTTTAAATTAAATTAAAGTTATGACGCAACAGGCTTGTTAGTACCCAGGGCCTAGCTTTTTTCTCACAACCATTCATGTGTGCGTGTGTAATTCTTTGCACGATGGCGGGACCTCCTGTTTTATGCCGAATCCGAACGGCTAAGTTGAGATAAGCTATTCATGACAATTGATACTACTCGGATGATTTTTCAGATCATCACGAGAGGAGGGGCTGTGAAAAATCATTTAGGTATTGCTATGGCTGGGAATCGAACCCAGACCTTCAGCGGCATTTCAACGCACTAACTATCGCGCCACTGAGCCCGTCACTGTTTTCACTAACAATCCATTAATTTACAAGAAGTGATACGCTTGGAATCGATTCAAAGAAGCTTTAAAATTGCAGAAAATGCTGATAGAAAAACGGGAATCACCTGGAGTTGAGGAATGTTCAATGAATATCAATTGTTCGCACCATTTATGCCCGATTCATATATTTGCTGGCCGGACAACACAATCAGTGTCAGTCAATATATGTCTATGAGCCAATCCTTAGTAAGGCTCTATGAGAGGCACGTGAAGTATACAATTCGTTTCCCTTAATTTTTTTTATGATAACTACGACTAAGATATTTTAACGTAGTTGACTCCATATAGCTTTCTAGCGAACCTACTAATACCGAATTACATGTGGTTTTTCATTAAAGCGCTAGATCGAACTGTCTTGTTCTTTGTAGTCGGCGTTCAAGGTTGGTCGTGTCCAGAGTACGGATAATTTGATTATTGCAATGAACATGAAAAATACGAAGCTTACAAGCAAAGTTTGTTACGTCGTTACTCACGTTAGCAATTCCTGGATCTCTGTGAATATCACTTCCTGATATACCGTGGAGCATTCACTCTCTTAGCGTTTTGTTGTGGAATGTTTGCAGTATACAACCCCAAAGCAGTATACCGTAGTTCAAAGAAGTTTTAGCAAAAGTAGTTTGTTCGAGTATCTTCCAAGTAGCCGAATCATTTATTTTAGCATAATCTCTAGATCGTCGCTTTTATTTTAAACGTTTGGCTTCACCACGTATAATTTCAGTATTTTGTATATTTTTTTTATCGATATGATTGTCCTTAGCTTCTACGTTAAACCTTCTTGCGAAACCTTGTCGAGAGCTTGTAATACGTCGTTAAAAGCGCAAGAGCAAGTCTTTTTTCCATTCTAGAGCCTTTTCAATTTCATTCGTTATTCGATACACCTGATCTTTTGCGGATTGTTTGTTCGGTAGCCATATGGATTATATGGATCAAGCGTCTCTCATCAATTAAAAGTTGTTATCGTTTTTTCTCATCACCGGAATCGAAATGGGTCATCAGTCAGTTAAGTCATCATCACTCAAGCCGTCGATATATAAGTCTCGTGATTTCTTAAATCATGTAGCTCATTCTTGAGTTTGTTGCTAAAGCTGGTTAAAGTAACATTGTTTTTTTCAGTCTTTCTGCTTAAAATTCAATTTTAGCCTTTTCTTTCGAATTTAACACTTTTTTTGATCATTTAAAAAAAATGTGAACAAAAATACTTTTGACATATACGTTGCATTAATTGTCCAGAAAAAGAAACGATTTTTCTGAATATGCGTAACTGAATTCAGTTTCCTAAAGGCCGGTCTCATTAGATAAGCATGTCGGTTGAAGCCAAGGTTCATTCCGTGACATAGTAAGCGAGTTAGTAAGCATTACAGGATGAAATATGGAAAGTTAGGTAGTTTAAATATTTTGCTTAGAAACTTATTAAAAATGCATGGTTTGATCGTAAGCGATGTTTTCTTTTTAGGAATTGTCCTAAGCGGATGTAAAATGTATTTACACTTATTCTACAGTCGAAGAGAAAGTTTGTATTCCGAAGTTCATCATATTTTCTCAAAATTTAAGCCTAAAAATCAGTGAGCCACAGACGGGCAGTGGACACATGGCTAGATCGACCTATGAGAAACTATATAAAAATAAAAATCTAAAACGTAACTCTAATGTGTATAATAAAGTGAATCGGAATGTGTGTACCACCCAATTCCCAAATGTAAATGGAAGAGAGAAAGCATTTTATTGAAGTCTCAAACATAAGTGGAGATAAAAAAATGAGTTTGACTCACAAGGCTATGAATAGAATTTTCGTTCACTCTATGGACGTGGCAATATTTGATGTCATGTTCCACTTTCCATTGAAGTTTTTCCAATTAGGTACCACTCAAATATAGCTTACCTGTTCATTAGAATGCGAAACTCGTATATGTGTTCTATTTTTTTTTGTTGTCCAACATGCAAAGGATTTGCACTGAATAAAGCGCAAACAAAATATTAAACCAGGCAAACTCTAAATAAACAGTCTCACATAGGAATATGCATCTATTTGCATGTGACATTGTGTGCCGAGTGTGGGATACTAACCAAATTCCAGTACTAAATTTTCTCGGCGATATATTTTATTTTTGTCTCTGCACCTCGTTATAACAACACGTTTCCGGATTCGAATTTGTTAAGGCATATCGTTAAACTGGTTTCATGATTCTACAGCCACAGAGGATATCATAAAATGTTGATCCTATATCCTTTATGTTGAATGTTTATTAATAGTATATATGCACATATATAAGCTGGTTATACATATTTGGATTGATGCCAACAATACAAGGATATCAATAAAAATAACCGAAAAGTAATTTCCTTTTCAATATCGATATTGAAATACAAGACTCTACATGAAACTTTACTATGCATGCTTGCATTTGCGTTACATTTTTTTTTGTGTAAAAATGTTTTAATTTGTTCAAACAAACAAAACGTGTGCCTTGAGTCCTCTTTGTCAATCGATGTTATTTTGGTCAAGTATTCGCTTTTAGACACGCTGCATTGCTGTTTGCGTTAGTTTGCGGAATTGTATGTTTTGTTCAGAAACAGAGGTACGGAGAAATTCCATGAAAAATGAAAATGAATTGTACAGCAGTTTTCTGACAAAAATGAATTTTTGTACACATTTTTTTTATTAAAAATCGAACTCTTCGAAAGCGAACAAAATTGAATTTTGTGTGCTTTTGGGTGGTAGTGTACAAAGAGGGATATTTAAAAGCCACAGGTCCTGCACTTGGAAGTTTTCCAATTATTATGTCGTTAGCAACCGCCATCGCATTTCTGTTGGTTGTGACACTTGCAGGATAGAAAGAAAAAAAAATTGTGGATGGGTGTGACTTTTATTAAAAAAATGTATATTCTACATTAAAAATATTTGTGAAAGCATTGTTAAAATGAGTAGTGATAATCAAATACATAAAATACAACTATGGTAGGTTTTTCACATCATGGAAATGTCATGCGAATTATGATCGATATTAAACGCATACTTTTCAATTATTGTATTTTGTATTGGCAAATCTATGATAAAGAAACTTTGCTTTCTATATATAGTCGGTAATTGGTAAACTGTTTTATGCGTTCACATTTAACGCATATATGATCTTGTAGGTGATGTTGAGGAATCTTATGAGTCTGCAGTTTTTGTGGATCCTGCAAACGATGCTCTGGTTGCATTCTTCAGGCATACTTTCATTAGACAAAATGTTGTTTATGAGTTGGTAAATGTTAATTACCAAAAGCTTAGCATAAGCTTAGATATTGCTATCCTCACTTTACTTAGGTTGGGTGGTTGGTAGTTTTTCTGTCGTCGCCAATATTGACTGTTTTGTTCTGTCTGAAAGCGGAATATTCTTTGTCATCGTTGTTTCACCATCTGCAGGAGTGGTTTTTCCATGTTCCCAGCATAGACTGTGGTTTTGACATTTCAAGCCTTGGTTAAATTTGCGAACATCTTTTCTGGAGTGCCACCACTCTATATCATCGCGCGTTTTTCTTCTTTCTGAAAATACGGTGTGCTTTCCTCTTCATTTTTTTATAGAGCTCAACGGCAACTCTCGTCTTCGAATGCAGCTTATATGCTGCGTTATACGCTACGAGCATATGTCAGCACTCTTCATCAATCCGACGATTTCTTGCTGGGGGCTCGAGAAAACTAGCACATAATTTGCGGCTGATCTAGTGCCTTGTTGACATTGTTGCCAGTTTTCTTCGACGTTAGATGCTGGTGGTATGGTGTTAATGGAGATTTTAAGGGACTTGACATTATCTGGCGACTGCAGTCTTTCGGCATTAAAGATTGCGGTGAATTTTAAAGTTGAACCTTTATATGAATCCATACAAAGTTCAAATAGTGGAAGCACTGCTACCGCAAGACAACCGATAACGACTACAATACGCTATTTGTTATACGCAATTAGCCACACTAATTGATCTTTAAATACCAATTTTACTTCGGATGAAGCTTTTCCATATAAGTGATTTTATCAACGAGTAGGTTGTAGAGCTCTGAAAATCCAAGGGCAACGTTCTGTTTGGTGTGGTGTTATAGCCGAAAAAGCTGTCGGCCCATATTTCTTCGAGAAGAAAAATGAAACACCAGAAACGAAATCAGTTTCTTCTTATAATGATCGAAAACTTTTTTGGGCCACCAAAAAAAAAAATGAAGCGACGGACCTGCTACGTGCAATTGGCCATTGGCCTCCCCATTTACCATTTGTATGTTACAAAGTGTATGTTAATAAACCAAAAACTATTCGACATCTAAATCCTAATATTCGAGACGAAACACTGATAAACGGTACGTGGTGTAATAAAAACGCGTTAGAAGGAACCAATGTCTGATGTCATATTTCATACTTAGTTTTTATAAAATGTATTTAAACAAATTCATTAAAACAATTGATTATTATAACAGTTTTGTGTTTTTTTTTTAATTGATGTGACTTTTTTGACCAACCCTGTAGTTATAGCAAGTGCCAGCAGCCAGTTTGATGCCTTACCGAAATATTGTCAGTAATGTTTCGATAGCATTCTTCAGTAACGTATTTAAAAATTAACAAGGGTGTAAAATAAATCATTCAATAAACCTGCGACAGCGATCTGAACTAAATTAAGTGAAAACGACAATATCTTATCTTAATCTTAACAAGGCTGCTGGAAACGAAAGCCTCCCTGCCAGACTTAATAAAGGTGATAGAGATAATTTGATAAGTCACATGCACCAACTTTTTAGCAAAACTTGGTCCGATGAAAGTATGTCTGAAAAGTGAAACCACAGCGTCGTTGACAGATCCATTGAAAATGAGACCCTTTAAATCGTAGCAAGGTATGTGTTTTTTTAACATCGACTACAGGATCCTATATGCTGTAATTTGTAAACTTCTGAAACCATTTACCAATATCCTTATTGGCTCTTTTCAGTGTGGTTGTATCCAATAAAAGTCTACATATGATCACATCTCCACACTCTAACCGGTAGGTACTAGAAATAACCCAAAATTCCAAATTCACAACCACCATGTTTTTTTACCAATTTCAAAGCCACATATGTCCGTCTGTTGACGATGCTCCATCAACTTACCTCACCTTTAGCCCAGATGAAGATAAATTAGCTAGGCATGACCAGCGGTACAATCTATGCGTCTAATAGCCAAAGATATTCAGATGACACTGCTTTGATTGGTAGTATTGGTAGTACAGAGAAGGAATAGGCATAAATGGGTTAAATAATTATTATTCATACATAATAACATTATTCTTCATACATAATTATTATTCGTCAATGATACAAACTAAGTATCAAAACTTATTTGTTCTCCATTAGGTACGATATAATACGATATATACTATGCTGTTCTGAAAAAAATAAGTAAATTCAACTCAAACAAAACCACTTCCCGCTAAAAGTGTGCCTTCAAAGTAAATCATTATAATCCTATTGCAATTCACCCTTTGAAAGCATAAACTCCTAAGTTAAACCATAAGTCATCAGCATGTGGTAGTACTAAAAAGGCACTCCCCAATCACGAAATAAGTCAAAACATGCAAAGGATTGATCGTTTTGTAAAATCATAATCTATGTGACACAAGTGATGAATGTTTCTTATTACGTTATCTAAGTGGCACAGTCGTTACCTCATCGTATATAACCCATACCTGGTAACCCAACATCCACCTCACCTAAAATAACACATTTTATTATTTTATGTGGATCAAAAAGCTTTTCTAGTTGGTCGACTTTCGACTTCGACTACCTCCCACCTACTAATCACATGAATATGTTATCGAGTGTGGTACTACCATCCAGCAAAATAAAGGAATTAATTCCTGTCACGTAAGCATTCCAAATCAGTACCCCCTCAACCCATCAAAACTAAATGTCACAATATTGTCATTACGCCCACACATCCCACAGAAGACCATGTCACATGGTCGATTTCACATGACATCAGCCATTGCCTAGAGCAGATTCCTCTACACCATACACTCATATCTGGTGGTCACACTTGTCGTCTGTATGACCCAAATCCACAATCAATTGTCACCTCTTCAATGGGTCTCCACCCATACCCATATATACTGGGATCTTTGCAACCTTCCCTGGTGGCAGATTAATTATACGCCAACATTACCATCAATAATACTGTTTCCACTCCGTTCCGTTCACAAATTCCATTTACCATAATGAATTAATTGTCAATTCCGAATCAATTAAACAGGAACCACCCCTGAGCACGGGAGGTAGGGCTAAATGTCGACACGGCAATAATGAAAATTGAATTTAACGATGACAGCTATAAATCAAATACAAGTACATGTGGTTCGACCTTACTGACACATCTATTAGACTTCGACTACGCGCAATCATGTAATCCTTCCGTTGCGTCCTTGCACACCAGTAAGAGTTTATAACCACAAAAAAATAATCCAATGTCAAAATAAATTCGCAAGAAGTTGATACTATAACAGATTACCACGGCATAACGAAGTAATTATTGTTACAGCGTCGAACCCTTGCCCCCGATGAACTGGGAACACCATGCGGCTCATCCATTTTAAGATGCCACACATCTACTCGTACATCTAACAAACAGACTTCAGCCTCATATTAAGTGGGTGGCTTGTCTTCTATCGTGTCGCAAGGAGACCCATTCGCTAGGTCGTAGGGGAAGAAATGCGCGCTAATAACCCATGTAGCTCTAAGGGTTTTGAATGGTTAATTGTGTGACACATTTTGTGTAACGCGACATGTACTCGTGTGTTTGTGTGATGGGCGAGAGCAGGGATGGTGTGTCTCCTTGAATTTAATAAACATGTCAACATGAGAGATGAGGCGGGATCCTCAAGGGGAGATGAAATTCGATATCGCACAGAGATACTTGAGGTTGAAAGGAAGATAGAAAAATCGTAGTCACGGATAGCATACGAGTATCTAGAGCGTGCAAATGACAGTTGTGCTACAAGAGTAAAGCACTGCTGTCATTGCAGCAGCAATACATGATTGGCGTTACACTCCCTTTCCAGGAAGGCTTTGTCCTTTGATTGCGATGCCACTTAAAGTGATTAAATCAATAGCCTGCGG
The DNA here is from genome assembly GCA_949824845.1 of Rhingia rostrata. Taxonomy (NCBI): domain Eukaryota; kingdom Metazoa; phylum Arthropoda; class Insecta; order Diptera; family Syrphidae; genus Rhingia; species Rhingia rostrata. Next base: position 89,705,329 of record OX463758.1, on the reverse strand, counting down.
ATAAATTTGATTATAAAATCATAACGGTTAAGCGGTAACGAGATGTTTCCTCTTGAACTTGATAGGGATTATAATAACGATGGTAATGAGGTTCGATGTATGCCTAGGCACCTGTGCCATTATCGGTGTCACACAACTCACCAACACGTGTCACTTGGTGATAATTGTGATAAATACTTTTATGTCGCATAGGAACGAAAGGGTATTTTTTTCAGAGCATTAGGTTGATTAGGCAACGAATGTATTTGAGTGCTAAAAGCTACGAAATGATGAAAGGGTTATGTGGTTATTTTTTTTTTAATTTTAGATATTTCTTGTAAAAGCATTCCTCTTTTTGTTGTTGGTTATTACAGTTGAAATTAAAACTCATTTTAAAATCATGATATGTCAAAAATGTGTCCTTTTATTTATTCATGTTTACGATGCTGAACGAATAATTTGGAAAATGTTGACATACCCATCCTGTTCTTCACAGTATTAGAGATTTTGTGAAATATTAAATTATGTAATAAGTCCTGACAAAATTGAACTGTCAACAGGCTAAGCCCCGTTAATAGAAACTTTTGATTGGAATATCATTTCACTGGTAATTTATAAATATTATTGTGTAAAGCTGGACTTTACTTGCGTACTTTAACAGTTTGAGATGAGATTTTAATTACTCTTAAGTAAAACTTAAGACAAGGGGTTGGTCTTCTGATATATACTTTGTATTGATTTAATTTACTGCTAAACCAGCTATTGTTGCTTCCTCCTCTATATTTATTTATTTATTTGAAGTTAACGTAAGCTGGACTTAAGACCAAGTTAACCTAACTTAATTTATTTATTAGAAAAGGGTTAAGGAGTGGTTGTGGTGGTGGACAAAAGGAAGTTTGGCATTGTAATTAAAGTCAGAAGAGCTATGCCATTATCCATACGCGGTATTCTAGGCATTGGCTCGTAATAGACGTAGTTGGTTTGATGGAAGTTCAGTCGGAAAAGGGGAAGAATATCAGATTTCGGGAGTTGGCATTGAGCATTTGTCGATGGCATAGATTTTTATTTCACCAATGTATCATACAGAAATATGCATACCTCCTCTTATTACATTAATTACCGAATAATTTCTTGCGCGTTTACATAATAATTTAACACGAATAATCAGAATTCCCAAAATTGTCACATATTTTGTATACACTATCCCATAGGGGTATATTAGTTTTTATACATAGTTTATAACATACCTCAAAGTACATAAGTCAACTCAGAATAGCTAGCTGAGTCGATCTAGCCATATCTGTGGGCCTTAAATTTTTAGTTGGGATAATGAAATTTGGTGTAAAGGTATTTGTCCAAGCCTATAGAACAAGTGTAAACTATTTTTAAACCCGCCCACTGCCATGCCCTCTTTGTAGTAAAGCATTCATTTTGGCTTAACGGTTTGAAATTTTGAAAAAGTATCTGAATAGAATATTTAGATAATATCAATAGCTATATTTCATTTATATAGTTTTTTTTTTTCCCCAGGCACTTTCTATGGCCATTTTCTTAAGGAAAAACATTTTTCAGTAGAATTTTTGGAAAATATAGTCTATAGATTATGCGTTTTTTAAGACGCGTTGTTTTAAAAAACGATTTGTAATGCCTATCCCATAGCATATCCATAGAAAACAAAACCGTCCTTTTTTGTCGAACCATTAACGATTTGGATAAACTGGCTGAGTAATATATTGTTACAATGCCACGCTCACTTCTTGGGAATGTTTTGTATGAGGATGGAACGATTCGCACACTGTAGATTCGCAGATTGTAGCCTTCTCATATGTTTTTTTTTTTTTTGTTAATTCATTTTTTATTTTTATTCAACTTAAATGCTAGACACAAATTAAAAAACTCTATCCTACTTATCAACTACTTAACCGACTTACTGGCCCTATGCGGGTGCCCTAATTAAGTGTATATACACATAACACATATCCTCTTAAAAGTATTGTTACGAAATTGAGAAACCAAATGCAGGTCAGATGTTTGAGTAGTATAGTCCCACTGCAGTTAATAGTCTCACGTCACTTTAAGCAAACAAACAAACAAAATTGTTACGATTAATATAAACATACAAAAATTTCGAAAAAGGAAATAAGAAGTTTATTAAAAACGGATTCTGTTGAGGTAGATGTGATCGCCTTCGTACGACTATTACTCAACAAAATTTGGCGCAGCAACTGGTAATACATAGTTTGAAAGCCTTAATCCCAAAATCTTGTACTATGCAAGACTACTTTAACCTTAAACTCGAAACTGAATCAGATTTCGAGGGCATTAGAATATGATTAATGAACGACATAACGCCCAGACGACGCGAGGACTCCATCACTCAAGAATAAAATCAAAGAATATCATCACTATCTCAAGAAGACTGTGATCCGGCACATTGTTAAATAATAGTGTTAGTTAAGACAGCTAATTAAAATTAGTGTTAGAAAAAGCCCGAACAAGCGAAAGTCTAACACTTCTGCAGTGCGAGAATTTGAATAATGAAATTTTTAAAAATCGTGAAAAGGGACTTACTCAAATAAACAGAATCAACCACACAATTTAAAAGAGAATTGTAAGGTTTTCACCGTCCATCGCACACTTAAGAAATAGAAGGGAAGTTTCTGAGTGAGGATTTACAAACTGAAAGCGAGCGTAAGCTGAGTGAAATGACCTTAAATTGGATTAACATTTTCATTCCTGAGTGCGAACAGCACATATCCCTTGACTAACCCAAACCATACATAAAAACGCTCGTTATGTATGTCGATTATTGCAAAATGGCAAAGCCTTAACGCGTAATTGGTTCCATTATTTTTGTGTGTACAAAGCACTTCAGTCAGTTCCGAACTACAAACGTTCTTAGGGTGCTGTAAGAAAGTACGTGAATGTTTACCTTCAGAAGAACATCAAGCGTTTCTACAAATATTTCCCACGAGACTACTAGAAGATGATATCTATTGGTGTTATCTAATCAAATAACTTCGTTTGAGGAAACTGAAAAGCTCTTAACCAAACTTATTTACACCGCGAAACATACCAAGAATTGGAAAATACATTTGTTACGCTTAGACAGTAACCCTAGGAAGCTCTCATTTCTGTGTCACAAATCCACATCTATACAAATACAAGTTAACTCGAATTTTTCGGTGTGCTCGTTGCCAATGATGGAGCAGCGAGAATTTTCCATCGTCATCATGCACAGACAGACAATTTTGTGCGGTTTACCATAACTAGTCGTTTCGGCTTTAAAGTCAATGTGTCGGTGGTGGGTACCAACTTGGATTCCTTTAATTTTTCAGGAGCTTCAGATATGTGATGATTTTATCAGTTGTAAACTTTCCTGACCAAAGCCACACTGATTTGGGTCGGTCAAGTTGTTGATGAAGGGGTCCGGCATTCACAATATACAGGATTGACGAAATCTATGTGCCTGTAGATGATGCCATCCAGATTTAACATTTGAAGTTAATTGAATAAATTTAAGCTGAAAGGAAATCTGAAAGAAAAAAACAAATGAAATACATTTTGTTTCAAAATGATATTTTAAGCAAATACAAGTTTTTTTTAAAACAAATTTCAGGTTTATTAGTAAGTTTTTCTATCTGGTGATAATGCTTTGATCAATAGTTATCCTTGGTCCATTGATCAAAAATGATATGTCGATGCGTAGTACACATCGGTTTCAAATAAAACAGCGCCTCTTTAAACACAAGGATTGAGACCTAGTCTTTAACCCCGATTTCGAACGGAAATATTGAGAAGCTTCTCATGACAATGGAAGCCAGCGAGCCCATTATTAAACGCACTAACTAATAGACTACTGCACCCACGGTAGCTAAGAATAAATTAAAATTTTACATTAATTAATTGCTATCCATTAATTCCTTTGGTTATTTCAATTTATACGTTAAAGAAATCCTAAATCCATAAACTAACTCTTCCATCTAAGGATTTCAACAGCACTTTATTTGTAGATAATCCCTTAACTCATGCCCTACATTTCCAACTATTGATACTCAGTTACATACCTCCTAAAACCCTCTACTTCAAACAAATCACCCAATTCTACATGAATATCTTATTCGTACAAGTAGGCATCTTCCTTCGACTAGATGCCGTCTTCATTCCTTTAAATCCACTTCTCCTTTGAAAATACCCTACCCAACTGAGGAAAGAGAGAAAAACCTTTTAATAAAATCAAATGGCATTTTATCTCTTAATCCTGTATTTGATTGCTTGCAATCGTAGAGAAAATACCCAAGAACCCCTTGCTTAATAGTCAACTATTATAAGCGCATTTTTGTAAATGCATTATGACGTGAATTGCATCCAATCAGGATCTTCAAAACGAGATGAAATTAAACTACCCAACGAACACTTGTGAAACGTGAATTTGAAATCAAAAGATCTTTATATACACTACCATTTCACAACTTTGAACTTCCAACTATTTAAACTTTCATATCTCAATCACCTCGAACTAGAGTTTGGTCAAATATTCAAAATTTCCACTCTTCCAGAACAACATTTTAGAGTTGCCCTGGATAGACAATTGAGGACTACATGCTCGCCCTGAAAGAAAGTAGTGGGCGTTTTGGGAAAATAATCCCAGAAATGTGAAGACATTGTTACGAATTTTTTCTTCAACTTTTTCATAATGAATCTAGCTGGGAAATATTCGATTGTTTTTGCAATCTAGTAATACGATAAATTTGGGACTTAAACAAATAATTTCGTGTACGTAAAAAAATATCAATTGCAACATGCAATTCAACGTCATATTAATAAAGATCGCGGAACAATAGTCATGGTCGTTTTGAAAATAATTTGTACAGCATAGCTCCAGAGGGTCGGTCAATGGGCAGTTTAGCCACAAGACTCTTAATAACTGGAATAATGCTAGACGTTGCTCTGGAAGGCCCCGTCTCTCTGACGGTATGGCTGCCATAGCCAAGTTTATCATTAAAACGTTGTGGACATTGATCAGATCACACCATTTCCACCAAATGAATTTTCAATTCTACGATATCACCGATTAAACTTTGATAAGAGTTTGCAGGTCACAAGGAAAAGTAACGAACCTGTGCAAAATGACTCGATCCATTTTTATACCGATGGCTCTAAAATAAAAAACTCTGACGGTATTGGTGTCTTCTCCGACAGGCTAAATCTCAGCCTATCTTTCCGTCTTTCTGATCATTGCAGCTGAAAGAGAATCATCAAGTCCCTGAAATTATTCTCAACAAATTAAAAGACTTCGCTAGATTGCCGCAGGTCACAATCCCAGACATATCGTCAAGGGAAAGTAACGAACCTGTGCAAAATGACTCGATCAATTTTTTATACAGATGGCTCCAAAACAAAAAACACTGGCGGTACTGGTGTCTTCTCCGACAGGCTAAATCTCAGCCTATCTTTCCTTTTTTTTTGATCATTGCAGCTGAATGAGAATCATCAAGTCCCTGAAATCATTCTCAACAAATTTAAAGACTTCGCTAGATTGCTGCTCAAATCTGCAAAAGATGTCAAAGCAGTTCAACATTCGTCTTTTCTGGGTACCTGGGCATTGTGACATTCCAGGGAACTTTAAGGCTGATGAACTCACCAGACATGGGAATAAATTACCAGTTGTACCCGACTAGTTATACCTATCACTACATGCAGAAGCTTACAAGCTCAACATGCTAACAGCAAATCAAATCTCAGATGAAGTCTTGGCACGACGTGTCAAATCATCAATCAAATTTTGCCAATATTCAAGGGACTGATTCCGCTTGAAATCCCACCATATGTGTCATCCCCGGACAATGTTTTATAGGCAGACACGCAGAAAGGCTAGGCCTCCACTTAAACTACTTCTGTAGGAGCTGCATGGACTAAGAGGAAGAAGAAACAATACTTCATCTCCTCTGTAACTGCACGGCCCTTTCAAGCTAAAGAAAACTCGATCTTGCAGCTTACTACTTTCAAATTATCAGCGATTTTACAAAAACGGAAGTAAAAATTTCACCCGTTTCACTAAACGCTCAGAATTGTTTTTTTCGCAGATAACAAGGAGAAAGGAGAATATCCACGTCGTATGAAAATGGAAAAAATGGTTTAAATTTGCTGGCGAACTCGTTGGCAGCCACCCTTACCTAACCTAACCTATAATATCCACTCAAATTCACTGCCTGATGGCGGGCTTAGGTTCGAGAAGTCATTAGAAATTCGTTTTTAAACAGCGCAAACACTCGCTTTTCACAATGGACGGTGAGTGTTACGGATCCATGATTCAATAATTGTTCGTTCATTAATTAGAAAAATTTTGGCATGTGGCACGACCTAGTACAAAATGTATAAAGAAAGAGATTTATCATAGGTCAATATGGTATTAAGTTTATACGGATACGACAACATGACTTTTAAAATGCATGCTATTTAGTTTCTAGAGTTCGTAGCATATTATTTCTTGTCCCGATTAATTGCAATCTCCCGTTGGAAAAGTAAGGGTAAGTAAGAGGGTAACAGGCCAAATAACAAGAGTCCCTCGATCAAACACCTGTGATTGAAGATTGAGATATTAAATCTTGCAATCCCAAAGTCTTTCCTCACACATATGTTTTTGGAGGGTTTTGTTTCCCAAGACCAGGAGACATTTGGTTCCAACATATAAGGATAGATGTTTTAAGAGAGCATATACCGAGAGATTTGCAGTAGCAAGATATAGTTCCTTGCGATTTTTGTAGGTTCTTTAAAAAATATAAAAGCCCGTGTTTATGTCAACACCTAGGTATGCTAATAAGGATCGTCAGAAGACATAACATTTAATAAAAAGGAGTTTTGTTAATCCATTCATGTTGAAAGTTTCCGGCTTATGATGGTAGATAATATGGTCTAGAAGAATTCATGAAGTGGAGAATTTATTATCTATCAAAGTAGCCTTAAGTATAATCAAGGCCATGCGATGGCTACGTAATGGGAAAAGCATCTTAATGACCAAAAGACATTTAGAAAAACGCTTAATTTCAATTTTTTAGATACATCCTAAAAAAAATTGGTCACAGAGGTATTTTAAATTTATGATTAGTTATAACTACTGGTGCAAACTCTAGAAAATCTCAAATTATATACTATATTTTTTTTCTTGTGAAATCCAGTCAAATTATAATTTATAATATATTCTGTTGAGTCTCCATTCACGTGAACATGATTTTCATTGTTAGCATCATATTTTACACAGCAAGAAAACTCCATAAATTTTCTAAAACGATCCACAAAAACTTAGAAGAGAGTACCTCAACCATGCTGCCGGAGAGATTTCATAACCTCCATACCAAGTTCAAAATAAATCCTTCCATTTACCACAAAATACAATTTTATCGATTTCTACTAAACTTACAATTTCAAAATATTTAACATCCTCTTTCAAAGAAGTTTATTCCGGTATTTTATTCAACCACCCACATGACATTTACCGGATGCCAGGACACAGGAGGACACAACCAACAATGGCACAGAGAGTTCTCTATCCACGCGAAAGGATTCAGTTAAAATATCAGAAATCAATCCAATAAAAGTTTCCTATCGTAAAAAATGCATCTGGGATTAAAAGTTTTTCTTTCGCTCTGATCCACCTTTGTTCAGCACACGTGTCCTATATTCTGTGTGGTGAAAGATATCTGTTCGAAATGTGTACAAAGAAATGAAGAAAAAAAAATAGCCAAATTTAGAAAAGCTGCAATTGGTGTGAATATTTTTTGTGCTACCCTACAGTGATAGGTTTTTTTTTGTTTTTTCCTTATAAATACAATTGAATTAAGGGAAGTGCGGTTTATAGATTCTTACAGCGTTTTTGGAAAGGGACATGATAAATTTGAATATTAATAAAAAAAATTGTTTTATCTGAACGATGACGAAAATTGGTTCAACAGTTTGAAATAACTCCGACAACTAATACCAGTAGGTATTACATTACATATCACGTCACTTTATTTTTATTACTGTTCACGCATAGATTACTTCGTCAAATTAAGTTGACATATCCCGTGGGAACAACTGCACACGCCACAAAACTAACCTACCCTTATGCACATACAACGAAAATATCGATGATGAAATTGAAAAGGACTTTCTTCTGGTTCGTATTGGTGTATTCCTGACCTTGTTTCGAGTGTTGTTTGTGGCACACATAGCTGATTCAGTTCTAACGGCAAAGTTTAACCTCTGACAATGTCGATTGCATCAGTTGAAATAGTTAAGTTATATTACCCGCAAGTGGGTACCCAACCATTCATCAAGAAAGAATTTCTCTCGTTTTGCTTGTGGTCTGACAACCATTGACAATTTCTTTGTACAAGGAACGTTCTGTTTAAGGGAGAGATTCGAAAGGAATCAGCTTCAAAGGTTTCCTTAACATGTATAACGCGTTAAATTCGAGTAGTGCATCGACGAAGTGTAACTAATTAAGTTCTTAAATTTGAACTGGCTCATTGACTTTGTGGTTTTTTGCTTCATTGTCTCGTTTAGTAGAAAGTAATGTAGACATTTAGGAAGAAAGCCACACAGTGGTTTTGTATACTTTACCTTAAACAAGTACAAAATAAGGATCTACAGTGTGCACGCATGAACGAGTACCCATTCAAGGAAATTGATTTTATATGGTAATTAACGGAGAACACTATTAAGTGTGTGAGTGATGTTTAAATAAGCTTACATTAGCAGACATTTACGGAACATTAAATGTTTCAAAAAGTCAATGTAAGCCTAAAGGAAATATTGATGGTTATGGGCATTTGAGAATCAAGTTATATATAGATGAATCCTTACACTAAGATACCTCTTCATTTTCCAAGATGGCAGAAGAACGGAAGAATTCCATAGATTAAGATATTGATGGCGTTCAATTCCGGATGGAAACGGTTAAGTCCCTACATGAGCTGCTCCGAGATATTCGGACAACAGGACATCTTACAATTTCAAGGGTTATTCAGGACTTTTAAGGCGGATGAGCTTTTAGGAAGGGAAAATCGGAAAGCGGTCAATCAAATTTTTGAATGGGTAATTGAAATGCACATTCCCCACATAACAACTACAGACAATAGTTTCCAACGAAGAATAAATATGCAGCTTGTAAGCTTCATATTGTTTCTTCGACTTTGAATCCACAAAGCAACTTGGCAATCTACAGGTGGTGGAAAAGCCAACCAAGTCAACCCTATGCTCATATCATCATTAAAAATTTTAGCTGCTCATCAAAAAACTGGAGAACAACAAGGCATTCGGTTCTGATGGATTACCGAGAGAAAATCTTTAAATACGAATGTGTTGCCATGGAACTGTCCATGCAACAAATAATAAACAAAATCTGAACAGCTGAAAGCATAGTGTAATGTCCTCATCCTAGCTTTAAATGTAAGACCAACATACGGTGATATATACTCATTTGTGAAAATTAACATCCCCAAAGGGAGCATGATTCATATGACATTTTTATTAACAATATTGGAGAAATATTTTCATCGAAATTCACTTATTTCTTTCAAATTGAACAAAAATTGATATTGTTAATAAAAATAGGCGCGACTTGAAATGTTATTTCGGTGAAATATAAACATTGAAACAGTGCACATACTGTACTTAAAAACTTGGTCCAAATTCCATATGATTTACCAAAGATAAAATAGGCTTTTCTAAAATGTTGGATTAGTATTCCGCGCATTTAAAGTGTCTCTTACACTTATTCTAGAGATATGGGGAAATGTAGATACAGATAAAAAATGTCCTCATCCTATTTAAAAAAAAAATTAAGACCGGTGACAAACAGACGGACGCGAGGTACGGGCGTCGTAAATTTCGATGCTATTTTGATCCAATACACTAGTTTACACAATATCTGTTGCCTGAACTATTTTAGCTGTTGATGATAACTGCAAATTTGTTATTTGAAAGTATATAAGAACTTTTTTCTATCAGATCGAGTTTTCGAGTTATAGCTGACTTGTGTTTAGGAAAGAAAGAAACATGTAGTTTTGGAGAAAAACGTTAGTAAAAAGTAAGATCAAATATTTTTTTTTCCTAAAAACTTCGTTTTAAAGCTTTCTCTTATGGGCATACTTAAAAAAAAATGCATCAGGGACCAACAAAAACCCGACATCACTAACGTATCCTTGAAACCCTGGTAACGATCCTCAATGACACGGAAAAACTGATATATACGTTCTCCCTACATGATCAGATCTTTTAGATTTTTGGGAAACCTTTCGAAGTGACTATGAAGAAAGTGGAGTTTAATACACAAATTATATTTTATATTTTTTAATTGTAAAAGAAGATTTTCTACAAGCTTTATAAAACTGTCTGACTTTCGATTTCATTACTGAGACATCAAAGTCTGAAAATTTTCTACCTTTCGTAAGATGTCTTATTTGAGGACCATTAAAAACACCTGATCTTTTCTTTGTAAGCTGAGGAAATGTTCGAAATATGTTAGCAAAGTTTTCATTTATATTAAGAGCTTTAACAAACTGTTTCATTATGTCCAATTTAGTATTTAATGGAGGCAGTATCATTTCATCCCGAGGTATCTATGGATTGCAGACTAAATTTTACTTATCAGGGTAATTTATTCTTTTTATTCTCTGCTGTCCCAGAGACATATGAAACAGGGAAACTTAGTATAGTGCTGACCAAGAAAGTAAGTATCGTTTTCTGATGATCCAGATTCTTAGATCGGCCTATAGGTTCTAAAATGTGGTCATTATTCGCAACCGATAGAGCTGGGACGTTAACTGAATGTTTTACGAGAAGCAGTACAGACGTATTATTTTTACGTCCGTTTAGCTCGATTTTTACATTTAATGCCCTTATGTCAACACTACCAAAATAGCATATCTGTAGATGAATTTTTTCTCGTCAAATAGTTGGGATTTCAAATGAAAGTGCACATATTTTGGCTCAATTGTAAGTATTCAATTCAAGATTTATAAACACAATTAGCCTAGGAATTTCCATTTTTATCCAAGGGCATGCCAAAATTAGGTAATTTTCGAGAACAAATTCTCCACATATATAAAAAAATGATTTGGATGGCTTAAAAAACAACTTTTTAAAATATACATATTTATATTCTTAATAAAGGCAACAAACAAAAAGTACAATTTTGTAAAGTAGTGGTATTGATGCACCGTTCAGTTTCGATGCAGCTCATCTGAACTTCTGCAAACTCGTTTCCAACAAGGAGAAATACTATCATTTGATTTCATCTTCATTCTAGTGTTGGTAATAGATGGGGAGTGAAGGTTTCAATACGAAATGTATCCAGCTACTGGGCTACGCAGACGATATCGACATCAGGAGCGACTAATGATCGTGCTGTTGTAGAAGGATATAAAGCAATTGATGAGCAGACGAAACGTCCTAGTCTTGTATAAAAACGAGGACAAGACAAGTCATATGCTATCAACAAACAGAGTAAACGGCTTATCGAAATTTTGGTTGCATCTTCCAATATGTAATCCAAAAGAATCGTTCCTCCACCTACACTACACATGTATGTGTGTTTTTCATGGCGAATGACAAATTAACAACATTAACACCACCATCAACGTTTAAGCAACTGTCAAAATTAATTTAACAGCCCTTGTCGAGGAGGGCATCATTTTATTAACGAGCTTCTAGCATAAACCTTGTCAACATGCAAAATATGTATTCTGATGCTTGATCACGAATGTCGATTCTGTTTCGTTTCAAATATAAATATGATAATTCGTGTTATTGTCAATGCGCTACAACATTTTAATTTCTAAATTGGATTTTCAAAGAAATTGTATTCGCGACAAATCCACAAAATCGACATGCAGGTTTGTTTGGCGCCAGCCGCCGCCTCTCTATTATGAAACTGCATGGTGACAATAATTCGTATGAGTTGCAGTGCACAGAACTTTGCATCCATTTGAGGCAAACTCGATGCAATCATACATACACTATATATATATCTATGGCCTGTAGTTGGTCACACACACTAGAGTCGGTTAGAATAATTGGCTTTTGTAGTAGTACATATGCAGTTGTGACAGAAATTTGTCAGCACGTAGCCAGAGGACATCTTCCGTTACCTATTATGTTTTGTATATTCATATACAACTATGGTATGGCTTATTCGTATGTGACTATATACAACAATATAACATAGAGGTGTTGGCTATACGTCTTTCAAATAGCCATCCAATCATCTGACAAAATGGTGAAACTTTGCAACTTTCAATTAGTTCCCGTGACAGAGATGAACTGAATTTGCTTGCATCATCCGAATGTCGTGCTTGCCGTTATACTTCAACTGGGATAATTTTGGCAAGAGGTATAGGTAGCTAAATCACCTTATCAAGCATTTCCCTTGACCAAACTAGAGATAGATTTACGACAGCAACGCACCGTGAATGGAATATTTCAACGGAGTAAACTGGGGTAAGTGCGAAGGCCATGTACATACATTGGACGAAATAGGTTCGGAAGTACTTCACCGTTTAATACGATAGGAACGAGATTTATGGATGCACTTTATTTAACTGGGCTCACTGGGTGATTGAGTGGATTTGGGGTCAAGTTTTAGGTTAAATAAAAGGAAGTGTTGTTTGTCGTAGAATCATGTGAATATTATTCAAGTCGGTCGAAGTTACAAAGAAAAAGAAAGAAATGGTCGTGATACGTCTTATTAAATTAAAAACAATGAAATTATGTATAAGTTTGCATATTTTAAGCATCGATGAGCAGCGAATTGCCAGGGCATATAAGAGACTGCAAAGTTCTACGCATAAAGAGTGTCTCTTAACCTCTCGATAAGCACCATACCACCAGCATCTAATGTCGAAGAATAGTGGCAGTGACTTCAACAAGCCATTAGATCAGCCGTAACTGATGCACTTGGTTTCTTAAGCCCAACAGCAAGAAACCAAAGGATCGATGTTCGCAAGTTTTAACAAAATGTAAACCATAAAATCTGTATATACAAAGATTGAACAGAATCCTGTTGAGATGAACAAGGAAATATCACAGTTGAGACACAGTAGATGCTGATGATATGGAAGAACTTCTGCAGACTGTTAAACGGCGATGACAAACAATATTTCCCTGGCAGGCAGAACGAACAATTCAATTCCAACCACCCGACCTTAGTTTAGTGCAAGTGATGTAAGCGATGGTACCAAGTGTATACTGTCAATACGAATTGACACACGACATAGAAGAATTTTACATAACGTCATCATTGACAGTATGGGACTTTCATGTGTATCTTGGCTCCGCTATTAACTCTGACAACAATCTGCCCTAGCGAGGTATACGTCGGAGCGAAGAATTATCCGATTTTGTACGATTCAGAGGATTTTAGCTTCGAGGTATTCTTCCGAAAATTTTCCGACATTTTGTAACGCAATCCGGCGAATTGCATTGAAGTGCGTTCAGATGCATTTTTCGTGCAATTTTTGACAGCTAAGTGCAATCCTTTTTACGATTTCCTCCGACACAAAGTTTGCGCGGAATTTATATACGAATTGTAGTGAAGTGATTTATCTCCGATCTGCATACATATCTAACGCTGTTAGTTTAACTCTGCTTAGGACAGGAAGATATTTAATTCAAAAAGAATTAATTAATTTCAAGCGCATTACCCTACTTTATTGCTTTGACTAAACGCTGTTAATATGTAATCAGGTTACCCTTATAATCATCAACTATCATTTGAATGTCTCCCCTATAATGGTGATTTCTTTCCACACAAATGAATAAGGTAGAAGTTATTAAGCTAAACATTACAAAATCTCAAAAAAGGTCTAAAAGTCAAAATGAATAAATTATTTGGCAAATGGCTACACGCCACATACACCCATATTACCATCTAGTTTGCAAAATGTCTATAGACCTGTAGCGACGACATAATGACTCAATTCAATGAAATTACCCGGCTCACGCTTCATTTAATATTTTCAGGATCCTGCTGTGAAAATGTTTTGCCCCATGGCATGGGAGGCCTCCTGAATAGGTTGTATTTTGTGCTATCTCATGGGCTGAGCACATATATTCGCAACGTGAAACGGTTCACTGAACCCCTTATATGAAGTGGCGTTAAAACTCATTTCATATAAATTGTGGTTTCGTCCTTTCAATATAACAGATAGTTGACTAAGCAGTCAGAGAGAGCTATGGAAATACCGCACGGACACTTAAATGGTTCGCCACCACCTACTTACTGTGAAAAAAAATAAACAAGCACCAATAGTCGCTTCTCCTACAAGTGCCCTTTAGCTTTATGTGTACACTGATAAAACAACCTTCATTGGCTAGACTGAATGCAAATTAACAAGTTAATGGAAGGCTCTGTGAATTTCATGAAAGCGAATGTATGGAGAAGTGGTTGCAGAATGAGAACCACACAAATAAGGGCGATGCAACAAGAAATGCAAAACGTAAATAGGAAGTATAAGGGCGTTCTATGAATAGCCCGCATGCAGTCGTGGGAGAACTAATTTCATACAGTATGACTGAAACCAGGTGCAACAGCGTCATCATTACCATCATCATTGCTGTGGTCTTAGTTATGAATGGCTGAATGGCTGAATGACTTTTACTACCGGAAACCTATTTAAAACTGAAAGACAGAAAGGCCTCTTGAGAAGAGTATGTAGACAATGTGTAAGTAACTCTTGGATTTTAAAAAAAGAAATTCATTCTAAATCTCGTTTGAGGATATATCTACTAAAAGATGAAGAGGTGTTTCATGTTATTCAAGAGTTCATTCACAATTGTAACTGTATGGCTTAAATTGTAACAAAATGTTTGAACTAAGACAAAACTTTATAATAAGTAATTGCAATCTGGTGTCCAATGGACAGTATCAATTGAGGATATCTACTGTTGAGATGATGAATTATCTGGTATTGACGGCCAATACAGGGACATTAACAAGGCTTTATCTTAGAGGCAAAGAAATTAAAAAAAAATTTAGTGTGAGTTCACACGTAGTAGAAATAAATCTGTAATCTGCTTGATTACTCACTCTCTGTTTGGCACCTCCATGGTGTATTCATCTCATCCGAGATGAGTTGAACTGACCATTTAGCCAGCTACATGTTACCAAATATCGCATCCATATTCTAGAAACTTTCACTTGATTATTTACAGAATCCTTATATATCCTTATGGATATTGCTTTCCTGGACCCACCGATGAGTTTCATAATTTGATCTTGCTCACACACAATCCCAAATACCTAAATTTTACTTATTGACAGTTACTACACATTCACCGGCGCACCAACGTCCTTTCTACATCCAACATGCCAACGAAACCATCGCTTTTTTGCACGTACGTGTTGCCTGAGTTACAAGTCCATCCGTTCAATAGAATGATCAAACAGCCACAGCACGGCCATCTGAAAATAAGTTTCATTTCAAACACACAAAATAAACCGACAGTCCACATCAAGCAACATCGGTTATTTTATAAAATCCAATTTATGTGTCATAAAATCCAATTCATAACCTCCCAAAAGAAGTTTCTCTTCATTGGACATTGGACAGTACTTCGCACATGAATGCAACGAACTACAGACACGTAACAGCACTGGCGACTGAGGCCATCGGCTGGGACAGATCAAGACATTAATACAACAGAGAGAGACAGATAGATACATAGAAGGAAAGACATATAACATACACCTACGTGGCACAGAGGAGGAGACATAGACATGGCAGTATACTATTCGATGAAAGTGAGAATTATTGTAAGTCACTAATCTACCAACATATATTTATCCATGAACCTGTTAGCGGAATCGTGCTTTAGCGTGAACAAAATCTATTTATCGTAAATCTATCGTAAATCTTTTTTTACCAAAATCTCAAAATGTTCCCAAAGTTCCCAGCATCCATGCTTAATTACTTACTAACTTAAGCATCGCTACAGTCCGGAATGATTGTATCAATCAACATGCCTCTTCAATGTGTCCGGTCCTCAGCTAACTGCCTCCAGTTGCGCTATTATAGCTGGTTGAGGTCAGTTTTTACTTGTGCGCGTAAGGCGAGGTCATCCTGGAATTGAAGACTTTGCGGGCCGGAGTCCATTCGCTCTACATGTCCTAGCCATCAATGCGATTCCATACTCCAATACTAGGAGTATGTCGATGCAAAAGTCGTTTAGTTTTTAGTTGAATCTTCGTCTCCATAGCCCGTCAACGCAAACGGGACCGAAGATTTTTCGAAGAATTTTTGTCTCAAAAAGTATTTCTTTATCCACCTATGATAAGGTCCATGGTTCAGCGCCGCAGCACAGGACTGGCATTTTGAGGGTCTTGTATAGAATCTCCTAAGTAGTTGAAATGAGGGCTTTACTATTATAATATTGCCTTCTCCATTCGAAGAAACAGTGGTTAGTAGGAGTAATTCTTCGTTGGCAGAGTTAAAGCAGACTCGAGGTAGACAAAGTCCCTTACTACAGATCGTATTACTACCGTACTGATAGCATATATTTGGTACAGATGGACCTATACCAAAACAAGACAAGGCTCTGGTGGCGGGTATCGATTTAGACTTCTTGGGTTTTTTCATGATCTGCTAATGGGCATACTTTTATCCGACAAAATTTTGCTTATGAGTTTTTGAAGTTTAACTAACAAATAATTTCCGCCGTCATTGTTAAGCCTTGTTACGCTTAAGTTTAGATATTGCTACGTCACTTCACTTAGGTCGAGTTTTGTAATGTTCACTGTCCTTGCCAATAATGAATTGTTCGTTCCACCTTGTAGCGAAAGATTGTTCATCATCACCATTTTACAGTCTGCAGAAGTGGTTCTTCGTATCCCCAAATCGAAAGGAAAATGGAAAGAAAATATCGTAGTGGAATCACACATTACGATATTTCCTTTTTCATCATGACAGGATTCTATTCGAGCCTTATATCCCTCGCTTTGATGTTTTATACATTGGTAAAACATGCAAACACCATTCCTGTCAAGGATCACTATTCGGAAATCAATTATTGGACATCAATGTCCAAGCACAAAACCCCTTACGCTAAAATCTCTCACCTACACAATTACTTATTAAATCCCTTATTTAATTGTTAAATAATATATATTATGTGAATAAATATACATTTAAAAAAAAAACTTATTAAATCCCTCGTTAAAAATTCATGTTCGTACAACTTAAAAAGTATCGTTTTTTTTCCATCTGTGTGAAAGTTAACTTCAACGAGAATCAATAAGTTGATAAATTTTATCTATAGATAATTTAAACACACTGTTTGAGAGCTTTCCTAAAAAAAGCATTCTATACCCGATCCCAAAAATATTGAGCTAGGCTAACGAAATACCCACTGCAACGCGTTACTTTAAATCATAAGAAGAAATATTGATAAATTGTCTGAACAAGATATTTATTTATTTCTTAATGAATTTTACTAAATGTTTAAAAACATAAAAAAAATTAAATCAATATTCCTTGCAATATTACATTTTATCTATAAATGATTTTCGATGATATTTTATTACAAAGTTAAAAAAATGTTAAGAAGCATTTTCTTACAAGACAGAAATATCCTTCACCGTGAAATTCCCAGTATTCGCATACAATTATGTGTACTTCAAATCCAGTTACCCATTCTGCGAAGACGAACTTTTTGCACATTAATTTTTTTCTAATGATAAAGAGATCAACAGGAAAAATCGCACAGACACACATCTACTGAATGCAAATGACACAGCACTCTCCTGCCACGGAACCTGGGGGGATTCATTTGGAAAATTAATTTCCATTTTGCTACCATATCACGACAGGATTCAGAAGCTATACCTACGCTTCGCTTTGGTTCGAAGATAAAGCAATCACAACCTTTGACATTTATGTCGGAGGTTGGTCCCGAATAAATGTTTGCACAGGAATATTAAATACCCGTTGGTGCTGCGAGCGAAAGTGCTGCACAACGGGTGGGATAATAATTATAAATGATGAAGGAGTTTCATTTTGAGTATATATTTAGAAAAACATTCGCAAACTCAAATAGTCATGTTCGTGCGCAAACGTTGGTGTTGCACTTAAGGCCATTTCCCAAAATCATCATCCTTGGCTCTGAGTGTCTGGTAAATTTAAATAATTCGTATTATTTTAATTATTCCAATGATCATCATCCACTTGATATACCACGTTGTGTTCACCACTGTCAAAGACCATGTCCTTATCCATGCTCCTTATATAGTGAGAGCCCAAACGAGTGGGTGATGATGTGCGAATATTAAATATCAAAACTTATTCATCAGGACTTTCTCACTCGCTCGCTCTTATGTCACGCTTAGCGTTTATATAAGGAGCGGAATCAGTAAAACAAGAGGATAAATCCTCGGAACTCTTGTGTACATTTCAATTGTTGGTTGCTTTCGAAATTTTCCCGGTTGTGTTCATTTGACGCCTTCAGTGTCATTGTTTGTCCCGCTTTTGTTTTCGAAAACAAAGCGTTCTTTATGTGAAATGATTTCTGAGATGCGACACCATTTAATTTTAATTTTCACATTAATGAGAGTGAATGGAAAAAGTTTTGCCAAGTGGAACTTTGTTCATACGAAGTTTAATGATGTTAGACCGCACGATACAAATAATATCGGTGGATTACATTATGTGTACAACACAATATGTTGACGAACTGATGAAATTTTATATCTATTTTAGTTGTTTAATTGAGACTTTGTGGTTGTCTCGAAAATGATGTGAAAATTAGAAGCATATCTATCCAGTTGTAAACCAGGCCATTTGACAACGGCATGCATTTCCGAATTTTAAGTTGGTTGAGTTCGGTTGATATCCCTTCGCGATATCCTAAAGCGACATCGTTTACTACTTGCCAAAAGTCTTTACCTCGTTCTTGGGTAAGGGCCTTCATCGAAGTTACATCGCTTTTTATAGCTTTTTGAACTTCTCTCTGGTGAACCAATATCTCTCCAGGAGCGCTCAAAGATAATGGTTTTGAAGATTGTAATTTTAAGTCTTATGAAGTTTGTTCCATTATTTGCTTGTTCTGGAGCAAAAAGAATATTACTACTGTGTTGTTCGTGTCATTTTCAGCTGGACAGTGTGTCGGTGAGGTGAAACTCCGTTTTTTGACAGTCGTTGAAATGCAACAAGTCTAGGGACAACTCTAGTGGTAGATCCACGACCACTAATCTAACACTGTTTACTTATAGAACCATTGAGAGTCTTGAGGTCGGTACACAAATTTATGTTATTTTTACTGATTTCTCTAAAGACTAGTGAACAAATATAATGCTGTAGGTATTCACTCAAGATTCAATAAGTGGTTTTCATCTTATTTGGCGAATCAAAAACAAAAAATCAGTATAGGTAGTTCAACATCTCTACATTTCAATGTAAGCAGTGGCGTACCTCAAGGAATTCACTAGGGTCCTCTTCTCTTTATTTTATTTACTAATGACATACCTTCTTTCATTAAACATTCTCAATGCTTAGGATATTCAACGATTAGAAGCTCAGATAAAATCTGTTAGCGACTGCAAAAATATCAATCTGATTTTCAGCAATTATTTCGCTGGTGTAATAAAAATTCTTTTTGAACGTAGAGAAGTGTAAAATGTTTACTTTTTGACGGCAGCTAGATAATATAATGTTCACTTCCTCAAGCAATAAAACTCGTTTAGAACGAATAAACAATATAACCGATCTCAGCATTCGACCTGATACAAAATTTACATTCACTTCACATTATGATACAACAAAACCAAGTGCAAATTCACTAAAAGGTTTCTGGAAAATAAATTCCTTTGATTTCAAAGACCCATATATAACAAAATCAATTTGTTGTTCTCTAGTAAGATCAATTATGGAATATGCTTCGATTATGAGGTCTCCTTACGACATTAAAACATTACTAAATATGTAATCAAAAAATTAAAGTGGTATGAGGAATTACTGGAATATAAGGCACTATACTTATTACTGTGCTTGAAAGACCCGTGGGGCTTATTTCCGCGATTATAACGCTGCCGGGACCGTCTTTCGGATGATATTGTTGTATTTAAGACAAATAAGAAATATCGTCAAGTTCCGCAACCTAATCGGTCTAATTGAAATAAATTTAATATCTATGTTACCATCTATGCCTTGACAATCTGACAATTGTTGAATTGGCATAAATTGTTTACAATCTCATAACTAGCTGACTGAAATCGTTCGATTTGTTACGCCACTTTTAATTAAATAGTTTAGTTCTAGATATCGCGGCGTATATACTATTGCTATACCTTTAACAAACTTTAATAAGGTATACAAAAAATATGTCAATGAACACACCCATAAAAAAACATAATAATAAGCATACAATTCATCCGCTATCCTTCTTACTTAAAATCGGTAGCCCTTAAATTGAGTGCGAAGACATAATTGCATCCTCTCAACGTACTTACTCACGTAAACGTTATGTTAAATCCATTAATGTGCCTACCTACTCTTAATCAAATGATGTCCGCTACTACTTAACTCGGCAAGGTCCTACGGCAAATCTACATAACATCAGAGTAATCATCATCATTTACGTTATATTTTTGTCGCAAGGACTATACAAATTAGAAACCTAGCGAGATTTGTATGAACATATTAGGAATGAACGCACTAACGAAATATGTATTACAGGACACGAGTTTCCAACCTTCTCTTCTCTGAATTCATGTTAATAAGAAAGATGTAATGGATTAACTTTTGGATGGAATAGTATTCGTTGCGACATTTATGCTCCCTGTAGACACGCGTTGAACAGACACAAATGGGAAATCCAACTCCAACGCAAAACAAAGAACAAAAAAACATTCAAATAATAACAACATACAACCTCATAAGTGGTGATAATAAAACTTTCATACGCTCAAGTGTATTCTGTAAATACGACATGCTTTTAATGTCCCTGAAAGTGGTGGTACAGGAAGCAGAATGGTTGGTCCTCTAGCCAATTTCTTTCCTTTTCGTGCTATGAAATTCTCTTGATAACTTTGGACTTGGTTTGTTACTTTTTGTTGTTTCCACTCGTCGATGCCATTAATTCAAGGATTAGGTAGGCAGGCATTTTTTCACTGTCAGTGAAAGGATACGACAGCAATGCTGAGTTTTTTCGGGTCTTCTGTTTTTTTTTTTTGTGTAGCCTGGGTTCTACTTTGGGTGCTGTGGCAGTTGCCACACGCTGTGTGTATGCTCGACTGGTAATGAAGGACGACAAATGACTATTAGATGGTAACACTTGTGTCGGGATAAATGAGGTAACTTATAAATTAGGGTTCACACACGCTGCCGGGATGAAAAGTGAATCCTTCAATATATTATCGCTGGATTTGTGACAATACTCTGGAAGAAAGTGACCGTGTTTCAAACCAAAGTTACTTTGAGTCAATTTTTAAAGGCTTACTCACATAATCCCCCTAACAGATTTTGTTGAAGTTTGAATTGGTGTAGGTGGTGTTTGCATGTGACATAAATCACAGATCCTGTGCACTTGATTAGGTGTAGTGGGGGAATTGCTTTTCGTCAATCACTTAAAGTCTGAATGTTCTACTCTGGTAAATTAAATCATCTTTGGAAAAGAAACCCGTTGATAGAGAGAAATAAAACTGCAAAGGATGAAAACTCAGGATTTCTTCGTATACATAGAAAACATTGGGCTTGAAGTAGATAGAATGGATATGTAATATATATAGAAGTTCTGACCCATGATTGTGAAATTTCCATTTGAAAGGAAAACAGCTTAATACATTCTTCTCGGTAGTATAGGTAATCGGATTAAAAATAGTTTTGCTGGTAAAAGGAACTTGCGAAATTATATTGATTTTCTGTAATGAACGAAGGGGTAAGTTAAAGAACACATATTAACTGCATATCCCACATAACATTTTCTTTAAGTTCGAATATATGTCATTAAACCGAAATTACGTAACTAGGATTACAGCCCGTTATAGTGTCGTTTAATGTCTTGAAAGAATTTAAGCCAATTAATTTTAGTTTTTTCGTATACTTTATTTAATTAAAGCACATTTTACAATTATAAGAGAGCATATATTTCTACAAGAACTGCATTTTATGCATTAAGGCTATTTAGAGTAGCCCACCCTATCGGAAAATCATGGATATATATTATATTTTGAGATGCAAATAGATGTAGAATATATGTCGGCAAGCCTTGGAATGCCATACTCCCTTAACTGAACGTAGCATTAACGAAGAGCTTTTACATCCAATAACACCACCCCTGCATTGTTTTTTCGAAGACGCTATCGGTAACACTGTTATTAGGTCTGCTCCCGTACAATGTTTTTTTTTTACTGATTCATACTGAATTGAACTCATTTTTAATTATTGCCGTTCCTGTACTCAAAAATAAGTGAACGAGAGAACTAATCAGAGAAAAAAAAAACGGGAAAATAATTTACTGCAGAATGTTTTGTTGAATCCCTAAACTGTCAGTTGGTGAAAAGTGAGAAGTGGCAAGTCGTTTGGTTTAAAAAGCCAAATGAAGCGGATGATTTTACTACCGTTTACTTAAACGCGTTCCCGCACTTTTCAAAAAATTTGTCTCTTTCTGAGGAAATTTACCCCTACTCCAAAAAAAAATCGAGGATTTATTAATATTTACCATCGCCCACACATCTCGCACCTCAAGGGAAATATTCAGTAACACGAAAAAAAGCCTGTAGAAATGGGATATTTAGCAATGCACCACTTTCTGGTTTAACGTGGCTCTCCATCATTAAAACCATACTTTTCTTTGGTTTAGACATGGCAGTAGATCGCTCTCTCCTATCCACCATTGTAGTTCCCTAAGACACATTTAGTAAACAGACTAAGTTATACTAAGAGCCTCATCACCGTGGACGCACAAAGATACTAACAATAAAGAAATTATGAAACATACCACTAACCAACTCAGTCCCAAGTGTAACTTTAAGACTATCATTCCCAGTTAGTTGATATCTCGTTTCACATGTACATAGATGTGAACACTGACTCCCTTGTTGTGGAAGGCGTCTTTTCCGTGAAGTTCAGCTTGAGCAGGTCATATTTCCCAATCAGTGTTGCATTTTCCAAGCATAGACATTAAATAATCCATGTCCTGACAGAAGTGTAACAAAAATGTTAACTAACACTACAATTTCAGTATGATTAAGCTAAAAAGAACAGTACTAAGATCGGTGTATCGCAGCACACAAAAGTGCAAGTGCAACAGACTAAGTTATACTAAGAGCCTCATCACCGTGGACGCACAAAGATACTAACAATAAAGAAATTATGAAAAATACCACTAACCAACTCAGTCCCAAGTGTAACTTTAAGACTATCATTCCCAGTTAGTTGATATCTCGTTTCACATGTACACAGATGTGAACACTGACTCCCTTGTTGTGGAAGGCGTCTTTTCCGTGAAGTTCAGCTTGAGCAGGTCATATTTCCCAATCGGTGTTGCATTTTCCAAGCATAGACATTAAATAATCCATGTCCTGACAGAAGTGTAACAAAAATGTTAACTAACACTACAATTTCAGTATGATTAAGCTAAAAAGAACAGTACTAAGATCGGTGTATCGCAGCACACAAAAGTGCAAGTCTACCTTTGTAAGGAGGACAGTAGTTCCATTTTCTCTATTTATATCCAGGGTCTGCAATCAAAAAAGTAATCGCCTCGGTGATATCTTCCTTGACAACATAGCTGACCTTGTCAATATTAAAATCTTACAGTGTTTCATAGAAAGCTCAGAATAGTTCTGATGGGAAGACGAATTGAGGAAAAAAGACCGATCGGAGTGATATCAGAACGGACTTTCCTAGTCCAAGTGTACGATATTTCTTATTGACTTTCTTAGTTATAAAATATCTGCAATGATCCCTGACGATATGACGACTACGAACTAACTTTTTGGGAAGTCGCTGTTTTTCTTTTGTCCGTTAAATTCTGACTATCTTTCTCGAAATTTTGTGTTTTTTGTTAAGGGCTCCTACCAAACTTTTATTATTTACATTTCTTTGAATTCAATATCATGGAATTTGGATAGGATTGGACTGTCCACTGTACTACTTTTTACTTAACAGAGGTACACAATAATACTACCCCGAGGCCACACTCATAAATTTGATTCAATAAATAAGGACCTTCAAATATCAATGGGGAAAGACATCTAATTAAATTTGTTTGAAACAAAAGTATATCTCATGGCTACATTAAACCTACCTTAACACAGTTCAATTACGCAAACATTCCATTTCGTCCTGCAGTACACTAAAAACACAGCAAATAAAATTTCAAGTACCTAAATAAGTGAAATTCACTAAAACCTTCCATTTTGTCTAAATGTCGATGTTCAAGTAGATGACCAATCACTCGTAATTAAATTGTCAATATTTGTCAAACAACAAATGAAATACACCCACAATCGCCACTTTCCAATTATTCAATTGATTGGATTGTTCGATTATCCTGCTGAAAACCCTTCAGAGCTCCAGTTTCTCGCCTGTTCAGACTAAAATAGCAGAAATTAGGATCACGTATGTATGAATGTATCATCGAATGTGGAGTATGTATGGAACCGACCCACACCCACATCAATCTAATAAATATTTGTCTCTCACAGGATGTGTACTTTTGATAAAGCAAAACAAAAAAAGTCTAACAACAAATAAATGTGTAGAGTGTGTTATACTTCCTTAAATATCACAATCCAAAAGTTTGAAGGAGGTGGATATGTTCACACTATATACAGATACTGAATGTGCTGACGACGCACGGTCCAGTAGAACGAAGGAAATCGTATAGTTCGTGCAGTATCATTGAGTGCCTACATATATATATCCAGATCAATGGAGCGCAAATGCCTTTGGAATCAAGACAACATAAGAAGGATAGCAGTGACACCATGGTGCTGCTTTGAGACACTAAATAGACTTTCAAGACATTCAATCACACATTAATAGCATCATAAAAACTCAACCGAAAATAATTCCTACTCTCTTATCATGGATCGTTTCACATACACGGATACAGACACACTTAGTACTGCGGGGCTTGGAGGAGTAAAATAATCGCTTGACAAATTGCTTCTGGTGGTAGTAAATTATAAACGCAAATACAACACAGAAATAAGGTTGAAATGGGAGCGCTGGGAAAGGGATTAACATCATTCAGGATATAAAGGCGATGAGGCACAATTTAGTGTACCATCTGGTTAAGGGAGATTGAAATTTATGCACGGGCTAAAGCGGCTAAATAATTTCTATTTTTTTTTTTTTGTATGAATTTTATATTTTTTCTACGCTATTCTCTGGGGATTAACATTTCAGCAAACATGAGAATTTGCGGTTTAGTAATAACAATGATTGAGCACGGGTGGCAACTATGCTTGATAATATACTGAACCTATATGTGTTAGAACGGAAATATCCTCTTCCGTAGTGCTTTTTCTATAAAGAAGATTAAATCAAGAAAATGCTCTGTCAATTGTTTGCAAGGAGGTATGTGGTAAGGATGTCCTTGTCTTGTAGTATTGTATGACGTATTTCTTTGGGGACGTGTTCAAATGATAATATAATGTTTAACAGTGTCTGCATTGAAAGGATGGTATTGTAGTAATGACTAGCTATTTTCTGTGGGCTTACGGGATGGCTTTCTGTTGTTGATTCGATTGGACAGAGGTTGGGCAATGGTTCAAATTTTCTTTTTCTCACTGTTCTGTGGTAAGTAAAAGGTTAATGACTTTACTTTGTCAATATGTGGATGAAGTAAATTAAAATACTTATTTCTCACACCGAAATAATAGAATCCTATCAAAGAATTTTACTGCGATCAGTCGGGCAATATTGAAAGCACATGTAGGAATTAACGACTTGCTTGAACTTTACGTATAAGTATATAACGGGTGATCAATAAAGAGTTTTGTTTTTTAAATGCGAAATAACAAAATAAATTCAAATATATCGTGAAATCTTTATTAGTTATCTAAAGAACAATTCTTGACGTTGATTTTTTAAAGACAATCTCTGTCAAATGTTGGCCGCAACTGTGCCGTAGCTCATCTATAGGGACGTTCCAATTTTCGATGACACGTTCGAGCATATCCGTCGTATTAATTTTTTGTAAATGAGATGGCGCGGTGGTTAGTGCGATGATCTGCCGCGCAGAAGGTCTGGGTACGATTTCCTAAAATGATTTTCACAGGCTCCCCTGTCGTGATGATCTGACACGTCATCCGAGAAGTATCAATTGTCAAGAAAAGCTTATCTTAAATCCGCTGTTCGGAGTCGGCATAAAACAGGAGGTCCCGCCATCGTGCAAGAAGTACACACGCACGCATGAATGGTTGTGAGAAAGCTCGGCTCTGGGTACTAACGAGCCTGTTGCGCCAAAAATTTGTATTTTTAATTGAGATGATTGATATTTGAAACATTCCGGCGTTAACATAAAATTTATCTACGGAAACACCATCCACTACCTAGTTGCAATGCTGGTGCACAGTAATTGAGACTATCTGTATAATGTCGATTTACAGGATAACATAACACGCGTAATTCGTGGAATACAGGCCGAAATGCTCGAAAAAGTGATGCAAAATTGGACCTTCCGAATTTGAAACGGAGCCGCGTACAAGATTTACATGAAGTTGTCCATAAAACGTAAAGGCATATTTATCGATTACAATATTCTTTTTAATAATTGTGCAAATTTGAGTGTTTTATTCGATTTAAAAAAAAAACAGCGCTCAAAAATCATCCGTTAGGTAGGTACTTGTGCAGAAATAATAACTCTGCATGTATAATTAATTAATTGGTATAAGCCTTCTAAAAAGTTTCTCGGGATGTGTGTACATGTGACAGAATAAAAGATGTTTTTGTAGAGCTTCCGCTTAGTAATATAGAAGCATAATATTTATAGAGTTTGTGACTTAAGGCATATATCAGCTGTGACTACTAATTTTGTTTTGCGATGAGCTACAACGCAAAAGGTTTGGGTTTGATTCCCCGTTGTGGCAACACCAACACGTTTTGGTTATATTGCCAAAAATATTCATACACCCATTTCATTGTAAAATCTTATCAAATGCATGTAACAGATGAAACATTTTCCATTCTTTGTGTACATTTTATTGATTACTATAAATTATGCCTATTATTTGTTACTATAAAAAATGACATAGAGATGTGCCACTCCAGGAACAATGTTCGTAAGTTTTACCAAAGTGAAATACGTCAAAGCCAAGGATACAAGGCTCGAACAGAATCATGTCGAGATTCGTAGTTGAGACAAAGTCGATGCTGAGGACATGGAAGAACCACTTCTTCAGACTGTTAAACGGCGATGACGAACAAGATTCCGCTGTCAGGCAGAACGAACCATTCAATATTGGCAGCGACAGCGAAAACTGTCAACCACCCAACCTGAGTGGAGTGAGGATAGCAATATCTACACTCAAGCTTAATAAGGCTGCCGGAAATGAAGGCCTTCCCGCAGAGCTTTTTAAAGCAGGCGGAGATGACTTGATGAGTAACATCCACCAACTCATAAGCCAAATCTGGTCGGAAGAAAGTATGCTTGATGAATGTAACCTCAGCATCGTTTGCCATTCAAAAATGGAGACCCTCTAAACTGCGCCAACTACAGAGGCATAGGTCTCGTCAACATCGCCTACAAGATCCTATCTGCTGTAATATGTGAACGCATGAAACCTTATACCAACAACCCAATCGGCCCTGACTAGTGTGGTTTTAGGCCAGGAAAGTCCACAACCGATCAAATTTTCACACTTCGGCAGATCCTGGAAAAACCCAAGAAGTCCAAACCGATACCCAACACCAATTCATCGATTTCAAAGCCGCATACGACAGCATCTATGGAGACGAACTATACAGAGCCATGTCTAGTTTTGGTATACCGCCCAAACACGTCCGTTTGTGTAGGATGACGATAGAGAATTCTCACTGCTCCATCAGGGTCGGAAAAGACATCACCGACACATTCGATACCAAAAATGGATTTAGGCAAGGCGATGCGCTGTCATATGACTTCTTCAATTTGATTCTTGAGAGGATTGTGCAAAACCCACGAGCCAACACCAGAGGCACAATTTTCCGAAAATCGGTACAACAACTTCGACATTGACATCATCGACGTGATGTTATAGCCACGTTTGCTAGTATAGAGAAGGAAGCCGTCAACACGAAAGGACACACAACATCGACGAATTGGACAGTACGTCAACATTGACAGATATAACTTTGAGGTAGTACGGGACTTTGTGTATCTGGGCTCCGCTATTGACTCTGACAACATCTTACCAGCAATTAAACGAAGAATTACTCTTGCCAACCGATGGTTTTCCCGGGCTAAGAAGGCAATTCAGGAGTAAAGCCCTCACTCGAACTACTAAGGAGATCCTATATAAGACCCTGATCATCAGTCCTGGTCTACGTCGCTGAAACATGGACATGGACATGGAAGAAATCCTTGGTCGATTTGAGAGGAAAGTGACGCATTGGACTTTTAAGATGGCTGTGACAAGTAGAACGAATGTACACCAATATCCCGGCTCGCAGTCTTCGATTCCCGATTGGTTGCATTAATCAAAAGCATCGTACTTCGCTAGTAGCTAATATATTTCCTCGAGGAGATGGTAGAAATAATTTCTACTGATGCCTTCTTGTCCTCCGTCGGAGGGTGTATCCACGCTAAACCTAGTCTTTGTTCTTTTTATCTATTTATTACCTTTTGGATATGGGTCACATTGCGACTTCAAATTTGAGAGCAATAATAATAACAAAAATAATAACACCCATTACGAACGACGAAACTAATTTATTAGAAACCTAAAAGCTAAGCACATATTATTCCGTATACCATTTCGTTCGCTTCGCCTTCTTCTTCTTTTCAGCGTCACCAGTGGGAGCGCCCTCATTCGCTCTGCTATCAATCAATTTCTTGTATTTATTCACCAAATTCGACAAGTCGTCCTTGTCCTTTTTCTTGCCCTGCTTAGTTCTGTCGATTTGCATCCTCTCGATGCGATGCATCATCTTCGTTTTCTTATTCTTATCCTTGCGCTTCTGTTCGCCAACCTTCTTTTTGTGTTCCATTGCTTGTTCCCTAATTTTCTTGTGCGATCGCATTCCCACTGACGCACCCTTTTTGCCGGCAAAACCAACAAAATCTTCCATTTCCTCAACAGGCTTGGCACTCTTTGTAGTCTGCACTGCACGAGATGCTTCCAGTTTCTTGATGTGCTTTTGTAGCTTTTTCTTGTCGTCGGCTTGGGGCGTTTTCGAGGGCTTCTTATTCGCAGCGTTCTTCCTCGCTTCCTTACGCTTTTCCAATTTGTCCTTGTATGTTGGATTGTTAAGTTTTGACTTTTCTACTCGCTTTTCTTTGATTTTATGTACAGCGCGGTCTTCTATGCTGAAAGCGACAATTGGGCGCTAAGAGGGAGTGGTGTTATAAAAGTATCTGCAAGTGAAGTTGAGCTTTTTCTACTTACGTGGACGTTACCGAATATGGTGGGATTATTGTTGAGTTTTCTTAGGGCTGTGATAGCTTCATTGTGCGTGGTGAATGACATAAAACCAAATCCTTTCGACTTCCCTTTGGGGTGTTCTGGTGTTATCCTATTTTCTCTCATTACCTTGCATTCGTGTGGCTTGTACCCTGTATGCGTTATCACCAAGTTTCGCAGATTCTCGTTATCGTAATTTAACGGGAGGTTATGAATTGAAAGACGATTGCGGGAAACAAATCTGGAAAGGATTACATTAGTTTTTGGCGATTGTGGGAGGGAAGTTAGCTTACCTATTCAGATTTTTCAGCACCTGGTTCTTGACTTGTTCTAGTTTATGTCGCCGGGTCATATCTGATGCGGAAACACCATCTGCAGCTTTTGAACCTGTCATTATTAGACCTTCTCTTGCTAGATAGAGGTTTCGTGAATCTTTGCTTTCTTCTTTTGTGGACTTCTTGTCTGATTGTTGTCGCACTTCATCACGACTTAAAGCTGGGAAGGGATCCAGAGGTGTTTCATTCAAGACAAACTCTGTTCCAGAAGCTAAACACAGGTCGGCAGACTCTTTGGTTTTAAATTTTATGAAAGCAGTTCCCTTAGAATGTCCGGAAACCGGATCTCGATTGATGATGGCATAGTAAACTGGTCCAAACTTGCGGCACACCTTTCGAATATCATTGTCATCAGCATCAAAGGGTACATTTTTAATAAAAACGGTGCAGCCTTCCTTGACATCATTAGAAATATGTTTTTCTTTAGTTTCTTTTGAGATGTTTAGCTTGGATTTCAGGTCTTTTTTGTCCTCATCATCATCATCATCGTCAACCTCCATATCCTCGCCATCCGAACCACCATCATCATCTTCTGCCTCTGAATCACCTTCTTCACCACTTTCGTCGTCAGATTCAGATTTAATGGAGATATCGTCCTTGTCGTCACTTTCAGGTGCTCCATTCTTGTCGTCTTCACTATCACCCTCCGACTTAATTTCATCCTTTGGCTCTAAATGTTTATCATCCTCTTTCTTTTTTTTATATTCATCCTTTCCTAGAGCCCAATCAACAAACACTGTACGACCAAGAAACTCCTTGCTCGAGGTTTTCAAAATCGCTTTAGATGCTTGGTTTACTGTTTCATACTGAATGAAAGCACAACCGACAAGCTTGCCGTCAGGACGCTTCAAAAGATTCAAATCCAAAATAGTTCCAAACTTCTCAAAGTGTTCCCTGAGCGATTTATCAGTGGCCTTATAGGAAATATTACGAATGATGATCCTGGCACGTTTTTGTCTACGTTTTTCCTTGTCTTCCTTGCGATTCGCATTGAATGGATTAGAGCGTTTACGCTTTGATGGTTCTTCGCCTTGAATTGCACCATCTAAATGACGATAATTTTTTAGAAACTATTTGCCATCGCGTAAGTAATCAATTTACCTGAGTTTGGTGTAATTTTCTCTGTGATTTCCATGTAGAATTGTGTAAAAACTATTTAACTAAATTCTCCACGAACTCTTCAAAAAAATATGTTGTCAACTAATAATTATTTTGACGTCTAACCGCACGTGGAGTGACAGTTTCCACTTGCCGCTATTGCCGCCACCTGTCAGTCAGAAAAGTAAACACCAAGTAAACAAGAATTTCAATAAAAAATATTATTTTTTATTTTCAACTATTTCTCCACACATTTCATGAAACTCCGACGGTGTTTTAAAGTAGTCGAGGAGCACAACCGCTATTTTATCCCCTAATGTATAGGTTAACAGTGGCCAGGGATTTAATTTGTGTTTAAATACTTCGACTTCTCCTTGATTGAAATGTAATCGGTGGAATCCAAATGGCAAAATTGATTCAAATATAGCCAAGTACCTTAAATTACAAAAAAGTTAAGCTCGGAATCCACAGTATTTGTCTGTTCACTTACTTCTTTTCTTTTTTGTACATTCTCAGGGGATATTTGGTTAGAAATGCCATTATCGCTCCATTTATTGCTATAAATCCAACAGCATAGTAATAAATATCAGAAGCATGCGACACTAATCCACCCAAATCCAATTCCTGAGATAGTTGGATGTACTTGGTGTCAGTGGCAAACTTGACTACTGCTAAGCTGCCAACGAATGCTGCTGTGCCGGTGGAGACTAGTTTTGATGCTTTGACGTAGTATTCCATTGGTGCTCGGTAGATTATCCTATAGCCATCTGGTACCTTATCCTTTTTAGCGTATTTTTCTTCTGACATACCTCGTTTCAAGGGGATGATGGATACAGACCGGACACATGGTAACCTAATATTAAAGTCAGAAAAGGCGTAAGTTCAACGGAATATGAGCAAACCTTGGGGAGGCGGAAGGTGTTTTAAGCAAGTTGGCTTTAAGTCCATGAAATGACAAGTTGAATGCACGTAACAAAGTCGGCATTATAATTTCGTAAATATTCTATGTGGAAAAATGTAACCTGCCAGCTGTTCACTTGACAGTTTCCGAAATTCAGCATTCAGCCGGAAGAAATGAGTTTATAGAAAGTAATGCTCTGGTAGAAAGGTCGTGTTCAGTGATAAGGACAATGCGTTCCTAAATGCTGATGAATTAATTCTAATAGATGGGTTGTGCTGTGACGACATATTCTCCCGGCTAGGCAGCTCTGAGCGCTATCACTGAATTCTATTGCAATCTGCTTATAAAACACTTTTATTGTACTATTGATCGAGTTATAGTTGAACGATTTTTTTCTATAAGCAGCAATATTATGGGAAAATTAAAACAAGAAATTACATAGTTTAATACTTAATAGTATAAATTTCAAAATTGTTATAGTAAACTTGCTAAAATTTAAAAACAATATTTCCAATAATAACTACAACTGATTAAGAGAGCAAAACAAATATGATTTTTTACACTTGTAATCAATCAATCAGAAATGATCTGTTTAAACGATCTGCTATTTTTAAGATAAAAGAAGATAGTGATATCCTATTTGTAAGTTGATTTTCTTGTTTGTGAATTATTGCAACAAAACAAAAACACATGAAACCAAATTTTAGTTAATAAATTCAAATGTTTGCGAGCTATAACGCAGAGTCTTTGATTCCCAGCCAGACGTCGGGCGCAGTAGATTTTGCTATCGAGCTGGTGGATGTTGCTGACGAACAATCTTAACCGGTTTTCTTTTGAAGCTCAAGTGTAGATAATCCTCCTCCATTCAACTGTAGATAACTCTATCCTATACTCCCTTCATTAGGTGGCTTGCAGTTTTAGCTGGCGTAGCCGATATTGAATTGTTCGTTCGGACATCAAATATAGGTACTGGATAGGTGCCCCTTTTCTGTAACAATATGATCAGTTTGATTGACCGTTTATTGATTTGGAAACCGCCCTAATGTATATCAAAAAGTTGAAACCTTGCAATTGCTGTAGTTGCATTTCGTTTCGCAATGAAGTCAATCAGCCTAAGTCCATTTCCAAACGTGGTTTCGTGTAGTGTGTGTTTTTGACAATGCTAAATGCTATTTCTTAGGCTCAGTGGCGCGATGGTTACTGCGATGAACTGCCGCGCAGAAGGTCTGGGTTCGATTCGCAGCCGTAACAACAGCTAAATGATTTTTCACTGGCCCCTGCTCTCATGATGATCTGACAAATCGTCCGAGTAGTATCAATTGTCATGAAAAGATTATCTCAACTTAGCCGTTCGGATTCGGCATAAATCAGAAGGTCCCGCCATCGTGCTTTGTAAAGCTAGGCCCTGAATACTAACGAGCCTGTTGCACCATTTATTTATTTTTTTATATGCTATTTCTGTTTCAAAAGTACTGTCAGGAGCTAGTAGAAACAGCTTTTAGCATTGTCATCTGTATCTATCGTTGGAGCGTGACTACATATAAAGCTAATATTGGCGAATTTAGCATTGATGTGAAGGTGCATAGCACACTGACCACTTTGGACAGAGCTAGATAAAAAACAATATTATATTCATATAGATAAATTTTGTAAATATCGATGCCAGCTGATTCACCCGTAATTGTAGCAACACATATAATAATGTTCTTAGGTAGGTTCATTATAAGTTGGATATTTTTATTTCGATTCGCATTAGTGTTAATTATATTTTTTAAATCAAATGAATATAAGTTTTGTTGATAGTTTCTTCATTACTTAAAAAATATCACAAACAAGCTGTCAAATTACAAGCTAATACAGATAAAAATAAGCAAGAATCACAACAGTTAATGTTATATTCGATACGTTAAAATATGAAATTTGTCAGCATCATCTTAAAACCCCAGTAGAAAAACGCTATAAGTGAAACTTCTTCCTTAGCAGAGAAGAACTTACTATACAGTTAGGCCGTGTGTCAATTGCGTTAAAATTTTAATCAGTGGATAATTTTTGACATTAGGATGGGATATAGAGACTTCAAAATGTTAACCTGCTCAACAGCTCGCTAAAATTTATCCAGTGGCTAATTTTTGACAAACTGCTAAGGGGTGAGAGAGATGAAAAACATACTTGTGGATTAAGCTTTATCCAGTGTTCACATGTGCCGGGAAAATACCACATTTTTCAGATTAAAATAATAAAATGCAAACAACATTATTTTTCCAAGGAAATGTAATTACTGTTTTAAAACAAACTAAAAATGGGTTTTTGAAAATGGGTGGTTACAAAAATGTTATGATTTCAATAGTTTCGCTATATTTTATATACGAAATATGCTTAACTTGAACAAGTAGAATGGATAATCTAAATCATGGAACAATATTTTTGTTACTGATAATAATAAATACTTAAAGGATTTTCGATGATTTCTTTGAAATCTATTCCGTGAATTTTTTTGTTTTGTTTTGTTGGAAAATTATTGAAAACAGTATTCAAGTAAAGTCCCATTTAACCCAATTGACACAGCAACAAGCCAATTTCTTTTCACCCCTTCAGAAATGTCAAAATTTAGCCAGTGGATAAAATTGAACCCATTTTTTAACGCAATTGACACACGACCTTTAACTAAAAATATGTAGAAGCTCGCTAATTATGCTATAATGTGAATAATGTATTTATGAACTCAGTTACTTTCATATAAAAATGTTTTGTCTCACTCATTGACGCATATTCAGCGCGTACAACATATTTTCGTTGACAGGAGCGAAGAAAAACAAATTCTTAATGGTCAATGGTGTTATTATTGTATTATTGCAAAGATCTACAAATTAAGACTTTTAAAAATAAAATAAGAATAATTTACATTAGATATAAATTAAGAAAAAAGTAAAAAGCAGACTAGTTTTATTAAATTGGTATACAAAGTGCTAGTAGGGAAACTATATTTTTCAGCGAGATGTTAGTCAATCAATAGATTTGGACTTCTCTTCCCATCAGAAAAGATACATTTTCAATAACAATGAAACGCTCTGGAACGTCTGATCTAACTTCAGGATCCAAGCGATTCGAAGCGTATCAACCATCAACGCAATTCCAACAGCAGCAGCAGCCGCAACAACACTTAAATGTTCATCAGCAGCAGCAAATACAAGCTCAACAGCATATTCAACACCAACAGTTTCAAGCACAGCAACAGCAATATCAGGATTATCATCAAATGCAGGTAGCTCAACAGCAGCAACAACAGTTTGCAGCTAATCAGCAGTACTTTAATCAAAGGGCTTTCTTCCCAAACTATCAACAATATACTCCGCCTCAGGCGCAAATGATGTATAACAATAGTCCATCGTGGACCTACATAACCCCACCACCGTTTTATACACCACCTCAACAGGGAGCAGCATCATCGCCGCAATCACAGCCGCCACTACCACCGCCAGACATGAAACCAGAAAAACCGCCCCTACCCAAAGACCCAGAACCCGGTAAACATGGGCCCGCACTTAGAAATACTGGCATAGGTATGACTTCTGGCCCCCCTCCCGGTGTGAATTTCAACGGTCCCGGTGCAGGACTAAGAGCACCTGGATCAATGGCAAGAATAAGAGTCCGAGGGCTTAACGGAATAAATAATGGAATAAATAACTTGTACAATGGATTTGGTGGAGAAATTAGAGGCCAAGGGCCCACTGGAAACGCCGGGATTCATGGTACTTCACCGGGCCGCGGTCGACGTCGAAACCAACACTTTCCACATCAGCTTTTACCGATGGGTATGCAAGGCCTGACGGAGTACAATGAATTTTCACAGCTAATGGAGGAGGATCAACCTGCCGGTCCGGAGAAACTCACAATTTTCCTCAACAACAACGACACCGGAAGAGTTCAAGTCAATAAGAAGGCTAAGCGCAAGCCTATGTCAACGCGATACGCTCGAACAAAGCAGTGGGTCCTCGAAGAAGCAGAAGCAGCTATTGCTCTCGAAAAGGAGTTTAATCAGCTACAAAAGCGTCCGATGCTCATACTCAAGTTCCCCGATCCGGATCTGAACAAATACATTGTGAAGAAGTACTCACCTTCGATTGACACTGTTCACTTTCAGCAGCCATCGACACCCCGTTATTGCTTTGTGCAGCTCAAAGAGGACTCAGATGTAGAAAAAGTAATAAGCACCCTTCGTCAGATTCCCTTTGGAACGGGGACAATAAGTGCCGAGCTTAAACACCAACACGTCGACGATCAGCCCGTCACACCAGAAGAAATCGATCCGTATACTCTGTACATAGGCAACTTGCCTACGCACATTTCGGTACGGGTTGTAAAACAGTACTTCCCCAACGCACAGCGCATTGATATTGGGTACGCTCAACGAATGCGGTACACCCGTTATGCATTCATTCGATACAACACAGTCTCGGAGGCGATGGAATCCTACAGAAGGACTGTGAACGCTTTGTTGGATTCAAGAAGTTTGATTGTACGCTTTCGTCGGCAGAAGGGCAACATCGGCCTGCCGGGAGAATCAAAGCTGAATAATGCTCCACGACGTGAGGGACGAGAAGTTCTGCCCGATAATGTCCCGAAACCCTTGGAAAAGGATCAAAGTGAAGAATTACACGATGAGGAAGATTTCGTAGGTGGCTTACACGGTGAAGTAGACGACGACGAAGACGACGAAGGTCCAGAAACCGAGGAAGTGAATCTGAAAGCAATCGTAGTCAATCCAGTTGCTGTTACTACTGACAGCGAAAGTCTAAGAAATGCAACACCTCCAGGATCAAAAAATACCACAGAAGATCTGAGAGATATACATGAGAATTCTAACGAACCAGCTACATCAAGATACCCAGTTACAGAAAAGTTGGCAAAGATTCCAGAAAACTCGAAGGATACCTCTAAAGGGCCGACACTATCTCGACGCCAATCCGCAGAAGCATCAAACGAGCCAAATATTTCAAATGAAACATACTCGGAAGGTGCAATGCAAAACGAAGTGGTGGACAGTAAAGATAACGTACTTGCAGAGGCCGAAGAGTTAATGAGGAGAAACAAAGTCCCTAGGCAGGGTTCAGAATCGCCAGTTCTTATTGGTTCGTTCCCGCCTGTTAAACGGGTTGGCATTAAGCCAGATCCCGACGAAAGCAGTTCCGACAGTTCTGAAATTAATTTACCCGACACTCGAGTGAAGGACGAGCCCTGCGAATACCCCAGTCGACCGCGTACACCCTGCACAAATGACCCCTATCAGGATGATTACGACTATGATGACATGGACGGCGGTATGTATACCTTCTCATACTCACCACGTGTATACTTTAATGTGTGGTTGTATATTTTTTAGAACCCGAAGAAGAGGATGACGAAGATTGGGCAACCAATTCGGACTTTGCATCGGGAGGCCCAGAGTGGGACGAATTCCGTCGCAGTGAACTAAGTGCCAAGGAAAATAAGCCGGACTTAGAGCAACTTAATTCCAAAAATAATCCATTGGAATCAAAGCAAGCGCTACCAATAGCTGTGAATTTAGAACCAAAACCGGAATTTTGTGACGATGAAAGTTTGTTCGATCAGGCGAATAAGACTAAACGCAAAAAAACCACGGACACATTCAACGAGAAGGATGACCTACACGATATGTTTGCCCAGCTCGATTCGGATCATGAATGTGAGGACGATGATGCATTTCTCTTTGGTTAAGCTAGCGACAGTTGTACTTGTAATTACATAAATTGTTTTTTTTTCGCATTGTGTTTACCTTTTAGTAATCCTAGTTATTAGTCCTAAAGTTTAACAGCCTTAATGCTGTTTTTTTTATTGATTTTGTGTTTCTAAAAAAAATCAATGGAAATGGCATTGATTGGAATAAGCCGAATCGGAATGGAACAGATGTTGACACGACAACTTGACGCATTTTTTTTTTGTGAAACGTACAAGCTCCTTATGAAGCTGGGTATGTGCTTATTTGGTAATCTTTGTACAGCCATACCTGTTAAATAGTTTCGGCTTTTCAGTGAAACACCATATTTTAGAAAAGAACATTTCTAAAAACAAAATCTTGTACTATATTATATTTTATATCAAAACAATAAAGGCCATTCTAAAGGGATTTCCCTTAAAACTTGTTATTCGACTCTATTTGGTACTTCCAGTGATTTTGTGTAAGCAATGTAGAACGGTACGACGATAACGTCGAAGAATTCAGTTTTCGGTTCCTTCCGCCACAGCCATTTTCTTTCAAATACTTTCATCTCACCCTCTGTCACGATAATAAACTAACACGCGATGTGGTCTAGAACAAAGTGGAACTCAAGAATATGATAGGTACGATTTTTCAACGTCAGTGTCTACCGATCCAGTTCGGATAAATAAATTAAAAACCCCACAGGGGCCTTTGTATAGACACGGTTACGGATTAGTGTAAAGCACAACGGCAGCGCTCAATTTTATAGTGTATACTGACGGCTAATTGCCTTAGGGATGTCTGATATAATTGGAAATAG
Source organism: Rhingia rostrata (assembly GCA_949824845.1). Taxonomy (NCBI): domain Eukaryota; kingdom Metazoa; phylum Arthropoda; class Insecta; order Diptera; family Syrphidae; genus Rhingia; species Rhingia rostrata. The sequence goes on along the minus strand of OX463758.1, from coordinate 89,666,893 downwards.
CCCTCTAGTTTGGAAGCTGTACCTTTTTTTAACTACCAAATCACGACTTTTGGATCTGCATCTGGTATGTGAGATCATTAAATAGGAGAGGTGCAGGCGAATAAATACCGCAAGCCCTAAGCTGCTACAAATCAGACATTACTACTATCCATGAAATATGATGGGATGGGCCGGGCTAAAAGAGGATGAAATGTGGCATCTACTATGGACTGTTCTGTAGTTAGCAGAAATAGTGACTATTCGGATACGGATTTGTTATAAGTGCTAGACTTAGGCAAGATGTCTTATGTTTCCATGACATCTTTTTTCTTCATAGACATTATGAGCACGTACCAACAGTAGCGTGAGATTTTTACTCTCTGCGTAGATCTTCGTTGCTTATGTACCACGGCGCATTGACGGATCTTAACATTTTGTTTTCAAAAGTTTGTAAAATGTTTAGATTCGTTTCAAAACCGGTTTTACCACTTGCACTTGTATAATAGCAGCTTGTTATCAAGGTTAAGTCAGTATTTATTTTTAATTTGTTCGCATTTCTTTTTTACATACGACTTCCATTTTAATTTTGAATCCGAGATATTTCGCTTCTTTTGCAAAAGGAACTCTAACCGTATTTCGAAATACAGGCAAATTGCTTGTGCGTTGACACGAAAAATTTACTGTCTTCTTCAACTGCTGTCTTCAAGTGCAATTTGCCAGGATTGTGTCCATTCATTAAGCTCGTTAAGAGCGTTTTGCAATTTCATGTTTGTTTCCTCTATTATTGCGCCAACTGCTAGTATAGCTGTATCGTCAGAAAACATGGCAACTATTGTATCACGTGTAAATAGGAGGTACAATAGTGGTTCAAGGATGCTTCCTTGGGGTACTCCTGCCAATATTTCTTTGAACTGTGAATATTCTTTTACAAGTTTCTTTTATTTCGTAGGTAGTTGCTATGACTATAGCTCACTATTTTGCGTTGCCGTAGTTAGCCGCGACTTCTAGTTCCAATGGGGATCTAAGCGATACACCCAGTCGAATATAATTTTCAATATTGCTTTTGAAACCTTCCCATTTGGTTTAAGTTTTTGTTAGTCAGAGTGGGGTTTCATTTCTAATAAGTGACTCGCTCGTTGATAGAATGACCGGAAAATAATCAGCGAAAATCAAAGCATTCTTTAATATCAGCCATATATGCGCTCACACCCCGATGGAGAAAAACGATACAGCTAAAGATTGCTTTTACGAGCTCGTTGACAAAACAAAAATCGATGTTAAAACTGTGCAAGGAGATTTTAACGCAAGGGTAGGAAGAGAAGACATCTTTAGCAGTATTATCGGACAACAGTCTTGGACGTAGGCTAATCGACTTCGCTACGGAACGAAATGTCACTATAGCCAGCACACGGTTGCCTCACCTCGAAATCCATAAGAGGACATGGCAGTCACCAGAACGAGCGGTCAACCAAATTGATGTCCGAATATTCCGAGGGCCTTACATCGACTCGGACACATACCCACCACGCCACCACAAACCAGAAGTACTCTGAAAAAATTTAATATCTATACACGAAAAATTACTATTGCCAACCGCTGTTTCTTCGGGCTAAGATGGCAATTTAGTAGTAATAGTAAAGCAATCACGTGAACTACTTATATCTTAAGCTCGAACTGCTCTACGGCGCTGAGGCGGGTACCGTGTCCATAAGAAGATGAAGAAATCCTTGGTTGATTTGAGATGAAAATTCTTCGAATAATCTTCGGTTCCGTTTACGTTGGCGCGCTATGGAGACGAAGATTCAACCAAGAACTATACGAGCTGTACATCGATATATGGCTAGGACATGTAGAACATTTGGGCACCAATAATTCGGTTCGCATAGCGTTCGATTCCCAGCCAGACGTTGGACGCAGTAGAGGAAGACCTCGCCTTAAGTGGCGCACCAACTTGAGGAAGTTAGCTAAGGACCGGGATAATTGGAAAGGCATGTTGGTTAGGCTCATGTTTATTCCGGAATTAAGTAAGTAGGAAGGTATCGCCAGCATGTAGATACATTATATGTAAGGAAAAATAAGAGCGGTCCCAGAAAAGAACCATGTGGAAAGCCTTTATTCAAGGGGAAAAATGACATGTTGTTGTTGCCAATGACTGCCTGTGATCTACCATTTAAATAGGATACGATCAAGTACTTGCTGAGGATTAAATATTAAATGTGGGTTTATTAAATTTTCAATAATGTCGAACTTATAAATCAGAAATTAATAACCCGTTTCCTCCTGAAATTAATCAAACATCAATTTTTTTTCGAAAATTTTATTATTTAATTAATAGAAAACATAATATATATCTATATATATTTCATTCATTCATAAAAAATAATAATTATGATACTATTCGGAGTTAAATATTAATTCCGAAAAAATATCTTATGTCCTTTGATTTCCATTTTACAAACAATTTTACAACATCATTTTCTTTAAATATAATTTCTTACTATTATTAACTGGACATTTTTTGTAGAATTCATACATACATATGTTTATCCACTAAAAAATAATAATACAAATTATAAAGGAAAAAATTCTTTAAAAACTATTGTTTCTAACAATTTAAAGCAGCACGATATGGTTTCGTTTTCAGTTAATTCTCGTCGATATATATTTTTTATAATACAAACATTTGAAAACAATTAAAATTTGTTACACAACATTCTACTTGTTTCGTATAATCTTTTGTCTCTTAAAAGATATGCTAGAATTAACTTAAAACTTAAAAAAAATTATACATATTAAAATTAAATAATAAAAACATTCCTTGTAGGCACAGTTTCATACCCTAAATAATATTTACTAGTATCGGTTTCATTTCGTCTCGTAAAATGTTGTTTCCCCCTTAGTGTGGAATGTGGACAATTGTTCAAAAGAAAAGTTCAGATAATACTTAAACAAATTGTTCAAAAAATAGAAAGATCCTTAAAAATAGATTTGAAAATATACCTACTAACTCTAGCTCGTGTGTGAAAGTTTTATGATGTTTTTTTCTGAATTACATATTTACAAAAGAAGGCACTGAGTTCTGATCCATTGTGTTTTCCTGGTTTTCCCAACTTCTGATGAACGCATATATATACATATATAAAAATTTAAATTAAAATGACAAATACGCATCAAATTAAAACAAATTGCGATTTTGTGCGATAACAATTAAAAATAAAAATACAATTTAAATTAAATAATATTGTTCTCTTTGTGTTTAAATAAAATAATCGATTGTATAGATGTTCGCTTTTAGCTTAATATCAGCTGTTTGCACGCAACCAATAAGGCTGTCGTTATCATGACGTATAATGTATTAGTCGTCGTTCCTGATATGCTTATGCCAGAGTTGTTTCCCGAAATTTCATCATGTGCTCGAGTATCATCCGAACCTGAATAGAAATAAATAAAAAAAAATATTTTTATTTAAAAAATTAGCGTTTCTAAGAGCATTTATAACATTTCAAAGTGTTTCGTTCTAAATTTTGAATAAGTGCCGCAAAAATGTGCTAAATTTTGTTTAATGCAGGATAATCCTTTATCGCCTTTTGTACTACCAATTTAAATTTATAAATAACAAGGAATAAATAACCCTATCTAGTATATTATTAACAATTTGTAGATATCTAGTAAATACATGATATTTTAAAGGTAAATGACGGAATTGTTAATGCGTTGGAACAGCTCTACAAATAAATACGGACGAAACTTTATGTTTTCCTTTCATTCGCCTAAAATATAACCAAGAAACTATAATAGCCATGAATGGTCCATAAGGGCTTCAACTTCAAGCATAGCTTCTGAAATCATTCTGTGTGGGCGAAGTAACATTTTAGGCATAGCGTTAGGTGTTTTCACCGATCCCTAAAGGCATATTTGAGAAGCTCATTATGAATATTATTTGTCAGATTTTCACCAGAGCTTAGAGAGTGTAAAATGTTTTGGGTCTTATTACTTTCGAGAACCAGGAACCCACACCTAATAATCATTAAAAAAAATAGCCAAACCATTTACATCTAAAGGGTTTCATTTAATATATTACTCAAAACAAAATAGGGCCCATCAAGATATAAACGAAGCATTTTATTGTTGAGTTTGCATGTGTATGAGTCCTTTGAAGTAAAAAGGCAAACGGCTCGAATTAACTAACTAACTAATAAAAAAACTAAGTGGGTCCTAATTTGATTTGAGTAGTTTATAAATGAAATAATATTTTACTAGCCGGTCATTACTTTGGCCTTGAATGTAGATTCTATAGAGTTAAATAAGAATTAGAGACACAGTGTGTTATCTAATTTTAAATCAGAATCCAATGCGATGCTTGGATTGATCAATGATTAACTTTGAAATGGATGTATCTCATAACATCCTACTACATATTAGGAATATAAAGATAGAAGCTAGCTTCCACTGTTTAACAAGATTCACCTGTCCTCATGCATCAACGATGTATCGTCGCTAGCGCATATAAAATAGATTGATATGAAATATCTAACATTAACGGCCCATGTAGGTTCACAAGCCTAGCTTCTCCCTTTATTTTTGTTGTTATAATTTTATGCGAAGTTATTATTTTCACCATAAAGAAGGGGAACTCTTGTTTTTTTTATAAGCTAATAATGGCAGTGTTACCCTTGGATGTTTGTCAGACTTTCGCAAAGAGATGGAACAGTAGTACCCCAACGCACTACCCGCTAGGACACTACACCCACTGGCATGGATTTTACATTCAACTAAATTCTAAACATACTGAGTGGAATAATCTTAACAAAAGTTAGGCTTTTAACTGAAGGCCACTTGCATTGACGTATTCAGTCAACTAATTAGAGATTTCATGGTGGTTTTCATCAGTGGTTAGGTAAATATATATGTTTTGGTGAAAATGGCCCTTAAATATGTGGTTTTCACAATGAGTGAAACGCATTCGAACCAAGGACCCATAAGGTTTCGTTCAACATTTCATAAAATTTAAAATTCCCTCGCAAATTTGCGGGATTTAATTAATTTGGACGTTCGCTATTTTCCGGGAAGTATAACTTTACTACTTCATATAGTCCCAATTCTAATAAACAATTTATACTTTTCTGAGTATAAGGCATAGAACGAAAACAAATCGATAAGCATTGGTGATTGTTTAAGTCTTGAAAATCAATAAAAAATCGATAAGCATTGGTGATTGGTTAAATCTTGTTGCAAAAATCAATAATATAAAAATTAATTAATGACCAAACGAAATGATGGATCAAGTCAATTTGCATATAAAATGATTACCTTTACCATCACAACAGTCTGTTCTGGGAAATAGAAAAGCCTCAACAGTCACAAAAATAGAAATCATTGGAATTCACGTGGCGTTACGGTAAAGTGTTACTTGAAAACACTATCGTAACAAAATTAATAATGTTTCGAGACCATATTTGGATGCATTGGACTTGGTTAACAAGTGGTTTAAATAAAATTGTGCAACTTGTAATAATTATTTTCACAATTATAATAAGAAATTCAAACGACCGACGCACGATTGCAAAGGAAAATAATTGGAATCGTATGGATATTAGCTTGATTTAAATTTTTTTAAATTTTATAAATTATTAATAAATAGTTACAAAAAAGTGTAGCAGTCAATTGACGGAGAACTGAATAACTTTTTACCATTTCCTATTTTTTTGAATATAACGGTCAAAATTAAATAGAGCACTGCTAAATTAAATCTCTTGAGCTTAAGTTTTTCTGTCACTGCAATCACTGGACCAATAAGAACGAATATAAATCATAGATGTTATACTTCAGTTTTCGTGCTTCGCATTTCAGAAAGTTTCTGAACATTTCGGATGCATGGCGGTCCTAACAGTTTGCATTGAACATTTGAAGGAAATCTGCATGTTATTTCTCTCAATTTGTGAGCATTCGTTAAATTGAACTGTCTTAGGTGAAACCAATTTGATTTTAATTTTAATCCTTCTTCCAAACATGTATCCTAACATTTTGTATGTGATGATCATTTTTAGTAACCTTGTGTTGAGCTTATAAAAGCATCAATTGTATCTCTACGGAGATAAGTTGTCATGAAATGTAAATCACCTTTTGACTCATCTAGCGGGATAAAATTTTTCCGATAATTTAATTTGGGTTAGATAAAAACAAGTGAAGAATAGTGACTCTTTAAATTACATAATTTCAAATGTTTGGAGCTTCTAAGGAGCAAATCTGTTTAAGTTTGTTTTTCAATAAATCTGCATTTTACACTGAACCCACAATATAATAATATCTATTTAAACATAAACCTAACAAAAATATACAAGAAATTAATCTGATTAATTAAGATTTATTAATAATACACTCTGTCGTCATGCAAAACCGTGATGATATTTTAATATGAATTATTTTTTTAGGTTTAAAATGATAACTAGGCGATAAATTAATCCCACATTAATATTTTTGCATATTTATATATAGTACAATTCTATTGAAGTAAAAGTAATAGAGAAACACAAGTATTATACAAAATAAAATAAGTTAAGAAAAATTATACTTAAACCAAACTGAACGATGAATATAAAATAAAGAATTAAACGTACATCTTGTTAAGCGTGTAGAGTTGTTGGCAGCTTCAGTGTTTCTCAAATTCTTGGCCTGGGATTCACAGTGCCCCCAATAGCTGTACTTTTTGGCTATGCGCGATTAACGTTGTATGTAGGTATGTAGAATTTTTTTTAAAGAACTGATTTGATGATAAATTTTACAATGAAGAATTTTTTTCAAAAGCAGTTGGTTATACCACTAAATTTTGTCTTGTGCTGATTCAGACGTCTTGTTAAAATGTATTTACATATCTACTATTTAAAAAATTGTTATTTCTTGTTTTTTTTTTAGTAAAATTTATAACCATGACTATGGCGGGCAACCTTTGCCTTTCAAATTAAAAGAAATAGTAGACTGCAATTTGGAGAATTCGTATTTTTTGTTGTCACACACGCAATATTCCGAAGAACACAAATAATTAAACAAAAAAAGAAAATTAAAACAATAAAAAAACAATTTCCGACAAAAAAATAAAATAATAAGAAAATATTCACTTTTGTGGTTTTGTGCGCACGTTATTTTTCTAAGAAGCTGGAAGCTACACATATAGGGAAAGCTAATAGCTAATAGGTAAAGAAGATTACGGGATATTCAAGAATACTCTCAACCCCGATTTCTGCGCCCTGCAAAACATATATGGAAAATTGTTGATAAATAGTAGGTAAAATTAAACAATAAAATCAAACACATACAAAAAAAAACATGCTGTAGGGAGAGTTTTCGTGTTTCAGTGCATAACACCAAGAAGTGGTTACTTTAAACTGTGTAAAAGGTGTGGTTTCTTGGGCTTGGGATATCTCATTTTTAAAATTAGGCGTGCAAACATAAAACATTAAAATACAAATTAAGGATAGGTAGGTACGTGCATTACCCAAAGAAAATAAGGTTTACATCGAATTTTGCCAAATAATTATCATATAGATATCTGATTTGTTGAAAATATTAATATTTTAATATATTTTTGAAAAAAATAAAAATAAAAACGAAAGATGTGTGCTTGATTTATTTTTAGAAGGTACTCGCAATGATAAAGTTTACATGTAAAAGTGACCTGCCTTCAAGAATTTACAAGAATACATTCATTAAATATAGCATTCATTATAGAAATATTTAACGAATTATTTGCACAAATTATATAGAAATCACCTCATCAACCAAAAAATAAACGATATAGGTTTTGCTACAAATAAAGACTGCAGAATACCATGCATACTCAAAGAGTTGTGATTATTATAAGCATATCAAAGAATTTGGCTTATAAAATTATATAATACTAAATATAATTTTATAAGCCAAATTCTGAACAGCTTTTTATTATTTACTGTCAATAATTTATCGAAATGTATAGAATCTTCTTCAGCACAGATATCAGATGTTTAGTTTCTTTTTCTCCAAACTAATGAAAATGCTTTTGTCGCGATCTTACAAGTCTGCATCTTCTTGAAACAGTTAAGCTCAATATTTTAAAGAATTTCGTGGCTGAGATCTGGAACTGAATATATCACACAAGTATTTAGTTTCTAAAAATTTAGTAAAATGTCCATACAAATTGAATCGAAAGGAGGTAATTGTTTGCTTGGTATTTTGTCATCTGCCAAAAGCATCTGATCACTTAATCCCAGGGTTAATCAAAACAATAGTGACTATCTTTTGTATTCATTTGCTGTTTGAGATAACGGTTTAGTGGCAATTGGCTTAAAAATGCATAATCGTAAACCACAAATTAAGTGATTGTTTATCGTATCGCCACATACTACAGTTTGATGAAATTTGATGAAGTATCTTTCAAATGGAATAATTTTAACATAAAATGTCAAACTATTCAAAAAGTAATATATACAATTTTTTTTTAACTTGTTGCAATTCAATTAGGTACATCGTAAGTGATGCAATCAATTTGTAGCCCACTCTTTTTTTTAATATCACAGGTATTGATTAGAGTTGTAAAAGTTAATACAGTTAAAGTAGATGTTATTCCGAATTTGTCTTGTTTAATGTAATACATTTTACGAAAAGCTTGTTAAAATTGTTTTAGATTGTTTTAAATTATTTAGTACAAATAGAAATTTTCAAACAGGGGGTCTATTCAGAGTAAAACACAGTCTGCCAACAATTCCATGCAAGCAAGAGGAAAAATAAATCTACGTTCAGTTGGAATAAAAGGTAAATCATAAAATAAAACTAATATAATTAATTAAATAAGTAAAAATACTTAGTTTTTATTTAAATAATAATTTTCAACCAGAGAAAGAAAGAAACCAGGTTGAGTGCATATAGGTTAAAGATGAAAAAGATAGTTAAGAAAGAAAATAATCTAAAAAAGGGATATCATAAAAAGTTAACCATTCCATTAGATAGTTGTTGGGTTCTAAAAAGCCACTCATGCTTATATAAACCAAAATTTTCCAACACAAATAACTTTTCCGTGTGACTTTTAAAATATAGTTCATATCAAGTTAGTATCTACTAATTTAAAAAACTACGTATTAAGTACATATTGTCATGCAAATCAACCCAATATTTTCATCGGTTTTTAAAAATTAAAATTGGTTAGTCACTGAGCGGGGAATTTACAAAAATTAAATTAAATATAACAAGTTAGTGCATTTGTGCCTATTTGTTGTAATTGTGTTTTTAAAATATTATTTTCTATTGGTATATTGCTGGTTAGTGAAACCGACCATTTTTTTTTTCATATTTTTAATATTCTTATTGCAAAAGAAAATATATATTACACCATATTAAATCTGAAATTTAATTTTGTTTTCTATTAATTTTTTAAAAGTTAAATTAATTATAATATTTAAATATTACTGGTATGTTTTATTAATTGTTTAGTATAGAAAATTAATATTTGTTTATGAGATTTACATGATTTTATGCAGCTTCCGGAACCAAATGATTTTTTTTGTTAATCAATGTTATTTACATTTATATATACTTACCAGTTTCATGTTTTTTTTTAATTTTTTGCTAGCTGTTTGTAGCAAATTTATCTAATTTTGTATTGAATTGGATGCCCTATCCAAATTTTAGCAAGAATAATAGTGATGGTATATTTTACAAAGTTTTAGCAACCACCAATATCACCTTAGAGATTCTTTAAACCCAGCAATTACCAATTTGTCTTCTAATCATAGCCAAATACTCTTTTTTTTATGTCAACCACAACCTTCATCGATTCATTTCTAAAGTTTTCAAAAATAATTTCAATGAGAAACAGTACAAGGACAGCACAAGGAAACTTAAAGAGAATAATGAGAAGAGTAGACTTACAAAAAAAATATAAGATAGAATTATGGAAAAAACAATTATTATTATTGGTTAACATAATTTTTTTCTTTACATATAAAAATGTAGGTATATAAATCACCGAATTAAAATTACAAAACATACAATGCAATCAAAAATACTAACGGACTAATACACTGTTATAGAATGACTGTATCTTAAGACGTAACATACCATTAAATCTATTTATTTAGTTAAATTAAAAAAAAACTCTTCTTATAGTTGGATCTTTACGTCCTATTACAATTATTTGTATTTTTTCTACATTTTGAAGAGATCATGTGTGTAATGTAATGTTCTTATAAAGAATATTAAATTTGTTTTCAAAACACTAGAAATTATTTTGGTTTCATTTTAAAAAAATACGTGTGGTCGGTTCCACTCACCTGCATCGAATGTCAAATCATCGTTATCGTTATCATAATTGTTCGATTGATGATGACCAACTAGAGATTCATCAGTATTTTCGATAACATTACCTAATGAGTTGAAGGATGATGGAACATTCTTACAGCCGAACCACCAGTGAGCAGATGGTCGGGGGAATGGAGGATCCGCTGAGTCAACCTGGAATCATAAAATTTTTAAATTTAGTAACAATGCAATGCTCAAAATAACTAATAAAATCATTCCTACAAATCGCATATGATTCAAATGGTTAGTCAAAGTCATGAATCAGTTTAAAAAGTCTGTTATGTGGAAACGAACTAAAATGTGGAGTGAAAGGGATGGCTTTGGTAGATGACCTGATACGAATAGAAGATGGCAGATGAAGACATCTACCATTCACATAGCCAAAATCTACATACTGCGAGGATCCAACGAGATCATTTTTGTAACATTGCACATTTTGATTGATATGGATTCTAGCTTATAAACGGTTTGAAGCTTTTGGACCATTCCATTTAGTTGTTTCAAAAATAAGAGTTAAGAGCATACACCATAGACATAATTACTCTGTAAGCTTAGATTGGTTGTTGCTGTAATTTAATCACTCGCAGAACTTTCTTTGGCCTTTTTGAACGAAGGTATGTACCCTGACACAATTAAAACACATTTTAAGCAATGACATCGAGAGAAAAAACATGATGCCTACTAGGCAAAAGGTTATTGAAAGGAGCACGGATGTTCAGTGAAGAAAATGGCCATCATATGCTAAACTAATCAGATTAATATCACACCATCCTAAGCAAGTAAATAAAATAGAAACTCTTACTTACCGCAAAGGTTCTATCGTTGAACCGATAGTACTTATCACCCTTGAAGAAATATGTGTAACCATTCGTGTACTGTAACGCAGCATCAAGGTTATTTGGCAAGCCTTCCCAATTCGAAATCGGTTTTGGATATGTCGCCTTAACTGGCGGCCTCTTCAATGGATCAAATCGCCAGAATTTACTGCCCTTATAGAAGTAAATCTTGCCATTACCACCCCAAACCATAGCGGCATCCAAATGATCTGGAATGCCTGTGAAACCTTCACTAATTTCTTTTGGATATTCGCCATCAACTTGTCGGCCAGAGTACCTCCAGTACTTGGTGCCTTTGAAGAAGTACGTCTTGCCGTTTTTATATGTAAAGGCTGCATCAATATCGCCTAAGAAATTAAAAACTCAATAAATTTTAGTTTGATAAGAATATTATTTCTAATATACCTGGAAGTCCTGGCCATCCTTCTGAAATGTATTTGGGATATCCATCAGCCACTGAGTTCTCTGTAAGTTTGTAGTACATTTGACCCTTCAGCGCATAGGTTTGTCCTTCATGTGAGTTGAACAATGCATCGATCTTTGAATCTTTACAAAGTGTTGAGTCGTCACGAGGTCTCGTTGGTATAACAGCAGGCTTGGATGTAGTTTTAGGTAAGTTACCTCCTGCTTGCTGGGTCTTCTTGCCATACAATGCTTGAATAGCTAAAACATCATCTGAATCAAGTCTGAATACGGGATCGAAACCACGATAGAATGGAGCCATGAGAGCTGATCGAACATCTGAATGACTCAAGCCAAGCGAGTGGCCAAATTCGTGAGCTGCTACTTGGAAAAGATTTGTACCGCGAGGACTACCAATTGTCCATTGTTCAGCATCATCGAAATGGGCGTCACCGCCATAGACGGGGAAATAAGCGTGGGCCAAAGTACCGCCTGGGCCATCGAATGGATCTCCATCACCGTGTTCACTCTCTTCAAATCTATAAAAAAAAAACACATTAGTACAAATTGGCTATTCATAATGTAATTAAATGCATTACCTGATTTCAATATGTACAGGTCCTGATTTTTTAGCCGTAAAGGTAAGATCTGTGTATTCACTCCATACATTGAAAGCCCTGGAAACTTCAGCATCAACATCAGCCTTCTTCAGTCTCTTGGGGTATTTGGAGATTTTGTATGTCAATCCTTTCACCCGCCAACGACTGCCCTGTAGCGCATATCGTTTCGATCGACTGTCAGTCCCGAAACCGACCTTATCCCGTACGCCACAACGTGGTAGTGACATAAATTGTAGGGTTTCATCATCCAAGTCACCGGTCACATTAAGTCCAGCAAATCCCTGAAATTCCTGTATAGCTTTGGTCCATGTGGAGGCGTCTAAAAGTCCACCATTGGCAGGGTTTCTAGCTCCGGCAGGTAGGTAACCGAATTGTGAGAGGTATATCTATAATCGAAATAAAACAAATCCAATTAAATCCAATGATCAGTCAGAAGATTCAACATTTCTTAACCATAGCCCTAGCATCAACTTCTTTCCAACCGCCTACGATAAAGATTAAACAAACAAAACTCAAAATCCATGATGAACAGCTCATATCAATTCAACTAAACTGTTCAGAAGCAAAGTATCTAATTAACCAACGACCCGTCGCGTAACCTGATCGATAATAGACTAAAATTTGCCAATAGCTATAGCTGTGGGGTGGTGAATTCTAGAAAATTGACCGATTAACATTCATAGCCTGTGCCTGAAAGCTAGCACATGTTGTCATGATTTTGTTAATCGACAAGGACGAATTCGCTAAAGATTGCGATATAAAACAGAATGCTCGTAGGTAGATATATGTATTTTGGCGAACGTTTTGGTGATGATCGGGAACGCATAATAAATAGATGGAATGCATTGGAACATGATTGATGGGGAAGAGAATAATTGAACGCAAACTAGTTGCATTGTGCGAGTTAAATAATTCTGAATGCATTTTTGCGTAAGACCTGCACGAGGTTACGTCTTAAACGATCACAATCAGTATTGGAGGTAATTTATGAGTGGGGTGACACATCAGTGCAGTATCCTTGTATGTCAGTTTGGATTAGAAAACTTTTGATGAATAAACATCTCTGACACTTTGCTATTTTTCTCATCCAGAAATTAGGCAGCGAAAATACAAATTGGCATATGTCAGTTGTAGATATAAATGAATATTTTATGAAATTAAGTAAACTCTAAAATTTCTTGGAGTACAGGTAAATTCTCTTAATTATAGACAAATTAGGTTAGTTCCACTTTTGAATTTTTGACATTTCGTGAATGTCGGCATCATGTAAAATGTACACTTATAAAACATCAATGTTTATTTGAAAAGGTAAAGCCCTAGGTCACAATGAATCTAATCCGTCAAAAATTGTTTTCTTTGAATACAACTGGTTTGAATCAAACCAGTTGAAGTTCGGCCGTTCACTAGTTAAAGTTTATCAGCTGTGAACGTACTTTAATTGACATGTAGCTTTAAGGCTGATATTTAATAGTCCGAAGCAATTGAATCGCTTTGAAGATGAAGGGCCTTAGCGCCATTTTTTTTATTTGTCTTCACATACTGCAAATATTTGGCAAATATATTATGAAACACTTCAGTTTTGTATACTTAAAAATATCTGTTTATAATTTTCGTTGTTTTTATCAAAAGCGAAAATGTCGCTTAGGCCTTTCATCTCCTAAGCACTTCAATTGGAAGCTAATATCAAGTTTTCTTTAGCTCTACCCTCTGCTTAAGTGGCCTATAATAGTACTTTATGAAGGAAACGACTGCAAATAAGGAAGCGACTGTCAATCCTCCAAAGGGGATTAAAATGTACTTTTTCTAACAAATACTTTTTGCTCCAAAAGTTGTCTGCCACTATGAAGAAGCGATATAACTTTTTTTCAGAGCAAAAGCTAACGAAACTGAACGAATCTCAAAGAATATTCAAATAAAATAATTCCCTTGTATTTGCACATTTGAGGAGCGCAGCGGTTCGACTAATAAAGTTCAGCCTGTCTCAATTATCGAGACTGGTTAGTAAGGGTTACAATGAAAATGTTGTTGTTTCTGTTAGTAGCACACTTTAAAACTTAATACTACTGTCAAGTTAATTATGGTATGTACATTAATAATTCGTATGTTTCTGTAAATAACAGGTAGTATATATAAATATGTTTATTTAATTGATCATAAAACCCCCTCCTATACAAAAAAAAATCATAAAATCTTATGACAGGCGTCCAAAGTTCAATACACTTTAAACATCACACCACGTACGAAACGCGCTATCCAGCGATTGTCCAAACTACAGGTTACGTACACATATTGACACACCTCACATTAAAATGAATATTCTAACACATGTTACACACTTTAAAGCCTGGTTATACCCATGTTTAACAAAGAAAAAAATACTCACGATTTTATCAGAGAAACGTGATAAGGATTAAGCATTGCATGTTTTTCGTACATCCAAGTGGCTTTAAAATAAGGCAAATAATGATATGCTCTAAAAATATGTCAAGAATTCGTTAATCTTTTGCCAATACCGATTGTATCTCTTCCACACATCCTATTATAGACTCTATGATGCACTTGATATTATAATTTACAAACCTTGTCGATAGATTGTCTATTGCAAAATATGAAAATAATGATTTATTCCGTGTCAATCAATCATTCACTTGGCTTCTATGCTCTGTAAAAGGGGTTGATTTTGAGGATGATTTTTGTAGTACCTGCTTTTATTTTATATCTATTTTTTTGTAATCTTTGTGCAGCCCATATTAGAGTTTTGCCTCGCACACTTCTTCCTACTTCTCAAAGGGGACGAAGATTGAATTTTAATATTGATTTGCTTAGAAAATCGTTAAAAAAATTATGAATCGATGATATTCGTTATTTTTTTTATTGATAATATGAATAATTTATCACCTCACAACTGAGACAGTCGTGGATGAAGGTATTTACTGAAATGTGATTCACCTTGCTTTTTTTAATTTTTTTTGGTATTTTTATCGTATTAGGTGATCAACTAATTCGGAATTTATTTTTTGTTTGATTTATAAGGACTTTGGATGTAATGTTCGAAGCCAGGTAAATAAATTAAATGATCAATGACTTTTTATAATCTTTCATGGATATCAGTAGAATTTATGTTTATAAATGTTTTGTGTTGGCAAAAATTCAATTAATTACAATACATTAATTGAATTTTTAAATGGCACTAATTTTGTTGAAACTTTTTATAAATGCCAAGGAATCCGTCAGTATTAGCAACAAATTGAATAATGAAAATATGATTATCTGTCTGGGTTCGATATCGAAATGATTAACAATCAACAAGATCAATACAACACTAAGTGAATCGAAGTTTAAAACGAACAGTTAAGTCGTTTACATCTTAAAAGAATCAAAAAACAGCTGGGAAGAAAATCACATACTGAGGATGTTCAATAATTTAAAAAAAAAATATCTCAAATTTTGTCCTGACATTAGAATTAGATATTTACTCTATTGCAATCAGTACCACATCGGTATGATTTGTAAGGGACACTATCATGAAGTTCAGAAGGCCTTTTTTTAAATTACCTTTGGTTACCTGGGTAAAATCCACCAGAAAATGTCTCGATAGTTGAGAAAACTGGTTAGTTTAAGTAGATTCGTTCAATGAGTCTTACAAAAAGTAGTTGCATTCAGCGATTTAATTGAGCTTGCGAACAATTAATACAAGCAGAAAAATACTCGTACTAAAAGCACTATATGCACATGTACAATTCTGTCATTATATCTTTGATATTTACACTAGGCAATAAAAACGTAGAACACAAATTCGGTCCGAGTTGATAACAACTCGGTAACGTAGGAAGACAAATGTTGGATCATTTTTGTCTATAGAGCTTCTGTAAAAGCCATTCGTATAAATATGACAAGATCGATTTCAGTAAATTCATAGCCGTTTTACTATCCATTTTCGTGGAGTTTTTCAACCGAGAAAAGACTAAAGAGGTTTCATCACTTACATAATATAGTTATCAGGAAGCCTGAAGTGTAGCTTTAGCTTGTCGTAGAAAATATATGCATTCACTCTGTGATTTATTTTAAAGACATGTACACACCCTTGGATCCATTTTTTTTTATTGGTTTAGTTCCTGGCTCAAGTTCCGAGAGTAACACCAACGTTTTTTTTTTCCAATGACTTATCTCTTGCCAAAGTCTGTAAAACGTCCAAGATAACAAAAATATCATGAAAACCTTGTCAAATTTGCCGTTCAGGTTCGGTGTTAAACAGGGGGTACCATTCTATGTGGTGAATTGCAGATTGGAAGAATGCTGTAGAAAAGATTTTTAAACACAACTTTTCACCATTACAGATGCACGACATATATGTCTATTTTGGTTCATTTATTCTTCTCTCCGTTAAGTCGAACATATGTTGCCAATGTTTGATATTAAATACAAACTCTTTTAAAAATACCATCAAAGAATGTATCCAATCACATACCTTGAAATCCACAATTTAACTTAATTGTCGTCACACTTCCATAACACCATACAAATAACCACAATCCATCAAGTGAAACCAAACATCTATTCTCATTGATCTATCGAAAGCCGCAATAAATCAATTAAGACCGCAAAACATCGAATGCCACCTTTTTCATAGTTCATTACCCTACCTGGGAAATAAGGTCTGAATCTAAATAATATCCATGAACCATTCTGTTGGCACTTCGATGACTTCCTCACATGAATAAAATTGTTCGTGAGCGTCTCAGGGGGCACAAAATGCGGTCGGCATTTTCAACACAGCTGATACCCATCGTAAAAATATGCAAATCGATGGTCTTCGGATAAAGAAAATCGAATCGAATCGAAGATATTAGTATGGACAACGTATGACAAGAGTGCTACCACCTTAAAATGCCCAATTACCCAAGTGATGTTTGCTTATGTGGTGTTTTGGATATTATTCTTACAATTGCCATCAACCATACAGCTGGAAATATATCTTGAGTTGTCTCAAAAAGTTACACAACTTTCAATTCAAAAGGACTCATCATTCGTGTGGAAGATTTACGTCTTCGATACATCGTTCGTATCCGTTCTTTGGAACGCAATTTGTATTCCTCAGATGTAGCCAAAACGAGGTCACTAAGCATCTAAATTAAGTTGGGCTTTTGCGAATCATTTCATGAAAACAATAACACACGAGGTGAACATAAATATGCTAAACACCATGCTTGGTATAATATCTTCTTAGAACTCTGTGGAATTGGAAATTTGTAAAGAGCAGGTGTTAGGGATTAGGATTTATGTGATGAAATGATGACTCATAATTGGATTGTAAATACTCGGTGTTTGTAGTTCATCAAACGGCTACCCATTTAAGTTGGTAAACATGTTTTAACTCAGGTGGTCTGTTATTTTTCTTATGCGTCTCGTTTCTACGTCTCGAGACTTTAAGGAACAATGACAATTTCTCGTATGAATAACGTTCATTAGTGCTTCGTCAACAAAACAAGGCTCACTTTGTCGGATCAATTGAAATTCCTTATGTGCACGCGGACAATGTGAACTTTACGTTAATCAGAAATGTTATGGCTTGATCTATAATGTGCCTGTTAGCGCTTACTTTAAAACTATACTAGCTCAGATTTCTGTATTGCATCTCTTTAACACCAGCACAGAGTAAGATTATCGCACGTGTTTGCTTTAATCGTATGTTTGCTCTACTTTTGGTTTTATTTTAATGTATTTAGCTCAGTTATATGCAGAGCTTGTAGTGGATATTAAATAACAAATAGTCATTTGAACAAGTCGAACACTTTAGTAGCTTGTGGAATAAAAATGGGGCTTTAGACAGGAAACAAAAAACAAACACTTCATGTTTATTTTTTAAGCTCTTTAGCGGTTAATTTTTCGTATCACAAGAGCATTTAAATCAGGTCTTGTTTACAACGACAATAAACATAATAGACATAATAATTTATAACGAATATCAAATCCTTGGGATCCATTTCATTCACATGGAAATCAGTCCACGAATGTCGATCAAAGTTAATTTTGGTGCTGATATTGATATTCTACCGCCTGTAGAAAAATTAGGCATGCCCCTCGCTACACTTTAGTCATCAGTAAAACTGGATGCGATCAAGAAAGCATCTCTGATAAACGACAAACATGTCTAATGTCCAGATCATTCTGGCCAAACTATAACCAGAATCGTTTTCTCTGTTTTTTAATGCTGAACAGATCAAACATCAGTTCCATTTTCGGTGTCCTTATAGGATAGATGAAAAAATGAAATGAAGTGAAACATTGCCCCTTAAGCCTACATGCAAAAATACTAGGCCTCTACAGCTATAACTTGGATGAGGAGTAAAAGAAAAATAAACTCAACCTAGGTGACTACTTCTTTGACAATCTAGATGACCTGGCTAATATTAATATAAGAAACCTCCTCCGCTTCATAATTAATTCGGAATGGTTCACGGCAAACGAATTTTAGGAAAAGGCAACAGATTCACGTGGAACCACAACGGACCTTCCTGATCTGAGTATGTGAACGCTCATCGCGTGCAGCCTAACCTAAACTTACTTAGACAATGTTTGTAGTCTGTTCCGACGAGAAATCCAATTGCTCTTAAGGCTTCCGCCAGTTGAGGAATCCTACTTTCGAGGACTTTCGGCCGGAAATGACATTCTGACTGCCCAGAGAATTGACTTGGAACACTATAAGGAACTTTTCTAACACGAAATGCCAGAAATCAAACAAAGAATTACTTATATCAACCGATGCTTCTTTGGGCTATTGAAATAATTCTGCAAGAAACCTGATTCTATATAAAAATCTGACCATCCCATTTCTGCAATTTTTGACCAAATATGGTTCATATCAAAAGCGGGTGAGGAATTCCTCGATCATTTTGAATGAAAAATTCTTTCATCTCGAATGTGTTTACGGCTATTGAGACGAACTTTTTACCAAGAACTTTGTCACTATTGCGGCGATAAAGATATAGTCACAAAAACAACCGTATTGGACGTTTAAGAAAGTTTTGGTGAGAATAATGGACCAGAGCTGTGGGCTGGGGAATAATTGAAATAAAAAAACGTTAACTTATGCTAAAGAAAAAAGAATAAATGGATTGATCACTTCACCCTGATGTTGTTTGAATGTTATTATACTAAAACAAAATCTCATTTGAGGCTATATTTGGACTTAATATCTGAGGGATACGTATGTAAGTGGGACTCGTTGAAAGTCGATTTATGATAAGTGCCATGTTTACCAAGCCCAAAGCAACAAACTTTGGCTTCAAAAAATTATCAATCGTGTACTCTTAATAGTTACGCACACTTTAAAAAAAAGGCTTAATCATTTCTCCAGACCATGTATCCGGAATCCACCGAAATCATGGTTTAAGTTTGTAGTAAGTCAACAAAGACTACCATCGAGTTCAGTGGCAACACAGCACGAACTATCTTTCTTGTCAACGCTCTTCAATTAGGTCAAAAACTCAATAAGATTTTCATTTTATGAAATAAAGATCAAATACACTTGTCTCTTTTATAATGCAACTTTGTAGGTTGTGCATTAAATTGGGGGCGAGTTTATGGGTTGTAAGATATTTTATGAACTTGACTTGGCGTCCGCAATAAATATGTATTATAAAATAATAAGGGTATTGCTATTTCATCCGGGTATGTACGAGTATAATAAAATAAAGGGTGAGTTTAAGTGGCGTGTCACACGCAACTCTTGACTAATACATTTTTTTTCTTCACATTAATGTCTCGTTCACACTGTCTGATGAGGTCAATAAGGTGTGTTCTACATCACTCATGGCTTAGTGTGTAACCAAATGACGTATGACTATACTATTAGAATATTAGAATATAATTCATATATAACATATATGTATGCATGTGCAAAAATGCATTCACATGTTTCATACCTAATCCCAGAAGGGTGTTTTGTCATTTTGCTGCTAGATACACAATAAAGCAACAACAATGTCACGCGAATACCTTTTTAATTACTCTGGTCCTATTACATTTTTTATCAAAGCTGAAAAGCTTACATTTTGCAACACCTATATCGCACAAATATTGCATGACAGAACTTATGGAATTCACATGCCATTTTTGATTAATCCTACTTGTGAAAAGAAACACAAATTTACTGCACGATTTAGTTTAATGTTATTTATGCGTTTCGTTTGACATTATTGTCAGAACATTTCAATTCACATGGAATATTGACAGTCAAGTGCAAGTCCAAGGTATAGGCGCGTTATTTTGCAATTCATTTGGAGGTTAAAAAAAAAACACATACAACAACAATTATTCGATTCATGCAAATTAGATGAATATCATACGAACATCATTCAGGGGATGGAGACTCATTAGATCAAATGCTAATGTTTGTCACAGGTTGATGAATAGGAAAATGATATTTTATCATACAATATACATACATGCATCTCTATACATGTTGATTATTTGGTTCGAAAAAAAACCGTGTCCGTGACTTATGGTGAACGTTTGATGGGAATCCATTAAAAGATATTAGAGCAATTGATTAAATTAATTATTGTGAGCACGGATTGATTACTACTGATTTTTCAAATACAAATACAAATCATTGGAGCAACAGGCTCGTTAGTACCCAGGACCTAGCTTTTTCTCACAACCATGCATGTGTGCATGTGTTTGAATGTAAGTTCAATCCGGTATTCTATTTGGAACGGGGGCAGTGACGACTTCGGTGCTTAAGGATCGATACTGATTTTTCATCACAAGTATAAACTATGCATGAGTGAGATTCAGACGAAGGTTGATAGATGTAAAGGATAAAATGACATATGTATACTATTTTTGGCCTTACAATAGATTACAAATTTATTGTGTCAAATGGCAACAAATAAAATGAAACATTTTACTTGATTTGAAAATTAGCACCTGCCATGTTTTTAATACCATTTATATATTTAACAGTGTTTCATAAGATTTAAAAGTAGTTTCAGTCATCATTTCTAATTAGTTTTCTTGCCAACTTTTCGCTTTTACCCTTCCATTATTAGAAGGATTCAAATGTACAAAAAAAAAAAACAAAAAACAAATACACATTTTTGGCGCAAAAGGCTCGTTAGTACCCAGGGACTAGTTGTTTTCTACAACCATTCATGTGTGCTTTTGTGCTTCTTGTACGATGGCGAGACCTCCTGTATTATGACAAATCCGAACGGCTAAGTTGAGATAATCTTATCGAAAATCATATTGGCTTGCGCCAGTGAGGCCATCAGGACTCCAAGGTATGTACATATTTTGAAAATTAATTTAATTTTTCAAAATTACGGGCTATGTATTAAAATGAAAAAAAAAAAACAATTCTGTTTTTTTTTTAATTTTAACATTTTTACCAACATTTCTCTAAATAAAAGCATCTGGCAAACTTCGGATCAATGACAGTCTAAAGCTAAACTAATCAGTATACTCCCTTTTACACAACCATTTTTCGAGGAAGATGATCATAAGTTACGTGAGATGGTAACAAACTAAAATGTTCAATGGACTTAGTGTAAAGAAACTACAGTTCTTTCATATCTTAACACCAGAATCCCAATCATTGCGTGTACGTGATGTGAGATCATCATTAAGTAGTTAAGTGCTGATGATGCCAATACACTGATAAGATAAGATTTTCAACAACCGGCGCCATGCACTTATCTAGCTCGAAATAGTATCAAATGAATTTAAAACCATATTCAGATCACTCACCTTCTGAAATCTACTTCAATACCTTTTGCCACACAAGAACTGAGTCGCCATAAATTTCCCCATAAAAAAATACCAGCTTCAATATGTCATGTTTTATCCAAACCACAAATCACATGACGTTCATAATGTAGGTAGATACGACTCTCTGGAATGTTTTAATCTTTTGAATCCACAACCTACAGCTCCTGACAATCATTTAAACGGTGCACTATGCTGTAATAATCCAGTAAGTCATTTGATGAATTGCCGATATTAATGCAGACAGGTAACAGATTACCGTAATTGTTGCAAACTATCAAAGTCAATAAATTTTCCATTTCTAGATACTCTATTCATTTTTTGTTCATAGCAATAAGACAATCAACTTTCATGGAACGATTTAATTACATTCAAGGGGATGGAGGACCTTGCGTCAGTTAAACAATTTTATTGTTGGTAACCAATTTGTTATTTAGTTTTTATATATAATTATTGGCAATTACATGAACAGTGTATCAATTGTCGTTTACCGTAAATAATCTAAACCTTTGTTTGAGGAGACAATAATTAATCATCTCGTCGAATACATCAATAGATTACAACTTCATATGCCTAAAGAACGAATTCGAATTCAATGGAAAAAAATGCTCAACAGTCAGATGTGTTTTATTTTATGGTTCACAAAAATGCCTCATGCGTTCGCAGTGACAAACTTAATCGGAAGTCATTTAATGGTTGTCATTCTAGTTAAGAATTTTGACAGACATTAAGTCGGGTGGGGAATTTCGCTGACGCATTCGAAATGTGAAATGGCTGTAGCTTAAAAAATTTATAATTTGGCACATGGTTCCAATACAAATAGCGGAATACAATGAATATATTTTTAGCGCAAAGTGTGTATCTATGAGAGGATATTATTGAAAATGCACGTTAACACTTAACTAAACAAATGCTGAGTAGGGCTTAAATGATAGCAGGGTGGCTCAGAATGCTTGTGACAGACATATTATAAAAGTTATACATAATATGAAGTATAAAGATAAAATGTTATTTTGATAAGCGAGTATTTTTTTTCAACAAAAATTAAAAATATATATATTTAATGCATCGTGTTGAGAATTTTACGCTGTCTGACTTCTAAGACCTTTTTAATACTATCACTAATCGCTTATAAAGGGTACCCATAATTCGCAAATAAATACAAATTTTTGGCGCAACTGGCTCGTTAGTACCCAGGGCCGAGTTTTCTCACAACCAATCATGTGTGTGTGTGTGTAATTTTGCACGATGGTGTTTTATGCCGACTACTAACCGCAAATTTGAGATAAGCTTTTCTTGACAAATGAAACTCCTCGGATGATTTGTCAGATCATCACGAGAGGAGGGCCAGTGAACAATCATTTAGGTGTTGCTACGGCTTGGAATCGAACGCAGACCTTCTGCGCGACAGTTCATCGCACTAGCCATCGCATCACTAAGCCCGTCATAATTCACGCAATTGAATTGAAATTGAATTGAATAGACTTTCTTCTTAAGGGTTTTTTTTTAAGTTAAGCGTCTATACAAAGAAGCCCACGACCACCAACGCCTTGAAAGAGGAAATTGGGCCGTGTACTTATTAAATTCAGACACATTTATATGAAACGGTCACAGAAAATTTTAATAAAATAGCACGCACTTGCAAGCTAAGTCGTGGCGGCCATTTATCCGAATCTATGAATCAATTAAAAAATGTAAGCTTTCTTTTGCGTGAAGTATGGGACACCCTTAAGGTATATGTACTTCCTATGACATACCCAAAGTTAATAAGTAATCGAAAAATTGTTCGATCCTAAATAGAATCCGCCTTATAATCGTCTGTATTGCAGACATAACAATCAACTATTCCACAATCCACATGATTTGGTTTTCTTGCAACAGTGGAACATTTTTGGAATAGGTAGAGTGTGGTGAATGTAGACTTAAACATTTTAGTATCTCTCCACCTGCGAAATTTGACGTTTGATATACCTACGGAGGATTGAGAGTACGAGTGTTTCCGCAGAACATCGTTCAAACCAAAAGCATGGAACATTTTAACATTTTATCTCAGAAAATGTAGCCGGTTGTAAAAAAAACTCAAATTTAGTTTTAAAAAAAGGATGGTTGCAAAAACGTTATGATTACATTTGTTCCGCTTTATTTTATATGATGACTTTGTTTAACCTTAGCAAAGTTGGATAGATGAACACAAATAGTACAGCACCATTTTATTTAAAAATGAATGTTTTTTTCATAATCTTCCATAAATATTTTCCGTTTTTTTTTATTAAAAAAATACCAAGAAAGGAATGGCAATACATTTAATCGATCGAGCCAAACGGTAGACATGCCTTTTTAATATTCTCACTGCAAGACTATATAAAATCTTTTTTCAGAACATCTGTGTTAAGATAGCAATAACTTTGAAAAACAATAAATATCTATCATATCGATACTAAAACCTAGCCTAACAATATATTTGTGTGTGCGAAGTTATATATTTGCCACAAAGAATGGGATTTTAAGTGTGATTATCGTGACAGCTATACACTTTCGGATGTTTGTGATACTTTCGCAAGTTTTGGGGCTGTGAATAGTTCCCAGGTATTGTTACTTTATAGATTTGAACCATGCACCTCGCGCTTAATAGTTCAACGAACTAAACTTCCTTAAAGATCAGTATTTTACATATATCTGTTATATAACAATTTAAAGTAAAAATAAAATATTCAAACAATAAAATAAATCACACTTTCTTATATATTAGAAGTTACAAATTAAAGAAATATAAAGTGTGGCTTGAAATTAAACACATTTAAAAATTATTTAAATATTTCATTTCGAATCTTACTTCCATACCATTTTGGTTCAAACACATTATATAACATTCTATCGAAATCGAATACAAAATATCTATGAATATACAATACACACATACAATTCATAGTACAATGACCCACAGACCATGTTGTGCAAACACCTCCAATCGGAATTTGAAATTACTACTTTATCAAAATAGATTTGGCCCCATTTCCCAAAATGGTTGCCATAACTACACAACAACAAGAAAAAAGAACCAGAAGCAGATTTCGTGTTAATTTACTTCTGTCTCCAATATATCCTATCTAGAGCATTCACCTATTTGAGTCCCACAGATATTTCATTCAGTATTCAATGGTATGCAACATAGTCAACAAACAATTAACAAAAACCCCACTAACTGCTTCCAATTTCGTCCTTACTGACATCCTATTCATTCATTCAACTCTGTGAATAATACATGAACTAGATTTTCGACTAGTGACTCATTTCTGTAGTTGTTAGCTAGTTAGCTATACCTGTATACATAATGGGTAGCCACTTAATTTTGTGAGTACTTTTCTGAACCTAGTAAAACTTGTCAAAGGATATAACAAATTATTCCGAAAAAAGTAGGATACCAGAACATTGGGCCATTCAACTTATCGCGCCGTATGCGTAAAACATTTTTGTATAGTTCGGAACTAATAACCAACAGACCTATGGTACATTCAACTTTTTGGGGCGTATACGTAACTTATTTTTATGTTTGATCCCATAAACCTTAGAGAACATGAATATCGTCGGCATGGCCTTTTAAGGAGAGTTTATTGGAAGCCCACTCCCATGGCTCTGTCCGAGGTAAGAAATATTGCGTCTTTCACGCACAGACTAGTTACCCTGTCCTTACGTCATTGCCAATAAGAAAAAAAAAAGAAAATATTTAATAACAGGAAGGTGGGGTAGAAAGTAGTCCGTAAAGCCGCAAAAGGCTGTTAATACTTTTACTCCAAGGAGATGAAGTAAAAGTAAGCTATTTGAGATCAGTGTGGTGACATGAATGGTCTGTACTTCGCAATGCCTACATTTGTTACTCGCAAATCATGTGCGCGTTAGCTTCGATATTATTTAACTGGCTCGCATTACATATTTTTCCTGTTTACATTTTTATAATTAGCGTGTGTTTATATAAAGCTTTTGAGTTGATTTTCAACCGAATGCAGTTAGAAAAATAAATTGGACTATGAGGCGAACCACTGGTATTACAAAATAAATCGATTATAAACTGTGTTACCCTAATCGGTTAGTCTAGTTTTCCAAAAATTCCATTTCAGACATTGTTTTGAAAAATCAACATGTTGACATAATTTTGCACAATCTTACTTTACTTTTGAAACTAATTATCTAACCGTCTTTATGCATGAAACTCTTAGGCATTTTGAGCACCTGCTCATTGCACACGTTTCTTCCAAACAGAACGTATACTGACAGCTCTCTGCACAACCGCTTAGCTGCAATAAATCGCATAGCTGCATACCTAAATAGCCGTCTCGACAGTGAAGGGTCATTTGGCAACAATTGTTTTCGGGGGGCATTTAGCGCTTCATAGTTTCTCTCCATAACATTACAATCTTAGAATTCGTGTAAATTTTCTCTCAGGAAATCGTACACTCAATTGCCTTGTTGTTTGTATATGTATTTTCCCTTCTCCGCCTAGAAGAAAATCCAAGAAAAAGGAAACGAAGAAATGAACTTCTCTTATAGGCAACAACCTTCACCTCGTCAGAGAAGTGAATTTATGGGGTTGGTGTTCCACTTTGACCAGTCGGCAAAAGCTATTTTGTATACTCTTTTCATTTTGCCTTGATTAATTATTTCTAGCTTTCCTATGTTCCTTGGTTGGTTGTTTTTTTAGCAATCTTTTCTGGTACATTTTATATGAATTAACCGCTCTTCTCTTTCAGGTTTTCGCTTTCTAGGGTAAAAAAGGTGTTTCCTGAGAAAATTGATTTCATATCAATTTGGACTATTTTGGATTTTGCAGCGTGATAGAGTGGGCTAATTAAGAACTTAAGATTGTTTTTTTTGTCTGCTGAACTTTTTAACAGGAGGAAATTATAATTAAGGTAGAAGTTCAAAGGTGGTGTTGGTGTGATTCAGACATTAGTCCTGTTGGATGTAATTATTCCTGACGTGGGTACTAACTTTATCGGAGTTAGGTTCATAGATTTTGTTGGTCTAAGATTTATTTTTGAAGTAACTGTGGAATCGGGAGGAATCAAGGCAAATTGTTTTTCAATTACGCATGTTGAATAGACAACTGAACACCACTTTAGAAAACTTTGCTGACGACGCCTAAGCTTGAAGCTATTATCGGCTCATTGGGATGATAAATTCCACTAACATTTCAACGGTTTGAGAAAAATCTTGTTGCTGATAAAGAAAATGGTGGATAACTAGAAATGCCGTCCAATGGTAGTCTTACCTCATCCGGTTATTGGCGAGCAATGCTCTTTTATCATGAAAGCCATACACTGAACCAATAAAAACAGAAGGATTTCAGTGCAATTTAGGAGAGATAATCCTTAATCCTTAAATTAAAAACAATGTTAAAGCACCGATAGGAATCGTGCCTACAATTTCAGTACCGTATATACAAATGTGAAAAGTAACCACATCAACGATTGGCTGCTCAAGTCAAAGCTGCATCCATATCGGCATACTTAGCTATGTCAATTTCTTCACAGGCACCAGGGCACCAAGAGTGCAAGAGTAGATATGTAGTCATGAATTCTTGAAAATTCATGCTTTGTATTAAATTGAAAAAAATCGACGAACTTAAACTTAAAGCCAATTTAAGCGAGATTCGAACTTTATTGCAATAAAGGGTTGCTGTTATGAGTTGATATTTTCGAGGGGAATGGGTGTTGAATTGGCCCAAAAACTAAAGGAGCAGTTTCCTGATCCAAGCCGACTTAACCTATTCCAGACTATTTAAAAATTTAAAAATTAGTTGGAAGCACAGTGATAGAAGTAATTGCGTAACCGGAGGATAGAAGAAGTGGAGGGAAAGCTCCAGTACTAAAATTTTGTTAAAAATGCTGTATAATGCACGGTTTGAGCCGTTTATGGCCGCTGAAATAATGATATTTATCATGACAGTAGGAGTACCAAAGGTTTATGAAAATAAAAGAATATATCTTAAGCAGCATTTGCTGCTCGGTTTGGTATACAAAGCCTGAAAATAAAATTACTAAAGAAAAAATTGCTTAGACGTCTATTATTTAACGTCAAAGAACGCTTTCACGTACAAAGAGGCGAGGGTATCAATAGTCTTAACTATAAACAGAGGAATGTAGATAAGTTATAATGTACATCAAAACAACTGCCTTGCTTCTCTGGTTAGAGGATCTAACTCAAATGTTCAGTAAAATCGGACCCCCTTCTTCCATTCGTTTCACTCTTTAAAGCTAAGCAAAGTTGGACCATTACGAGTAAGGGTATTTAGCAAAAATTTGCAGTCTTAAATATTTATGACTGTTTATGAATTAGATACTTTGTAAAGGCTTCCTTCTGTATAATTAAATTGTTCCATATTACCAACTATTAGTGATCGAAAAATAGCGGAAATTAACCTTGATTGTAGAATCACTAAAAAATTCTACTTGCGTCTTGAATCAATAAAATAAAATTATAATTATTACTACATACAAACACAGCAACGGGTGGACACAGCCTACATAAGTAAGTGGATACCAAGAAGTAGTATATCGCACGTATAAAACCGTTCCTATTGGAATTAAGTTGACGACTCTGTGTAGCAAAGACCACGCACATGCTGGTAATCCCTGCCGGGCATACTAAGTGCTTCGCAAAAATAAACCAGTAGGTAGATAATATTAAACAAAAGACTGAAGAAAGATACATAATAATCGCGCACTATTTCTTTTAACGAATTCATAATTGTTTCGATCGGAACAAAAAATATTACTTAAGGAAGTGTATTTGTGTCGTGTGTACTCGTATCTATCATCTGCTATTTTGTATAGTCGTGTGCGTGTTGGAAAATCACTTCCACCTTTTTTGGGATGTATCGCAAGTTCGTCTCCAGCATACTGGCCGATGGCATTGAGTCGGCCATACTTATAAATCGTCACACAAAGCCCCGCCAAGTAGAATATTGTACGCTCAAGTAAACGTATGCTAAATTCTAAGCCGATCGTGGCCTAACATATCAATTAGCCTCTATTGTTTTGTTGGAAGTAACATTGGTTGGTTTTGCGATTGTTTTTTTTTTGCGTGTACTGTCAAACATCGCCGTCGGAAATAAATCTCAACTGGTCGCCACTGTTTGTATTGCTATTGGCGTCTCATATTCGAACTATGTCTGGGTCTAGCAGCGAATTAAGATTTATTCTTGGTTTTGTAAATAAATGACTCGAGAAGAACAAACATACGAGATGGGGAATGGTTGGTGATGCAGATTTAGTGTAATAGATACTCTTTATGTGCTCAACGTTATTACAGGTGAATTACACTGATTTTGTGGTAATAATTCATTTGCCTTCATCCATGGATGAGAATACATGGGAACCAGCGTTCGATAGTGCAATTAAGCATACTTTAGTCATGGATTGCGTGTAGGCATGCATACGCCGATAGACTTCATGATTAGGAGTGGTGGTCACGTGCCTATACTAGTTGTCCCCATTGATCTTTAGCAATGATCTTTTTTTGCTGGAATCGTGTTGACTATGAAGTTAGAATATCGGTTGCATGACGGGTCAAAGTTAATGAAGGAAATTACATTGCACAATGAAAAAGTAGAACCATATGCCTGATTTGTGATCGTCTTTACGTGTCCGTTATTTTAGAAACCTAGCTGGGTACTTTTGGTTTGCCATTGTTCAGTTATTCTATATAGCTAATGATGATATATGAAGGAAGATTAATCTAACGGTCAAAATGTTTCCTCATTCGAACCATATAAAGTCAAAGAAGAATAAGCAAGGTGTGATGTATTTGCTTTATTTAATGTTTCGGCGATATTTCCCTTTACTAATTTTGGATCAAGAAATCGCATTCCAAATCGTCCCAATTGTTATTTTCTTATTCCGAACAGTCTATTTGCTCGGAGTCAATCGGTCGCTTATACGCTGAAAAGCAGACTAGCAGTAGATTAAATGAACATTTTATAAAAAAAAACTCAGATCACAGAAGCTACAAGTGTGACCAAACTATAATTCAAAAGCAGCGCTCTGAGATGTTTGCAAATGATTCTTTGGTTTGCTCTTGAATAGCTGAAAATTATATGTTACTGGAAATGTATGCTCGATGTTCGTTAAAGCATATTATATATTTTATATTTTGGTATTGAAATACTCCTGTCGTTTGAAGGAAAAATGTCAATTTATCTGCAGGCACTTAAAGAAAGACAACATTGAATTCCCCTAAGGAACGCCAGACTGCTTCGAATTGCCTCTGTATAGATTACATCTGCCAGTGCACCTTATTCTAATGGTCTTAGAGCAAATTTAGTAAACACAGTTAAATATGTTACTATGTAACTGCTTTCAATAAATGCATACTGACAGGTTCCTTTCGAAAAATCTTTCGCTAAGCTTCCAAACATTTTCGTAATCGTTGACATTTTCGAAATTGGAAGATACAACCGAACTTATGAATAACAAATTAATAATTACAACAATTTAGGAAAATGCATTCCGGCGCTTTACATGAGCACCGTATTTAGGATAGCTTAGTCTCACTTTTATTTTTTTTTAGAGGAAATTGAGCTTATCCACAACTAACCAGCTTTATTCGTAACGTCTAGGTCCTCATCTTAAACGTAGCTGATAACTACCTGGTAAAGTGCGGAGATTCTGGCATTCTTTTCTGAAAAGTGCAATCCTTAAAGTTTTTCGTTGTCTTGTAACCTTGGGTTTCAGTAGTTGTCAGATAACTGTTTTTTTTTAATAAATGGTTAGACGCAAATTGTGGCACATGTTAGCGTTAAATTTAAATTCCCAGAGCATAAAAAACAGAACACCTTTTATGAAACAAAGTTTAGGGACGTTGTCTGGTGTTACTGGAGTTACTTAAAGCAGCTTTGGCCGCAGAAAGGCGAAGTATAGTCTTACCTTACCAAATATTAACTAGTAGAATCTTTATCAAATGCCAAGGCTACCAAGTCTGGAGTATTCACTGATATTTTGATATGTTTTTGGAATTATATTTCATTGAATAATTCACATTGTATGAGATCGCGATAGGAAATATAACATTTTCTGACATGTTCTAAATTATTTCCGAACATAGCTTCACAGAACAGTCAAACAGTTATTAATATATTTTTTTATATTTCATAAAAAACATGAATATGATACAATAAGTCCGCTTGTAGCAAATGTTTTTGATTTTACCGACAAAACAACCAACAAAACTCAATTAAATCAACACCACTGGTTTCTCAAACAGTCATTCAATAACAATTACTTTTACATATTGAACTTGAGCCACTGTGCACTTTACTATTAATTAATTCCTCGGAAAAAAACTGCACTTGTTCGTTACTTTTACAATTAAGTATTTGAGCCCCGCTTTACCCCATTAATTTTTCAATGAATCATCGCAAAAAAAAACATCACCCCGTACATTATCTACAGTTTCGGAAAATCACAAATGAAAATTACCAATTTAAACTGTAAACTTAATTAAACTACAGATATAAACGCCGTTTAATGCATTTCGCACATTTCCTAGAAAATCACTTTTAATTCCATACACACGCCTCGTACTTCCGTCATGAGAGACTTTTATTTTTTCGGTTCGGACTTTATCATCACACTTTTCAATACACTCTGCGGCATATACAAAAAAAAATTGCATCGCATGCCACATGCCAGAATTAAGTGACATGGCAGACCCGCATGAGGTAATCATAGGTAGGTACATATTCAAATGAGAATGAGATTGCGCTGCCACCGAAACGTACCGTACCGCCACCGCAGCACAATGTCATATCGATGCACACTGCACGGTCAGGCCTCGGGTCTTGCAGCATACCTAACGGATGAACCTTCAACTTTATGAATTGCCTTTTGTTGCTCTGTGGAAGCTGGATGCCGTGTGAGATTCATAAGGCCCACCGTCCACGTGAGAAGAATAATATTTTCCCTCTCATACGGTTACAGTGGCGCATCTTTTAGATGAGAATTTTTAAATTGATGTTGTTTTAAGTAAAATCACGGCTGGTATTGATCGATTAGCGATGCAGATTGCAGTATGCCAGATGTTGAGATGCTGAATACCTGAATATAGTTGTGCTTGTGTATCTTAATGGCACACAGAGTGTCAACTTTGTTTGATGCATTCAAATGAGAATGCTTTTGTGAGCTGTACAGACCTTGTACAGTGTCATTGTGAGATGTGTTTTATAGACACTTTAACACGATTGAACGATTTCAAGTGTTGGATTTGTGATTCGGAAATCAGTATTCCAGTGGTGAGGTGTCGATTTTATCAATCTTTGAATTTGTTGAATTCAGGTATATTGGAATCTGATTTATGTCTATGGCTGAGTTGAAAACGTTTACAAATTGATGTGTTTGAAGTTAAAAAAACACAGTTAGTTGTGCAAGTGGTTTTTCGGACCAAGAACCTTCCTTTTTCCAACAAAGATTCATGTGTAGGTGATCAGACAATTTTATTCCGAATACGAATGGCTAACTCGAGATATGATTTTGATGGCAACTGATACTACTCAGAACTTCAACGAAGCTGTTCAACCACAACCATGCTTGTTCGCTAAAAAAGAAATATACTAATGTTTATCGAACGATTTGGTCCCTGTAAGGATATTTTAATAGTTGTATCCAACAGTTTTCTTTTGACAGAGCATCTAACACAGAAGTTGCATATTGTTTTTTGCATTACTACTTTTTCTACAGGTGTATAAGCCGTTCACAATCACTTATTGATGGCAACGGTTACTAACATACAAAATTCTAGTTTGAAATTAAAAGTTCATAACTTCTCTAAATTACAGATGTGGGTTCAATTTTCTTTTTAGATCGAGATGTAAGAAATTAGTCAAAAAACACTTTAGCATAGCTAAATTATTTGTTTGTTGCAATTGATATATATGTGCTCCCATGTATGAAGGTTATTAGCATTGCTCACTTCTTTTATAATTTTTGTAACTATGTATTATAATATTTCCTAGCACTCATTTTTTGTTCACTTTTGGAACTATGAAATAATAACTCAATTATTTAATATTTTTAATTATATACTAGTCTCACTTATGTTAGACAACAAAAGTTATTCATCTATTATTAAGCATATTCATAGCTTGGTTTTTTATATATCGAAAATAATTTGATTTATTTATTAGTGAATTTCTTAAAATAATATTAATAAAGTATTAAACTTTTATTATTGTTTTTATTTGATTTTTATTTAAAAAAAAGGAAAAACAATTTGAATTTTTAGAGCTTATAGTGCGTTGGACTTATAAGCTTGCCGTTCAGTATAAGCTATTTTAATTTGAAATTTTTTAAAGATTAAACTTATTTTTTTGATGAAATCATAGTTACATTTATATTTTCTACTGATAATCTTATGAATTAAAGTAAGTCAGTGCGATCACCAGAATTTCCCATATATTGCTCACAAACGATAAATGACAGCTAAGCATGACTTTCGATTAATAGCAATAACAGGATTTTAATCATACTATCTGTTACCTCTGGCTCGATTTGCATATATTACAAGACATCGCCTTTAATACATTTGTGCCAATATTTGTATTCCATGATTAAAATGCTTAGCAACTAGCTCATAAAAAATAACTGAATTCATGAAATGAGTAATATTATGTACATTCCTAGATTGCGCATAAAACCCAATAAACGGTACATATGACAGGTACATATGATAAGTATGCTGCCAATAAAAGTCCAATTTAACACATGGGTTTTTCCGATAAACATACAGCATGACTAATCATTTGTTATCATAAAAAATGTAAAAACCATTTGATAACGATACATTGAACTCCTTGTCTTTTTTTTGTTAAAGAATGACCTAATCAACCTAAATAACCAAATAAAACCGACTCGATGTCCACAATTAAATTTTTGTTTAAAAATCAACATTGTCCAGAATAGATAAATCATTGAATACTGCAGAGCAGACATTTCCCTGCCGGCCAATAAATTACTTTAAATTAATTATTTGGCCTTTCTCTGCATAGGTCGCTTTGTTCATTCGGTCCCATGATGTTTCATTGCGTCGGTCGGTCGTTCCGTATGCCATCAGGCTTTAGAAGATAAAAATCATGATAACAAAAAAAAAAAAACAAAAAAACTCATCACATAAGTTTAACAACAATGATGAGCATGTAAATGATAATTATTGTGCATCTGCATTTAGCAAACTAACAAAACTTAACAATTGGTACGCCCTGGTACCTTATCTCCGATCGTTTCGCAATTAACAGATGTAATAGTTAATAGTTGCGGTCTTTATTGCACGACAATAGACATTACTTAATGGAGTCCCTTGTGTGTATGTTTGCTTTACCAAAAAACAAATAAATGATTATAGTGTTGGCTTTCATTAAGATATATGAGTCCTTTGATGACATAAACCGGTAACAAACTATGGTATCATAAATCATGATGAACTATCATGCGCCAAAGAAGTGCAAATGAATTGCATTCGAGTTTTGTTATTTGATTGTGAATTTGTTATAAATAAAACATTTTGCTGTGGAATCGGAATTGTCTGTGTGATCGGATGAGTCACCAGACAGGTTAAATGTACATTATGAGTCAGTGGACGCGAGCGAAAGTGTCTGGTCGCTATGGGAGGCATTCATGCTGGACGACGCCGATGGGTGATTTTAATGAGCTTCGAACGAAGAATTCATGAATCGGAAACGGCATAATGATTTGTCATGTTTTGGTTGGCAGTTTGCGGTTTCATGATGCTACTTCTGAAGGTAAAGGTGTTAATGGTAAATAGTTGTAGGTGTTTACCTGTTGACAGTTGTCTGGCAGTGGAACAAGTAAGTAAATACCCACTTCCAGCATATGACTTTATGTTGAATGGATTCAAATTCGTTGAGTGCTTTAGGATGCTGCTGCAGACTACAGGTCTGAATTTTGTTTGGGAGAGCACTTGGAAAACAAAAAGTTTGATAACTGAATTCTGTAGATTTGGATTGCATGGAATTTGTTGGTCATTATTAGTGAGATTTAATTGAATAATTTTTATTATGAAAATTCTTGTTAGGTAACAACAAAAATAGAAATATATCGATGAGTGTCAATCATATTATCTATAACTTAAAAGACAGACGGTCTGCCCTCACATCCGGGTAAGTTTAACTTCTAGGACGAACAATATTTACTATGTGAATAAGGTCAAGCGAAAAGTTTTTCAAAAGGGCGTCTACTAACTGATTTTTAGCGCAATTTAACGTTAGCTAAAATTATTGCTATGGATCTTATTCTAGTGTGGCAACAACAACATATACGAGCTATGAAAAGCAGGTATATGTCCTTCCTTCTATGTGTCTATCTGTCTCTCCTTGTTGTGTTTATGTCTTGATCTGCCCCAGCCGATGGCCTCAGTCGCCAGTGCTGTTACATGTCTGTAGTTCGTTGCATTCATGTGCGAACTACTGTGATGTCAATGTCAATGTCAATTATCTTTAAAAAATCTTCAATCAATTTGAGTGCGTGTTACATTTTTAGGATACAGAGATTTTTTTACTATGCAGAAAAACATTTTTTGTTTTTAACCCGAAGTACAGTTTTCTTGGAAGCAGTGTAAAGCAAAATATGTTGCAACTGCATACGACATTTTTATACCTAACCGAACTCTAAGTTTAATAAGGGAATTTTCTCATCGATACTTGTAAATAATAATATTATTATCGGTGGTAAAGAATTTACTAAATATGTATGGAAAAGCAATGTAACATTGCTCTCATAGAATTTTTATTTTGTTTTCGGGTGATATGTATCTGCACGGTAAAAGCCTCAATAAAGTTTACCAATAGTGATTAAAAACTGCAATATTTCAAATATAGTTGGAAATATTTAGGTATACTTAAAACTTGATACAATGCTTTCTCTTTTGCACTAGAAAGATGTTAAAAATTTGTTATTTATTAGATCCTACTATTTGATTTTGTTTAAAGTCCCTTACTTAATTTTTTAAATTCGGTATTGTACATTACTTTAGTGCAGAATAATTTATGTTATAAGTATCTAATCAAACGGTTCTTACACAATCAATTGTGATCCTAATATAATTGTAGCTGTCCCAGCAACTAATTATCCAGTATAAATATTTCCAATAAAATTTAGTTTAAACTTACCGCAGCTTGTGACGTGGTTTGAACGACAGGTGAACTCTCTGCAACTACTGATGTTATCAAAACTGTTGCAAATGCAATGAACACACTTTGGCAGGAGAGGTTGAAAAGGTTCGGAATCCTTCGGCGATTCGTTTTATATAAATTCTCTATTTCGTACATTTTGTGTTGCTTCGCTTGCCGGCTGTTCTCCTTTAAGTCGATTAGATATGTATAAATATGTATACCACTTGGTTAATTGAATTTGATAATTTCTTTGAAGTACAATCTCTTGACTGCACTCTAACTCCTTATAATTTGTAAATAACTGACACTACTTGTCCTTTTCTCGTGCTAAATTAAATCTGAAAAGAAAGAAAGGAAAAAAGAGCACCATTAGCAACAAATAGAAATCCAAAAAAATGCTATCTAAACATCAACTGTCATTCCCTCAACTCATTGCTCCTTAAAGGGCAAACATTTGCCTGTAGTTAGCACATTCATTTAAATAGATTCCACCTCCTTTGATATTTAGTGTCCTGGTTTCGAAAATAGAAACACCGGCGAAGCAACAAACTGCATTGCTGCTGCTGATGGTGCTAAAGCAATGAAATGCCACGTCTCCTTGGGTTGCGGTCATGTGAAGGAATACCTGTATCTTGCCATGCACTCCGAGACCAGAGGCAGGTAATGTTTTGAAAATGCCAACAGGTTGTGGTATTTTACCTCACTTTGCCGTTGAGGTTAAGATTATGTGTGAGGTTGGACGGTGCCAGTGCTGGATGCATTCTCCGGAACCACCTTGGAATTATAACCTCATTTTGTGTGTTTGTTGTATATTTATATATAGATTGTGCTTGTATAAATCGGTGGCTATATCATGTGAAAATAGGATAATTTATTACAAGCGATGTAATAAATTTATTATTTCTTTTGTCGCAACTTGAAGAACCCAATGGATCGACCTTTAAATTCTTTGGAACAGAGCTGTTTTCTATTTTTGGAAAAAGTAATAATATTTCAAATGTGTAAAGGGAGCTTTTCCTATATGGAAATATATTTGGAACTAGGAAACAAATGTTAAATGAAGTTCAGTAGATTAACTTATGAACAAAAATGACAAAGCACTCGAAAGTGCCGTATAAATTTGATATTCCTTTACAATATATTAAAAAAAATTCAAAATGTTTTTGAAGCATACAAGAAAACCATAAAAGGTAAAGCTGTAAAGGTATTTTAATTCGCAGTAAATATTAATAATTTTTCAGTTTAACAGCTGAAATTAAAAATGAGTATGCTTTTTGCACAGGCTTCTTCTCTTTATTTTTACTACTTTTAGTGGCCAATAAATGTAAATGATAAAAATTATTCTGATAAAATAATTTAAATCTTAAGAGGGCTTAGAAGTGGTAATTAATTATACATTTGATGCACATTTGATTAAACTGCAAGTGTTTTTTTATGCCACTATTTTGTCAAAGCATTTCAAATACAACGACACCAAAACTCCGGCTTGCAGACTCTTCGATTCGGAGCCAGACGTCGGACGCAGTAGAGGAAGACTTCGCCTAAAGTGACGCTCACAAATAGAAACCGACCTCAACCAACTTGGAGTGCACAACTGGGGGCAGTAAGCTAAGGACAGGGCTAATTGGAGAGACATGTTGGTTGAGGCCCAGGTTCATTCCGGACTGTAGCGCCACTCAAGTTAGTAATTAAGCATTTAAAATATAACGACTTTACAAATATTTTTTTAACTAAATTACATCTGTTTTTGAAAATTTAAAAATCTTTTATTGTGAGTACGATTGGTGCAATATGTTAATGGACTGGCCATTGAAAAAGCATGACTCCTTTATTTATGAGACCATTACATGTGTTTCTCTGACACACCCATTTGCTTTAATGAAATTATTGAGTTCATAAATATCTTCTGCGCGAAGAGTTCCTCTTAATCCTAGAAGAAGTATTCTCTAAGGGTAATGAATCCTAGAATTCAGAACTATTCCACAGTGACAACAAAACTTTAGTGTATTCTCTTGCACCTCTTCGTCACCACAGCCTCAGCTTATATCGTTTGAAATCGGATTCAGTTTCTTAGTATGGCAAGCCTATAACAGTCACTAGAGACCTACCATTCCTACGCACGATTTAAGTGGTTTTCATGAAGTTAGCAATGCTTCATGGTAATAACATAGGTTTTGAGCTTGCTTTACCATGCTTTTTTTTAGAGTCTAGTTTTACAATCAAGACAGTGTTTTCATGTTGTTAATGTCAGTCACCTAACGTATACACGTATGTTCTAAAATTAATTTTTGGCGAATCATTTCAAGCCACAAGTAGAAAATAAAAGTCGAAATAGAGTTGCGTCAGTTTTCAAGCACTGGATTCATTTATTTGACTTAATAATCACCCATTGAACGTGTCTCACTCCTCATATTTTGGAAAGATTTCGATGTCGTTGAATCTACAATATGAATAAAGAAGTTTGCAGGAGCTTTGTTTATTGTCGTCCATTCTTAAGCTTATAGACAAATTGATTAGGCATCTCAAGAGGTCTACCCATATGGTCTCATGAATGGGAAATCATATTAATACATCAAAATAACGTTTACTTCAACATGACATTTATAATTTTAATATCGGCCAAATAATAACTGCATGAGGATTAGCTTTGTACTTACAAAATATTTGTTGAGCCATTAACATGAGCAACAACTTTTGCATAGCTACTATAAATTGCCATACAACTTTTTTTGTTTCCCTCGTTAACATCCATTACTGAAACTTTGAGGTAAAATTACGAACATACTTTAAGATACATATACAAAAGCAGTACAAATCCAGAGCGCATTTTCATGGTGCCATTAAGTAGGTGAATTTTCATTTCTGTTTATAGCTAGTGTACCTTAACGAAATTATTGATAAAACAAAACAACATTTTTGTACACAAACCAAAAACAAAAAAAAAAAACGTTCCCGAAAATCAATATATAGCCAAGCGCTCATACAATAATGAATGGTAACCTTGTCGTAGGTTTGTAATGTTGACACTCTCACCAGATTACCATCTCATCTAGATGATTGTAATTCATAATTTAAGTGAGCCAAGTGCTGCTAGGCCGATTAAGCACCCACATCAATAGCCCCTGCAAAAGGGCCTTCAATTAGAAGTTTGGATAAAGCAAGGTTCATAACTAAAGTCGCCCATAATTACCAACAACTCAAAAGTAATATCCGCGGCTATTTTGATGCCAAATCGAATGCGGTTGAGCACTTGATGTGAATTTCAATTTATGATTAGAAAGCAATTTTGTGTACCCCAATAGATAACACCAATGCAACAAAACTCGTCAGACAGAACGCAATTTCGATTAGATTTCCGAAAGCTTCACAGTAACCAGTTATGCTGCAGTTGACGTGATTATAGAGCTCTTACAGTTTGTTATCATTAGGGCGTTTCTACGAAATAAAGTTTTGCAATTTTTTCCCCTTCTTTATTATCAAACTTTTTCATTCATATCTACCTTTAGGCAGATAACACAATTTGTGTTTACTCAAATAAGTGTTCTTTTACTTTTAATATGTTTGGGCAGGTTAAATACAAAAAAAGCCCCAGATAATGTGTAAAAACAGATATGAGTAATATGTCAAATTTGTTATGTTATATTAATTTTTTTTTCTGAACTTGACTTCTTGAAAGGGTAGCAACATGACTTAGGTAACATGGAATTTCAAAATCGATTGTCGTTAATTACAGAGTGGTGTAAGACACTAAACCTTTATCGGTAAAACTTGACCGTGGTTATTTTTTGTTCCTATCTTATCAATTAAATAATTTCTGCTGTGTAGATATTTGTAATAGGAAATTACAGTCATATTGTTGACAAATATTTTTTAAGGTACAAGCCTCCACCGAAGTTGTGCAAAATACGATGTGGAAATTATTATTTTTAGCATATCACGAGTAGTTTTGATTGATCTAAATCGCTCGGTGGTAAAAAAATAAAAAAATATTTAGAACAACAACCACACTTATTTCAATCGCTTGTTGGGACACTAAGTTAATATTATAAACACACCAACTTGAAGAAAAGATTACAGAAATCATCTAATAAGAACATTGAAACTATTGAGAGCATTCAGTTGTAAAAATGTTGTATTAATTTAATTACCCGCATATTAACAATACACGTCATGCACTGTCAACCACTTTACAAAGTGGCATACAAATATTCTTTGTAAGAGACAATAATTAGGATGTATCCGCTGCATGAGCTATAATTCGCAACGCGAATGTTTTAATGTTACTACGAATATTTCTCGTCGGCTTGGAAGAGCCATAATTCGAATAAATTTTAACCAACATAATATTTCATGATGGAAAAATTGAGAGGTAGTCCTGGTTATACTGGGTGACTGAAAAGTTGTTTCTCGATTGCCTGTGCCAGTAATATTGTTAATTATAAAAAAAATCTATAAAAGCTTTAAATAGCCACTTTATAGAAGCCAATCTTTCATAATGAGGTTTATCTTTAAATTAGGTTTTTTCTATTAAGATATCGAGAAAAAT
This sequence comes from Rhingia rostrata, assembly GCA_949824845.1. Classification (NCBI taxonomy): domain Eukaryota; kingdom Metazoa; phylum Arthropoda; class Insecta; order Diptera; family Syrphidae; genus Rhingia; species Rhingia rostrata. The sequence goes on along the minus strand of OX463758.1, from coordinate 89,626,240 downwards.
AAAAATGCGTATTCTCTCTGTCATTTTTAACAACATATTATTTAACTCAATGGTCGTCCTAATAGCTATCTTTCTTAAAAGCTACTGAAAATTCTATTTAAGGCAAGAGGATCAGCAAACATTTGTTGCTCAGGAAGATCAGTTTTCATGATTGATGTAGTCTACGGATTTCCAAAAAATGTGCAAAGAAAAACCACTGAGGCAGGTACACCAAGAAACCTATAAATATTTTTCGTCGAAAATCAAGTAATCTCTACCATTGCCTTTGACAAAGAATAAGCAATATTGATACTTTCCAATAAACCTGATTTTTATTGCTGCCTAGCTTATACTTACATTTGATCATTCCCTACTTTCCAGGTAACCTATCATTCCCATATAACAAAAATTCACATTTATATGGCACAAAATATACCGAAATTCTAAGTTTGATCATTCAGTAATGTGTGGAGCAATATACTCATCAAAGTCATATCAAGTAATCTTGTCCTGAATACAAGACAACATGGTTAACAGACAACATGGTCAACGGAGTTGATAACTTTGAACATTTCGTTAGAAAATAAGAGTCTTCGCTCCATTTCCATGTTCATCAAACTTCATGTGCGAAAAAATCCTCTAATGTGGATAAAATTTAAGCTCGTTGCATTTGTCCAATGACATTGCAAGTTGGCATTATTTAAAAAAAAAAACTTTGATGTACTTGATAGCTTAACTAATGATCCTCCACCATGCAAACCATAATCATTATAATTTTCATTACAAAGCCGAACAAACCTTAAAATGCAGATGTAATTGGATTGTAGTTTGCGATTCGATTCGGACATCGGAGGGATTGCAACACAAAGTGAATTTACTAGATGAAAATCGTTGATTTTAGGTAACAGAATGTTTATTAAACTGAAGTTAAAATAATCGTCATGGTATTTGGCAGTACTTGGCGCATGTTCTTGCGTAATGCTAACGTCAGCTAATCGCCGATATCGTATCGTTCGGTTCACAGTGTTTATCTCCTTTTCATGGAGATACGTAAAGTATAAATCCATAGTCATCAGTAAAATAAAACTGAACATTTTATTTAACTGGTATCTTAAAGAAAATGAATTGTAAATAAAGGCATTATAAGCCATTTATCGGACGTCTAATTTGTAAAATGCCAATTATTATAATTAACGTCAATGGTCGTAATTTACATTATATTTATAACAAACAAGGCTTTTATAAAACAATTTTTTACATATTTTAATGAATGATTATGTTATTTTTTTAAAGTAGCTAAACACGATTATTTTGTTGACTTGACAACTCAAATCTGATCTCCTTGGTTGCCCGACAAAGTAAACTACTACTACAAAAAACAAAACCATATCTGATTTTGTTTCAACACGATATTCTATTTTGCTTTGTGAAAATCCATAAATTGAGGGTCTTTAGTAATTGAAAATTCTATTAAACACTTGTCACTTTCGATACTATAGTGCTTGATCAAATTCGATATACCAATCATATCATTAAGTTACACTACATTATTAAATTTAAATAAATATAATGTATATAACCTTAAAAAGACTATAATGAAAAGCTAAAAAGACCTTTAGTCAATTACCCATCACAATTTAATTTAAATTTGATCTTAAAAATCCAGTGAGTCAACTGGAGATAGAAGCCCCTACTAAAAAAAAACAGCTTAAAACGATTCGTTGATCGTTCCGTTTTTTTCTTATTGTTTCTCTGAAAGTTGAAAAATTATTACACTGATTCAGCACAGGTATTCACAGAACTGACAAATAACAATTGTTAAAGGGACAATGGCTATTGTAATAAATTGAATTGAAAAATAAATCACTTCACAAAGAAAAAAGTCACCCAACTGCATGGGACTTAAATTGGGTGTTCAAACCACTTTTTTTGTCTACTCAATAATAACGCGAATTTCCATCTAAAGACTGAGGAAGCTATTTACAATTTTAAAAAAAAATGAGAAAAGTTGATGATACTGGAATTTCCCCTCCCTATAGTGTTTATAAACATTTCATTTGCTCAATAATCAGATGTAGTTTCAACAGACTTTTTATCTCAGGGACCAACGCTCGCTATAACGTAAGAAGATTTACTATACCCAGTGGTATCTGCGTCCAGATCATCGAACTTTCTTAAGGAGCCAGGCAAAAAATAAAACCGATATGATCACACAATGCACTGCACACTAGTTACAACGAACAAAAAACGCCTATATATCCACTTGAGATGTACAAGTATCTCTGTGTCTATTTGCAATCAGCAGACTTCCTGGAGCGGAATTTCGTGATAATTGCGTACGCACAGCAACATTTGAATCGACAGTCAATATATGTTTTATTGAGTTATTATTTTTGTTAATATTTAAGACATCACTTTAAAGATTTAATTCGTACTTGTGTATCTAATGAATTTCGCGATATCAATTAACAGCTCTTGCGTTTTATCGAAACCCGTGCAAAGGAGAACCGAGATACTCTGCAGTCAACTGATCGGTCGGCGACTAAATTAGCAACTGATCGATTAAAGCTCACCGCAAAACGCATAAAAGCTTCCACAAGACTAGATATGTCGGCGCGTTTAACTTGTTGTTGTTGTTGTTCTGCCCAAGTGGAGATAGACGAACAGAACCGAACCGATGATGGAGCGATGTTAATGTATCTACAGCTACAGCGTTTGTGTGTTGCAGATTTTTCAGTATATTGTTTATGCCTTCTCTCCTTGTATTTGCTTGAACTCGGAGAGCGCGATACGGTAAGTTGCTTTTGTTGAGTTTGGCGCTTGGGCCGGGGCTGTCTGGGGAGGCCGTTCTCTTTATGTATGTTGAACTATTGGTCGGAACTGAGGATGAATAAGCGCTGGTTTCTTGGAATTGTGGAGTTTGTCACAAGAAAAGTGTGTGTTTTTATTTATTTTGCCTTTCTTTGTGATATTGATGACTCGTTGGGCTGGAAGAGGAGGGAGAGACTACAGTTTGAGATATTCATTTTTATTGCTTCCTTTTAATCAGGTGTACTGATGAAGCTGATCCATTTGTGACGGTATTTTGAATTCGTGCGGGTATATTACTCAAATTATTGTGCTAAATTTTTTATTGAATAAACTTGAATAAAAGGAAGTGCCTATATGGAATCTGCTTTTGATTCTGTACCGACAGATATATGTATTTAATTATTTGTACATCTTTATTGTTTCTCTCTGTGCTTATGGACGCACGGTTTATATAGGTTTACTTCTTGAAACGATAGGAAACGATTCTGTGAAGCGATTGATCATATTCATGCATAGAACTCAAGAACATGAAATAACCAGGTTGTGATAAAAATAATTCCTAAACTGCGATAAGTATGTATTTTACTATGAAGAATATTTAGCTGCAAGACGGTAACGTATTTGCAACAGAAATCATATACACCGCTGTACGAAGGCGCTGAAATTATTATTATTAATTGTAATTATTATATTTTTAACGTTAAACCCATTAATAATGTAAACGTTTCATTCGGTTTTTCTCTATAAGTGGCTCGGCGGTAAGACTTACTTTTTCTATATGCGTCAATAAATCTGCTCGCAAAAGTAAACAGGTTTTCTTCCTTTTTATGTTGCTAATGATATAAAATTCTCTTTTTATATATGTAGTTACTTTACACCGCAATGAGTGTTCTTTACAAAATGTATCTAATTAAAGCAAACCAATAATTTGGAATTTCATCCAAATAACATTTGGATTTTGTATTCAAATAGGCAAGTCCAGTCTTACGAAGAAATCGTAAGTGTCTCGCCTTGTTCCGGCATCATACATTTTATAACGAGTTTTCTATAAATCACAAAATATTTACTTAAATAAAAATTCAATCTCAGAACTTCCGGTGCCTTGAGTACACTCACTCATAACCTGGTGAACGTACCTATACTTAAAACGAAATGCTGATTAGTGAATTACCTCGTTGCTATGAGTCAGAGAATGGTTCTAAGAAAATCGCACTTATCCACTAGGTTTATAGGAAAAGCTAAAGAACCACATACCAATCTAGCTATATTATTCAAATCTGGATTACAAATTGGATTACAACACTTTACGCGATTACGTTTACGTTTGTAGTTTTACCCATGACTTTCATTCATGAATGACTGATGAATGAATATATTAAAAATTTTTCTGCCAAATTCAAAGAGAAACAAGTTTTGTTGTTTTTTGAGTTATCATATGAATGTTTACAAATTGAATGTTAATTTGTATTTTTTTTTTTGCGAAACACGGTATCAAAGTAAAAATTCAAAAAAGTATGTTCCTTGGAAATGTTAGTGATACATTCCGATTTGCTGATAAACCTCGTCAGAACCGGTGGAACAAGTTGTAACTATTTGCGTATGCAAAAATCAAAACAAATAGTAGGCAGTATTTGAATGTTTGATATCTCACTATGGTGAGATATTATTTATGAAGCTTTTATTGGTAGATATTTAAAAAAAGGTTGAACAAAATAATTTAGTATGTGTACAAACAGTCTCGAATGCTAGAACGTTTTGATGGTTTGAGATAGAACTCTGTGGAAAATATAATTTTTACAATATTTGTAAGAAATGTAATTTGGATCTAACATGATCTAAGTCGCCCACCGTTGCAAAACCCAATAGTGTTGGACCAACAATGTAAGTTGATATGCAAAAAGTGAATTGAAGGGCGATTTTTTCTAGAACACAGTAAAATGTAAAAGATTTGTATTGGTTTGGAAATATTTTGAATTATTTCGAATCCAAATCATAGCCCGAAAGTATCAAACTCAAGTAGTGGTACACTAAGGGAGAATCTTACACTTTTGTGCATAGAGGTTCTGTATATAAATGCTGATTTCTAAGGGCAATTCTAATCTGCAGACTTGAGGTCCAAAAAAGGTAATATTTCAAATCGCTTCCAATCCAAATCATAGCCCGAAAATACTCAAACTCAAGTAGTGGCATACTCAAGGAGAATCTTACACATTCGTGTATAGAAATTTTGTCTTTTATTGCTGATTTCTAGGGGCATTTCTAATCTGCAGACTTGAGGTATAAAAAAAAAATTGAGGTAAAATTTCATTTCATTAATATTTTTCAAAGTACTCAATGGTTCACTACTCAAATGAGCATCAACTTAATGTGAATACGATTTATTACCAATATTGTGAGTCTATGGTAATAGTTTTAAGAGCTAACGCTGATTTCTACCCGTTTTATTTGCATTACCCTACTCGGAATTCATTTTAGCTTTGCTTTAAAATAATCACCAAAACTTGATAACATATTCTCGTATAAATAGCTGAACCCTTTACTGAGAAGAACATATTTTTTAAGGTACCGTGATGTGCATTTTTATTCAAAAACATAGTGCGCTAGTTTTTTATAGAAAATTCGTAAGATATTGGAGGCCATCGCTGTCAAAGTAAAATGTAGTAAAATGTTCAATGATCAAACTGTAAATCTTAATAGAGGCTAACATCGTAACTGTAAATCTTAATAGAGGCTAACATCGTAAAAAAACGAGTGCAAATCATCAAATTTGATTTTTGAAATCAGTGTTGCAGTTCTGTCAAGTATACTATTTAACATTATTGTTAGTTAAATTTGAATGTATTGGTTCGATAAATAATTATTCATCACCTGTTTGAAAACGAAATGCAATGTCTTCTAAAAATATCGCTGCTGCATAAAAGAGTACGGAAAACCCAGTGACATTTAATTTCCCATCGTTTGAAAAGAATTGTCTAAAATGTCTTTTCACAAGCCCTCCTCTCTTGGTGATCTGAAAATCCTTCCAAGTAGTATCAATTGTAAAGAAAAGCTTATCTCAACTGAGCCAGTCGGATTCAGCATATAACAGGAGGTCCCGCCATCATGCAAGAAATACATCCATACACATGAATGGTTGTGAGAAAAGCTAATCGCTAATGAGCCCGTGAACGAAACCTGTCGCTTAAGAATTGATAAGAATCTACTAGAAAGAGATATCGAATATAATTAAATCAATTTAAAAAAAAGTAAACAATTTAAATAAACAAAAATTCATAAAATCGAATTATATAATCGCCGTAATCGGTTTATTTTATTTGTTTATTGTACCTACGACTTAGTATTCATATTTTTGTTCATTTGCCTTTCTTCCCAGTACATAAAAGTGATGGATATCTACGCCTCAGCAAACTGAAAATTCTACAGGTCCTGAGGAAAGAAATCACACTCCATTTATAAAGTTCATAGAAATTTAATGGATCCGCTTCCGATCTAAGATCAAATTTTGTGATCATAATGAACAGATGCGAATGCGATATGGCGGCAAAATAATTTTGAACTTTATAATAATAATCAATTTGAATATCTTCTGATCGCATTTAAAAGAAAATTTCGAAACGGAAGTTAATATTGCCGGAAAGTAATTTGTGAATTTTAAAATAGAAATGTGCGAGATATGCAGTTGAAACCAAAAACATATATTTTTTTGTTTATTTCTAATCCTGCATTTTATGTTAGTATTGTCGTAACACACAATATCACTATTTTATGTTAAAACATATGCAACTTATACATATTTTTGGGGTATGTGTAATCACTTAAGTTATTTAAACTGAATCTTAAAAGTCAGCACTTATCAGACAAATTGTTTCAATGCAGCTCCTTAATTTTGTTTTCGTAAACGCCTGGTACACGAATGCTTTTTAAAACCTTTTTTTATCATATTATTTAACATAAAATATTTAATTTACTGGTCAGCCAACACATCGATATCGAATTAAGCAAATTCACGTCATGAACATTGTCAGAGGCAGTAATAACTTATTAGCTGATGATTATAAAAACTTCACGTACCTAGTGTATTGAATCCGCGTGAAACAATAATAATAATGAAACCATATTTTCTCGACGGCTTCTGTAAGTGTCTTGCCTAGCATACTAAAATCAAGTGACACTGAGAATTTAATTTGTAAAAAAAATATCAGTATCACTATTGGTTGAGTGTTTTTGCTGAGATTAGAGAAAAATAATAAAATAATGCATAATCCTTTGCTCTTAACTCACCTGCATCTGTTAAGAACACTTTGTACGTGCTGTACCAATTGTTTGCACCTTCACTGTTGACCTTGAGTTTATAGGTTTTTCTGTGTCTTTCTTTGTTTCAAGATCTCTTCTTCTTTTCAATTTGAATGTAAGCACGATTATTTATTAAATTGACACTGCACAAATTGTATTTTTGTTTTCCCACAAAAAAAAACGGCCCTCGATTTTGGAACACAACCACCTAATGATAGACTTGCCACAAGAATAGGAGAGAACAAACGCTTATCAGGTTTGTGTTGTTTTTCTTTATTTTTTGTCGAATGTAAAGATAGATACGCGATTCTGATATGGTGTACTAGCGCAAAAGATACTTTTCTGTTATCACACTTCACAGCTTTTTTTCACTGATTAGAATTACAAAAAAAAAAAAAACTCTTTGGATTGCAAAATATCTTCTTTTTTTTTAAAATGGCAGTAAGTTTGCGATGGAATGTGTTTGCAATCTAGGACACTGTTTCCAAAGCCAATATTTGTTATCCTTGCTACAATCGATTTTTAGCTGATTTTCGCTGTATAGTCACTTGGTATGATTTTCGAATGGAATTTCAAATTAAAAACGAAAATTATTTAAAACAAAAATCCAAAAATAATAAACATACAACCGCTGGTGTTCGCGGTTCGATTAAGACTCTCTCCCGAGTGTAGTCAGTGTCTACTATTCTCGTCGAAGTCAAGCGAATAACAAAACTTCTGTGGCTGCCAAGAGGGTGCTTTATTTAGCTTCTTTAGGACTAATGGAAACAATACTACCACGACCGTCAGTGTGTTCTAACACGAAAATGTGCTCTCTTCGTTGTCGTTGTGTAGTTGGGTCGGTCTGGGGTTGGGTGTTTTATATTCTGTTGTTGTCTGTGTTCTGCCGCTTGCACTGAACGCGATATTCTTACAAGTGAATCACTCTTGAGCTTCAATCAGAGAAGAAGAAGAAGAATAAAATATTGGTACTACTCGAATTTATCTGGAATGTAGACGTGGTATAATCGGAAACAAGTGCATAGTCATGGAGATGATGATAACAATTATTTTGGCATTCCTCTTCTACTATGCCTACTATGCGGTTTGGTAGCTTTTGGTAAAATGTTTTAACTTGTTGGTTTCTGAAGGGCGGCTAGTTCTAATTCACTCAAAAGAGCTTTTACTCGTTGCTCTTAAGTGTGTACGACTAAGTAGCACTAGTATGTTTACACTTTTGTGTATTTGCGGAGAATTCTTCGGAATTGAATCGCGCACTGATCGCGATTGGTTGACTGAACGTGCCGCAGAAAGATTCAGATACTTTTATACTAGTGCTAAAGAATGACTATCTGATTGAAGGTGAGATGCTGTCTGGATTAGCAATAGAAGAGGTGGGTAATTTCATTGTGCCAGGACATGGTACGTGGATGCGGGTTATTGTTTTTATGTGCTACATAATGCATACTAATTGCGGTTTGATTGTAAATGACGGATTTATGGCCATTGTTGCACATGCCCCCACTATAAAGATTGAAAACTAATAATCCGGAATCTATTCGTTTCGGAATCGGAATGTTATTTACTATTTTATTTGTATCGCGGAAAGGACAATGCAAATACAGTTTGGGATTTCATTGCCAATATTTATTGGAACACATCCAATTGTGCCGCAACGATATAACTCTACTACGATGCTATTGAACTGTCATATCATGTTAAGCAACTGTTGTGTATTCAATTAGCGATGTGTTGATGGATAAAAACTTTTTGCAAATTTGGACAACTTTTACATTTTGTTGAGTACAAAAGTCTAGTTAGCAGCAGTCAATTCTTCTGAGGTATGGTGTGCAATCCCAACTCTGTTGAACTATATAATACATACTTTCATAAGTGGCCTTGACACATATTTATCATTGGCAATAACAAAAATACATAGGGTTAGTAGGGTTTTACAAGGGTTTTGTCACAATAGGATATCAGCAACATCCAAAAAAATCCTTGGTAAATTATCTCTGCAAATCCCGGAATGTAAAATTAAAGCATCACAGAACATTGGCTGTTGGATTTTTTGCGATGGTAGGTGAAAATATTTCATAGGCTCTATGAGAATGTCCTACTGTCATAGTGTGTACTTACTAAAAACGTTTTTGGGTACGTTTTACACAATACATAATTCCCAAGACGAAATCATTAAACCCAAAATCCCAAATCGAAATCCCCAGCAGTAAAATTTTCATTTTTCGTTGGTCATTTTGTCTACGGATATTTTTTTATTGCAGAGTTGGATAATGTTTTTTTGGGGAATTTTGTTAAATGGAGATTTCGAAATTTCTTACTGCCCTTTCTTATCAATCTAATTTTCTATTACAAATTTAAAAATGTTAGCAGGTTACTTTGCATGATCCTGCATTTTATCCCATTTAAGAGCGGTTCTTTTTCATCTAGCCAAGTGAAAAGTTTTCGTTCTTTATGGTCAGTGCAATAAATTGATATCATCCAAAATTTGAAAGACTGCATCATTTCGGGCGGAACTTATAGCATCGATTGTAGGAATTCCGAGTTCATTCACTTTGTTCAATGCGTTTTGCAGCCTTCGATCGTTTTACCTACTGGGATAGAGGGTAATCGCCAAACTTGACAAGAGTTGTACCATTTTCTTTCGGTAAATCAACTTTCATAAAAAAAACTTGTAAGATGTATCAGTTAAGTTCTTAAAAAAGCCATCTATATTAGAGTAGAAATACCTCGTCCTGGATGAGCATTGATCCACCGATCATTGATAACCGATCATTAGTTTAATAATTTCAAAATCAGTAAAAAAGTGATAGATGGTCTCGCTGTAGTTTTGTATGTATTATCTTATTGCTAATAATAAATATTCTACTTTTGTGTACGTTTGTTTATTATACAAAATAAAACGCACCCTGTATAGCTTCTTTACCAACAACGAATGGAAATCTACTATTCCTAGAAGTTAATTGGATGCCATCACGATATCTTACAAAAGTATTGCCTCACACAAACGCCTTATAAAATGATAAATCAAATATAATGTAATATTTTGATTACCTATTATTTCTAATATATATATTCCTTCAAATAGTAAGTATACTCACTTAGAAAGAAGGTGCGATCCGTTGGTAACTTCTTTCAGCTACGCATCGTAAGTTGGTATATACATCTACTGTATTTACCACTTGAAGAGGAGTCAACAATTTACCCCCAATTACTGCACGTGTCACAGTAATATCTGGTGGCAAATGGATATCTTTGCTTTCACAAAGTGCGTGCTTTGTACTACTAAGCGAGAAATCCTTTAAGATGCGGGCATTGTCATAATGATGTGATGAACAAGTTTTTGTGGTATACTAAAAGAGACTCGGTGTCTTGGCAATAGATTTGCGTTTGTATGGTTACTGGATTCAGTAGATACAAGACAATGCCATTTGACCTAAATATTTTTTTTATGAAAAGCTGCCTATAGCCCAATAACAATACCTAAATATAAAGACCAGATTTATCCGCCAAAATGCCAATGAACGTTTCGTCAAAAAGACCGTCGCGTCGTCAGTCACTGGACAGCCTTTCAATGAACATTATGTTGAATTCATTTTTAGGCCATACGTTTTGCAATCGCTTTTCACTCTTTGTACCAGTTCGAAATTTTGTACCCGGTAAATGTTTACTACCAACCTATGAAGAGGTACATATTTTCCAAACAGAAAATCATAAAATTAAAGGGAAGACACGACCGTTGGAATTTCCCAAGAGCAAACAATGATCCAGTTGAAAAACGAAAAAAACGATGTTGCCATTGCGGATATTTCGTTACAGGAGTTCACATTTTTTTGATTTTTTTGAAACGTTCTGTTAAGGATATTTTGAAAAGCGTTAAAAAGAACTAAACTTTTTTGTTAACAAATAAATGGGTTCCGGTAAGACTTTGGCAGCGACAGAAAGAAGAAAAATATATGCTTTCAAGGAGTTCGGACTCTCAGGCCGAGAAATTGCAAGGATGCTTAATAGAAGTAAGACTATGTTATATTGCGGATCCACAACACTATAGGGAAAATCAAAAAGGACAACAACAATATTAAGAAAAACGGGTTATTGATAGCTTAAATTTATTATTAGGAGGATCAAATAAATTTCGCAGGAGAATATGTCATTTGAAGAAATGATTGGAAACTTTTGTCTTTTCGAATAAAAAAAGTTAAACCTTACTGCCCCGATGGTTGAAACATTATTTCCATGATCAGGGAAAGGAGGAGCTTATTCTGGCAAGACATCACATTCGTATACATCAGGTGGAATGGTGTGGGGAGATTTTACTTACTATGGCACAACCGACTTTTAGTTTTTGTCCATTACAATGAAACAACTACAAATGTTTGCTGACACGGTCGTTTCCAAAAGTGAAAAACATGTTCGGGTCCCTGCCTTGGATATTACAACAATACAATGCCTCCATCCAGACTTCCAAGGCTGAAATTGGATTTAATCAAAAAACGTTGAGGTTTTGCCATTATGTCTTAAACATAATCGAAAATGTTTGGGTATGGTTATCTCGTAAGGTGTATGAAGGCGTCAGACAATTTGCAGACAAGGACACTTTAATCAAAGCTGTTTTTAATTCCTTGGTCCGAATTTCTCTTGGTTAATAAAAACAAACTAAATGATTCTATTCCAAACCGTCTTATAAAGGCCATATAGAAAAATGGAGGGCATAATATAGAAGAACGTAATAAATAAATGTTTTCAAACCATAAAATTTCAACACTTAATCCTTTTTTTCCGTTCTTTCGAAGATTTTTCATGTGGCCTTATCCTAGTGGCGCATCTTATTACGCTTTTCAAGTAGTTCATCTTCATCGTTTGATCATGAGAAATTCCAACGTTGTTTCTTTTTTTTTATAATTTACACGTATTCACAGCGTTAGAGAAGGGGAAGAAAGAGAGGATAGGAACGATTTTGGATGTAGTGGAGACTTAAACTCCATGGGTGGTGTCCGAACTAGCTTCGGGGAGTCACTTTTTCTTGTGTTCGTTAAATTTGAAGAAATTCAAGATGGTGTGCATACTTTTAGGTACTACACCGACCTTTTTATTTCTTTTACATAAAAGTGAAATGGATTTTGGTTGGGTTTGAACGCGCAACCTTTCACTCAACAGACGAACACATTACCACTACACCGCGGCCACCCACATAAAGGTACTAAAAGGTGATCCTAGTACAAAGCAAACACTCCTAAAAAGTGAAAGTCGATTGTGAAATTTATGGCCTCATCCTAGTGATCCCCAGTATGTAAGCAATATAAATGTGAAAAAATAAAAATTATTGGCTGGTTGGCACCCAGGGCCAAGCTTTTTCAAACAACCATTTATCTGTGGCTGTGTACTTCTGGAATGATGGCGGAACCTTCTATTTGTCTTTTACGAAATCCGAACCGTTAAGTTGAATTAAGCTTTTGTTTAGAACAAATTCTACTCGAATGATTTTTCAGATCATCGCGAAAGGAGGGCCAGCAAAAACTAACTCTAGTTGCTGGAATTTAAATCCAAAATTTTGAGCGGTAGTTCATCGTACTTACCACCACGGCACTTAGTTCGTCAGGGTTATTGTGGCACTCTTCAACACTCATATTCTTTATTTTTGGCATTGGCAAGTTCACATTTTATACTTAATGTCTAGTATGAAATGAATTTTTGTTAATTTGGTGCGAAATAGTAATTGCATGTTAAGTTTGAAACTACAATCATAAATAATATAAAACCTGGAGCTTCATTTGAGTTGAAAAAATCACTACGAAAAAAGAACATTTATATTATTGACGTTCGACTGGCGATATCGTAGCTGCCTTCAAGTCATGTGTGTGTAGCTTGTAAAGCTCGTGTTAGAACCATTGTCTTCATTAAACACAAACGGGATCAAGGATTTACCAAAGCATTTTCGACCGAATTTCGAACGATAACATAAAATATTTGACGTCAAAAAAACACTGTTGAGTAAATGAAGGTGGTATAAAGGTTCATTCAAGAAACAAACTTTTAAGTGGCACTTGGAAACTCCAGATAATTCCTTAAATCTGTCAATTTAAAATAAGTACCTACATACTCATGCAATCCTGTATGTATTCCGTTTCCGTACATTGCTCCAGAGCAATTGAAAACACTTTGCAAGTGAATGTTTTTGACAAACAGATTAGAATTATTTGCACGAATATGTTTGTTGTATGACATCGTTATATTTTTCGTAAGCAAATGATATTAACTTGAATTTGCGTACAAGATACGAATACAGCAGACTTACCACACCTTATAAAATATAATTTTTTTGTTGTAGAACAATCACCTACAGTCAAAACACACATAAAAACCGCACGACGCCTAAACGTGAGTAAGATAAAACTCCTATAAACATGAAATATGATTTGAAAAGATTTGAATGAAGTGACAAATCGGAAGTGTTCAACAAGCAATAGGAGCAAACGGAAATAAATTGCAAATCATAAGAAACATCCTTTGATAGAGTTCTGATTCAGTCAATAACATTTCTTGATTTGAAGTAATAAATTATCACATGAGTATACGTCTTAGAGAAATTACAATGATACAATGAATTTGATACAATATAGCACGTGCCATGTATTGGTGACACAAGGAAATGGGGGATAATACCTCGTAATTGGTCACCCACGCTGATTCATGCTGTCAGTCTATTATTCTCATCAATATCGACGTTCACAATTGGCAAGAACTTGGCACTGGGTAGATGCCACACTGGGGTTGTCAATTACACGTTCATATATACATACATACCACACCTAATTAAGTCACTTTTTTTTGTTTCATTCGCCTCGATGTTTACACAATTAATCGATGCGAAGCCTTTAGACAGAAAAGTCATTGCCATGTAACAGACATCATTGGAGTCCAACGCGAGACAAGGGAACCGTTTGACCGCACGTTGGCAAAACGACCGTGACCACAAACGAGAAATGTAAGCATCTAGATGGTGGAAGATACACTCTTCCATTGGGGGATTAATTAGTTTCGCATACTGATGCATATGCAATGTACACAGTTCTTAACCTTTCTTAACATTTACTCTACTTTGAGGCTTCAATAACGGAACGCCGACGCACCGACAACCGACGATGACTAAGCCGGAGTTCTATGCACGGTTTCAACAGACTGACCGAACGCCAGGTTAAAAAGTGACTGAACTATGTTCTGAAATTGTTGGTCAGCCACATTCTTCGGAAGGGAACTCCTTGTTGGAGGGTGGTGAGGGCCCCGTAAATTGCACTGCAACATGCCTGCCTTGGGGTGGTTATTCGGCATACCGTGGTTCGCATTGTTGTACTATGTATCGATCCGTTTGTAGAGAGTCTAGCAATCACAGGTATAACTCAGTTGTTATTTGAAGAAACGATTTTGTTTTTGTTGTGAGTAGTTGCATTTTTGGGGGTTGGTAGTTACCACACCTTGTTAAAACAATATTTCCTTACAAAGCCTTGTTACGTACTTACAAATAGGGTAAAACATATTTTGTTTGATCAGAACGAAGCGATTTATTTGACCATTACAACCAGCCAGTGTGGGTGCAGTTATTTAGTGGTTAGTGCGTTGCACTACCAACCATTGAGAGTAACAACATTTAAGTTTTTTTTTCACAGTCTTGCCTCTTGAAAAAGTCTAAATGATTAAGGATATACATTTTTAAGAAGCTTTTTTATTTTGCATTTACCAGTGATCCTGAACCACTTTAAAACTTCGGATTAAAGGATTGGAGAGTAAGGCTTTAGGTCATTACGCTTAGCAGCTTACTACGAATTGAATTGAAACGTTTTTTTTATTTTTTGTTCGTGCATTTTGTGTGAAAGACATTAGAAACAATTTCTGAACCTTTCACCTATGTTAGAAATTTGTGGATTTAAACTAAACCGATCATCAACATACTATGTGATAATAAATTTTTAGGAGCAGCTTAAGACATTTGCAGAAACAATGAAAAAATTTATTTATATTATCCATCTGAGCCAAAATATAATGAGATCACGGAGTAAAAGTGGTTGCGGATATATATATTTATTTATTTATTCAAATAATTTACACATAAATGTACGAATTATTTTTGTAAGGCATCAGGGCAACAAGACCAAAGGCGAGGCCGGTTTTTAGAACATATAAGATTGTTGAAGAGGAAATTTACTTCAATGAAGATACAAATTAATTAATATTTAAGTTTAAAATCGGATTTATATTAAAAAGTGAATTTTCAAATCTCTTTAACTTTTTTTTTTACTTAACTGCCTTCTGCCGCGTTTAGTTTTTTGCCTGGAGCAAGGTAGCCATTCTTTTTAATATCTGGCATACTGCTTTCAGCTATTCTGTCGAAGTCGAGGTCAAAGTGTCCCAGCATACTCTATGTTTGATCCTCAATCTGATGTGTGGCCTTTCATGTAACATCGAAATGGGTAATACGAATTCAATATTCTTTTGTCTTGAACAATATTGCGCTCTACCTATTTTGCAATATTCGATTTCCTTCCCTTCGGAACCTAACGATCCCATTACCTAGATCATATTTCTTTAATTCTTTAATCCGATCCAATGTACGTTTTGGAATTAACTCCAAAGCCTATAAAGCCTTAGGTTGAGTTATTATTTACATTACCCCTTCACGCATTTAAGACCAAATATTAAACTGATAGTTTTCATTAAAAAATGGCTTATAATTGCTGAATTTTACAGTACACCTCTGTAGAATTTGACTGCCAGGACTTGCGTCAGTTACAGCATGCTTTTAAATTTCAATGTTAGCATTTTTGTTTACACATGTTGCTTCGATAGGATAAACTCATTTTTAATGCAAATATTCTACTCTTACTTTAGTTCTCCAGGAAGTCATATCATTAATTTTCTTATAGGTACTGTAACGTTACAATACAGTGGATGGTTGTGTGTTAATACCTAGCCAAAATTCGTTACACTTCAAATAAAAATAATGTTTGGTGGATACTAGCCCATAACCAACCGCCAACTTTCAAAAAAGATTCCGAGGAATTAACGAATATAAGAAAAGCTGCGATTTTTCCGAAAAGTTAAATCGTACACTAGTCCTAAAGCTTATGGTCCAGATGGGATTCATCTTCTTCTTCTGAGGAGGTGTTCTTCCCCATTTGCCGAACAGTTACGCAAACTCTTATACTTGTCTTAGTCTGCAGGCATATTTCCGGACCGGTCGAAATTTGCTAAATCTTCAGCCTATAAAAAGAAGGACAATAGAACCTTTCCTTCAAACTACAGACCCAAAGCTCTTACATCAGTACTCTATCTCGATATCCCAAAAACCATCTATAGAGTGTGGCATAGTGCTCTTATCAATGTGCTTAAGTCTTTTGGTGTAGGTAATATGTACTTTCATAAAATGGATTAATTGTATTCCGGGTAACAGATTAATACAAGTTGAATTAGATGGGTCAACTAACACACCTTCCCAACAAAAGCTGGAGTACCCCAATGCTCAGTCGTCTCACCTCCAACACCAACGAATGTTAATTTGACAACTTAACTACGATATTTATGGTTATGTGGTATTTTTTTCCAAGGAATGTATATAGATTGCTGAGTGGGAAAAATTCCTTGGGCAAAAGAATTCCCGATAACCCTAATTGACAAAATTATCAAATGGGTTGCCAACAACCGGGTTGAGTTTAATACGTCAAAAACACAATACTGTCTCCTATTTCTGAAGCGGAATACGAATTTAGATAAACTCGAAATTGAAACAGTTGCGGAATTCAATGGCTTGTCTTAGCTGGGCATGTGTATTAGCCCATAACTACGTTGGAACCAGAAAATTATAGATACTACAAAAGGTGATGCCGAGTTCCGCAGGTTTCTTCAAACGATGTTAACGCTTTTTCATTAAGATAATATCTATAAATTTTTGACAGATTAGAAAACAACACTCACAAATGAGTGGGTGCTCCTGCAACTTGTTGATCCTACTTGATCGATTCCAGCATTATACTTGACAACCAGATAAAATGTCCCGATGAAATACATAGTTGTATCCCGATTAAAGTCTTTTCTAGGTCGCACAGCAAAGTATGGAAGATCGTTTCTCAACCATACTACACGAGTGGGGAAATTGTAGCTTTCTTTAATATTGCCGGATGATTATAATCTGCAGGAATTCAAATTTGGCGTGCACCATTACCTCACTCGTTTCCCACATACTTCCAACCTCTAACTATCCTGCAAACCCTTTTCCTTCTCTCCATCACTAGGTTTTATAACCTTATGGATTAAGTCCAAAGTGCTGAAGAATATTAAAAAAAAGGTCTTCACTTGATTCAACATCTTTTCTTGGGCGTGGAGCTCTATAAAGGCATAAAGATCTTACTTACTACATAAATATATTAGATATTTAGTTTTCAGTTCGTCACCTTTTATGCCACGAAGAAATTTTCTCTGACACTCCCTGACAGTAATGTATGACATATATTACTTTTGGCCACAATCTAGTGTACTATGTTATTTTAAATTGAGATGGTTTAAAAAAACCAAAGTTTATTAACGAATTCTTTAAAGCCAGCATGACTCAAAACCAAACTGTTCTTATTTGATTCAATTGACAACAATTAAACAAAGAAAACGGCTTGCTTTCACTCCAAAAAAAATATCATTTATACGTATCCGCACCAAATTTGACGTCACAACATGATTTAAATATCACTCACCCTTTTTCAGCCTACAAGGATGACCCAAAATACAAAGTTTCTCAGAACGTGTATCACTAGTATACAGTAAGAAATACCACTTCCGGGCACCCACGCTTAACCACTTCACCCATTGGGCCTTCCCACAAAGAAGTGACTCAGTTCAATGTCGCAGATGCACTCTCCATCAATATTCCTCTGCGTATGCATTTCAAATTCAAAAATATCCACTGGATAAGCCTTTAGCCCAAAATGTTACATTTGTGTAATTGTTATTCTGGTCATGTAATCGCCTAGATTCGGGGATTTCATATTCGGATGGACAACATAAATGTGTAACGCAATTCAATCTGCAAAAATGTTTTCCATTTCTTGTGTTTATAAACAAATATACAAAATTTCGTCGCTTGTTGTGTGTGTGTTAATCTGATGTCTGGTATGCGTATGACGCATGTCTGCCACACTTCTTAAAATGAATCACTAAGCGTTGCGCCGCGCGCCGTCCTAATTTGTTGTTTCTTTTAGAAAAAATCGAATACTTTCCTCCTGCCCCATGTGGCGTCAACTAATCAAATATCCAGATATTGTTTGCATACAGTTCTTAATAGAATGGATGAATCTACACAGAATTCTTTGTAATTAGAGGAATATTGACTTTTGTACTTTTTCGTTTCTGAGAATAATTAGATAATTATTTTCACTAATTTCCCAACTCAAAAATGTAATCTTTATGTCGCAATAAATCATGATCTATCTAAAAACAAATGGGAATATTGGTAAAATTTGCAATTTTTATGTCAATAAATCATTTTTGAATATCATCCACTTTTGAGAAGATCCGAAATCACAATATTAAGTAAGCGCGCAATTTTCCAACTCAACCCATGGTCATACCTGGAGTATGTTAATCACCGACACTCAGTATATCCGTTTTTTTAATTCATTATTATTTTCCAACACAATGCTTGGTCGTATATTTAATCGAATAGTTAGGTATGGACGTTGGCTTGACATTAACCGTGAGTTAGACATGTCAGTTGGCTTGACTAACTTGGTATTTGCTCTCAAGCGTATACCAAAATACGCGTTCGCATTGTCTAATTTTTTTTTTCATTTTTGGCAGCTGTTCAGTAACTTTGCTCAAAAGGTTTTACATTAATTAGTATTCCAAGAGGTATGAACGTATTAAGTGTAATTGAGTTGTAAGTTTTCCTAATTCGGATGGAATTTTTCAAGATAATTTATTTAGTTTGTTTGAGACAGAGACAGGTGATAAGGTTTCGAGGAAGTATTTCATGAAGAATTTACTTCAACAATGTTAGAAATAGTTTCACACATTTTTATTTCTGATTGTTGACTTGCCTTTTAAAGAGCTTACTTCGAATTTAATTAGAAGCCGATCAACTAAGCGCACTGGATGTAGCACAGTTTGTGGCAAATGTCATTTTGAAATGTAAAATGGTAAAACCTTCAACCGATTCAAGCTTAAATTACACCTAAATATATAAAGCAAGTGATGGTTTTATGATTAAGTCGAACTGAAGTAACGTTGCATGGACGAGCCACGGCGCAGTTGTTGCCAACATTTAAAAAGAAAATATCTGGAATGGTTCTTTAGATTAGTAATAAACATTTTGCGATATATTTGAATTTTGTGTGTTGTTTCGCATTTAAAAAATTACCCCTTGATTGTTTGCCCTTTATATATAGGGTTTTACATACACTAAAGCAAAGAAACAAATTGATAGAAAATATTCAACTATCCCAAAATAATAAAATCTTTAAATTGGTTTCGTACTTTTTCCACTTAAGTTCGCTGCATTTTAAATAAAACGTTATAATATAGGATATGTTTTCCTTCGGTATTACCAAATGTCACAATGTGATGGATTCCTTTATCTAGTAAGGATCTTCTGTAGTGTATCTATTGTGATAATGTTCTCCACTGGATATTATGCCGATATCATGCAAATACTGTATACGTTGATCATATAGTGTAAATGAAATATTCATAAATGAAAATTAAAACATTAGAAGGCTATAATCAGATGTGCGAATTGTGCAATACCGTACAACGAATATCTCAAACTTTATGGGGATGAAATATACAAAATGGCATTGTCACAACAAAATGTTCCTACATATCATCAAAATCTATTATTATTTGGATTTTCTTTACCCTTCTTTTACTGAAAACCGTTTTTTATCTTGCTAAATTATTTTAAACTATTATTCAACGCAAAAAAACAACGACAAACAAATATTGCCTTTTGAAATACAAGGAAAAATCTATAAATAGAATAGTTACGATATTTTTTTTTAATTTAACAAGTTACTTTTTTGCAACACTGTACAAACAAAATGATTTAAAACTATCCCGAGGACATACATTTTTCACTCGATATTTGTTATCTGAAACAATTTAATGAGCATCAAGATGAACGGGTTATGTTCTCGGTACTTTTATCCGATTAGCATTTCAAACAATATCGTTGAACCCAACTTATCTGTGAGTTCAACATCACTAGTTCTCATTAAGTCATGACATCTCCCGTCACTTTTGCATTCAACTTGACCTTAGGATAGGATGACTTCCAAACCGATTTAAGGCTTAATTCAGATTCAGACAAGAGATTTACATTCCTTGGCGTTGTTGTTTAATTGGTTTTCTGTTAAGATATGAAATGTTCAGAATTTGCATTAAAACATTAAATTTTTCAAACTCCACGTTGATCAAATAAATTGTAATGCCAGTTATTTTTCTGTCGTGTGTCAACTGCTCAAGGAGGGAGGAGATAAATAATGTATTCTTAAAATTATAATTGGAAATACATATCAACAAACAAAATGAAAACTAACCCCAAAGTTGAAAACAATTGTAATTGAAACATTTAAAATTGTTATCATAATCTTTGATTATAGCTAAATCTGGCTAGCAAAAACCAAGAGCGGATCAATTTCAGATGAAAAAGTTAAATCTTGGTATTAATGAAATGATCCAAGTCGCTTATGAAAACTTTCATAAAGTGATCCTTACAGGGGTTAAATGTAAGCCGATTTTGTAAAATCAAGAATAGCCTTTCTGAAGACTATGGCTGAAAGGTAAGGCTATACTGGCTACAAACCACCATCGGGCAGGTAAGGAGAAGATAAAGTGTGCCTGTTGCAAATGTAGTTTATAACTCTAATGCAAGACCAAGGAATCTTGGGTGCTTGCAGGTCAGATTGTAACCCGTGATAACAACTATATTGTAGCCAACGTGAAATCTATCAGTAAAATTGTAAGCAGGCACTGGACATAAAGGCGTAAGGAACAAAAAAGGCAAAGAAAGGATCAATTTTGTGTAAAAAAAATCCGTAGGACGTGTAGTTCGAAGAGAAATTAAATTTTTAACACTTTGAAATAGCGGTTGGCAAAACTAATTATTTATTTGATTCTTTTAATGATGTGTCATATAAGTGGTGTACATCGATTTGGATCTATTTTGTTGTTTTCATATATCTGACGAAGTGAAGTAAAATTTTGATCAGCTTGAGTCTATTCTTGACTAAAAGCAGATTTCTCCAATCGTTCGATATGGCCGACCAAAATGTCTTATGTCGAAAACTCTATCAAAACTTCAATTTCTCGTCGAGTGCCGTAAAATTTGTATTTTCCTATCTTTAAGATCGAATGTAGTTCATGCAGGTAAACAACGAGTTCTAACCCCTTTCAATGTCACGCGGTGATCCACAAGGCTCAATTCTGGTTCCTCCTTTGTTCTCTCTCTATGTGAATGAACTTGTATTTGTGTCTATTACATGAGTCAATCTGTCTTAAGATTGATCTTATGAAATAAATAAATACTAAAAAAATAGATAAAGGTCGAAAAGACTTTTAGTAAATGATTCAAGACAATCATTATGTATTACTTAGGCCCCTATAGTTGGCAGGGCTGAGAAGGTTTATTTGTTTGTAAAGCAGTTTGCAAAAGGGATTCTTATTTGTTATCAGCATAGACTACTACTTAACATTTTTTTCATATCGACAAGATTACCTTAGTAACTTGTATCCATTGCTTTGACTATTTACATTTTGGTATAAATTCAGAGACTTTCGATTTATACAGGGTGTCCGCCGGGAGGGTATACTACTTTGCTTGTTTATATTTTTTGATAAAATGAAAGAGAATGGATCTTGTATTGATAAATGTTTTAGTTAATGTCGGCAATTACGTATGGAATACAATATCAACTAAATGTTCACCTCTGTTAGTCTCACATTTGCGAGCCCTTTTGGGCACATTTTTCATTACATTCTCACACATATGACGCGGTGTTTCATTAATTTCATCCCGAATATTTAGTTTGAGTTGCTCAAGCTTTGCAGATATCCACACAAAAATAAGTCCGGAGCAGTTAAATCAAGCGACCTTGGAGGCCAAACAACATCACTATTTCTTGAAATAACATAAGGTCTCGCAATAATTGCATTGTATGGCTGGCTGTATGCGATGTGGCACCGTCTTGTTGATACCACATGTTAATCAAGCCCAAAGCATGCAGTTGTGGCGTTAAAAAGTTTTTAATCATATCACGATATCGCTCCCCATTCACAAATACCGCTACGCCGTATGTAAGTATGGTCCAATGATTCCTCCTTACCAAATTGCATACCAGACTGTAACTTTTAATGGATGCAAAGGTGACTGATGAATAATTTGAGGGTTTTACATTGCCCAGAACCGACTTTTCTTTTTATTCACATTTCCATTCAAATGAAAATGTGCCTAGTCACTCGTTATGATTTTTTCATGAAAATCGGGGTTGTCATGGACTAGCTGTAACATCCTATTATAAAATGTACGGTAACGTAAATGGTCTTGTGAAAGAAGCTCTTGTGTCAACTGAGTCTTAAATGGATACAAATGCAAATTCTTGTGAAAAATTATGGCCAAAGTTGGTCTTTGAAGACCATGTACCTGAGCACGGCGTCGAATTGAGGTGGATGGATTGTTTTGAACACTTCCTGGAGCAGCAGTAATGTTTTCAGCCGATCTTTCAGTACGTTATGGTCCATGTTTGGGCCCATCACCTACTTACTTTACGATAAATAGTCCGTTTTGTTGGCACGTTGTTCCTCCCAAAAATGTCACGTTACTTTCTCATCGTCACAGTAATTGATGATTGTTTCTTATAAAATGTTTTTTTTTACAAAGTAGTATACCTTCCAGGCGGACACCCTGTACTTCAATAAACATATCTGTATTATTTGCAGCAAATTTTGTTTTATTTTTTAAATTCATAACTTATTTAATGCTATTCCTTTTTATCATCCACCCAATCCTAGATCACAAATGGTTGCTTATGCAACTGTTGGAAAAACCCAGTGTAACATTCCGCCATTGTCGGCCGTCTACAATGAATCTTCATTTCTAAAAATTACCCACGAACAGGGATGAACTCCTTTTTTGGGTAAGAAATTATTTCGACGTTCGTTTGTCAAATTATTAAGATATGCATCATAAAACGTGGCGATTTGTTTTATATTTGCACTGTGAGACTTTTAGGCACTCCTAGCATTCTCCCAGTCATAAGCCGGAGGGGAGTTCCCAACAATTCAAATTTCGTATCTTTCTGTTTTTATCTAACAAACAATTCCATGTAAAGACAAACGTAAGTAATTGTATCGATTGGACTCAAGTTCACTTGTTAATGGTCTGTTTGCTGGTTAAACATTCCAAGAAGGGCGTCCGACCTGTCATCGCACAGAGGCTTGAGACATTTCCGCGTTTCCAGCTCCTATCAACTCGAGCAAGTCGTAAAACTCACACAAACACCACAGCTATACGTATATGCAATCAAAATATTTCGTTTGCGGTTGCAAGCCGGCACATTACCTACGTGCGGCAGGAGCAGCTCCACCGAATAACAGTTTTATGTACTTAAAGGGAATTTCATGCACGAACTGCTAAAAAGATAAACAAAAATAATGAATAAATATCAAACAGTCACCAAGATCTTCATTGGAGTGGACTGGAGAACAATATTCGCACTCGTAATCAAATAAATGTGAGGCTTATCCGTTCTCACCCACACCTCCCGCGTCACAAAATTCGGAACAATCAATTTCGCGCAACAACGTTCGGACGATGTGTGCCGTGAATTTCAATTACCTTCACTTTCATGGAGAGTAGCTTACACAGAACAACCGGCACACAGAGGAGTATTGGAGGTCAACACTCTTCAGATATTCGCACAAGTGCAAGGTGAAGATCCTAGAATGAGGATAAAATGAAGTGGGCGAGAGTAAAAAATTATTATTTTCATGTTTACATTTTCGTGTCATCACGGATGACCGATGTGAAGAGTGAGTAGAATGTTGGAGAGTGTGACTACTTGCCGTCATACCAAGAAGGTGATATGTACATTACTTGGTCAGTCAACAGGCAAGAAGGGGGCTGAAAATGCTGGGTTTGTTTACAACCGAACGTGAATAAAATCACTTTGTACCGAAAGAGAGATTTTTGATTTTAAGAAATAAGCCCAGAAGGAACCATTAGGGCGTTTCTTAAGATCTATGAGTGAAATCTTAATTTCCCAAGGGTTTGTTTATAATTTACTTGCAGTAGGTTGGCAGCAGTATTTCATAACTTTTCATTAGATGGCTAGCGGATAAATTTCCAAGACATATACAGTTGCAGTCAGAATTTATAATGTGAACAGCTTACATGAGCCACTCCGGCGAATTCGAAAAACATATCATCTTGGAAACTTAAGGTTAAGTTTGGTCCTGAACAGCGCCGAAGTGCTAACGGCAGGCCTCACGCCCTTAGTGGGTACGTAGGCGTATTATATAATTTGGAACTGACCCTCCATATTCAGTGCTGAGATTGAGGTTAGTTATGAAAGATCTTGTATACAAAAAAGCAAAAAACGTGCGAGTTTTATTCCTTCACTTAAAAGGACGCCGACTCAGTTCAAGAATGATTGGCTCTGACAATTTTCAGGCTGCACCCAAATTCACCAACGTGAAGAAATTGGTCGTCTTAGAGAACTGAATTTAGCCAGCGTCTATAAAGTCTAAGAAAGACTGACCGCTGTACTCTCACCCGCCACTGAACAGATGCAGTGTCGCAACATCATAACATAGGTGGCTTAATATACGATAGAATACAAACGACGAACAGTTGTGGTGATAGAAGAGGCACATATCAAGGCGCTGCATTCATTAATAATACAGAAGGTACCGCGTGCTTCATGAGCTGTAGAAAGATGTGGATGTCGTACAAATTGTTAAACTAAAGTCGACTCTATAAGCAGTGTTTCGGAAGATAATCCTCCTCTGTGCCACGTAGGTTTATGTTATATGTCTTTCCTTCTATGTATCTATCCGTCTCTCTCTGTTGTATAAATGTCTTGATCTGTCCCAGCCGATGGCCTCAGTCGCCAGTGCTGTTATGTGTCTGTAGTTCGTTGCATTCATGTGCGAAGTACTGTGATGTCAATGTCAATGTCAAGGACTATAAGTTCTATTAGCAAAGGTTTTGATTGTTCAAGAACTATTGCCTATAGCTCAATACACTTTTTACGCTGCCGTCTTTTTTGAGAATCTCAAATCATCAAGTATCAAATCTGGAGATCTGGGTGGACAGTCAATGTCATCAATTTTTGACACCACACTTCCAAGGAATTATCGTAGCAGAAACTGGATTTTTTGATTTGCAGTGTGGCATGGCACATTATATTGTTTTAAACCAGTAAATATCAAGACCTTTTTCACACATTTACTTCAAAATGCGCCTCAATGTGGTCCCACGTACGCCAAAATGATGAGTGCGGTAATAGTACGACACATGTTGAATATTTTTTACAAACTTTTCTTAGGTGAGGCGAGTCTATAACATCCCAGGAGCTCCCTGAAATGATGATTGCAGATGATTATTGACTCTGTTCTTGAATTCGTTGAAATGCAACGAATCCACGGATGATTTCTCTATTCAAACTATTCCAAACATCTGCCTTTATAATATCTGTAATAAAGAGATAGATCTCATACAAGTTTCCGTTGTGCCAAAAATAACAGCTTTTAAAGTAAGAGAAGCATTATCTAATATCTGCTGACTTGGCAATAGAGGTTACATATCATTGCCATGATACATTCGACCAAATTGGGATGCCTAGCAAATGCATCGATTCTTCGGTTTGTCGACGAGCTCTTGCTGTTCCGTGACATCAAACTTAAGTGAACAGAGTCATTATCTCGGCACTTTCTTTCGGTCTGGAGCGATTCGTCAGTCTTCTTAAGGAGAAACAAAAAAAAAATTAACTGATACAAGAAAGCTATAAGTTGAAGACTTTAAAAAATTCCTGAATTTTTTTAAACTGTTTGTAACTAATCGCAAGCATCAAGCTTCGTTTTTAACCGAAATAATGCTGATAAAACCACCAAACGCTCCGAAATTCAGTGACTTTCCTTGATAGAAAGCTTTTCCAAAAATCGTAACAATAGCTTATGATCATCCCAGACAATCCTGCTTGCTGATGAAACTATCGATGTGAAAGTGAGCCTCTGATTATTGTCTGCGTAAATTTGACTTCCTCCGATGTTTCTTCAATCACCCGTTATTTACTCTAGGTGTGTAAATTCATCAATTGATTTTAATTCATTTATTTAGAAAGAGTCTAGATTAGGTTATAGTGGCTGCACACTATGGACCATGTACACTTACACACTAACAAAAGACCAACAAAAGACCGGCTGTGGTACCACTTGTATCTGTCGACTTTTTCTAATATTCGTTTTTCTAAGTTAATCATTCCGAAATAACTACATCTAAAGCAGAAGAGGTTTCAAGAAATAATATTAGCCAACTCACCTAGATTGTCAACGAAGTAGTCTTCTACACTCCTCTCCCTTATCGTTCAAGCAGCTTCTGAAGAAGTCATTGCTAAAAAGGCCTGGTCTTTTTGCATGTAATTCTATAAGGCAGTATCCTTGTAAGGACATTGATGATGGGGCTGATGTTTTATTTTTTTAGCATTATTAAGCTGAAAGAGCACTTCTGGTTATAATTTGGGCAGAGTAACCTTGATATTAGACACGTTGTGCCATTTATACATCTGCGATTTATTATCTTGATCGCATCCAGTTTGATTAGTGACGTACTTGTAGCGTGGGGTAAACCGGTAAAATATCAAGGCTAGGGCTCTGTCGTAGCTCATCTACCTTTCAGTTCTGGTATGTCTCTGCGACCTGGCATCCAGAAAAGGCGAATGGTAAATTCTTCTGCCATTTAATGAAGATAAAGTCGGCCATTTTTGGCTGATTTCGTTGTAAAAGGGATAGATTCCAGGAATATGATTGTCGCTTGGCTGTCACTGACGAAAGAGTTAAATCAATCGGATTAGTTCACATTTATTCTACTTGTTCGGCCAACATTTTACACCCGACATAAAAGATTCAGTATACATTGTATGCGAGTGTATTTTGTACCTTTCATTTGCAAAACAATATCTTTGTTGATTGGTGCTTTATTACAACAACTGCATCATTTGCATAATTTAGAGAAGAATAATATAACTCACATCTAGGATAATTACACTATATTATTCCGAACATCTGCATTAAAAGTACACAAATTTCTTTACACGAATAATTCAAATAAATTCGAAATAACCAAGAAATACACTCCTTTTAATGTTAGTTCCCCTGTCGTGGCTGTGTTGCATAATAATACAAAATTGCATCACTGATTACGATAGCCGTTCACCCACATCTGCGACTCCGAATAAATCATTCCATCCAATAAATCATTATCTTTTCAATATCTTATTTTTAAATCCGAACAAATGTTCCGCAACAGAATATACAAATTTACTTAAAACCTAAAAATAAGGATGAAACACGTGCGCATTTAAGGACCAACGTAAAACTCGGACCATCGAGCAACAACCTTTTGCTAAAGAATGAGGAAGTCTCGTCGAGAAATTTTAATGCAAATCAAATATGAACAAACATTATTTCTTATTCCAAGCACATCCTACCGCCGAAAAAAGGCCCAAGCCCCCTCTATAGTAAATGGGCAGTAACTTCTGGCGTCGTCGATTGAGTTATTCGAATTGCTCAGAATTGCATGACAATGCATGATTGTGGTCAACAACAAAACAATATTTACCACAAATGATATCGATTGCCTTTTTTTGGTCTACAATATACTAGTGAATCATTGATTCAACCAAGACCTGGCGGTCTACAATTTTAGGGGTTATCTCCTGGGCGAAGAAGAAGACGATTTTGGCACATACAGGCAAATTCGATGGAAGTTGATACACCGAGCAGTTTGTGGTTTCCGATCACGAACTTAAGTGAACTGAAATATGATGTTTGGTATTATTTTATGGATGCCTTTTGCCAGTGAATCACATTTTAGCGGTTTTACAGCGAGACCTATAAGTGGTGATCCTTTATTTTTATGTTTCCGGAATATATATTCTCACGATTCGATCGACTTCATTTGCCTAAATAGGTGCTTGCAAAAAAAAGGAATTCATTTTTTTAAGGATACAAAAGAGAATAAGACTTCTTTGACGTTAGTGTCAATAATTGGCATAACAGTGGTGTACTCGATGAGCCCAAGTGTGAAGCTGTAGTCTGCAGTACTTAACACGTAGACAAATAAGCCGATATTTGCTGTAGGTGCTTCCTCTGTCATTCTACGATTTTATGATTTTTTAAACGTTCGTGAGAGGAGTAAGGCGGATATGTTTATTTAACACGTATAAGTGGTTAGGTGGCTAAATATTTACAAATATAAATAAATACTCTTCTTTACTTAAATTTTATACGTACTAAGTGTTGGTAGTTGTAGTGTGATTGTGATTGATTTTGCCCCCATACTGAAAAGGGAATTAAGGATTTTGGAATAATTATTATGACGGTTCATAATTATAGTAAGCAATCCTTAGCTCAATACAGCAATTCCGCGTTTTATGTTCTCTTGCGCCGCGTAAGTAATATACATATAAATCACATCAGCATTTAACCTTTATAAGTCGTATGAAAGTATGCCTGAAGAATGGAACCTCAGCATCGTTTGCCGGATACAAAAAAAAACAAATTAGAAGGCTACAATCCGCTTTGCAAGTCGTTGCTTACCCTATCCCTATCCCTTTCCATTCTTAAATTAGGCACCCAAAAAAAGTGGGCGTAGCAAAATAACTTATAGAGATGAAATATTGCAAATGACTTTGTAGCAGCATTCTGTTCGCACAGTTAATGAAAATCTTTTATAGTTCGACAAGGGTAGTGTATACAAATCGTTTTCCTAAGAAAACTACCCCAAAAAGAGGGCGTTGGCTTAAAAAAATCTATGGACGAAATAATCAAACAATAAAAGGTTTTTCAAATATCTTAGGGACGAATTTAGGATAAAATATAGATATTGGGATTCTCTGACTCAGCTGGCTATTCTGAGTCAATCCATATACTATAAGGAATATTTACTTAAATTATTTCTCTACAAACTATGTATCAAAGCATTGCCTACTTGACTGTATCTGCCGAATTATGTGAGAGCCTGAAACCTTTTCAGTGTACTTTTAAACCAGAAAAGAACGAATCAAATCGTCATAGTTCTGCAGATTCTGAAAAAATCCAAGAAAGCATTTATAGAGACGGACCAGACAGTGCCACGTCTAGTTTTGGTACACCACCTTAACTCGTCCGTCTGTGGAGGATGGCGATCCAAAAAACGAGCAAACAATTCTTGGAAAAACATTCGGTCCTGTTTGCAATTTCGACAAGAATTTAATGGACATGACATCAATGGTTCCAATAAAAAGGTGGAGCATGACACCAGTGTAGTCGAATGAATAGAAATTCAACACATAAATGCAGTTGTTCTCCCTACGACAGTTTATTGAAAACTCAACTTAAACAGCAATTCGAAAGCTGTATTTAAAGACTTCTAAAATACGGGATATGCTAGCGGGAAGATCATACGATCATGAGACTACTATTCAAAGCAAATCGTATCGGTTTCTATATACTTTTAAGTAAAAGTACAGTGTGTCGTAATACACTAAGAAAATATTTTTAAATCGATGGCTTACACACGGCTGGTCAAAAAATTTGTTTGTTGAAAAATAAGTTTGGAAATCTCGAGAACTAGGCTGGTGCTAACTCATCCGATGTTCCATTGCGTTTTTATGAGGTTAGGTTAAATCGTTGGTTCATCGCAGCAATCCAACAACGTAAAAGGAGCTCGGGAGAAATAGCGAATGTGAAGTTCTAGCCGATATGACGTGTGATGCATCCAACGAAAAAATGCTGTGAATTTAACCTCTGTACTGCACCTCAATAAATGCAAAATTATTGAGCTATCCGTATTCAAAACCCGATAGTTACACACAGAATGCAGCAAAAGTATTCAGCACGTGATATTGCGACACTCCTTCTAAACCGCAAACGCTCTCCTCCGCATTGAGCGACGACGTCTCGGTCGTACAGGAGCTGCCTATCCACAGTTTGTCGGAAGACGTGGTACATTAGCGGAACCGCCAATCTATCCTGTATCAACCCTCGACTATCCAAATATAGGAAAGCTTCAGGCGGAATAAATCCGCTTAAGCGCGCACTCTCAAAAAATTCATCATTGGCGGAGTTTACCCCAAAGATGAGACAATTGTTCGAAACCATCGCTCTTGCACCGTGAAACCGAATGAGTTTCACCAGGAAATTGTCTATTCGGTTTATGTTGGCCCCGTTGTATAGGACCTAGTTGGAATAGTATTTTGTGTAGTCAGATACTGGTGTTCTGTGAAGTCCAAGGCAGCTCCTCAGACACTGCCTCTCAAACACCCGTATCTTTTTTATTTGAGATGGGGCAACGTTGAACAACACCGGTCTGCCATATGCAATCATCGGACTAATGAGGGCCATGTAGCAAACCACCTTCACCCTGCTGTCAAGACGACTGTTATAAAACAATCGCCAGAGCAGCATCTACATGTCTTCCGAAATATAGATACGGATATAACCAGATGCCAAGGTGCTTTACTACACTTTTACTCGCCAGAGGCAGTCCGTTTGGTCCTACGATCACCAGCTTTCGCCAGTTCTTTCTCGTATCCCTACAGACCCTTGAAAACGGTGTCCTAAACATGATAGTTGAGCATGAGCGCTGCACCAAAATTAAATATAGTTCATCTCTATAAATAACAAATTGAACTGCCTAACATTTTTCAGGATCTATTAAAGTTTGATGATTTCGGTAGTAGGTATTAGAATGTCTATTCCTCAATCGTTTTTTGAAAAAGACTGTACAGATGATTTGCCTTACGTATACTGAGTATTTTTTGACATACTTTCATTTAAACATTTACTGAATTTATTGGTGTTGTATGGTCTGTCATTGGCCCTCCCCTCGTGATGATCTGACAAATCCTGCGAGAATTACACACGTAGACATCAACGATTGTGAGAAAGCTAGGTCCTGGGTACTAACGAGCCTGTTGCAGCTATTGCAAATCTAGCAGCCTTGACAAACCTTAGATTAGTTATTGCTTTCTTTTACGCGGATCATCGACTGCTACTATTTTTACACATGATATTCCAAAATAATATAACTGAGAAATTACCATCTTTGAACATGATACTTACCGCACAAAACATTCTTCGTATATGAATACTTCTGCTTATTATAATCCGTATTTAACAGACTAGCCTAGGTCCTCCTCTTGCATCCTTTATGTTAAGCAACAAATACTATAATCGGGAAGTTGTAGTTTTGTTCGTTTTTTATCATCAACAGTAAATTCTGTCTGAATTTTTTTTGCAGGATTCTCCTACATGGTCAGGGTCACGGAAAAATAATGAACGCTAAAGGCACTTTTTTGTACTTTAGATATATAGTCGATCCTAATTCATATAATGTCGTTTGATTTTCTTTGTATAGGTTTTGTATTAAATTAAGATCATAACTTAATTCGTTAATACTCCCAGGTTTGTTAGTTTACTTAGTGCCCGTTTATTTATAGAGTCAAAAGCCCTACTGAGAATGTTATTTGTGTCTTCTACTGTATATAAAACTTCCGAAATGATTTCCGAGAATATTTTCAATAAACAAAATCAAAGATATAAGTCTGATTGCACTTTTTTCTTACTTATTTAAAACAAAACCATATCCATGCTCTGATTGAACAGAGTTTTGCCAACAACTTGTTCTTTAACAAAGAACTACCACCCAAATGCAATTATGAATTCCGTTAATTTGCATTTTGCTGAATCACAATCAAAATTGAATTTCGATATTTCATTTAAGGAAATCTGCATAACACGCCCCCGCTGAGATACACCCACCGAAAGAAAATTAAACACGGACAATCACAAAGTTTTTGCGATCCATCAAGGTAGTTGAACCTACAATGACTTAAGATTCATTCATAACGCACGGAATGACGATAATTGCCATTCATATGGTTCTTTTGAAAACACCTTTCACCAAAAGGTCCTTCACATCGACAATAACCGTCGTTTCCCACCGGTTAAACAAAATTAGATACATCATCGAATAAAAGATTATTCATCTGAAGAATATCCTTTTGTTTTTCCACCCTCAGATAGGCTGCACTTGGTTGGTGAAATATTTTTATTTGTCCAACAATAATTACTGCGTCAACAGTATAGCGCTTAAGATTTTGACAACTGTCTGCGTGCCTGAAATCCTTAAGCGCGGTATTCTTGTAGGTGCTATTGATTCATTGCGTTCACTTTCACGGAATGAGTACGGTTTGGCAGTGCGGCGGAGTTTTTTTTTAATTAAGCGTTCATATAGAATTTCGCAGAATTGTTGCGCATGGCCGGTGCTTTTGTTTTGGGTTGTAATTGTTATACGGAGATTGATGATCGGCCGAAATTGAAAGGTATTCGGTTATGAGTGTGAGAGTGTGCCATAAAATTGGTGAATTTATGGATGAATCGTTTAGTATTGTTGTGAGACATCAGGTGCAGTCGATTAACCGCAAATGATAAAGCAATGCAAGGAATTTTTATGACCTTTGTGAAACGTAGTAAATTGTAATTAATCTTCAATTTTATTACTACGCTGGGGGTGCTAGTCTTTCAAATTATTTTAACAATTGCTCGCATGGCTTTATGCACAGGAGTATAGGAAAGTGTAAATTGCATTCGTAAGATTCCTGAGCCATTTGTGGTGTTGATATTCGTATTTTTTGTTGGTAGTTCAGAAGAATATAATAAGTGGTGAGCTGTGTGCAATGGAAATAATAAAAACTTGCCAATTAATAATGCGACCAAAGGGCTGATGAGCTTGCTTGAAAGTTCGAGTAGTTTGTCGGAAAAAGGCATACGGAGAAAACGACGTCTCGTCTAATCTAATGCTAGTTTCTTTTCAGTTCTCAGAATACGAAGTAAGAAAAACCCACTGTAATAGCATAGTCAGCTTTATAGCAGTTCAGTCTAATTTTGCTGTATAAGATTTGAGGATTTTGTTGCCTCATAAATGTTTTTAGTAGTGGCATGGCGGTCAAAAAAATATATCGATATCGAGAAACATCGATTTTGTTGTGTTGTCAGATCTGGTTGCAATTCGAACCATGGAGATGTGTTTAATTATAACTTAATTACTCAAAAGGCGCTAGAGTCCAACATGCCAATATACTTCTTCAATTAGCACGGGGCTCGACTTGTGCACTTCAAGTTGGTTGAGGTTGGTTTCAACTTTTGCGTGCCACTTCTTCTGCATCAGTATAGCGCATATATATAGTTCTTGTCTTCATAGCCTGTCAACGCAAACGGGATCAACGATTTTTTGAAGAATTTTTCTTTTAAATCGACCAACGATTTCTTCTGGCTGAAGTAAAGCCAAGATCAGAGCTTCGTCATTACACAACTTTTTTATGAATGTCAATGGTATGGCTCTTCATGAAGAGAGCATATATGAACAAAAGTCATACAAAAAAAGGATCACGACGAAATCAATGTAAAAGCATGTTTTTAATGCCGAGTAATATAACTTTACCTCATATGATCCAATATATACTGTCCCAGTTTTCAGTTACCTGTAAAGCCTTTTTTTATCTGATTCAAAAAATCTGTTTATACTAATATAAATGCAATAAGAATGAATCTGAAATTAGTTTTTCAAAAAATTAAGTTATTAACTTTCACAGGTAAAAGTGATTATACATCGCCTTGAGGCGCCTTGATGTCGTTAGTGAAAAAAAACATATACAGGTTTATATGAAAATAATAATTATTTGAACGAATAAAGTTGAAAATGAATGAAAAAACTGAAAAGGAACTGAACAATGTGAACAAAGTTTATCTGACTAACATTGATGGAATTTGGAAGTTTTTTGCCGTTGTGGTCTTGATATACGCACCAATGGCCCACGTTGTCATATCAAATTTCTCGAGTTGGATAATAAGACTACTAAAGCTTGAGGGATGGTGCCCATGACGATGACGTTGGACGACCCCTCTTTTTTTTTGCTTCGCTCGAAATCATGCACAATAGTTTTGGTAATTCGATTTTGAATCCCTTGTGCAACCTATTATAAAGAATGTATGCGTGATGATCTGACAAATCATCCGAGTAGTATCAATTGTCATGAAAACCTTATCTCAACTTAGCCGTTCGGATTCGGCATAAAACAGGAGGTCCCGCCATCGTGCTAAGAAATACATACGCACACATGAATGGTTGTGAGGAAAAAGTAAGGCCCTGGGTACTGACAAGCCTGTTGCGCCATACATTTTTTATGCGTTTATCATCGTCTCATTCAACAGGTGTATAAAAATGCGGTTTTTCGGGTCGAGACCGCCTCTATGTCGATTATATTCATTTTTAATAAATGGACAGTCAAATTCTGTTTGTTGCTGATTTTTTTGTATTCTTTTATTGTCTAGCCAAAAAACGTTGCTTATTTCTATTCCGTAAGCGTTACCTACATATTTATCCCAGCACACCCGTTCAACTTTTCGCTTATTCAGTTCAGCATGGCTCGACGACTTAATATTTTGAACTCGATTTGACAGCATTTTTCCCAAACTTTATATACCACGGCGTCTAAGGTATGTCAACAAACCCAATGACGTGTGAGAATCGTCAAAATAAACAATACGGTTCACGTTGTCTGGGAATATGCTAGACAAACGAAAAACGAAAATTGGCGATGCTCAAAGGTCTTGTGCATTTTCTGGTACCACATTGTCTTCTGCGCCAGAACGAATTTCCAATGAATATAAGAAGCCCATGAAATCACAAAGAACAAACAGCTGGGTTCCCCATTTATGTGGTTTGGCTGGCAATATTGACGAGTAGAGTTGCAGCCTATTTTAGTTGAACACATCTGTTCATCTAAACAATGATAAGGAAGCATCGCAAAAGAGCATTCACTTTTTATTTTATTCAGAGCACCAATGAATTGTCCTGAACCTACTCGAACGATCTGGTTCACATACCTCTTCTTGTAATTCTTTGTTATTTGAACGGCGTTTACGTTTTCTATAAGGTGAATTGACATCATAAGTCTCAAATATGTTAGGGATGGGGCCTTAGCTCTCGCGTTTGATTCTAAAGCTTGGTTCTTGACGACTAAGCTAAAAGGCGCTGATGCTAACACTTGTATCAAAAAGATTTAGCTTGAATTCATCAAGCAATGATCAATAAAGAGTTTATCTTCAGGGATAATAAAATCTATATCGTCAACATTGTCGTCATCGTTAAAATCATTTCACCATCAGTGTCTTCGGTGCTTGAAATTGCATTTATCAACGTCATAATCTGTCATTTTCGATAGCGCAATAAGTCATATTCCCGCCTGGAGGTGGTTGGAGGCATTAGAGCGTTCTACAACAAGCATTCTGTTTTACTAGCCTGGAAAAAAGTGTTCTTTGCAAGAAAAAAAAAACAATAGACATAGGCATATAACACCTACTACTGAGAAGCCGTAATGATCAAAATTGCGTTTTAACAAAGTTAAGATTTGAATTTTATAAAGAATATTATTACGACGCATAGATAATTAGAAATTGATAGAAAATATGGTGCTGCAAAAAGAAGAGTTTTGACAGCTAATTTTTTGTAAGTATTTGAAGAATAGTCGCATACAATCCACTATCAAACATTTGAGTCTATAATTTCGGCGCACATTTGTAGTTCCGCTTGGGGGCAGATGAAAAACATTAAAGCTAATTTACTCTCAACTCGAATCCCAAAATGTGCATAAGGTGGAATCGCAGCCAGCATGATACTCTTAGTGTGCATTATCGGGCATTATCAGGCCACACTTTTTAACGGCCACTGCAGTAAAAAAAAAGGTAATTTCTGAAATGTGTTAAAATATATCTCCTTTCAACTTTGTGTGTTTTCTATAAATTCGGGCAAGCTTTCAAACAATTATTTCTAAAAACTCCACATTACGATTAGATAGAAGAGTACATTCAGTAAATAAACTTCCAAAATTCTACATTAAAATTAACAAAATTGAATGCTTCTTAAGAGAAATTCTCAAACGCGGTCGCCAATAGAGAAAATAATTTGCTAGTAAGTAATATCTTACTATTAACTTCCCAAAAAAAATATTTTTTGTTGTTCATATAATTTTCCGAATTTTGTTGAACCTCTTAATTGAATCAGCTTTTTAAGAAAGCTCTCTCAGTGGTGTAACCACATACACTGTCCTGAAAAACTTGGTCTCTACACGTCCACTACATGCACAATTTTAAGCGAAGATGTTGGCCTACATTTATAATAGATTCAACTGTTGTAGGAATCAAAGCCAGCGGACCATCAATTGCGTCGTTTGTTCAGTAAATGGGCTAAGATTCAACTGGTGCCAAAATTCCCGTGAATGGCGTGGGCTACAGGCAAATGATTCCTGATTGTTTTGTTCCTCATGTCAGCATATACTTCGTCTGGCCCTCATTTACTGCTAAACCCATTTTTGCCGCGCTTCCTTCTCTATACTAGAAAACGTGGCTATGACATCACGTTGGGTCCGACCAATGATTTCAATATCGTCGGCGTATGCTAGTAGTTGTACAAATTTTTGGAAAATTGTGCCTCTGGTGTTGGCTCGTGAGTTTTGCACAATCCTCCTAAATCATTTTTTGGTATCGAATATGTCGGTGAGGTCGTTTCTCCATTGTCATCCTACCAGACGGACGAGTTTGGGTGGTATACCAAAACTAGACATGGCTCTTTATGGTTCGTATTTACAAATGTGGTGGTGGGTTTCGATTTGTACATCTTTGGTTTTTTTTCCAAGATATACCGAAGTGTGAAAATTCGAAGTCATCATTCGAAATCATTTGAAAGAAAAATAGTTCCAACAAGACGGACCAACATGCCATACAAGGCGTTGAACCATGACTTTGTAAAGCCAAACGTGTGGTGACCGAATCATCTGAAGAAATAAACCTGTGAATTGGCCACCTCGTTCGTGTGATTTGACAACTTCGGACTACTGAAAAAATAGCAACTATTGATCACTTAGAATCAAAATATTCGA
Organism: Rhingia rostrata; assembly: GCA_949824845.1. Taxonomy (NCBI): domain Eukaryota; kingdom Metazoa; phylum Arthropoda; class Insecta; order Diptera; family Syrphidae; genus Rhingia; species Rhingia rostrata. The sequence continues at coordinate 89,588,927 of OX463758.1, read as the reverse complement.
ATCACTATTGACGAAATAAGACCGGGTATGCTTCAAAAGTGGTGCAATACCGGACCGACAGGGTGACGTAACTAAGGCGTAGTCGCGCAGGCAGTACTCAAGAAATTATTTTAAAACATTAAATGCAATGAATTTTGTGAGCTAATAAGCCAAAATGTTGGTCAATACTTTGAATTGGTTGTGTTTTATTTTTCAAAAAAGTTCACCTTACTTTAACAAACCAACAACCAAAAACATTCAATTCATAGCAAATCAAGAGCAGAGCCTATGAAAATTATGGAATTTTGAGAGAAATGAAAATTTAAAATACTTCTGTGATCAGTTTCACATCAGAGAAACTATGATTGATTATAAGTCAGGACGTAGAACATAACTGCGTAGCAAAAAAAAAAGACTTTTAACAAAGTGAAATAAAGATAAATGGCATTTTGTCAAAAAAAAAAATATCTCTAGATTCCCTATTTCCATCCTAAATACCCCCAACCCCTGATCATAATTTTCCTCTTTTTTGCAAAAATCTAAGTGCCATTGTGCTAATGATGCGTCTCACCGCATGCTATTGGGTGGTGTAGCATAAAGTACTTAATGCTATGCGCTGGGTGCCTTAGCCATAAGTCTTTGTTCAATTAAATTCGCGTCACGCATTATTATAGTTAACAAAAGTTTACTATAGATACCTATTCCCTGGTTGAAATTTCCCCATTTGAGAAAATCCATGCACGGTGATGACTTAAATTAATGTGACACCTGACGCCATTTGATTGTTTTCTTGTCTCAAGCAATTGCGTTGTAAATTTCCTCTAAATGCCGAAGAGTCTAGCCACCGACGAAGATGTGTCTTGAATGCGAGCAATATTGTCGGCTGTCATTTTACAACCATTTGCTGATATTCTTGAGAAGGCGTGATTTATGCCGTGCGCCGCCGCATAAAGCAAAACCGCAGACAAAACGAAAAAAAACTTGTAATTGGTTTACAGTTAATTCAGTGAAACTGCATCAAATGACTAACCCCTGAAAGTGTCCTGAATGATAATGAAATTGACAGCTCATCAGTGGTATTGCCATAAAAGATGAGCAAATAAACTGACGGCACAATTCGATTGATTTTCTTTAAGAAGAGTGGAAAATTTATTTGCAATCTGCATATTGTCAGTGGATGTAAGGAAATGTTTCAACTATTGGCTAGCTGTCGTTTTAGCTTCAAACAATCAATCAAAACTGATAACTGATGACATGTGTCGCAGTCAAAACAAAGATTTACCCAAGTCGACAGAAAGTCTATACGTATTTCCGGTTGAATTCCAAGCCTTTAGAGTATCTAGATACATGTAAGTTTATCGATTCATACATTTACCAAGAATTAACATTAAAATCCCCATATTTTCATTTTTTATGTTTGTTAAGTGACAAGTTAGAAACGTTTAATTTTATTTGTGTATGTGTGTATATTTTGCTGTTTTGGTAGATCCATTCGGAAACATTTTTTTCCGATATCTGTTCAGAAACTTGTAAGTGATTGCGTTATACAGTTATTGTTTGCGAATTCCGCTGAATCGGTTAAATAATTTTATGGTTGAGATCATTCGTTTTAGAACCCGAGGAAGTTGAAACCACAGAGCAGCTTATCCGGACGTCGAATGCGAAGTATTCCGAATTGAAAGACAGATAAATCATCGGCAATGTTCATGTCGAGTGCCATCAACTTCTCGGCAGCTAGTGGATGCCATGCACCGAATGTACAAGCGGAATTCATCTAAAACCATTAATATTTGGTTACATGTGGTGAATTAATTTTTTTTAAATGCAGAACTTACCTCCTTACTGTAATAGTGACAGCGACCATTTAATCTCGTTGACGGAATGTACTCAATAAAGTCGATATATGGGCAGTGCGGTAGCAAGAGTGAAAGGCCTGTAAAACCATTAAATAGTCAAAAGTTAACAATACAATTTAATCGCATTTAACAAGTATAAATTAAAGAGGAGGTCACGTAAACTAAACTTGAATATTTTAAAACCAATTTGTGGAATGAAACGAATACAATATCACCGGTGTCATAGATGTGCAATAAAACATGAACGAATGACTAGTAGCATCTTTGAACTTATAGAGTTGATAATTAAAAAGCGATTGGGTTAGAGTCATGAAATTAAAAACCGAAACACAACAAATTGGGAGCAAACGAACGTATTGTGCGCATGTAATTTTACTTTTGTTGTTTGTAATTTTTTATGTAGTATGTTCCCGCGGATATTATTTTTCTAATAATTAATTTTGAAGATGCGTATTCTGTGTTTAAATAAAAAAAGTTGTTTGCTATAATTTGTAGGATTTGTTTGTTTAACGATGACTTTTATGTGGTGTACTCCAGGCTGTGTTCATCACTATACCATGACCCAATTATACAAATCTTTGCACACACCATTTTTTGAAAAAGCACACCATCACAACACATCTCACTGAAGGGGACGGAAAAAGTAAAAATTATTTAGATAATATTTCTTATTTTTTGAATTATCAAACTACGCGATTTTATCGAACAAAATTATAGAATTTTAACTTAATTTACATGATTTTAAATATTTAATAAACAATAAAATTAATTTAAGCATTACGGCCTAATAGAACCGAATATTTAGTGTATGCTCCACATCAAACCCCAGAAAACATATACCATCTCTGAAGGTGATAAATAATAAGCGTTGCCACATTGATACAACCACATCTAAGTGGTTACATTTTGCCTTTGATTTCGAAATTTGCTATTTTATAGTTTTTTTTTCATTTTCAAAAACTGAAAGATTTTCAAAATGCAAAAATCTTGTCAGTTGGTAAAGTGTTAAATTTTGTTTCATATTAAAATTTAAGTATTTGCAGTAATGTTAACAAAAATAGTTTGAACTGTTTAATTCGGAATACATTCACGGACATCTGGCTGATCTACAGCTGTGTAAAAATGTAGCCTAGCGTTTGTTGCTAATAACAAGTGATTTTTAAAGCGTAATATTATTTTTTTATATCAAATAAAACGCTCAAATTTGCATCAAATATTTAAAATTGTTATTACATTCGATAAATAGGCCTTTGCCATTTACGTTTTAAAGACAACTTCATGCAAATGTTATCCGCAGCTCCGTTTCAAATGGTCCATTCGAAAGGTCCAATTTTGCGTCACTTTTTAGAACATTTCGACCTGTATTCTACGAATAACGCGTGTTATGTTATCCTGTGAGACTTCAATCGTGTTCGTCTTGTCCTCATAGACTAACGACTTTACATAAATAACCCCACAAGAAATAATCAAGGGGTGTTAAATAAATTATAAATTATGTTTTCTGTTAATTATGCGTATGATTTACTCTTGTATCAACACGAAATGTTTTATTTTAAAGGGTTTTTTAGCCTTAGGGTTTATTTGTGATACATTTTGGTACAATTTGAATTTGAAATTTTTATACTTTTGATACATTTTTGGTTAAAACTGGTTGCATAGTTTTTGCGTCAGGGATCTTGCGAATATTTAAGAATCTAGTATTGGAGATTATTGAGTTTAAGGAAATACGAACTTCGGCTGCTGACGCACGAACAAGGGCATACTTATCTTCAAAGTAGACCCTCACCAAAAATAGAGTTTTTAAGCCTACACATCAATCTTTAAAAAAGAGTGAATTCATGTGGAATTTTCTTCAAGAATTCTTATGTTGGTAATGTTGGGACAGGAACTATAACCATGAGCGACAACGGATATGCAGAAAAGAGTGAAGACAAGCATAGCAAATTAAAAAAAAAACAAAAAGAACGCTTCTTATTTTAAAATAACTTGCTTAGTTGCTTAAACGAAATGAAACCGACTTTGAAACATATAAGTTGCATTATAGAGGATAAAACGTAGATACCTGGAACGGGTTTCAAAGTATAAAAAGGTCAAACACTGTTGTCTATGATAAGAATCATATCCTGATAATTCGTCAAATTGTAAAAGAAAACACTTTAGCTGAATGAAAAAAATCACACAGCAGCTGTTCTTTTGGAGTTTAAATATAAGGCTAAGTGTCAAAATCAGCAAAAATAAAAGAAAATCTAGAGAAGCTTATAATAATTAGTGCGATGGTTTTGAATAATAATAATAGTGTAATGTCCATATTTTTGCTGTGAATTCTTGGAATAAATCGAATACTGCCCTTATGTGTACTTCCGAATAGGCTAGACATGTTAGTAATCTGGTATGTGTTGTTGAAGTAGCTATACAACAGGTCGAGGCAAAAAAATATTCAATCGAAATTCTAGTGCGTCTATTAAGACCGGTACGGCTTTGTCTCCTATTGGTTTATTCGAATGTTTTTGAATTCTAATATTTTTGAAAATTGATCTCAAGCTTAGGGCATGTTTACGATTTATTTATTCTGGCTGGATCAAAAAGTTTTAATACCGAGCATGAACAGTTTGGTTTGGTATATTCTATGCAAAATAAAAACTATTGATTTTGACATAGATCTGAAAATCAATATCTCCAAATAGAAAGTCACTGTTTTTTACAAACAGTGCTTACGTGGGGATTCAAAAAGAATATTTTATGAACCTCTGGTCAAAAAGGCAAAATGAATCAACTGGCACATGCATCTGATCATGTGACACACAACACATATGCCAACATATGTTGATTAAACTCAATCATAGTTATTTTAACTCTAAACATTTACTCCCAAGACATCTTATCACGGCACATAGCACCCACGGTTAGCGGTTAAGTTATGATGTCAAATGTGATTTGCTTCTGAACCGAACTTTTGCAAGAATCAGTCGAGATAATCTAACAAAAATTTCTTGTTTTATTATTTAATTTACTGTTCATATTTTTATTTGTAGTTTCCATTAGATTGAAAAAATCGACTACGCTGTTGCAAAGAGAAAGAATGTACAATTCTACTCACCAATAAATCCTGAGCTTGGTGGATTCTTACGAATTGGCTTCCCTGAAAATGTTTGTAATCCCTGCCATAAGCGCCATATTGAATGTGGATCGATGAGATACGCTTTAGATTTTGGATATCTTCGGCGATATATTTCATAGTTGGTAAATAAATCATAATCGGCATTTGTAAGCCAATCACCCAGAGATCCATTGTACTTGCCCGGATCCCATGCAGCAATCGTAACATTTTGAAAAATCCTAGATCTGGTGAAATTAAATTCGGCCTTTGTAACTACCTAAATAAATAAACGTTGACTTGATAATACAAGATCAAAAAAACAAACTTACTTGTGAATTCACAACGCGGATTGTTGTCTTGCTTCCTACGTCGACTTCATGTCCACGCGTTGGAGCATGGTTGAACCTCATCACAATATCATGGCTATCTAATGGCAATAAAGTTGTTGAAATTACATTTTATTTTACAGTTAAAATGGACGAATATACGCAGATTGTAAAACCTTACCAATAAATCTGCCCAACTTCGAACCAGCCATTGACCCAGAACTCGACACTATTGCACAGGTCTTGATGTTTTTTATGTCACGAAAGATCTTCTTCTTCGGAAACAATTTTCCAAATTCCAATCGATTAAATGGTGAATCACGTCGCCTCAAGACTCTAACACCAGCTTCCAGAACTAAACAGCTCGAGGGATAGTACTGCTCTTCAAAGCTGTTTCCAAACATTGGCTTGTAATCCACATTGTAGTAGTTGGTCTCATTAAGTGATTCACTCATTGATTTTTCCAGAGTTCGTACAATTCTGGATCGAAAGGCTATGGTTTTGTTGTAACATATCTCCAGATATTTATCATGACACATATACAGCTTTGGGTCAAGGGTTAGTTTGGTGTTTTTCGAAAGGGCAAAACGAGGATGTGGTGACAGTTTGGTACGGTTGACAGCTGGCTTTTCTTTGCTCTCGACAATGAATTTCTCATTGGGGTTCCAACGCACATGGAAGACGCTACGTCGTTTACGATTTGGAGTATCTGTTATAAACGAGTTATATTACATAATTGTGTAATAACTATTACTTTTAAAATTTATTCCAAAGTTACAGCCGAAGGCGAGCTGCTGAAGGTGTATATGCAAAGGACAGTAAGGAACATTGTTATTTAAGTACAAAATAAAGAGAAGTAGAAAAGATCGCGAAAGAGAGGTGCCACTGCTAGAAACATGTTCCAAAGTATTATAATAGAAGTTAAGTTGCAGTCTATGCTTAGAGTACGGAATAGAAACTTTTGAAGACTTTTAAAAGCCGTAGGAACCAATAAATATTGTCGATAGGCCTAAATAGATTTAGCAATATCTAAACTACGTTTAACAAGGTTGATATAAATGACGGTCACTCTGCCAAGCAATATAAATCCATAGGAGTTGAATTCACAGGGTCATTAACTATTCCATTCTCCTTGTGGATTGCTAGTCTCCAATCGTACGCATCCTTAGGCGGATCCATACAGACGGCTGCGGAAAAATTCTTACATGTGGTCAGTGGTGGCGTCTGTAGTTCCAGTTAGGACGAACAATGTAAATAACCTTTTCGAGCTGCTTCTACATATTCAGAGAACAGATCAACTATGATTAACAGGGGCTAGCCAGGTCCCTTGAACAGATATGGTGGCGAAAGAGCCAGGACGATAAAGGCAGCGCTCAATCTCGTAGTGTAAGTTGATTGCCCCGTGTACAAGAGGTATCTAATAAATTGGAAAGGACTTTCCACTCATGGAAAAATTGTTGTTACGAAGCAAACAAGTGTTACCAAAGGGTAAGATTTAAAGCCAGGGATACAAAGAGCGAAAAGTATTCCGTCGAGAGGAAAGATCGTAATTGAGATACAGTCGATGCTGAGAATAGTGATGAACCGTTTCTGCATACGAACCAACCAAAGTGTTTCAAGCTTAACAAGGCTGCCTAAATTGACAGCCTTCCCGCCGACTTGGTAAGTAACATCCACCAACTCTTGAGCTAAATTTGGTATGCCTGAAGGATGGAATCTCAGAATCGTTTTCCCGATACCCAAAAAAAAAGATCCCCTAAATTTCGCCAACTACAGAAGTCTGAGTCTCCTCAACATCAGCTACAAGATCCTTTCTGTTGTAATATGTGAACGCCTGAAACACTTTACCAACAACCTGATCAAATCGCAAAGTGCGCAACTGTTTGCAGTTAGCTAAATACTGGGGTAATTATAAAAGCACGTTGGTTTAGGTCCAGGTTCATTCCGGACTATAGCGCCGCTCTAGGAAGTCTGATATATGAGACGTCGTTGCTGCAGAATAATATTTTTAGGAGTTGGCACTTCAAGTGGATATTTACCTTGGTGACCCGAAATGACCGCATTTAATTAAAAGCAATATAACCAGGTGTGTGAAAAATATTAGAAGGCTTAATAATAACCTCTTTTCGGCGACAATATAGAATAGCAGCAAATTCACCTATGCGGCAACACTGTTAACAAGTCTAAATCATAAATATTTTTTAAAGACTTTTTAATAAATATAATTTATTCTAACTCTCGTATGAGAAAAACGTCTGTTCCTTGGTGTATTTATACAACATTTAACTCATCATGCCAACAAATTGAGCTCTCAGTTATGTATAATATTGACGTAAGCGTTTTCTATCAAACGTAAAAACAAATTTTCTGTAAAAAAAAATGAAACAACAGATTTATAGTCTTGCACGCATCTCACCACAAATTTTATTTCTAATCGATAAAAATGGAAATGTGAAAAAATATTACCAATGGTACATGCTTCATCATTTTAATCCACATTCACACTTAGTTGGCGTGATGACAGCTTAGCGTGCTAGGAATCACAGTTAGGAGCTATAAGCGACCATGGAAGTCGGTATAATTTCCATAAATAAATGCATACAATCTAACATGAATGATACGTAAAACAAAAAATACCACTTTACTAGCTAGCTAGCCAAGTCTAACAAAGAATATAACAAATATTTAAAAATTCAAACATCTTAGCTACCAACCAATCATTAAGCCATCGGTCTTTCCGAAATTCACCACACCAAGTGGTTCTGAGATCGAATACTCCGAATGTGCCTTCGATTCCGTTGCATATAGCCGAGGCGAACTCTCAACTAACGACTTTTGAATTGCCTGCTGGTCCGCAGCAGCAGCAACAACTAATGGAAGTCTAGATACTATCACAACACAGAGCACTTGGTACGTTACGAACACGAAACTCCACCGGAAAACTGCATTGAAAGGCATTCTTAAGAACACTTTTCACTAAACACACACTTGTGAGCACACACGCGCATATTATGCGTACCCCTACCGATTGGGGAGATGTGTCTTATTTTATGAACTAAATCACAGCACGGATGTAAACTTTCCCTTTCGACGGTCGACTCGCTTCTGATTTTGCAATTCGCATCACACCTGTCAGGGGATGGTTAGTTAGCTTGAGTTTCGGTATTAATTGACAAGGGGAGCTTTGCGTTTTCTAAGAGCTTTCAAATGAAAGGAAAAGTTTTTTTGTATCGCGTGGTGGTCTGTGGTCTGTGGTCGTGTGCCTTCCTGATAGCGGCAGTCATGACATGATGGAGGTAATGATGATGATAATAAAAGCGAGAAACCCTTAACTGGGGCTTGGGGATGTACGACACATGTTGTTACGTTTTACCCGAGAAATTTCATTCAAATTGCCAACACTGTGTGCAGATAAAGAATGGTAGGAGTTGGAGTCTGATTTTAGACGCTGCTTACAGCACCATAGTTATAGGTTAGTCTTGGTACATCTGCAGATACTTTTATTGGAGGTAGGTAATTGAAACTTATCTCCCTAGTTTCAGAGAACATTACCATTGACATGCAGAAGCACACCATTGCTTTGTGAAGTGGTTGTTCTTCATTTGTGTCCATCACCCACCTCCCCACCATTGTGTGGAAGCCTATCCTGGCGGTTTATTTTGAGTGAATTAATTATAAGCTGAAGCACACTTTACGTGCTCGTATAAGTTATTTTCAAGCGGCATAGACATTTTCAGGCATTGCCCTATGCTCCTCCGAGGGATGGGTACGCAAACTCGTGGCGGATTAATTATTTGTGAATAATTACTGCGGATGCTAGAGCGAAAGCAAACTATTCTATTTCCCTGCTTTGTCTTGGATGGCTTAATAGTATGTTCAACTAATTTCACCGCCATCTCACACTATGTTCCTCTGTTTAATTCTGCTTCGGGATGTGGGTAGGACAATGATGTTTTGGTAATTTTGTCCGATGGTGTTGGATACAAATTAAGGATACGTATCTGAATGGAATCGGACAGTTGACAGGGGGGTGGGGGGGGGGGGCAATTTAACTTAAACTTCGGTAGACATTTCCGTGCACGTATTGTCTTTTGTTATCAATACGAGTTAATCAAGGAAAATAAGTTTGTCAACTTTTCGTGATGTTTTATGAAAATAATGAGATCAATATTGTGTGTCATAGCTTTGAGCATTGTACAGATAGATAAAGTGTTGTGAATGAGAGAGAATGTGGTTACTCTTTATTTGGTTAAATGAATGGATGTGTAGTGATTTCAGTACCTACTTTATACGATACTACATAGCACTTGCATTTTGTGGTGGATAACGAAGGGCAGCATGATGTATGGTTTGCTGGGAGGATTTATTGGAAATAATGATAAACTTTCACAGTTCGGTATTGCTAAAGTGCTGACACATTTTAACAAATGTTCATACTTGAATTCATCCCAGCTCGTAGCCTTTAAATATTAATTTATCCATCATCTATATAAATTAAAATTGTGAAGTTAATTTTTTCAAAATCTTAATACTGGTCTTGAAATTCAAGTGGACTTTTGCACTGACGAGAGCAAATCTAAGAGTAGGTATTATAAAAAGAGATGACAAAACCACAGAAAGCTTCTGATTATGGATTGATCACCGGAGAAGTTCTTCGTATTCTAGCTAGCTTTTTAAATTAACTAAGCTCCTCAATAAATTAAATGCTGCCCTCAGGGTAAAACACGTGCCGATCCAATGGAAAGTTGCGGAAGTCATAATAAGTTTAAAACAAGGAAAACCGCCAAATGAACTTAAGTTCTATAGTCGATCTCGCTTCTTCCAGTCTTATCCATCAAGGAGTGTTCATGGACAGCTTCTGTACCTTATATATACTCGGAATTTACCGGAAGAAGATGGCAGAACTCCTTCTACGTTTGACTATGACCCGCAATCCCAGCGGTAGGTGAAACGAAGATAAGGCTACAAAATTTCAAAACGCACTGAATGAAGTGAATGAAAAGATAGGATAGACTGGAGGATACCTCAATGAAACGAAATCTATTACGTGAATTTTACCTTTAAAAAACTACAGAATGGCCAATTTGTATACCTGGGAATGACACTCGACGCAAAGTTGGAATAGATTTCGCACATCAAAATGAAGCGTAAACTCGAAATCAAATAAAGAGATATGAACTGGCTAATCAAAAAAGATTCCTTGCTTCCAAACAGCTTTTATAGAAGTAATTTCTAAAGCCGGTTTCGACATACGGTATATAACTTTACGAGTGACCAGGAAAACAAATGCCATAATTTACAAATTTTACTAAATAAAGTGCTTATAGAAATTGTCCAGAACTGTAGTATACTAGATATGACGACATCTATAGTGATCGCGGATTTCATACAACGAATATAGAACTTTCGCGCGAAAGCACAGAAACCACTAATCGGACATACCCACAATAACAATTTATTGTCCCGATTACAAAGAACGAAACCGTTGGACTTGCCGAGATAAGGTATAATCGCGCCTAAATTGCGTAACATGCAGGATAATTTAATGGAAAGTTAACTAACAAACTATAATTCTAACCTAAATAGGGTTGTCTGTGCACAAGTTGTTGTTTTAATTTCGATCATTCAAATGATAATCGGCAAAACTAAGGCTGTCCCCCTTAAGAGTTAGAACTGTTGTTACACCTAACTCACTCACTAATTGTGTTTTTAGTCAGTAAGAGACTGACACTACTATGAAACTTCTCACAGTATCTATGAAAAAGTTTAAACTACACCCGTTGAAACAAATATGACTCCGTTCGAAAATCTTTTTGTTGAAAAGCCGGGCAGGGTAGGTTAGCGTATAAACGAATCCAAGTTTTGTGGCTGACTAAGAGCTATCAAACATACCAAACAGGGACCTTAATACCTTACAATTTGACACGAAATATATAATGACATAGAAAACCACAAAGAAAGTTGCCTCCACACGTGTTAGAACTTATAAAAAAAAGAAATTCTTATCGAAGATATTGGCAGAGATATCGTCAGTTTTTTTTTAAATATCAAGTTTCTTTTCTAAACCATCTTATATCAAAACTTATAAACGAGCACAGAAACAAAGATTGGAATAAGAAACTAAGTTCTCTCGATAAAAACTCGAAACCACTTTGGAACATAATGAAGGTAGTAAAAAACAAAAATAGGCAACTGCCATTTCTGAAGGATTGCACCAATATCTTTTGCTCAGACCAAGACAAAGCAAATGCACTTGCATCCAACTTCACCAAAAATCATGCTACTTCATCTAACTTAGGAGATGTGAATACAAATGTTTTAGTTAATAGTGCCGTCCAAAATTTGTTACTAAACAACAACAGTACGCCCTATTCAGATGTATATATAACTATCGACGATATAGAATTTATAATAAAGGATCTAAAAATTCGAAAAGCTGGAGGAATCGACCTTATACAAAATATATATATCAAGCAACTGCCAAAATCAGGAGTTAAATTTATAACATTCATTATGAATTCATGTATTAAAATGCATTACTTTCCCAATAAAGAGAAAGTTGAAAGTTATAGACCAATTAGTTTGCTAAGCAGCCTTAGCAAAATTTATGAAAAAATTCTAAAAGAGAAATTATTAAAGTTTATTTCGGACCACAATCTTTACCCTAAGGAGCAATTTGGTTTTAGAAGTTTTCACAGTACGTCGCATCAAGTGCTTAGGATATACATATAACCATATAAAAATGCATCGTTCGATGGGCAAATCCACTGGAATGATCTTACTAGATATCGAAAAGGCTTTTGATACCGTTTGGCATGACGGACTTATTTATAAAATGATTAATTTCAACTTTCCTATTTATATTTGTAAAATTGTTCACAGTTTCCTGTCTGGTCGTTGTTTTAAAGTGCACGTTAATAGTGGTGTCTCAAACTTATTATTATTTGATTCCGGTGTCCCTCAAGGGTCAGTCCTTGGGCCTGTTCTGTATAACCTTTATACATCCGATTTTCCTGCTTTATCTAATTGTGAAGCAGCTATTTTTGCTGATGACACAGCAAAATCAGATGTTTTTGCTCTTGACATTGAGAGTAACTTAATCAATGCGATGAAAATATTAAAAAACTATTTCAACAAATGAAAAATTAAATTAAATGAGGAAAAAATACAAGTCATCTTTTTCTCCCGAAAAAGAAAAGCTTATTATCTTCCCAATAGACAATTGCAGATAAATGGCATGAACATAAATTGGGAAGCGTCTGTCAAATATTTAGGAATATATTTAGACACCAAATTAACTTTTAGCACTCATGTTGCCAACACATTAAAGAAAATAGCGATTGCTATCAAAATACAATACCCTTTTATAAATCGGAAGTCAATGGTCTCGAATGAAAACAAAATAATTATCCATAAAGTGATCTTCCAGGCTATTCTTCTCTATGGTTGCCAAGTATGGGGAAATATTGCAATGTGCCATATTAAAAAATTACAAATATCCCAAAACAAATTATTAAAAATGATGCTCAACTTACCGTGGCATCACTCAACTTCGAATCTTCATAATAGAGCGAATGTTGAATTGGTCGTTGACAGAATCCAGAAGTTAAATCTTCGTTTTTTGGACCGCTGTAATTTTTCTAATAACAATCTTATACAAAACTTAATTATGAATTAATTTAGATAAATAGTTAAGAACCTTTTAATAAACTCTCCCTCCTTGAGCATTTATGATTATTTATTTATTTACCTTATTATTTATTAAATTATACTTTATGTTATTAACTTATTTATTCGTTTGAATTGTTATTAATTTATTTACTTGTTTAAATTGTTATTAATTTATTTATTCGTTCAATTGTTATTAATCTATTTATTCGTTTAACTGTTAAAATATTTATATGTTTATTTATTTATCTACATATTTCCATATATCTATAAATATCACTACGTACCTTATTATTATTATTAAGTTATTTATTTATTTTTTTAATTTACTTATCTAGTCAATAGTATCGCTATATTATTATTAATTATATTTATTATTATTTATATTATTATATATATTCAAATTGAAGGTTTTTTTTCGTATTTTCCTTCAGTATTATTATATTTTCCTCAATGTTAATTGCTCAATTATGTTTAAAATCATGTTTCATGAGGAAAAAATACAAGCCATCTTTTTCTCCCGAAAAAGAAAAGCTTATTATCTTCCCAATAGACAATTGCAGATAAATGGCATGAACATAAATTGGGAAGCGTCTGTCAAATATTTAGGAATATATTTAGACACCAAATTAACTTTTAGCACTCATGTTGCCAACACATTAAAGAAAATAGCGATTGCTATCAAAATACTATACCCTTTTATAAATCGGAAGTCAATGGTCTCGAATGAAAACAAAATAATTATCCATAAAGTGATCTTCCAGGCTATTCTTCTCTATGGTTGCCAAGTATGGGGAAATATTGCAATGTGCCATATTAAAAAATTACAAATATCCCAAAACAAATTATTAAAAATGATGCTCAACTTACCGTGGCATCACTCAACTTCGAATCTTCATAATAGAGCGAATGTTGAATTGGTCGTTGACAGAATCCAGAAGTTAAATCTTCGTTTTTTGGACCGCTGTAATTTTTCTAATAACCCTCTTATACAAAACTTAATTATGAATTAATTTAGATAAATAGTTAAGAACCTTTTAATAAACTCTCCCTCCTTGAGCATTTATGATTATTTATTTATTTACCTTATTATTTATTAAATTATACTTTATGTTATTAACTTATTTATTCGTTTGAATTGTTATTAATTTATTTACTTGTTTAAATTGTTATTAATTTATTTATTCGTTCAATTGTTATTAATCTATTTATTCGTTTAACTGTTAAAATATTTATATGTTTATTTATTTATCTACATATTTCCATATATCTATAAATATCACTACGTACCTTATTATTATTATTAAGTTATTTATTTATTTTTTTAATTTACTTATCTAGTCAATAGTATCGCTATATTATTATTAATTATATTTATTATTATTTATATTATTATATATATTCAAATTGAAGGTTTTTTTTCGTATTTTCCTTCAGTATTATTATATTTTCCTCAATGTTAATTGCTCAATTATGTTTAAAATCATGTTTCATGAGGAAAAAATACAAGCCATCTTTTTCTCCCGAAAAAGAAAAGCTTATTATCTTCCCAATAGACAATTGCAGATAAATGGCATGAACATAAATTGGGAAGCGTCTGTCAAATATTTAGGAATATATTTAGACACCAAATTAACTTTTAGCACTCATGTTGCCAACACATTAAAGAAAATAGCGATTGCTATCAAAATACTATACCCTTTTATAAATCGGAAGTCAATGGTCTCGAATGAAAACAAAATAATTATCCATAAAGTGATCTTCCAGGCTATTCTTCTCTATGGTTGCCAAGTATGGGGAAATATTGCAATGTGCCATATTAAAAAATTACAAATATCCCAAAACAAATTATTAAAAATGATGCTCAACTTACCGTGGCATCACTCAACTTCGAATCTTCATAATAGAGCGAATGTTGAATTGGTCGTTGACAGAATCCAGAAGTTAAATCTTCGTTTTTTGGACCGCTGTAATTTTTCTAATAACCCTCTTATACAAAACTTAATTATGAATTAATTTAGATAAATAGTTAAGAACCTTTTAATAAACTCTCCCTCCTTGAGCATTTATGATTATTTATTTATTTACCTTATTATTTATTAAATTATACTTTATGTTATTAACTTATTTATTCGTTTGAATTGTTATTAATTTATTTACTTGTTTAAATTGTTATTAATTTATTTATTCGTTCAATTGTTATTAATCTATTTATTCGTTTAACTGTTAAAATATTTATATGTTTATTTATTTATCTACATATTTCCATATATCTATAAATATCACTACGTACCTTATTATTATTATTAAGTTATTTATTTATTTTTTTAATTTACTTATCTAGTCAATAGTATCGCTATATTATTATTAATTATATTTATTATTATTTATATTATTATATATATTCAAATTGAAGGTTTTTTTTCGTATTTTCCTTCAGCATTATTATATTTTCCTCAATGTTAATTGCTCCATTATGTTTAAAATCATGTTTCAGAAGAAAGATACATATTATCATTTCTCTGTATTGTAAAATGTGTGGTAACTAACCTATTGTAAATTTATATACGAAATAAATATCTAAAAAAAAGAAAGGATTTTTCGTTATTACTATTTCAACTAGATGCTGCAAACAATTGATCTTTAGATGTTGACATTTGGTAATTGGGAATCTTAAGAAATGGTCCTGTCTAATAGCAAGCAACCTTGGTAATTCGATGTTGCATTTTATGGACTTAAGTTGACTTATGCCATGATCTTAAGAACAAAATCGGAGAAACGCCAGCATTTCTGGTCGATTTATGTGTAAGAGTGGTAGAAAATTGACTGCAAAAATTAGCCGCTTCTGCCTTTTTTCTGTTTTGACTCATATATGCGTAGGGATGTATAATTTTTGACATTAAACTGACATTAGAAATAATTTCTATTGATATACCTTAAAGTATTCGACTTAGAATCGCTAGCTGAGTCGATCTAGAATGATGAGTGATGAAATTTCGTACCATGTCAAACGAAGCAAAGGTGTACAAATTTTCAAACTCCGCCCACTGACACGCCCACGTTGTTTTTGGCTAAACGGTAAAGAATTTTGAAAATGTATCTCAATAACATATTTAAACAATCTCAATGTCGATATTTCGCTCATATTAATTTTTTTGGGGCGCCCTTTTGCTGCGTTTTTATTAAAATTTTTTTTTAATTTTGAACACTTAAATGTGCATATGTATGTGCATATGTCGAACCATAAAATAGTTAAAATAGTCTCAACAAGATTTGGTGCAAAAGTCATTTTCTTATCATCTCCACTTAATTTTTAAGTAAGCACACCTTTTGATGACATTTAATTTAAGGATGGGATGAGATAGTGTTTAAACGAATTCGCACAGCGGATTTAGCCTGCTCGTAGTTTATTAATTTATTTCTTAACATTACAACTGTTGGTCAAAGCTGATATACCCCTATTATAGTAAATGGACTATCATCACATATATTTAATAAGCTTAAACTTATGTCATGTCTTTCTTCACTAATAATCCATTCGATACATCTGAATTGTTGTTCTTCAGTGTTTTAATAGCTGTACTGATTTCTTCTTTATACGGCAAGATTACATATTCGTTGATTGGAAGTGAAAAGGTTTCCTACCATATCACTCTTCCTATTTAGTAGGTGCCGGAAATGCTGCAAGAATACATCGAAAATATCTTTTGCATCTGTTATAAGATTGCCAATGTAAGTTTGTAGACCTCTGCTTACTTTGAAGCCAACTAGGCTGATGGCTTCGTATTCACTTTTCTTCTTTGGGAAGATTCATGATGCAAGAGTTCGTTTTTTTTCATTCGCCAGGCTCAATTAATCTACCTCGCTTCTGTGATTTTTAATTGCAGGATAGGCGCTACTATTATCACCACATTGTGATATTACGTATGCCTCCTAGAAATTATCTACACGGTTTGCTTGTTCTGTAACAAATGGTGTTTGTGGCATTGTTTTATTGGTGCCGTTGTGAATTATTTGTCCTCCATCTGCATGATAGTTGGTCGTACCAACGTGGGAAACCTAGCGGTGACTCCTCTAACTTAATAGTCGTACAAACGTTGGAAGCCTAGGGATGACTCCTCTTACCTGTATTAATAGAACAAATCTTCGATGAAGAAAATCTTGCATGTTTTAAATGAGCGAATAAATCTATATAAAGCGGATTGGTGGACTGTAAATAAATAAAGTTCATGTTTTGAACCTGTTCAATTCAATACCTAAATGATGTAAAATTCTTAAAAGACAATGAAGCGCTGGGTTGGTATAAAGTAGTTCTTTATTTTTAAGGTAACAGTTTAGCCGCCATTGATTGAGAAATACATGTAAGATATTGTTCGAAAAATAACTATAAACATATTGTAATGCCTAGAAAAAGCTTCGATTTTCGACTGCGTTCTCCATTTCAATGTATGGGACGGGGGATTTGTTGTAAACACTGTCAACTACGTTGAGTTCTACCATTGCACAATCATTTGCGGTAGTATCTATCAGAGGACTGTATAAAATAAAACAAACTGTACAATATTTGAGTTTTTCCACACGCTTTCAATTTTTCAAGCACAGAAGTTTGCTTTACATTCTCCAAACATGGAAAAACAATGAAATTTTCAGTTTTATTTCCAAATAAAGACACAAAAAAGAATTTTTTTTAAGCCATTAATTTTAATACAAATATGTTTCATGTAAACCTTTTTTTATTTGTCTACTTTTTTTTTTATCCCTTTATATTAAGTTATAACTAGCTGACCCACCAAACACGAACAGCTGACATACAATTGATGATGCAAGAAGCATGGGTTTTCAAGGTTAAGGGTCCAGTTATAGCTATTTTTGAACAATTTTATTGTAACACAAATCATGAAAGAATTGACCTTTTTTTTAAGAAGTTAATTATAGGAAACTTTGGAAAATTTTGTTTTATTTGGCTGGAAGGGGAAACATTTCTGCAGAAAAAAGAAAAATAAATCCTGTTCATAAAAAAACAAAAAGTGAATTTCTGTGAAAACTTTAATAAAAAACTAAAATATTTTTGGATAACCTTGTTTCAAAATCAAAAGTTTTATTTTAATACCAACTCGCCTACCAATGATTGAACTTCAAAAAAAAAAAAAGGAACTGCAAGTCAGTCGGAACCATTGGGCATCATTAGTGGTAACAAAACGTCTTCTCCTTTGTACATCCCTTTAAGTATTGTTGCTTCGACAACGTTGTTCATCAGGTTTTTCACAGCAAGCCGAGTGCCATTAAAGAGACAGATTTGATATGATTTGGAAAGGATAAAGCATTGGCTTTTAATTATATTGAATGGTAGATTCCCTGGTAGCACCAATCAACAGCCACAGCCACATCTACTTGCAGAAAGCCACCGTCATGCTCAGTATTAATAGTCCCATATAATTTTAGGTTGTCAGCAAGCAGAAGACATTTGTAGTACTTTATAACATTAGGTAGATCAATAACGAATAGGAGGAATAACAGTGGGCCTTGCATGCCTTGAGGAACACTTATGGCACAGAAAAACAGTCACAGATTTGGAAACGATTACTTAAGTATGACTATAGCAGATAGTTTAAAGCGTACCAATAAATATAACATAAATGGACGTTATTTTACAAGAAAACTAGGTAAATGGATGTAGATCTCCCTGACACGAGTCCATGTTGGTGAAATACTAAAGGTATTTTTCTTACTGAAGATATTTAACATTATAACTGCCTTAGATGCAGGACATGTATATAAATTCCTTTTAAGAGATATACTCACCTTCTGAATTCTGAAGATTGTTAATATTACCACTTCAAAAAATCAAACACTGTGGGATTATTTTTAATTTTTTCTAACATTTTAATGCTCTTGAAATCGAACCAACACGTACATTTTTTGTTTTTTTTTCTTATAAGGTATAATTTCATTACAGTATCTTTCTATACCATAATTTCCATCTTTTAATATTTTTTTACTTATAATTTCATCTTTATATGTACTTCAATAAAGTTATTCATTTTATATTTATCTTAAATAAATGTCAATATATTTTCTGTTTCATCTATTTTGTTTTATTTTTTACCTTAATAATCGTTTGTTTGTTTTTCTTTTGTTATATTTTTTATTATTATATAATTATTTAATAATCCAATTGTTCTGTAATCTAAATGAAATGAATTTCCTTTCATAAATACTAAGTGTTTCATGTAATCAATATTATTTCAATGTTTAGTGTGTTGTTAAGTGTATTTTTCAGTTTATTGGCACAATCACACCATACACAAAAATATAGACATAAAACATTCGCTTGTTTTATTTGTTAATCAGTGTTCATTTGAAATATATTTGGTTTCAACGAAATATCATCCATACAATTACACAGGCACACTGTTGTTATTATTTAACATTTTTTTATCATAATTGTTATATCTGACGGTATTGAATTGTTTTACTATTAAAATTAATTCAGTTTTATTAATAAGTGTTTGTTTTTTGATGCTTTAGAGTTGTTTTTATATTTAAGAAAGGAGTTTTTATTTTAAAATACATATTTTCTTTTATAATTTTATAAAATTTCCTTGTCCATTTTTGTTTTTTTTTTACTTTTAATATTTTTTTTGGATTTTGTATAAAAATGTTATTTATTTTCAATAAATTGTTTTCTTTTTTTAAATTAAAAAATATTTTTTTTATTATAATATTCTTAAACATGTTGGGCAGTTTATCATTTACTCATATATTAATCTTCTTGACCACTTGTTTGTTGTTTGTAATGAAAATGAATTAAGTGTTTCTTTTGTTCAAAATTCGAGTGTAAAATATTTAACGTGTGCATTAATTTAATTGTTTTTTTTTTTTGTTAAGAGAAGGAGGGTGGGTCTTTTTTTTGTTCGGAGAAATCAGAACCTTTATGAAGTGAAACAAATTTGAAAAACAAATCAGATGTATTTTATTTCTAGTGCGAAGTTTTATTTTATTTTGTATTTAATTTACTAGTTAGCATGCCAAATGTTTTTTTTGTTTACTTGCTATTGACAGTTTTCTTATTGATTTTTATTTTTTGAAGTAATTTGTAATTATCTAAAGGTACAATATGTTTTTTTTAATAAATTATTATTTGTATTGTTAGTCAATAGTACACGATATTTGAAGTTTTTCCTACACAGATGGTCTAAGACTATTTCTTGCTTTTTAATTTTATTTTCAATGTCTAGGGAAGTGTTTTGTTTGTATATACAGTTTGGATACGTTTCCTTGCCTTTTGATTTATTTCATCATCTATATGGTTTTTATAAACATTCATTCCTGGCGTCAATTTTTGGTTGATGTTATTGACATTCTAATTTAATTTACCTTTCTTTGATCTAGCTTAAAATTACTAACGCGTCTCTTATTCAAGACAATGATCTCATTTATAAATATAGGGTTAACACTTTTGTTTTTATTAGATATTTCCTTTTTTTGTAAAATAATAGAATACCTATGTGCGTTTCACGCTGACCTCCTCTTAAATAAACCCTTCCGTGGATAGAATTTTTTTAATGATTTATTATTAAAACAACAGATGTTTATGAAAAGGACACATTTTATTGTTGTTATTTTTTTATTTTGTAATATATTTGTTTATCTTTTTTTAAATATTTACTTAAGGTATAAAAAATTTGTGCTTGAAAATTTCGTTAGATTCATTCGCTTGTTTATGTACTAAAATTTTATGTTTTAAGATAATATTCTTAAATGCTTTGGTGTTGCTTATTTTTGTTTTTCTTTTGTAATTCATATGTAACTGCAGAAGGAGAAATCATATAACATAAAAATGTTAAGAACAGAAACAATATTATTTACACCATTTGTGTTGTTTCGTACATCTATATACAAATAACGTTCATTCTAATATTAGTTTCTGTTTTGTTGAGATACACATAAATATAGTTGAACCAAAAATCGAAATTCAAAATATAATTTCATATATTTAACATTTACAATTTATTTTCTCCAGTCTACACATCTAATATCCTACAAATGTATGTAAATACGTACAAAATAACATTGATTTTTTTTTTCCATTTTACTATATTTTTGTATAAAAGAAATGATAAATTTGTATATTCTTTTCCTTCAATAAACAAACGTGTCAGTAAAAAATTATGAAAACACCTTTTTTGTTATGTTATTATTTTTTTTTCATTTATTTTATTTATTATCCGTTACAATTACACTATACAATCAACAACAATTCTATATAATAAATTTATAACCCTTACAATTTGTAGTAAATTTTTGTTTTATATTATTTGGTGGTTTTTTATAGTTTTTTTTTAATAATTTTAATTATTTATATGTATGATATTATATATTTTAACCTATCAGAAAACATACGTTCTGATTTAATAAAAATTAAAAAAATGTTATTCTTAAGAATTTAACATTATTTGCATAAGATCAATTACTTTAGGTTGCACAATTACTTTAATTTATTTAAAATAAACAAATCGAACACAGTTAGAATTAATGTATGATTTGTTAAAACAAAAATCAAGAACACAATCTTTAAACATAAAACTTGAATTAAACATTAAGAAGAATTAGCTTCTTAAATGTTTTATATAGGCATCTATTCATGTTAACTATTTTAATAATTTTATCGACTACTCGTTATATTTTACACTTTTATTTTTAACGCTATTTTACAAATAACCATTATTTTAGCTACGATTTTTTTCATTTTTATTTTTGTTTTCTTGTTTTGTTTTTAAAAATGCTGATCAATATTATTGCGTTTAAGGCCAAGTAATAAAAGTGTTATGCTAGTAGGTGACATGCAAAATATCGGTTATTTTTTGTAAAAGAAATGCAAAATGAATATTATAAAAAAAACTTACGAATTTAGAAATTAAAAAAAGAGGAATTGTTCATGCAAGGTGGGTTTTAATTTCTTATTTTCGTTGCATCGAAAAGTTGAACAATTACTTCGGTACCGTCTTGGGAAAAGTACATTTGACTTCAGCGCAGGATGTCAATAAGTTTGACAAAGTCAATTAAACTGTAAACTGTATTTTAAGATCCGCATTAAGTTAATTACGGGTAGAGGCACTAGCTTTGAGTATTTTCTTGGTAATTGCAATTGATTTTGCGTTATTTAAAAAGGGGTAAGAAATCATGGCGTTGCAGTCCTTTTTTTTTTAAACTTCGGGCAATAAGCAAATTTATTTAGTAATATGAACTAACGGCTTAATTGTGCATTCTAGTACATATTCAGAAATTCGTTTATTCAAGTAAAAATATCAAAACACATACAAAATAATATTTCAAACTCAGAGTCACACTGAAAATTTTATTCATCTCGACTCATTAATTACAAAATTTTGAAAATCATTACCGCATATGAGAAAAGAATTCTTTTAGAATGTCAAGGTTTTCAATAGATCCATAAATTGTATTTGGTGAGACTAAAATTTAGTGTACGATACTGCCATTTTCACCATCGCAGTGAGAGAACAACTAGTTATATAGTTAGTTAAGGTTTATCGCACAAGAGATTAATGACAGATTAAACCAATCAAAGATATCAACTGTATAAAATACTTTTAGAAGAATTTTGTTTTTATTTTTATTCTAACCCCCCACTGACTTGTATACCTAATTTCTGAAAAATGCAATGAAAATGATAGTTTTAGAGTCTAAGTACGAATTATTATAGTACCTAAGCATGCCACGTTCAATTAATATTTGAGAAGAACATTGTTTGCTTGATTGAGAGACTATTTGATTCAAAAGTATTATTTTCGAATTGGATATGAAAAATACACCTTTTGTTTTAATATTACAATGATTTTCTTTTCAATTTTAATCAATTTGTTGAATTTTGTTTACATATTAGGAGATTGAACTATTTGTCTCTTTGTAGAGTTATGAAATTTATAAAACGATTGTATCCTCTCAAGAAATAGTAACTACGATATATGACTTTTTCTTAAAAACTGAACTTTTAGCTATGATTCTTAAATGGCGGAAAGTCAGTAATTAATTTTAGATAAAAATAAAAGAAGTTTATTTCATTTTCTTAATCCAAAAAAAAAATTATACAAATATTTAAAAAATAAATCATAATTGTGATATAAACAAATTTCATGTTGTATGGCTATAAAAAAGCGGATAACAAGTTGACATAATAAATTATTACTTCAGTTCGTTATACTGATCTTTATTTGAATAATCAATCAACACAATTCTCGATACCGTACTGATATTTATTATTATTTCATAATGCCTTGCCATGACTGGTTTAATCCTTTGCAGCAGAAACATGCATTTAAAGGACATTTATAAAATTCATTTTGTTTATATTTTATAATTTTTAACTAAAATAAAACAATCATTTTATTGAAAAATAAAAAAATATTTATATTTTAAGCTTATGTGAATTTGAATTTTTCGTTTCACAAAGTCGTCAACAGGCAAAACATAACGAAAAATATTTCTTTCCTCTGAGTTTTAATGTGTTTGCAATTTTATTTATATATGAAAAAATCATCAAGTTTCTCATATTAATGCCGACTTTCATTTTCTAATAAGATACTTGGCAAATAATATTATTCTTAAAAAATATTTCACCAAACACACTTATTACTTATATGCTGTTCAGTCAAAAAGGAGAGTCCTAAGTAATCTGAAAAGCTTTCATATATGAAAATAAAGCTTTTGTCATGATGAACGTGTAGAAATAATGAAAAATGCATTACCGAGAAGATGAGACTTTTTGAAAGGCAACAGTCCGATTTTGAACGATTGGAAAGATGATTATGACGAAAATTATATTAGTTGCCAAAGAAATGGTGCTCCCGGCTTTATGTTATTTTACATAAGTTGATAGTTTGTTGACTGCCGATTAACAATAAGTGATTTTCAAGTCGAAAAGGAATGCGCCAATAGTTCAGTTCCACTTTCCGATTGAATATGGTGGCTAAATTTAATAGAATTCGAATTTCGGAACAATATATATTAAATCTGATAAAATAGGTACGGTGCATTCGAAGTTTAAGGCATCTGTTAATATTGTGTGTCAGTTTACATAGGGAAGAATATAAATTCATAATAAGAGTATTTCGAAACCGACCTCAACCAACTTGAAGTGCGCAACTGGAGGCAGTAAGCTAAGAACCGAGGAGGCATGTTGCTTCAATCCGGACTCTAGTAGGTGTATTTATGCAACTTAAGTGATAAAATTGCGAAGAATTGTAGCGCTCATGTTTAATTTATTTGTGAATGTGATAGATGTCTCAATACCATTTCAAAAGTTAACGACGTTTGCCATCTCATTTTGTACGCCCAGTTTGTTTGTAAAGTTTCTGATATTGTTGTAAAAGATTTCCCTACAAATTTTGATAGTTAATGCGTACATAATGATTTTCCTAATTGTCTCTGCGGAAAATCAAAAATATTTTCGTATGAGGTCTTTGAGTAGCAATTCTCTACATAGCCCACATAAATGAAAAGCTGTGCAATATATAGGAAAACATATTTTCAAAACATATTATTAGTTATTATGACATATCTTTCCGCGTCCACATTTATCAAAACAATCATAGATCTAGCTCCAAATTGAATACAATCAAAAAAAAATCAAAAATGAAAATATAAAATGAAAACATAAGAAAATAATAACACATTAAATAGCAATATCGAAATCATTAACATAATATTGTATAGTTACGATGTTATATTCATTCATCTGTTGTTTTAATAGTTAATCATTTGAGAAATCGGAGCTTCTCCTTTCTAAATTGAGTTTGTCTTCGTATTTATTTGTCAGCTATTTTGTTGTATTTTATATTATTTTGCATAATTTTTGATATCTACAATTTTCTTAAATTTAATTACATTAAAAATACATCGGGTTTCTAACAACTCTCTTCTTGTTTAGATGGTTTGTTTCTTAAATAATGTGATTTTTTTATTTAGCCAACTTAATGGAAATAATATATTATGTTGTTTGTTATAGTGAGGCGTTGTTTTAAACAACAAGTATAAACTTAAACTTTTATCCGGCTATTTCCTCTTAGATTCAAGTGTAATTTGTTTAACTTGATTTGTTTATTCCTAAGTTCACTTAAGAGTTAATTCTAAAAAATATTAATATGTATGTGTTTGTTTTTCATTTTTATTTTTTTTATCAATTAACGTAACTCTTATTAAATTTATTATTTTATTTATGCACATTTAACTATATTTATTATTTATATTTATTTGCCTAAAAAACATAACTAATATATTTTGTTTGTTTGCCATTTTACGTGTTTACTTAATGAAAGTATTAAGTGGAATTTCAATTCTCCGGATGAACGTTTTTTGTATCTCGATATTAGTTTCTGTTTTTTTTTTTAAATTTTTGAGATAATTACTTATAGCTGTATTTTTTTTTCTATTTTTACTTCGTTTATTTTCATCATATATTTTATACAAAATAAAGTTAACTGTTTCATGGTTTTTTGATCGGAGATATTACTTTTTCAATTTGTTCATTTTTTGTCTCAAATTTTTTATTCCTTTGTATACTTTAAAGAAACAAATGAATTTTGTTCGTCTTACAAAATTCATTTCCTGTCATTCCATTGATTATTTTTTACAACAAAACCAAAAAATGTTCAGGAATGTATTACCCGGTTGCAGCTTTTGAAAGTATAATGACAAAAGGTGGGAAAATTATTGTGGGGTTTGTATTTTGTTTGCTCCTTTAATAATAATTTCGTTATTTTAATTTCAAAAAGAATTGGTGGAATGTTGTACGGTCTAATCGGTTGTTAGTCGCTACGTTGTTATTAAATATATATTTAAAAAATAAATTTTTAAAGTTATAGTAACAAGAAAGTCAATCGGCTGCCAGCAGCTAAACAATTTGCTTTCATGTTGTGAAATAATTATTTTTTTGTAAGTATATATTTAATGGTTGTGCTGATATGACTATTTTATCTATATATTAAATTAAATATCATTTTCAATTAACCAAGTAGAAAGCGAAACGTGTGTGTTAAAATGTGAAGAAAGAACACCTTTTTTTCAATTTTAGTTGTTTTTTAACAATTTTTCTATGACTGATTTTCTATTATATTCTCATAATATTATTATTTGCTTTTTTAATTGTCGGTAATATTTCAATATATATAATTAATTTCTTTATTTATTCTTTCAATTAAATATTTAGTTATATTATATTTTACTTTAAAACTAATTTTTGGCAGTATTTATTTTATTTCACTATGACAGACGTTTTACAAACCCGCTTATTTTGGTTATATTCTGCTCAAAATAAATAAATTCGATTTTGAAAAAAAAACGCGTCATTTTGTATGGTTTTTTAGTACGCTTGTGAATTGAGTAATAATATTTAAATTGATGTTGATAAACAAATCTCAACTTAGTAAATATGTAAAGAAAAACATTGAAACAAACATTTTGTTGTAAATTATGCAATTTGTTTTAGCATCTTTAAGTTATTTGTCCGGAGTTTGGGGTTTTGAAATATTTGCAATTTATTTGATTTTTAATGTTATTAAGTCACAACTACTACAAAACTGAAACGTCTGATAAGAATTTAAACAAATTTCAGCCATACAAATTCTAATTTTTTTATGAAGAAGGCTCATTGCACAATGGCGGCCGCGGTGTCTAAAATTTTAAGCCGATTTTGAACAGATAAATGCAAGCGGAGGATTAGTAAACAACAATAATTTGTGTTTGCTGTTTTACTATCCAATTCGTGCTTTGTATTTGCCAAATGTGTGTCTGCGATCCGAGAGAATAATAGCAACGCCAATGGGATATTCATATAGGTTTCCGAACTTTGATTGAGCCCGTTGAGGCTACTTTTTTTATTCCGAAGTTATTTCAAAACCTTTTTTTTTGAAATTATTGTTAAATATATATGCAAAATAGAACTGTTTTGAATAGAAAGCTGTAAAATTGTCCTAGCCATGTTGGTTTCGTTCCAAAGAACACCTTAATTACAGAATTTGATTCTGTGGACATAACGTAGCTACGGAAATCCTTTTTGTTTGCGACAAGTGATATTTTTGTATTACATAGCTGTCTTTCGGATTTATAAATAAGCTATTGGGATAAGTTATGCTGAATTTGGATATCGTGTACTAAATTTAATTGACAACACAACTTCAAGTAAAGGAAATATAATCAAGATAGTTAATACTTTTAAGAAAGATTTTAGGTAGTTATGCATAAGGTCTAGAATTATTGTATTTATATTTTGCAAAGATAACGACCGTACTGTAAAGGAAACAATAATTTTCTATGAAAGTATTTTGGACTTGTCTTGTAGCAATACTAAAATGAAGTAGCCAATCTGAAAAATATTTCAGAGGTGCACGGATGTGTAGATATCGACCTTACTGTTTCATCGATAAAAGCAACCTCTGGTTCCGAAAAAAAATGCTGGTAAAGCTCCGTTGACTTGCAAGGATAGGACAGGAGTGTTGGAAGTGTTATGGCCAGAGTACAACAATGCATAGATCCTTAAGCACCTTTAAAGATATTTATACCTATTTTGAGGTGGCGGTAATGAAAAAAACATATAGCGATACCCTCTAATACTAAGAAAAAACAACTCTTAGAAAAAATTGTCCATAACCTTGTGGATCTTTCCGAAACCTGTAATCACAGTATTGAATTAAATATATTATCGCGAAATCAACCAATTTTTTTGCCCTATGCAAGATGTAAAATATAAAAGACAAAGAGCTCCAAACCTACATCTGCAATCAATTTTATGAATCCAATTTTTGATGCAATTCTTCAAACTGTTATAAACATTATAAATTATCGCATGTGGTGACAAGCTTGGAGTTCAATGAACCCATTTCCAATCAATTCAAACTATTACAAAATTTCCTAACTGATGTACAATTTGTCAGCCAACCATACTCAATTTATTATATAGTAGATAACTTGTGTTCAATTAAAGAAACATAAGGTATATTTTAACAGACAGCTTTATATCAGACAAATGTGAAAATTATGCCAGAAATGCCAGACGACTAATTTTTACATCCTAAACATTTGATTTTTCTGCAATTATTTCGAAAACCATTTCAGAATATTAGCCTTTTGGATTCTGGTTGAAACATATTATTAAGAATAAACATAGGCAACATGTATAACACTTTCAAATGCATATCAAACCTATGAAGACGCATAACATTATTAACAAAATAAAAATAAATAATAAAATAAAAATTAATTTGTGGGCTAAAACAAAACCATTTCCGACTTTTTCATTTTCGATTTTTCGTCCTGCACTGTTCCGTGTGTGTTTGTGTGAGTGTGTGTGTTGGTGTATTATTAATTTATTTCCTAATTTAAAACTTTACAACTATAAACAGACAACGGTCATTGTTAGCACAATTAACCGTCTCCACCAATCATTTAAATTATAACAACAGTAATAATAGAAACGATAATTGCTACCATTTGTATTATGCACTGTTGCCAGGATATAATTGTTAACTAAATACCAAAATATTGACGACCATATTAACATGTAGCGCTGCGATAATAATCTACTCGCATCTAACTTGGTTGCCGATGATGCATAATATGGCATCGTACATCTACTGGTGGTTGATGCAACCGGCTGGCATTCAGGGACCGGTTCGCTAGGCAGATCTGTGATGTCATCATAATAGTATACATGACCCGTGAATGCAAAATATGACAGCTTTCCGATTTCAGCGATACTTGTTATTGTAGTCGTATTGCGGTTAGTTGTTGTATTTAAGGACTTTTTACTCGAACTTTGATCACTATATCTAGAGTTCTCTTGCGTTGGTGATGATGGCGCAAGACGATTTTCTAAGGTCGCACTAGTATTTCGCGGATGGTTAATGGCAGCTGTTTTATTCGATTTTATCCCTGATCCGTCATCAAAGTCATCACAGTATATACAGATGCCATGCTCAGGCTGACCACAGTAGCGGTAACAACAATCTGGTGGGCCATGATTGGATTTGAGCAATTGCTCTCCCGTTTCGGGAATATTTTGATCTGAAAAAGATATTAGATATTAAATTAGAGAAAAAAAAGTTTTGTATATTTATATACAAACATACCCAGACAAAGAAACGTTGGCTCCCCCGCATACTGTGTTGGATAGGCTGGTGCACGATCACCCGGAAGTAAATATGGACATTTCTGTTCTACCGTCTGACACACACTGAGACATGGTCGTATTCTTCTTCGTTTTCGAAATTCTACTTTTCTTTTCGTTCTGAAAAAAAAATATGAAATTATGTTTAATGCAAAAGATTATTTCAAAGCCATGGTTGTGATAACCAGTAGGTATAGGTAGACTCTCAAAAAAAAAAAATTGTCCAAGAAAACGATGGGAACGTCTACACTGAGACAAATTAACTGTTGCAGCAGTTTGATTAGAGACTTCTATACACATGTATATTATACAGAACATCCCATGGGAGTCTTCTTAATTAATGAACATAATATAGGGGTGTACCAGCTTGTGAGGTATACTCCAAATGAGAACGGGCAAGACAGTTACAGACTCTGACTATTTTCAGCATATTTTGGATTATTGGATTTGTTGGCGATAACGTTAATTTGTTTATTAAATTCCATTTTGAAATGAAAATAAACTACACGATCTTTAGAGCTGTGGACACGGCAGAGAATATGGCCAGGTAGAATATAAATAAAATGTCATATGGTGGCACTTTGTATGGTTTAGATTTATATAAATTTTCATGTCATCTGTATATATCAAAATGTTGCCTTCTAGAATTCAATTTTTTTATCGTCTATTGCAAGTATAAAAAGACTTCGTTGGGGTACTGGAAAAAAGGCTTCGACATGGAAACTCAGTTATAAATAAGATTCAACCCAACTAGTGAATCCTGGAGCACAACCATTTTGCCTTAAGCTTAAAAGTGATGGCGCTTTGTGATAACTGGTCAAGTGCGTTAGAAAAGTCAGTGTATGTATACTCACCTTCTTTTCTGTTTTCAAAGTTTTTGAACAAAAATTTAAATTCAAATTCATCGTTCGGAGTCGAAATAAAACATGAGGTCCCTCCATCGTGCAAGAAGTACAAACGCACGCATGAATGGTTTTATAAATTATCATATCTTCGGAATTCACTATAGTTTCGAAATTGGTCTAAATTAAGTAGTATCACCTTGGTCACAATTTTAAAAAATATATGTTTTAAAGGAATTTTCTAATTGCTTTAGGAATTATCCTGTGGAAATGGAACGTTCGAACAAATACTTAAGGTCCGGCAAAAAAACATTATTGCATCGCTTTATTGGCGAGATTCCATCGTACCCCGTGGAATAGTCATTATTCAATAAGTCAATATATTTTATATATTTTAATATTATATGTATATATGTACATAAGATTTAACGTTTTATTTTCAATTGAAAGTCACAACTTAAATCAAAGTTTTTATGTTACTCACCTTTTTAAAAGCCTTGATATCACTGGATCCTCAACGCACGGATCCTCGTTATTGGCAGTCGATATGGAATCTTCACTTTGACGAGTGTCGCTCGAACCTCGCTCGTCAATGTTGCTTGTATTTTTACTATTCGATTTCGTTCGTTTACATTTGTCGTCCTTGGCTCTTTTCGTCAGTTGGTGCGGTGGTTCTTGTTGTTGTTGCGGTTGTCCTATCACATGCGATGTAAAGGATGTTATCGATAACGCGGACGACGATGACAATGATGATATTTTCGGGGAATCAGCAAACTGCTCATCGTCATACATACTCAGACTAGTTCGATGGGACTTGTCTCTTTCGAAATTCTCATCGTTATTGTTTAAACTATATATATCCGGATCATCGGTCTGATTATTGTTTTTATTAGAATTCGATGTTGTTGTTGAATTTGTTGTTGTGGTTGCTGAATTCTTGTTGGAAGTTGAACTGTGTTCCGCAAAATATGGTATTAGTGTACTACACACCCATCTGCGATAGGCTTCCTATAAAGAAAAATGAACATACAATATAAATTTCTCTAAAATTGTTCTCATGAGATATATATTCTAAAATCTTGACGACTTCGAAGAAATACCAATTTTGAGACACGTAAGTAAAGACTGTTCCTAAATCCAAACTGTTTTATAGGCCTGCAAAAGTATAATAATAAAAAGATTTATTCCTTGCGCTGGGTTTTTGACAAGGCCAGATGACTCCCTCGGACAAGTTTAGTGCTGTTCAATATACTTGGATGTAATATTGAATGTCAAAAGGGAATATTTTGCGGTGCATTAAATTTCTTTATATCTAAACTCATAAATTCGAAAGAGATTATCCAAGTTTATTACATATCTGAGAAATTTAAAATATCGTATGATACAGCGTAGCTATAATACCAATGTGTTTTATTTGTGTTTTTGTATTTATACATACATTGGAACTTAGTTTGTATGACTTGCAGTTTTGCCCTCTAATTTAAACATACCCTCTGTCTGATAGTAGTTGGCCCATGAAGTAGCTTTTTGTATGCTTCAGAATAAAATTGCTTTGAAATATTTTCTATCTCAGAGAAATTTGTAAACAAAGTGATATTAATTAATTTCATTATTCATGGCAAAAAAATGAACTTGCACCAAGTGACCCAATAACAAGCTGTCTAAAATCATAATGAAAGTACATAGATATTATCAGTATAATGCAGATTTGTAGAAAGTGGACCGTCTTGTTCTTCATTTTTGTCATAAAATGTTGTTTAGGTTTGTAACCTATTTTTGATTTAATGGCTGTGCCAGTGAGCGCAATTGTCGCAATTGGAATCATGAAAATTTACACATACATATGTCCACAAGGGTATACAATGTGGCCCAAAAATACCTGATACCTTTTATTAAAACAACAGAATAAAAAACAAATATATCACAAGGCTAATATCCGCTGTACGAATTGTTCAAAACTCTATCCAAGCCCATCCTTTAAATTAATACCCTCAAAAAATGGGCATGGTTAATAACGTTTTGGGATAACATTCTCACCAAATTTTGT
Organism: Rhingia rostrata; assembly: GCA_949824845.1. Classification (NCBI taxonomy): domain Eukaryota; kingdom Metazoa; phylum Arthropoda; class Insecta; order Diptera; family Syrphidae; genus Rhingia; species Rhingia rostrata. The sequence goes on along the minus strand of OX463758.1, from coordinate 89,556,932 downwards.
TCAGACATTTAATCAAAATCTTTTATGTTTCAACAACAAATTACATTTTTCTACTGCATATGCTGTATGACAAAACAAATATTTTTTTAGTAAATAGCTCATACAATTTGAACGTTGCGCATTGTGCACCCTGAGATGATGCTTGTAGGTGTTTATCTGCTTTTGAATTGTTGTATATTGTATATATCTTCATCTAAACTTTATTTAAATTTCTTAAATTGTTTACCAAAATTTGTTATTTTAAGAAAACGTCCACATAAAGCGGATATGGGTAATATTGACAGTAGAATTGTCCAAATATGTTGCTTAGACAATTTTTTTTAAAATTTTTTAGAACTAAGAGTTTGAGTTGATCCTGAGTATATGGATCGATTCAAAATCGGTAACTGGTTAATTTATCTATCGATTCGTAAGCGATAAGAAGCATTTTTCGGTATATAAGCAGGGCTCGGAAATTCAACGCATATTTTCCAGATCTTAAAATCACAAATAGCACAAATGCCAATAACGTGATATATTTTGGATCACTCTAAATATGTATACATTCTCAGCTATTTAAAAAAAATCACGTGCGACAAAAATATCCTCGAAATCATATTTGACCGCTAATCTGTTGAAATCATTTTTTTAATAAATTCATAGCCAATGCCATTGTAGTCAGTTTTAAGTATTCTTATTTTTCAAAGTTAAACACCCCTAAAAGACCCTGTCATAATCGATTTTAAATATTATTTACCGTTATCGACCTTTACTGTTCTATTTGAGATAGTTATACCTTATAAGGAATAACGACTTCAAACATCCATTGTTCTTAGGTAGGCAATTATCGTCCTTTCATGAATCAAACATTACGACAACGTACACAAGGAAGACATCACTTTGTCCCGAAACAAGAGGAAATCATAAAATCCACATAATGTATCTACTCAAAAGACCTCACAAGACAAAAAAAACCTACCAAAACAAAGCCCAATAAATGACAACAAGGACACCATAAAACACTTAATCTCCTAAAGTACCTATGCAAATCATTAAAACGATGATCTTCAGTCTTCCCCCTCTGCCCCGGCTGGTATTCCATTTCTCTTAACAATCTCGAAATTCCATGAGGTGAAAGCAAAACAAAATGACAAGACTATGCACGCTCTGTCCTCATCTTCATCATCAGCGCGAGCTAACAGACGGGTGAGAGTTCACTCACCATCACCATCCCCCATCATCATCATCTCATCACCCACCACCACTTGCAGTGCCAATACAATACAATGGGGATTGAGTACCCTTAAAACATCTCCCAAGCCAGAAAGAAAAACATGAATACGTGCAAAGAAAAAAAAATTAAATTGTTACAAAGCTCATGAAAATGTCGCTTTTATCGCTTGCAGTATTCATCAATCCCACTGAGCATGGCACCAGGCACCAGGTTTCATTCAATATGGGGGTCGGGGCCAGGAGGACGAGTGGACGGAATGGTACTCCTCTGGGGCATTCAAGGTATTGACTTCACGATTAGATAATTGGCAATCCTGGTGGAGTTGCCATATTCCTTACGCTGTTTTCTGTTTTTTTCGTTTGCACCCGAATCAGAAAGTGTTCACCAGCGAGGGCAAAATCTGTGGAGTGTCTTTGAGTGAAGTGGAGCTGAGTGTGGGGTTGGGCGAGCTGGGGCTAGGTATAGACTTATTGAAAATTTGCATAGTATATGGTGAATTAATTTCCAATGAATACTTTGGACCGATTTTCAATTGGTTCTGTCGTTATGGTTGATAACTTAATTGATAAAATGTGCAATCTGAGAATATTGTTACATTTCCAGCGTCGTTTCTTGTGATTTCATGAATGAAATCCATTCGAGAGAGTTTCGCTTATTTAAATGAAGATTGAGTCAAAAAAGATTTCCAACTTTTCGTAAGCTTGCTTATGTTGCACCTTCGGCATCCTTAAATAAGAGACTGCTTCAAAAATTTGTTTTATGATTTAAGTTTTGGTGAAAATCCGGTTTTTACCGGACTTTTAGTATATCAGGGTGTTTTCTAACTTACAAAAAATGAAGACTTTATTTGCATCAATTGTTTTTTTTTGTGCTTTATAATTTGAAGCGAATATGAACGACTAATATTTTACTTCATAGAGCCATTACCTTGTCTCCTGATTGATTTAAAATGATTGGCAGTTACTTGTAAGCACCCAGTTTCAGAATTCGGGTTAACGGTCATCCCAAGACATCTCGTTACAAGATACATGTCATCAATATCCACCTGCGTCCGCTTCTTGGTAAGGGTACATATCATCGGCTCTATGAGCTCTATGGATTTCAGCTATTTATGTTGTGGTTGAAGTTAAATAAACCTTAAACCTCCATAAAAATATTTATCATCCTAGCTGGGGGGTACGTTAAGTTGTTGCCTTATATAGCCAAAGTATTTTAAGCAAATAACCTTCAGGGAATGTGTGAAAATAAAATGTTTTTAGGTGAACACCTGAACACCATCTTTCACCTTCATAATTATGTACATGGAACGATTGATTCTGATAAATAAAAGTGTTTTATTGAAGTGTTTTGGGATACATGATATTTTTAGTTTACAGTCTAGACTTGCACGCCAGCTTTCATATATTTACTACCACACTTTTCCACATAAGGGTAAATAAAAATGATAGACAATATCTATATATAAATATATTGTATCGTGAAGTGTAAAAATGTAATCAGCATGGCTGGCTATGCCAGTTTTTCTGTTCGTCCGTCTTTATATTCAGGCGTTATATCAAAATTTACAAACATCTAATTTTTGATCATAAATTTAAATATCATCGTGTAGCACTCATACTCTTAGATAAACGTTAATTTTGGTTAAGCCATACAAAAAAAGTTTTTAAACAGTGTCATTGTCTATATTTCATTTATATAATGTTTTGAGACAAGTCCGTTTTGTGGCGTGATTCTTGTCAACAAGTTTTAAAAAAATTCGAAAATATTTCGAGTCACCCCAAATACATCACATTATCGGAAGTTGGTTTGTTTTCTTGCAAATGGCTGCAGCAGTCAGGTTTCTTGATATATATGAAGTTAACATACAACATTCGTTTCAACAAAATTTTGCATTTCTCAAGTACCATTTACGAAGATACTCAAAGTCAAAATTCGGCATTTACGCAGCAGTTGTCATCGGGCATATCCTTATTTTAAAGACACTATGAGTTACAGTTTGAACCATTTCCGAAACAGAACTATAACAAACAAGTTATTACTGTCGTAATTTTTTGAATTTTGGACTAGAGAGAAGATGGTTTCAAGAGGACGGTGTAATCTCGCAAAACGCTCCCGAGACAATGAACACGTTGAAGGCTGCATTGGATTAATGTGTCGTTTTGGCAATTCGCACTGTTAAGAAAGAAAGTCCGATTTGATCACTCCGGACTTTTTTAATTGATGTATTTTGAATTCAATAAGAACATTTCGCAGACTCCGGAAGCTTTTAATAAGAATACCTGAGAAGAGATAGAGACTTACCGCCCGAAAATTTTTGAAAATGCGGTAAAATAGGCCTAATCGTCATCAACAATGACTGCGTCAATAAGCATAAATTGCATAAATTAAAAAATTTGCTAAAATGAACCGAATAATTATTCCAAATAAACATTGAAAAATATATGAAATAAAATAACGTCATTCCATTTTAAGGATACCTTTATCAAAACAACAACTTGTTGTTACAGTTCGTCTGTATATACATTTGAACCATGCCCAATTTTTATGTATTTTCAAAAAAGTTTAAAAAAATAATTAAATGTTTGAACAATATAATAAAACAATGATATCCTATCAATAGATATTATCGGGAAAAAAACATTATTTTACTAAATGTTTATGTTTAAGATTGAATGGAATAGAACAGCAGATGAGCCACATAGTGAATTCAAGAATTCTCTTATTGGATAAATGTGAAAAAAAACGTCAAAGTTATGAAAAAAAAGTCCAGTCATACACAACCAACACTTAGCGCCTGTCTTAAAAGGCTCCTTCGAGAAGAAATCCCATCTACCCAATTTTAAAATGTTGTACAAAACTAGAAACAGATTGCTAGGTACTAGCTGACTGGAGCTATTTTTTTGGTTATTAAACAAGTCCATATCAGGCTTGTAGTGCCACTATTAGCAAATGTAAATAAGTACAACATCTGACTGGCATACAACGAAGCTGACAATCTTTATTCAAATAAGAACATTAGATATATATAATAGTTAAAAAGATAATGTTATTTTTTAATATTATACACTTTAAGCATTAACTGAATGGTTTTAACATTCACAGGTTATAATTTTTTAGGGATGTTTCTAATGAAAGTTTTAGTAAAATATCTTCTCTAACTATATCCTAAAACCACTTCACAATGCTTTACCACTTAAGTTGATTTCATCACGGTCCTAATCTTTAGGTTTCTAACATGCCATAACTATAAAATCTTAAACAAATCTACGAACCTACATAATACATGATGTTAATCTTATCAAACGGAGATTCTGATTACTTTAATAACCATATTAAAATTTCACTCTGGTGTTTATATTATACCACGGTACACATACAGCCTACCAACACAAATACATTCATCCATTCAACCTCCAAAATTGTTGATGTAGGTACAAAGGACTGTGTGTATGCATAAAACATTATTGTATGAATTCTTAATTTCCCTTACCATCTTTATTCATGTGCCTTTAGTTCGTTGGCCTAACAATAAACTATTTCATAAAACAGCTTTACCAAGTTAGAGATGAATTTACGAAAACTCTCGTTCTATTGGAACAGATCGCACTCAACGCACATTTAATCAAACTCACTTCGAGTTCTTATTTGTTGTATATAAATATGTAAGCTTACACATATTTGAAAGGAAAGTCGGAGAGAGATGAATCCTCGAGCGCTCTCTGGAATAAAAAAAATAAAATTTTGGCGGCACACATCCATCTTTCAACAAAACTGATTCACTTATGCATGCAACGGTTACGACTTTGTTATGACAATGGCTTTATGAGGACTTATGCTAATTTGATATAACCTAGTAGTTTTATATAGGTAGGTACTCGTAGTTTCTATTCTTTGTCAATGATGGTTCAAGATGCGGGATATTATTTGTAAATGTACGATTAAGTACGATTATATACATATATATATATATTATATATATGTATATGTGTGTCTGTAAGTATAACGCATAACAATGCAACACGCGTGGCTTAGTACTGGCAGTAAATCGAACTATTCTGTGGTTCCAGCTACGGCACAAAAGCAAATTTATGAAATCTGAAATGAATTTATAATTACTTTGGGAAACTAGTTATGTAAATCATCTTATAAATGATAAACATTTTTCTGTAAGAAAAGAGTGTCCTCATTGCAGTCAGTTCTGGAAATAAATCGCCGTAATAAACGAGAGTAAAGTGTGGTTAAATTAAGGGCCGATGTTGATTTGGAACAAAAAACAAAATATTTAGGAAATTATTGTCATTAAAAATATCGACCAAATGGCTGCCGCATGGCGGCACACCTCCATCCGATAGTCCAAATTTTCGATGACGCTGAGGCATAATTGAGGTTCTATGCCGGTAATGTGCCGAATTATCTCATCCTTTATCTCTTTAATTGTTGGTGGCTTATCGACGTAGACCTTTTCTACCAAATAACCCCAAAGAAAGAAGTCCAACGGTGTCAACTCACATGATCTTGGCGGCCAATTGACATCGCCATGGCACGGCCATTGAATTTGTCGCTCAAAAGAGTCATTGTTTCGTTAGCTGTGGGCATATCGTCCACTTCCATATCTTTCAATTCGTGCCATAAAAAGTTCATTATTATCTCGCGATAGCGAACACTATCGAAGTAACTGCCTGACCGGCCTCATTTTGGATAAAATACGGCCCGGTTATGCCGCCAGCCCATAAACCGCACCAAGCAGTCACTATTTGTGGGTGCATTGGTTTTTCGTAAATCACTCTTGGACTATCACTCGCCCAAATCCGGAAATTCTGCTTATTGACGGATCCACTGCATTGAAGATGTGCCTGATCACTGAAGATGATTTTCTTCGAAAATTGATCATCCACTGACGACTCTTTTAAATGGTCAAGAGGCTTAAGTTCTTGAGTCAATTGCACCTTGCAACCGTGTAAATGCAAGTCCCTATGCATAATGTTCATCAACGATAAGCGTGAGAGGTGCAATTGTTTGGCACGACGACGAGTTGAGGTGGACGGCTCTTCAGCCACACTATCGCGAATAGCAGCAATATTTTCTGCATTACGAGCTGTACGAGCATGCACTGGTGTTTTCACATCTCCTACAGAACCGGTTTGCTCAAACTTTTGCACGCTTTTTCCGATTGTACGCACATTTCTGTAACTAAATTGACCGGAAAAATCACGAAGTGCACGATTTGCATTTTGATTTCAACGCCCATTTGCATAATAAGCCTGAATAACTTTAACGCATTGATCGATTGTGTATCTTTCAATGGTTCAGATTAAATTAGTATGAAATTTATTTTTGTGAAGTAATGTTTGTCGTTCCACCGAAATGAAACGGAATTTTCCAATGATTCCAATAAGCTAATTCAATCATGTTTTTTGTTCCAATGAAGTTCTTCAATGATAACTGAGGTGCCAGATATTACATAATTTTATTTTAAGGAATCGATTTTCTTAAAATGTTGTTTTAAGAATATTTAAAACTTTACAGAACATTTTTTTTTTAAATTTTTTTTAACAATTTTAGTCTGTTATTAGTTTTAGCCATTGTATTAAAAGTTTTAGATAACATGGATTTTTTTTACAAACGCCTCTAACTTTAATTAAACTTAACGGAATTTCGACCATATTATTTTAATTAAAATTGCATACACGTTTTTCCAAATAACGCATTTTTACATTAAGACTAAATGAGGAACGTTTATTTTTCGAAAACTATTCACTCTAATGCTCTTATTGAATTAACTTTAGTATTACTATTACTTTTTGTAACAATTTCACATATTAAGATTTTTTTGCATATATGTTATTAGGCAACTTTCAATGTTTTTCAAATTTCAAATAACACTGCCACGCCCAGTTTTTAAAAATACTTTCAAAAATGTCTAAACAAGATATTTAAACAAATTTTAATTTCTATATATTGCCTATATCAAGATTTCTTGCTACTCCCACTTGTTGGGTGCGTTTGCGTAAAAATAGAATTTTTTGCAGGCAACTTTCAATGTTGGCCAATAGCGAACAATCATTTGGCTACACAAGAACACCAATCATTTTAATTTCGGTCTAATTTAATTGATGTCTTATAACTTCGCTATCTGAGTCGATTTAACCATGTCTGTCTGCCCGTCTCTCTGTCTGTCTGTAGGTCACCGATTTGTAGGCCTTAAATATTGAGCTACGGTAATGATATTTGGTGTATGCGATGCTTGTCCGTGCTGTTCGCAAAGCCATAAAAATTTCCAAATTTCAAATAAAACTGCCACGCCCAGTTTTCAAAAATACTTTCAAAAGTGTCTAAACAAGATATTTAAACAAATTTTAATTTCTATATATTGCCTATATCAAGATTTCTTGCTACTCCCACTTGTTGGGTGCGTAGAATTTAAAAAAATCAAAAAAAAAAAACGTTTGATGGAAATATTTCTAGAATAATATCACTAACATTTCGTCTAAATATCACGACCAATTTTTGGGCGCGGTTTCCTTTAACAAACATTTGTCAAACATATCCCATAGAAAAACGTTTTTTTTTTGTCGGACCATATGAGATTAAGTTTAACTTTTTGAACCAGACGTGGTGACAATGTCATTTTCTATAATTTATCCCCATTCAGTTTTAGGCACCTCCACCTTTTGGGGATGTTTAATTTAAGAGTAAAATGGGATAAGGTACTCAACGATTCTTATGCTTTTTTTATATTTTTGACCAAACTGTTAAAATTGTCAAATTCTCGCATACTTTGTATTTGAACTTATTCTTGCATCTCACTGAAAAAGGAAGAAACGTCGTGCACCCAGGACTCTCTAATATTTATTCATCAGTGTTAATAAATTATCGAAAATAAACTTTTTGTAATTTTTGTTTGATAGTTTTCATAAAGACCAAAAACCACTCGAATGAGAACACCAATAGTGATCGTATTAATGAAAGGTCGCAAAGGCACAATTAAAAAAAAAACAACTTAATAAACATACATAAATGTAAAATATTACATGAAAAATCTTCAACCATAAGATTACAAACTTTTCCATAGAAATCGTGCAAACCAATATCGTTGTTACATTTTGAAAAAAGTATCAAAGGTTAAAATTATTAATAAAAATTGAAGGAAAAAAATTAAGTTGTAGTGAAGGTATAGTTTTAGTAAAAATACATTTGTTTGCATAAACTTGAATTAATTAGATTTACTTACAGCTGACTAAGTCACCACATTTATCACAAGCTTGAAATTTGTTGGAAATCGGTACGAAACAACATATATACCAACGTAGGCCCATTTATTTCAACGCATTCTCAACTTACATTAATTAGCTATCAGCAATTCTCCAAAAACTTCCTGGATAGCTGAATAAATAATTCGGTACAAGTCACCATTCGTGTTAAACCCCCCAAATATATCAGAGACTTACTTGACATATTTTATATCCAATAGCGTTTAGTGGTGACAAAATAAAACCAAAGAAAACTTTATGTTTCCCTTACATTAAAATACGTATATCGTTTTACAAAAAAAAAAACAAGGCAAAATGCAACCGTTCAAATTAGTCATGTCCTTTGTAAGGCACGTTTTTCATTCCGTATTTTTTTATTTATCTGCCAAATTTTATTGGAAACATTTCAACTAAAAATAAATATCATTTGGCAAATCACATGACTTGAACAAACCGATTGGAAGCGAGATATGAGAACAAATTACACACGACATGGTTGCCCACAATTTCAATCATTTTTCTCTCGACATATCAATTATATTACGTGTGTACGTACCATACACCGTGCTAGAGGCCACATCTGAACAATGAAATAACAAAACGAACACCAAAAGCGAAATTGAACTAGTTCCTTAAATACAACTTTTATAATTGTTTCATAACATCTTAAAGATAAACGATACACAATTACCCAAAGTACTCATGTGTTGCCAAGGAATCTTCCTCGAGGCGGTATACAATATGGATAGTCATTTGCTCCCTCCCGACGACGCGACGTGATAGTAATTAAAAGACAAAGTAGACAAGAGGCGAGATTAGATTAAGTACTCCCCCTTCAACACGTTCCCACTTGCGGAGTTAATTCAATAAAACAGTGTGGTTAATACTTATTTATTATTAATTTATATCAATTTCATGGCAGCAACGTACATTCATACAAACGGGAAGACGTGTAGTTCTGCTCAGTTGAGTTTGCTACTCACACAGATGCCACTCACACTTGCTCTGAGGCGATGCCATTCTCAATCCACCGCGTGAGGATGTATGACTAATTCATTCCATAATTAAATATCAATTTTCCTCACAGTTGACTCCAATTTAAATGAAAATGGAGATGATGGGGGTTGTTGAGTGGCTAGAAATGCATATAATGTGTACATATCACCATATCCTTGGGGGCACACAAAGAGCATTGGATGCTTAAGCTTGCATTTCATGGTATTGTTCAATTGGTTTCGTGTTTTTATTTTTCGTTGATCCGAAACTCCTTGGAGCAATGACTTTCAACGCATGCAATCAGAAAAGTTTCTTCCAACATACTCACACAAATGTTTTTTTTTTTTCTTGTTATACATGATTCAGTTGTATGTGTACTTAATTGAATGCAGCTCAGAACTCATACAGCCCTCATCACTATCCGGCAGGAGGCTCCTACAAAGTCAGCTGGAAGAGCTGGTGGTAACACATATCGTCTTCGGAAAGTGGATATGGGTGTAGTTTTATTGAACTTTTAAACACTTGAAACTTTCATTCTTCCTGAGGCGGCGACGTTCCACAAGACATTCACTAAACCGTAAAAGGATGTCAAAGTCTCCATCGGTGGGTGCATACATCCGGAAAAGTTTGTTCGCGGTTTCGTTAGGAATTTCTGTATTTTAAATGAGCAGGAACGAACATCCATTTTGCCATCGCAATTTTCTGCATGTTCGCGTCCATACAATAGCAATTAAAATATTCAATGCAATCCTTGTGAATTGCAAATCTCATGAATTTTACGTAAGTAAATACTGAATAGAGACAGATAAGTAAATCCCTTATGTATATATTCTAACGTCCTTTCAAGGTAAAAGTACCATTCCCATTATTTTACTCACTTGAAGTTAAAAATTCAACGTTCACCTCTTGCGGGTCCTCATCTCACTCTCGCACAACGTGCTCCTGCAACACACCAAAGTAGGTATCTCTTGCCGCTAATTTTTGGAATTTATGCCATTGGTAGAATCCCTGGTTCGAGTAAGTATTACGAGTGGTTAATATGTAAATCTCGTGCACAAAATAATGTCGGCCAGCCAGCCAGGACTCACTATGCGTAGCATACCACCATGCAGTAGGGGATACATCTCGAAAAAAAATGATTTGCCTGGAAGAGAGTTATCGGTTGGGCTGGTGTTCGGAGGATAGTTCAGAGGTCGTCGCAATGCAGATATTTTTAGTAAGGTACCTACCAGATTCATATCAAGTTTTAAGCTCTCCGTTGGTGAAGTGGTAGCAAAATAATGATGATTATATGGCTCAAAAAACGATTACCCATTCAACATTGTATGGTGTATGGTTGAATGCAGCTCAACGCGTTGTGGGTATTAAAACAAAATTTGAAATTGCTCCACGAGTAGTTGCTAAGCAATCATACTGTTGTGTGTTGCATGTCTCTGAATAAAATACGTTCATATGTACTGATTTAATATTACGCACTTGTAAAATAGTATGTCGGGCTGGCTATAGGTCTGTCGAAAACTTCGAAGTTAATTGTTGGACTGGCAAGACTGGCAATAATAAATAATATTACATGAATTTTAAACAATTGCGGTTCGTTAAATAAATGCAGCTTCGTACTTGGAAATTATTGGAAAAGCTAGGTACTCTGTGGCTGATGAGTCGTGCTGCCATAAAAATAGTCTATCAACTCTATTTTTTTTTTTAATTTTTAATTTGGTCCAAAAGATGGACCATAATGAGACTGCAAAACTTACAAGTGTGAGCATTTCTAAAATACGCATACGCAAAATGCCACGCACACTTTTCAAAAAACTAAACATGTTGTTGGGAATTTCTCAAAAAGTATCTTTACATGTAATGTAAAGTTTTTAACCAAGTCCACTTTTTAGTTGCAATTTAAAAAAAAGATTTTGATGCCCTACCCCATAGCATGTTCCACAGGTTATGTTTACAGAAGGATAGGATGGATTAGGGCATTAAACGATTCGCTCTGTGGATTGTAGCCTTTTCATATGTTTTTTGTTCTTAGTTATTAGACACAGAATATAAGAAAATCTTGGCATGATTTGAATAACATAGACAACACAGTTTCCTTAGGTTGAAATTACTTAATAAAAGCACAAAGTACATTGAAGGGTTGTGTATGACGGCTTCCACAGCTTTGCTAGCAAATGTCAAAATGTTTCATGATTATTTTGCATAAGTGCGACCGATTTTCGTTGAACTTCCGTTAATCCCGGAAATCCCAATGCAAGGGGTGGCTCTGAGCTAGTCAGGGTACGCTTATAATAGCTTCACAGACAAAAATTTAGTAGTGTTATATCATAGAATTAGTAGGAGGCCGATTCTGATCATCTAAACGAAAGTGTACACAAAAAATGCTCATTCAGAAATTTGATTATTTCACAGGCTGTGTGGACAGTGACACAGTTTAAATGGCAGAAAGGACTAGGTTACCTTGTCGCAATATCGAGCACCAGGAGCAACTAATACGAGCATCGAATAATTTCGATCTTTACACGGATAAAATTTATTATCTGAAATGTTCACCTACATCAGTTTTTGCTAGTTGTTATTGAAAGCTTCGCTATTTCCAGGAAAGTGACAAAGATGATGTCTTTGTCCCTTGTCTAGTAATCATGTAGTTTCACATTGTAGTTCTTATAAATACTTTTTTTTTGTGTAACATCGTAATTCTATTTACAAAATAAAAATAAATGAGACAAATACAGAGCCTACAAAATGGTGTATACAATTATTTATGTGACCGAGGTTGCTTTTGTTGCAACAATCATAGTGATCTAACGACGATTTTCTTTTGCAAATAATAGTTTACCATGACAGTTTACTACTTTGTTGATTGCTTCAATATTAGCTTATTGCACCAACCACTGAACACACTGCAATCACTTTTGTGTATAGAAAAAATCAACCTAGGTTTTGCATCGCTTCTCCAAAGTTTGCAGATTAGAATAATGACAAGGTCCCAATGTCTGGTATTATTTTCATTACTCTGGGGATACCCCGTCTGACTTTCGCTGTTTTAGCATATTTCATAACCTCACCGACCTATCATGCATAAAGTACAAAATGTAGTGCTGGGGAAATTTAAAATTTACTAGTCCTTGTATTAGATATTTTGAAGACGTATCTTACTTTGTTAAAGTTTGTTTTTATTACTCAACTCATGGATAGCCTGACTTGAATCATAATCGAAAAGAAACATTTTCACCAATATCCATTGCGAAAGTTAAATTGAAAAGTGAGGTAATTTTATTTAAAAAAAAAATAAAATATTTTTTATGAATACAAAATACAAATATTTGTCATCTGCTAAACCAGGCACGAATTACATTCAAAAACATGCCCATAAATGTCCTTATAGAAAGAAGTGCATTGCCTTGATAAATTAACATAATGCAACACCAACCCAATAAGATTGTTCCTGTGTATATTTTGCCCTCTTGTATAATCATGATGATTTGCAAAATCATTATACAAATTAACTGCTTGACGAGAAATCCAATAACCAAATGGACATTGAATAAATCATCGATTTCACCACAAGGCGTACTTGCTCCGCCAACTGCATTATCAGTATCTAGTGACATTTCCAAACTACTGTTACATTCCCATGCCCAAGGACAAACATACGAAATACATGAAGCTCTCATTACCTACATTACCTTTTGAACACTTTTTCCACCCCAAAAACCTCAATTCTATGTAAACGGTCGAATAACCAAACAAAATAAAACAAAACGTCCTTTCAATACGAGTTTATTCACAGTTGCAATATTCGATTTCGATTCCTGTGGTTTTGCATAAAAAAAAAACATCAACTGAAAACGAATCTCTGAAAACCTCGTGTTTGACCGGATTTCATCGTTTTCTCTTTTTTACATTTTCTGGATAAAGTTTTCATTTGTTTCGTGCAGGCACCTCTCTATTAAACATATACCAGCCACGTGACACTTCTATCAACCGACAACTTGAGCCCGAGGGCAACGAAGGTATAAGCTAGCCAGAGAACTGTATGCAGGCACGGTGACACGTGCCCGCACAGCTTCTTTTCTAATGAATCTTTTGCACACAGCAGCAGCAGCAATGGCATGCCTTCATCCCCATCGACATTGCCATGTTCAATGTCCATTCCAGGTACAAACCCTACTGAAGCCGAACACCCATGCCAGAATTGAGTATTTACTTTAACGCGTGATTTTGCTCATTGTATCTGCGCGATGTATAGTCAAATTAAATCAATGAACCCAATGTATAAGTAAAATCTCCTCTCGTTTTGAAATAAAACACTTTCAACACAAAGACCTTTGTTACCAAGAGATGGAGATACAAAAACTCCCAGTCTTCATACCGCAAAAGTTGAACTAAATTTTTCACATTTTGATATCCTTCATTACTGCGATGGGATAAAATCATGAATAGAACTGAAATAAAGAATGAACACTTTAGTATCCTGCCACTGTATCAATCCAAAGAATGGGAAGAATGAAACCGGTCGACCATATAATGCCGCATAAAAATCGAAAAACATTATGAACTTTTCATGATAGCTACACCACACTTTTCCAATCCAAAATTGGTGGCGTTTCGCTTTGCCTTGTCTCTTTTCAAACGCCAAAAAAAAAGGGCACAGAGGAATGTTCCGTTCATTATTTTTGTATACTCTGTTATCCTTTGACCCTTTTGGGAAATTTACAAAAAAAATCATGATGTGGTGATGATGATGGTGACCACCATGTCGGTATGCACCCACACATATCCACGTATCCTATCAAAACTGCTAAGTTAATAATCGTAATATAAATAAAAATGAATTGTATACTACACTCTCAGGTTGTTCGTGATGAGAAGAGATAAAAGCAATACTGCCGCTTGTAACGATGTCTGTAGAAAATGTGAAAAATGTACAGCGGATAAGAGCAGTGTGGGCGGCGGGAAGGCCGAAATAATGCGATAAAATATAGCCGAAAAGGGAGAGATGAATTTGTAGTTGAACAGATTTATGATCGTCGAGGTACTTTGAACAAAGTTGTTCTTTTTTCTTTTTATTTTGCTTTATTGCGTTTACCCTGTGGTGTACTCAGCTGTCAAAAGGACGTATAGATACATATGGGTACGCAGGAAAGGATAAGGTAATTGGCAATAAGAATGCTGGAGGACCATGAATGGATTTTTGTTTGTGTTGCAATGGGGACAAAAATTGTCAATGCGATGTACAGATTTGCGCATTCGCTGCAGGACACAATTTGTTCGCTGTGGTAGATAATTTGGAAAGGTAGGGGGACTAATTTTAAAAAGTTTCGGGTTTGTCTGCAAATCATATTCTGATGCATTTAAAATGAACGCATACAGCATTTGTGCCCATGGCCAGCGTAGTAACGGGTGATTTTTTTAAGAGTTAAGTTTTTCAGGTTGGCAGCACTGGTTAGTAATGGCATCCAAACGTCATCTGTCAAAGTGAAAAGTTTTCAGTATACCATGGCATTTAATCATGGAAAGACTTACAAACGAGCAACGATTGCAAATTATTGAAAACTATTATCAAAATTCGTGCTCTGTGAAAAATGTGCACCAGCGATGAGGCTCATATCTGGCTCAACGGATACGTACATAAAGCAAAACTGTCGCATCTGGAGTGATGAACAGCCACATGCCATATAAGAATTACCGATGCATCCCGAAAAAACGACAATGGAAATGTTGGGGGATGAATTTGGTGAGCTGCATATCTCTCGAAATGACTCTGTGAGTTGGCCGCCAGATAATGCGATTTAACGCCTGTTGATTATTTCTTGTGGGGTTAGTCTATGTGGACAAGCCGAACACGATTGAAGCCTTCTACTTTGCTTACAAAATCACTCGTTATTTTTCTATTTAAATTCATTGTAAGTGAACGGTAGCCATAGCAACAGCATACGTGATTAATCAAATTTTCACATCTCTGCAGATTTAGGACAAAGAACGGAATAACTTTTAATAATTACCCACTAACTATTTAAGTATTTTAAGTCCGCAAACGGCAGCATATATATGAACGAAGTATATAGCGCTGTGTATCTTTGGTCGGTGCATTGACCTTGAAAAATACTCACTTATAAATCTGTTGGATGATGCCTACGAATTTCTTCAATGTAGCCCCGTTCGCACCGGTCCCGGACCGGAAATCTATTGTTACATTAGTTACTACCTTCAGAGAAATCGCAAGTATAAGCAGACGAAGAACTGGAGAACATTGGGCAGTGAGAGTTTCTATCCTGCAGTACGATACATGCATCTGCCCTTGGACTTTCCGAACGTTCGGTACCTCCATTTCTACACAACGACTTTCTTTATCATACGTACAAGTTGGTAATTATGCAGACATTTTCCGAGCGCTAGCTCAATTCGAGAGTGTGGCACTTCAGTGATTGAATGGTTCGCACGACACCTGGGTATACTCGAGAATGACCAATTAGGTCACAGTACGATTTTATGTTTTTTTTCTACGACTTGAAGACTTGGAATTACTACACATTTGGTTCCAACAGGAAGGAGCGAAGGCATCAAGCGCACAGATGGCTGTTGATATTAATTGCTAAGAATTATAGCAAAGGCTTTTGCATTACACCGTGGTGTGCAATTGTCTCAGCTGGGAATATTGGCCCTAGTTTTATTGTTTTTGTGAGTAATTGAGGTGGCAGTGATTTCAGGCCGTTATGATTTTTTCACGATTGGATGAATTAGACTAATGGACACAAATAAGTGTTTTGAGGAAACACTTCCACGAACGATTCATCTCAATAGTGGGCGATTTAAAGTGGCCAGGACGTAACCAAAATTGTGCTTCTGGCCATTTTTTTGAAATCGAGAGTTTTTTCAATCGGCCAAGGATCCAAGAATACCTTATGGCTAATATCTGTGCAGAAATTCCGAACATAACATCTGCTAGGGTCATGACAACGCAAAAGCAAACACAGCAAAAATAATGTCATATCATGCGAGGAAGGCCATCTGTATGCAGACGAAGATTCAATGAAGAACTATACGATCTGTACAGCGACTTAGATCTTATCAGAAAACTATGCATTGGTTATTGGTCTGCATTTGTCTGCATGTAGTGGATATGGACTCCGGCTAGCAGCAGAGTCTTCGATTCTTAGCCATACTTCGGACCCAGCATAGCAAGACCTCTCCTTTGAAGCATGTCGGCTCAGCCTAGAATTAGTAATTCCTCGACTGAATAATTTGTTCGCGTCAAATAGTTGACATGCTACATTAGACAGGAATTTTAAATTCTCACCAAATTATAGAAGTATTACTTTAAGTAAATCTTAAAGAAAACAATACAATTTTGCCAAATCAATAAAATTGCCAATTATTACCAAACATTAAGTAATTGCATTTTTGTGATTAAATTACGAAGATAATTCCGAAATAAGATATTCCTCATCCCCAGAGATATAACTGTCATGTAATCCCTACTGTCTTACTCGGTCTAATAAAATTTTAATAAAAATCACTTGTAAGCACGATCATCATAATTATCCCCATCCATTCCCCCTTTTTAAGAATCTCCCTAACGAAAATATGAAAATTCCCCCAAATGACACATAAAACAATCGCCCCAAAGATAAACTCCAACTGCCACACTCAGGCACTGCGAGCGCTCAGAAGGAAACGAAGCCACCTTACCCACCTGCCTCCCTGAGCAGAGAAGAAGGATAATCATAATAATAAAAATGAAGTACAATATTCAAGTTGACAAACAACTGCCACCACCACCACCATACATTTTGCTGGCTGCTTGCTATTCCCCTGTTGCCAATACAGAGCATTGCTAGCTGCTGTTTTTCAGCCTCTCCGACTGTTTTTCATGTGCTCAAGTGTTTGTTCAGGCTCAAGTAAACGATGTAACCTTAGGGCGCAGTGTTGCACATAAATATTTATGCTCGCTAAATTGTCAGTTAAATGCTCTATCGTGGTTCTTAGTCATTCAGTGATACATTGAGATGTGATGCTGCAGTGTGGCTCACTAGGAGAGCAGCAGGAATAAAAGGAGAAATCGTCAAGGCTCAAGCATATCATGAAAATGAATTTCGAAAGCAAGGTCATGATGAATTATGCGGGAGGAGAATTCTCTCTACCCATTTATCCTATTTCCATAGCAGAAGGCCTTGACGCTGGATACAAAGATGCACTTTTGCATAGAATTTGAATTGTTATCCTTGCGAATTATTTGCTGAATTTAATCCGGGTGAACTGTCAATTTTTTTTTTTTGTTTCGCTGGAAGACACACGGAGGGAATGAAAAAATGTGTTTGCATGTGCAGCAGGAGGATACAATGAATAAGATTAGGTGATGGTGTATCAAAGCTGATGATCAAAGTGATGGAGGGGAAGAGAATGCGGCTTTATATCATCAGACTGAGTTCAGAGATACATTTTGCGTAGAATGTTTTATTGGGCAATTTGTGTTCTATTGCTTTGGAAACTGTATGTTGTGAATAAGGATGCAAATGTATCTACGATGGCATATCGACAAATCGAAGCTTTAGCGAATTGTTTTTTTTTAGCAAACAGAATACCGAAGTAAAAAATAACTTTGTATTGATTGGTACCAATCTGAGCGTTTTTTTTTTATAAATGACTTTGTTTGAAATTACCTCAATTGAGTATCTATATAATTTGAAGCTACAAATTTATATTGACAGCTAAATAAGAAATTTAATGGCGACTTTTGTTTTTGACCATTTTATTAAGATAGATTTGAATTTACCATAATTCAAAGAAATTAATATGTTACACCAACTTTCGAAAAAGTTTCTGCGAAATTAAGCAATCACAAGAAAAGAGTGTGGGTTGTACAACTAGGTCGCATGTACTAGCTCCCTGATTGCTCGACATTCATAAGGGATGCATGATACTCCAAACAATACTTTTCAATCTAGAAGTTTGTGTGTTAGCGGCCCGCAGATATGACATTGCGACTCCAGCAAGAAACCAATTTTTTGGAAAAGTATGGTGGTGCGAACACCAGACTTAAATAACAACCAAACCACATTACATAAACCATCCCTAACGACCCTTGTAGGTATAATCACTCCTTAGTTTAGAATACGGATTCAAATGGCCCCTGCAACAGTACCCTGTTAGAATAAATTCCATTCTTCTTTGCTATAACTTTTGTCTTGAGAAAAATCAATTGAAGCCCAGGAAATTCGACACAAATCTTGGTCTTAACATAAGACTTTGGTCGGATGAAAGTATTTAAGAATAGTTTCTTAGGGTCGTTTGCCAGATGAACAAAAAAAAAAAAACCTCTTAACTACGCCAACCACGACAACCTGCTCGGCCCCTATGAGTGTGGTGTTAAGGAATAAATCCGCAGCTGACCATATCTTTAAACTTTTGTAGTTCCTGGAAAAACCCAAGACGTCAAAATTAATTACCATTATTTAATAATCGATAAACCAACATACATTAGCATTAATAGAGACGAACTATATAGAGCCATATATCGTTTGGTTATATGGTCCAAACTCTTCCGTTGGCTTCCGATAACAGCTCGTCGGAAATCAAGCGTAACCTATCGCTCTTGCCAACCGCTGTTTGTTCAGTATAAAATTGCAATCACCCTTATTGGAACTTTTTGGGCGTCACTATATACGACACTAAAGCATGGGCTGTATCAAACGGGAATGGAATAATCCTTCAAGAAATCGTAGGTTTCATTTGTGTTATTGAACTATGGAGACGAAGATATAAGTGTAGACTCAATGGTCATAGGAAAAAAAAACCTAATGGACTTTTGAAATTGCTAGAAAATAAAGAGCGCTTGGACAGATCCAGATGATGGATGCTTTTAGCCGATTGGTTGGGGTCCGTTTCTACTTGTGTGCGTTACATAAGGCGATATCTTCCTCTACTGCGTCCGACGTCTAGCTGGGAATCGAAGACTCTGTGAGCCGGAGTATTGGTGTCCATTCGTTCTACATGTCCTAGCCATCTTAAACGTCCAATGCGGAGTTTTTCGACCAGGGGCATGTCGCTGTACAGCTCGTATGGTTCATGGTTGAATCTTCGTCTTTAAAGCCCGTCAACGCAAACTGGAGCAAATATTTTTCGAAGAAATTTCCTCTCAAATCGTCTAAGGATTTCTTCACCCACTTTGGACACGGTCCACGTCTTAGTGCCACAAAGCAGGACTAGGATGATCAGCTTCTTACAAGGGATCTATTTAGTAGTTCAAGTGAGGGGTTTACGATGTTGAAGAGACGTATGCTTCTATAGTTGGCGCAGTTCAGAGGGTCTCCTTTTTTCAGACATAGCTTCATCCGACCAGATTTGGCTTATGATTTGGTGGATATTACCTACTTACCAAGCTCGGCGGGAGATACTTCATTTCCGCCAGCTATGAATTTAGATATTGTTATCCTCTATTCACCCAGGTCGGGTGGTGAATTCAATAGTTGGTTCTGCCTGACAGTTGTTCGTCATCGCCGTTTCACAGTCTGCAGAAATGGTTCTTTCATATCCTCAGCATCGTCTGTGTCTCAACTGTGATATTTTCTTGTTCATCTCGATAGGAATTTGTTCGAGCCTTGGCTTTGATTCTTTACCTTTTCTCTGCATAATGACAGCTCTCGTGTTCACCTGCAGCTTAGCCATGTAGGCATCATTCTTGGCTGCGAACATTTGTCGGCATTCCTCATCAAAGCAAGTATTGCTCATGGCTGATCTTATATATTGTTGGCATAATTGTTATTGTTCCACATTTTGTGTTGGTGGTATGGTGTTAATCATCATAATGTTAGGCTTGAAAATATGGGTTTAAAATCTGGAGTTCAAAAGAGAAATTATTCGCAAACGAATACAAAGGCCCGAAAATAGCATTTGGTTGCCTGGTTATAGTTGTCTATATATCTAAACTATTACAGAGCCCCAATTCAAAAACGGAACGAAAATCACTTTTGACTAGAAATAAATTTTGTAACGAACTTCAGACTAGAACCCCTGTAACCAAACCTTATACTCCCAAAATAAAGTTTACTAAAACAAAAATAAAACTCGTTAATTCAAATGCAAAACTCCTACAACATTAATATTGCAGGTTTTATATTTACCCTCGCCTCAATTTTTAAACGTTAATGTCCACAATAAGAATACTAAATAAATGGTCGGCATTGTCTCAGAGGAAACAATCAACACAATATTTCTATAGGCATCATCTTTAAACAAGAAATCAGAAAATAGGTCAAAAATATTTATGTTTGGTATTGTTTTCACTCCACCATTATCAGCCTCCGTTCGCCTCTAATTCTTTTCATTCGCATAAAACTTATTCTTCCGCCATGAGAACAACTTTAAT
Organism: Rhingia rostrata; assembly: GCA_949824845.1. Taxonomy (NCBI): domain Eukaryota; kingdom Metazoa; phylum Arthropoda; class Insecta; order Diptera; family Syrphidae; genus Rhingia; species Rhingia rostrata. The sequence goes on along the minus strand of OX463758.1, from coordinate 89,536,105 downwards.
ACAAGAACCAAGCCAAGAGGAGAATATTTCTTGAAAGAAAAATAATTACTTTTATTGATTTTCCTCTTGGAGTTAGTCTTTCCTGGCTCCTGTTGATAGATTGGTTTCTTTCAAAATCGAATGCAAAAACAAACTTTAAGGATGTGGAAACTGGAAACCAAGAAAAGGAGAACCAAGCGAGTCCACAAGTTGAAAGTACATAAAAAGAATCGCAATGGTTGTGAATTTTTTGTAAGGCGACTCAGTCGCTTCAATATCATTCATTTAATATGTGCACAGTATGATGAGGAACCACCTCCACTTCGGAATTCCTTGGTGGTAGTAGCCTCAAGGAGATCTCTTGAAATATCAAATCGACTATTATATCGCGAATAGTGGAACTCTTATATACGGAGGACTATACTTCGGAAACGAATACTCAAAGGAGTGGAGCACTAAGCGATCGATGTACAATGGATTAGAATATTTTGTATTCTCAAAATGGAAGTGCCCACTTAGAATAGAATTTGCGTTTGATTGTGAAATGAAAGTGCGACCAAATCGGGCACAAGTGTGGCAATGGAGATGAGAAACTACTGAACGGGTTTCAGTTGCAAGGTGTATTCCATGTTTGTACTTCAGTCTGAATCAAGTTGTATAGATCATCGGAATGTATCCGTGAATATTTATACACAATTCCAATGTATGTACTTGATTTAAAACAAAAACAAATAAAAAGAATTGAGAGAGCACTTAGTAAATATAATTTATTATTGCTACAGATTTGAGTGGTTAAGGAGGTCAACTACCTAGGAACCAACATGAAAGACATCGTATAGAAAATATCAGATGAATGAAGTCAAAATGTATGACCTTTGTCACGCCATCAATTGAATACGACTGAACCAATTTCATTCATCTTTTATTTTAAGTTTGCTAATGTTGTTGAAAAGGTTTTTACGGAAAAAAAATTAGAATAATTGTACTTAAGTGCGATGAAGAAACTCTTCTTAAAAAATCAATCAACAAACTGCTCTTTTGGTAAAAACGCAAAAAAAACAACAACAAATAAACATGAACATTGACATCACAGTACTTCCCAAAAGAATGCAACTAACTACAGACACGTAACAGCACTGGCGACTGAGGCCATCGGCTGGGACAGATCAAGACATTAATACAACAGAGAGAGACAGATAGACACATAGAAGGAAAGACATATAACATAAACTTACGTGGCACAGAGGAGGAGACATAGATTTATGTTCTCTCATATTATCGCACAGGTGGTCTCAGATAAGCTGGCAATTTTCGTAAAAAAACAAATGCTGCCGGGCTTGAACCCTCAGCATTCCTCTGAGCCATGGCCACCTGCACAAATAAACAAAAATATTCAAATTTTTGGAGCAACAGGCTCGATAGTACCCAGGGCCAAGTTTTCTCACAACCACTCATGTGTGCGTGTGTGTTTTATGACGACTCCGAATGGCGAATTTGAGATAAGCTGTTCTTGAGAATTGATACTGATCGGATGATTTGTCAGATCATCACGAGAGGAGGGCCAGTGAAAAATCATTTTGGTGTTACTACGGCTTGAATATTATACTTATTTCCAAATCCGAATTTCAAAGTTTTTGCCGAGCATCGAGTAAAAATGTTTTTTTTTAATTCATGAAGGTATTTCTAAGAATTAATGAGGGAATGCCTATATTTAAAAATTAAAAATCTTCCAACATCAGTGAAATAATGTCATGAAGTAACTACTAAGGCTTAGCAGTAAACTCAAAAAGTTTATAATGGCTAAGGAAAAAATCAAATCAAATCAAATCAATGAGAAAGAACCTTTAACTTTCAAACCATAGAATCGACTGCAGTTCGACTTTAGACTTGAACCCTCGGTTTGAATAGAATCCTTGACATACAATTTACAGACTTTGGCCTTTTATTCAGATGCCCAGGCCGCCGATATGCGGCATATAGTCCCATAATATGCAAATCAGATATTAATTGATTTCTGCATAAAAAAGTTTAAAACAATTGCAAGTTGAAATTATAAGAACCTACAAAAGGTCTGTTGATCAAGAAAACTTCTGACTTAGCCGACTACCATAAACTTTGGATACCAGAACGATTACAGTAAATGAAAACTCAACTTTACCTATCATTGGAAACGGATTTTTGATTATTCTTTTTGTGACTTTTTTTATAAATTGGAAATCTGCAAATTGGTATTAAACGAATCTTATGAATTTTAAAACAACTTAATCCGAAATTCGAAGGAAAATTGCTTTTTTTAGTTTTCAGTGATCAAAATTTATTTTTCTAGAATAATTATTTTCATTCGTTCCAATCATGTGGATGCACTTCTTCGATTGATCCAATTCGAGTGAATCGAAATGGTTGTTTTCTCACAGAAGTGATAATAATGAAACAATTTTCTGATAATTGTCAAATGTTTTAATTATGCTTTTCATTTATAAGCTTAACTAGAGCATTAGGAGTAAACACCTACCAGAACTAAGTTCCCCGATATATAACTTTTTGACATTTATACGGCGTATCTTAACGTTAAATTAGGTTCACCTCACACGAAAAGCTAAATTAATCACACGTCCCAAGCGACTGAGTATAACATAGAGTCAGAATTATCCTTTGGCTGAAATATTTGAAAACGACCACCATTATCACACCAAAGCTGCTAAAATTTGATGGTAAATGTTTATCCTATTCCCATATCAATCGAACCGTTCCAAATAAGTCTAGACGATTAGAACCAATGAAAAGAATATGTGGTTCAATGTTGCCAATTAATGAATGAAAAGGGATGGTTCTGTATAAAAAAAACATATCATCAAGTAATAAAATCTAAAGCTTGCCTTGATATGCAGTTGAAATACGTTTTAGAACTTCAATCAACAAGTCACACATGTCTTGTTATTAGTTCAAGTAAGGCGAATAGTTAATTTTTACAGCCGCCAGAAATACTATATACCCAAATTACTGTACTTGAACATCTGCACTCATTTAATTATTCGTTGCCTAAAAAACGTTCAGCATGGCATCACGAAATCAGTCCCTTAATTCAACGAATTTCCAAATAGCACACCACCGTCACCGTTTACTTACGATTCCCTATGATAAAATATACAATCCTCCAAAGCATTAGATAATGTTTTCTCTAATTAAACTCAAATTCACTGGCACATAATTATTTTATATCTCCCCATGTCTCAACCAATTAAGACTACTTTGACGATTGACCACTACACCCACTACCACCCATCATAGACTGTGTGTATTCTGTATAGGAATACGGGTATAAAACATTCCATCTTCGGTTTCAAATTAAATTAAGTTCTGTACTCGGCATGAAAAGTAAACTACGAACTTTTACCCCCAATTCATAGAGTCCTTCTCTGCTTCCTTTCACTTTCTCGTTTGCGGCACTACAAGTGGAGAAAAAAATAAAACCAACGACGACTACAACGTAGAAAATGGAATAATTCTTCGCTTCCTTCTATATTATTCCACATACTACTCCCACCAAATCAAGGATAATTGAAAAGTAATTAGACAGAACATTTAACAATGTTAGACATAAGGAGAGTGCATGGCGTCTAAGGTTAGATGTATGTGTGCGTGCACACCAGGGAGAGGGAGTTGGCAAATAATTGCTATGCCACTGCCACCCGATTGCCAAACTCCATAGTCAACCGTGACGTTTTTTTTCTTATTGTTGTTTTTGTATCTCCTTTTGCACATATATCGTGTTCCGTTCAATAACTGAACTGAACTTCAAGGATATGTGAACAATTTCATTCTGGTTTGGGGGGAGTTGAGATGAAAGAGGTGGAATTTCGCTGACAAAATGGTTTCCGCCTAAATAGAATAGACAACATCCTTACATCAGGCATCGCACATCCTGTTTTTCATTTTACTTCTTCGTCATAGTGTGTTGGTGTGTGTTTGTTTGAAAAGACTGTGCTGGTATAGTCTCCTGTCATAAAGCGCAGAATAAAACATCATAATATCATGATCGTTAACTTCGTTTCCTTCTCTGGGTGTACGTAGGACTTTGTGTGCTAAGAAGAGGGCGCTGAATTACGAGTCCTTATGCATGTTTGTGTGTATGCTTAGCCCCACAACCCTTCACCCTCTGCACGGCTGCTACTAAGAACCCAACCAATTTGTGAGGTTATAATCATTTTCGAGCGCATATACCATCTAGTAGGTCCTTCGTCCTACATACACAGAGCAAATAGCAAATAACTAGGGAGAGTGTGACACACTCGTCGTTTAATATGAAGTAATTATGTTTTCCATTTCTCGTTCCTTCAGTGCCGGCACACTATATCGCCTCGGCAGCTCCTTGAGGCTCCTAATGAAATTCGCCACCTCCATTCCATCCGATAGGAGAATGAAATTTGTGTACCCTCTGCGAAATACAGAGCAAACAACACACAGCACACAACAGTCTCTCCGAATGGGAACAAACGGAAATTTTCGCCGATTCGCTATATTTTATAGCAGATAATGCGCTACATTATATGGTTAAACATACCCGCTGTTTTACATGTGGTATTGCTGTAGCGCAAAGAAACAATAACACACACACCACCAATACAAACAAGAGCCGAGCGAAACGAACAAAAAATTGGAATAATAACACAATTTATGTTTGTATATACGTGTACAGAAGGAAATGATAATAGGAAATGGAAAATAGAAAATAAAAACAGACAACGCATTAGTTGCTGATGAGTACAGGATGTGTGAAACACTCATTCACTCGCCCACCCACACCACTTGGGCATAAGCACCACGTCCAACTGAACAAAAACTATTAAATATTGATGCCATTGTGGATGGAGAGTGGTTGGGCTGTGAGTGTATGGAGATGAAGCTTCCGGTAGGACAAAAGGATATTGAAACTGAAGGTGATGTAGACTGTGCTGGATGTATGGGTAATTAGTTCATGGAAATTTGACTTAAGCTCGAGAAATTAATTCTTTGTTGTGAAAATGTATTGCAAATGCCATGGAATTTCTGACGACATTCGAAGCCAGCTGTTGGCCATGATTTTCTATAAATGGTAGGGTAACCTTGTTGTTCACATTTTTTTTCGAGAATTTTTGTTACGATAGGGGAAATTTTAGAGAGATATATACATTTCTTATAGAAGCAACCATATTATGCTATAGGATTCGTGAAGTAAGTGTTACTACATCTCGGAGTTTATTAGATGAGTTGGTCTAACAAGCATGAGAACAAAAAGACATTAAACTCGTTCCCCATACGGATCTCTGCTGACTATTTCAGTTTGAATAACATTCAAGAGGAACTGACATTAAAACCAACACCAGTACCTATAACAACACCAACTTCGAAAACAACACCAACAACAACAAAATAACATCAAAATCATAATTCTGCAACAATCGAGGTATTGGATTAATCAACTTCAGTGTCAACTCAGTAAACCAACATTTAAAAAGAAAAAGATCACAAATTCTGGTCAGATGCACTGCTAGGCATCTGAGTCAGATGTTTCATGGCAATAACACGTGGCCTCTATTGCCAAATCAGCAGCGTCCAACTTAAGCCAGTTTCAAGAACCAGATCTTCTTCTTCGTCGTTTTCATGTTATGGAGCTTCGTCGTCTGTTCTCATGTATGGAACTCGACCGCAAATATACACTGAACTTAATATACCCTACCCTAGGACGTTTCCGATTCTGCCCTTACTTCAAAGCTGCAACCTTTATCACAGCAAATAATAATAAATAATACCTAGACTCGTTGCATTTCAATACACAGTTTCAGCTCACAGAAACAATGTACATCGAACAGCTAAATACCAACATTATTTTTCTTCACAGAACCAGCCAACAATGGAACGAACTTTCAGAAGTCGATTTCACCAATATATAATATTTAACATCTCGAGAGTCGAGGTAATATGCTCCTAGAGTGTTATAGGTTCGCTTCATTTGAAATAAATAAGATTTTTACTGGGATTAGAACTCAAGTCTCTTTACACGCCAGTATACAATGCAATTCACTAGGCTGCACTCTGCAACATGCAAGAGTAGCCTTATTAGCAAACCACTTGAAATGTGTTCTGTAAAACCATTGATTGAAAGACGAAGAAAAGTGCTGTTAGATTCTATCATTGGTGTACAACATATTAATTTTTTATAATTACAAATCATAGGAATCTTTCATTAGGAATTTTTCATTTGCTACGTGCATTTGATGTGATTAAACTAAGAAATGGGTATCTGAATATTTTTGGAAGTGGTAGTTCATCGCAAAAAAATAAATAGTAGTTACGGCATAGGTATATAAGCCTTAAGTCACAAACTCTATACATATTTGCTTCTTTATTACTTCGGCAAAAGCTCTACCAAAACATCTTTTCAACTGTCACATGTACACACATCCTCGGAAACGTTTGACAAGCCATTTCATCTTCTATAAAGTTTGTGCATTAAAAAGTTACTTCTCCGCACAGGTACAAAAAACCTCAATAGAAGAATTTTCTTCCTTAAATTGGAAATTTATACTTTATGGAAGAACAATAATTAGGTAGTTGGTATATACCTTTTACGCCAAAAAAGTGTATTTTTAAAATGGGTCGAGGTCCCGTTCAGTAAAGAATCAAGTTAAACCTAGTTGAATGTCTGATATAAAACACTGACATTTGCAATAATGCCTACACTAAAAAATTGTTTATAAAAAAGCATTACGCTTACACCAATAAAAACATAACAACTAGCTTGTAACTGAATTCCGCATATATTCACGGTCTAGGATAAAAACTAGTTAACTGCGCTTATTGAGATCTTAAAGGAAAACAACATTAAATGCTACTATAGGGAACTCAGCGACAATATTGCAATATACGACAATATTATTGTCCAACATCTTGCCAACTAACAATATTTCCCTTTTAGCAATATTACCAGTATGAAGTCTTATGGAAAAACAATTGGCGCACTTTTAGGAAGTTATTTAGTTCTATAAGACTTCTTTAAATACTTTTAAAAAGCTGTAAAGAAAAAAAACTTTGTTTTCTTATTAAAGGCCTTACAGAAGCAAATATAGGCTTCGCAAATAGTCTTTCCGAAAATATTTGCAAGCCTTCTCGAAGTTAAAAAACAACATTTTTTTATTATATTCTTTTTGTTCCTACATTTTATAATGTTATTTACTTATAATAATTTCAACTCGCAATCTCTCGCAAGGTAGTACAGTTCGCTATTCACTAGGCTTACTCTGAACCATGAAACACCAGTAAAAGCAATGCAGTACTTGAATCGTGTTTCTTTTCAACACTTTCCCGATCTTTTAATCTTTCCCACAACGTTTCGCCTTTTTACCAATCTTTTAACCATAGCTTTTTAGGCCTTCTTTCGCTAGCTCTATACATGCTATGCTTCGGATTAACTTCGTGAGAAGTTCTACCGAAATATCTTAACGTATGTTAAATGTGCACGCATCTCCGGAAACATAAAAACTACCTTACAGAGGTTATACCATCAAAGCTTCGGTTTTGTTTGTGAATTTTCTTGTATAATGTCTTAAACAGGCTCCTGCCCAAACAGTCGACTGCAAAAATGCTCAACCTCCTCGCACAAGTAATATATTTTATTGCCTTATACAGGGTAGTACCCTATTGTTTTCTTTTGTGAAAGCGTCAAGAGTTATTTAGTTTTTAGTTTGTCGAAAACTCGATTTTCGGCTTGATGTTAAAACTGTTTTGGGCTAAATAAAAATTTCAATATTATTTTTTTTTTCCACAAGACTTAATCCGATTATATAAAAACGGTACGTATAAGACAAACATTAATAGTGAGTGCTTTCACACTGAACCGAAAACTGAGTTTTCGCAAAAATACTTAAAACCATCAATTAAAACCGGAATTTTACCAAACATTTAAAGTTTTCAAAAACTAGTTGGTTACACCGTAACCATTTCGAAAACACTTCGCAGACGTCATCTCGTTGAAGGTTCTTGGAACGAACACACCTTTTCATGTTCCACACGTCCTACAAAACAGCTGATGAGCTCGCTGCCAAAACAAATGTAATTTTGCATTTCACTTCAACTGTGTCTCTGGCTTATAAAATTATAATATATAATGGAAATTGCAGAAAAAAACAAAAAAAACAGAAGATTTGGTGTGTGGAAATCGAGGAGTAACTGGTTTAGCTATGGACATAAGCATTTGTTTGCGTTTTTTTCTGTGCCGACAGGCTCGAGAGTCGAAAATTGTTGTCAAAATCTTTATATTTGCTTCCTTTTCAGTTTCAAATGCTAATATTATTTTCAACATATTTGAATTAATTTTATTCAATTAATATAAATTCACACACAATCACCGCAGCTGATTGAAATGTCAGATGAAACCTGGTCAATGTTCGGTCTGAAAGCACAATTGGTTTTCGGAAACTTTTTGCCGAAAACTCAGTTTTCGGTTTGGTGTGAAGCCACTATAAATATACAGATCTAAATTTTTGTATTGACGAATTGGTTATTCTTCTTACGATTTATGTAGATTACTTTTGAGGGAATATCTTGTACATAATGCATGTAGTTGTCGTTATGGGAATTACGGGTTATTTACTCAAAATAAATTTGTAAGTATTGGTCAATTGAATTAAAGTTTTAAAATGAATAAATTGAGGAAAGAATTTTAAAAGCTTTTTCATACCCCTGAATAGCAACAAATAAAAATTAATAACCAACAAACTCAACTAAATATACAGCTGTTAATTACGTTTACTTTGAGAAATTTCAAATTAAATAGTCTCACAAATACTCTGCACATTTCCATTCATAAAACGTATAAAGGCCGTACAACACAAAGAGTTTCCCTCAAAATTCATTAATTGACAATGAATTTTTTTTTTTCATTCTCCATAGTCATTTTGCAACAACACCGCACAATCGAAATCTGGTTTAGTATTTATGTTTATGTGTACCATGGGACTAATGCGCGCTCACACACAAACATACGCCTTATCGCTGAATGCCACCCGAAAAAATCCTTCCTTGAAAATGTGTTTAACATAAATTCGTGAAAACCAAGAGAAGAAAAAGCTTCAACTCCACGCAGATATTTTTTTTCACTTCTTCGTTTGGTCCTGCGAATTCGTTTTTTTTTTTTCATCCTTCTTGCTGTCTCTATAGTTCGTTTTGCGTTTCACGCTCTTATTTATTAACATTTATCGGTATATTGCATGTTACTCTCTTCTGTAATCGCCTCTATCGGAGCAAGAGTATAACAGTTTCGCTTTCGTTTTCTTATCAGCGAACGTTCGCAGTAAAACGAAACCACCCCCATATAGCATCCAAAATTTGATAACTTTGGATAAACTTGGTACTTTTGGAAAATTGATTAAAAAAAATAAGTAAAACTGGGCTTTAAAAAATAATAGAAAACCTTCAAGACCAATTTCCGGGTGTGTACAATTTTCGGGTGCCGCATTTACCCACTATTATGTACGTGTTTCAGGTTCCTTTATTGTGTGTAGTTTTTGTGGCTTCGTGTGCGTACAGCATTAGCGGCACGAGGAAGCAAATGCCGATAAAATGTATTCTCCCTGAATAGATGAACGAATACAAGGACATGGCTGATAAACGTGGGTGTCATATAATTTTCCAGGAAATCAGGAAAAAAGGTGTATGATGTTTTTGTTGGCCAAGAATAAGACTACCGAAAAAAAGGAGAAAGCACAAAATGACTGATGGATCCCATAAGACGAACAAAATATGTTGTTAAAACGCTTTGGAGGCAAAACCAAAAGACCAATATTTTATTTCATGAATGATTGAGTTCAGACATCTTTTTTTTGTTCGTCTATTTTTGTTGCTACGGTAATAGTGCGCCTTACTTCGTTTCTCTGTTTCGTGGGCCTTTTCTTGAATTAAAGGCGAACATTTGCGCTACGGACGTCATTGGCATCGTCCCTTTCGATTTGCTCATTCTGCAACACCTACGCATTCTTGGCTCTGACTTATAAGACGAACGCTGTGTATTGTATGGTTGATTGTGTTGGTGCACACGCAACGAAAATATATTGTCAATGCTTTTGGCCGGTGATGATAAATCTGGCGATATGTTCGACACTGATGCAGACGACTCTGGTGACGGTGTGTGACGTCAGTCGGTCTTACATATGTGAAGTGGAGGATTTAATGTATTATCAGGACTCTAACTGTGACGGCTATTAAACAAACATCAATTTATCTGTACGTATGTACTCTAGGCGAACTGGGGAGATGTGGAATATATTTCTGTGAGTTTTTAGTTGAGCGACTTGGATGGTCATTAATTATTTTTGAAGTGAAATATATTTTAATAAGGAAAAGTGAATTTAAGCTCGAAGGAATAACCTTGTTGCTTTTTAAAGCGTTGTGAATGTATTTGAATCGGAGAATGTTTGGTGAACAAAATGAATCCCAAACAAATATCTTACAATGGTAACAATGTCTGACACAATAGGGGACCAACAAACAAAGATGTCATAATTGTAGCTAATATGGAGTACAACTTGTCGGCAATGCATATCGAACTAGATGGATCAACGTGTTAGAATCTGAATGAGACGCCAAACTAAAGCTTCTTCACATGATATCAGGTATTATTTCAGATAAAATATTTAAAATTTCCGAATCATTAGGAATCACCATATAATTTCAAAACTTGTAGCCTAAAGACGAATATTTAAGAGAGCTTAGAGTTTGATGACACAAATATTTCATACACTGAAACAACAGTACACCTTTGCAATAAAGTAAGATGTATCACACTTCAGGCTAAAAATTATGTTAATGCATTACAATACAATTCAGTAAAAGATATGGCTAGCAAGTTTACTTAAGGGCATTATGTACTAAGGCTAAAAGGCAGTTTGGGCCAAAACGCATGACCCTATCGAAAAGTACCATGGATATAATTACAAATTTTTAATTTTAAATCCGTCCATCCATTAAAATTATATCCTGAACAAATAGGTGCTTCATAAGAAGCATTAAACACGATACAAGATTTGTCTTCAAACAGCACTAACGACTGTAGACTATTGATGAAGTGTTATAATTAGCTCCCGTAGCCATTATCATCAAAGATATGAAAGCATGCAAAACGATAGATATAAATGAAACCTTATAGTAAATCTTTTGATTCCAAGGGACAAAGTTTAACCAACATTAATTCTGCAGCTGAGAATGTAACTAACCTGCCAAAAAGGGTGCCTTAGATGATTAATATTTATTAAATCCTATTCTTTATATATATACACTAAGGAACGAATTTATCAATTTATTGTATTCATATAAATGTGTCTCTTAGTTTATTCGATTCCCGACGTACACCCACAAAAATGTTTTGAAAACTAATGCAATTAGTATCCACCATGGTGCGAAAAGTAAACAAATATATTTGAACAACTTTTTGCTCAATAGACTCGTTAGAATCTATAAACAATATTTTTCATTCAACCATTTCACTGACTTTGAGCGATGCAGATTGACTTTATGAGATAATTTATGATACAGATACAACGGGTACCTTTTTAAGAATTTAGTATAAAAAAAACACAAATTTAGCACTAACTGATTGATGGCTGAACATATTCTGCCAAATGGAAGACGGGCTCAGTGACGTGATGGTTGGTGCAATGAACTGCCCCACAGAAGGTCTGGGTTCTAATCCCAGCCGTAGCAACACCTAAATGATTTTTCACTGGCCCTCCTCTCGTGATGATCTGACAAATCATCCGAGTAGTATCAATTGTCAAGAAAAGCTTATCGCAAATTCGCCGTTCGGAGTCGGCATAAAACAGGAGGTCCCACCAACGTGCAAGATGTACACACGCACACATTATTGGTTTTGAGAAGGCTCGGCCACGGGTACTAACGAGCCTGTTGCGCCAAAAAATTTTATTTGTAAACGGAAGAGACATAAGACATTGACATGGACAAACAACTATAATTTGAGGTATTAAGAGATATCTACCTTGCCTCTACTTTAAATTTCGAGAATGACACCTAGTCAGAAATCAAGCCTAAAGAGGCAAATTAGTCATAAAACGCTTAACCAACCCTAATTATGACAGTCCCACGATACATGCTAAATAATTGATCGTGTTATAAGCGGATGAAAAAAGCATTTGGTTTTTCGAGGGCCAAATTCAAAAACGATTGACTCGTATAAATAAAGTGACAAATGTTTAACTGGTCAAGAAACTATGTATTGACAGTTATGGCTATGAATATGTTCACCAAATGGACCCCAGATGAAATACCTTAAGTTTCACAAGCAGAAGTGGATTTCAGCCAACATGAAGTGTGATAAATACTGTAAAAAAATAAAGCCTTTCATAATGGAATTTCAGTCATTCATATGAGCAGAATATTTTATTAAATATTAGAACAAAAAATTTAAAAAAATGGATACAAAGTATTGGATATTATTTACATTTATTTACATCATTACCCGACATAAGTATTTAAGCTAATTTGGACAAACAGCCATATGAAAAGTTTTTTTTCTAATTAATCTCAAAGATCCCAAAAAGCTGTCAAACAAATCAAAAATTTATAATTACGAATTAAATCCATGCAAACAAAAGCAAAGTATCTGCCTTTTACAAATTATATGAACGTTGACTTATTATCAGCACTTTCCAGTAACCTATTTCATTCATTATAATTGATACGTAAATATTTAAAACACATTCCGCAAGGATTGTAGGGTATCAAGGCGTAAGTTCCCATGTGCAATCCAGACCTGCACTTCATATTTAATTGGAATAAATGATTTATTAAATTGACAAAATGTGTATAATAAAGTCGACAATGTTAAAACATCACCAATAAATGTTTCCCTTGTAAGCAATATGCAATATATATTTCATGTTTTGTATTGCATGAAAGAAAGGGATAGGCAAATGGTTCTGGGTATGCCGGATTATAACGGAGTTGGAAGGGAATTAAGTTAACCAAATTGGAATATTGTATGTCAAAAGTGATAGAATTTTTTTTATATAAGTCATAATTTGTTTTTATTTGATGTTTGTCAAGTGGTTGAGTAAGTGTTATGTTTTGATTAAAAGTCACAAGTAGTTTTCATTACAAGCTGCACTATATTCTGTTACGTATATTTGGTGTGTGAATAAAAATGACTAACAGATAGCTTTAAGATAATTTTATTCATTTGTCAAAATTCGTAAGAATATCGCGGTCAAATTATTATATAAATATGATTCAAGTCCTTAAAATAGAAAGTAATAGGATTTTTTCAACAGACGCTTATAATCCGGAGTTGGAAGGGAATTAAGTTAACCAAATTGGAATATTGTATGTCAAAAGTGATAGAATTTTTTTTATATAAGTCATAATTTGTTTTTATTTGATGTTTGTCAAGTGGTTGAGTAAGTGTTATGTTTTGATTAAAAGTCACAAGTAGTTTTCATTACAAGCTGCACTATATTCTGTTACGTATATTTGGTGTGTGAATAAAAATGACTAACAGATAGCTTTAAGATAATTTTATTCATTTGTCAAAATTCGTAAGAATATCGCGGTCAAATTATTATATAAATATGATTCAAGTCCTTAAAATAGAAAGTAATAGGATTTTTTCAACAGACGCTTATAATCCGCCTGACTTGTCAAAATTCGTAAGAATATCGCGGTCAAATTATTATATAAATATGATTCAAGTCCTTAAAATAGAAAGTAATAGGATTTTTTCAACAGACGCTTATAATCCGCCTGACTTGCACAAAGTCTTTTCAAGTACAGTATTTTAAAGTTTTCAAGAGAAGGTTTTCATTAACGTCATGGATTGAGCATGTGCTCCAGGAAACTATCGACTTATTCGTTTAGATTCAGCATATATCAGCAGTTTATATCTACTATATAAAATACGAGTGACGACACCGCATATTATTTTATTACTAAATTAAGTCCTGACAACGACTATTGATGCGCCTCTACCACAAGTCGGTTGAATACTTGGTAAAAGGCAATTTAAAAACATTCTCTCATCGCAAGGTATATAAAAATATTAACGAAACATAATATAAATTTTGAAATACTTGAACACCCTTCAAACCTAAACAGGGTTCCGTGACATAAGTCCATGTCTCAAAATATGGCCTAGTGACGTTTACACAAATTATCATGTCACTTTTCGAAAGTTACATAAGGCCATACCCCGAAATATGGCCTTATGTCACAACAAACCTAAACAGTTCAACGTTCTTTATTTGAAAATTAATTAAAGAAAATTAATGTATGTTCATCAAATTCAAGATCATTTTAGAAGAAGTCGATTTTTGTTTTGTTTCCAAAGGTTAATTCTGGTTCTGGAGCCCAGGAGTTAAAAATTAGTCAACAATTATGCTAAGGAAATCCGTCCCTCGCATATTTGAGGGCCTTTTAGTGAAAGCTATTTTTGGAAAATATTGAAGAAAATTCAATTAATTGTCCGATCAACCCATTAAAAATTCTATTGCAACTACAGTTAGTCAACTACACTTTTCTTTTTAAGATCGTGTAGAGGACATAAGCCATCTATCCTTATATTATTTCAACTCAAATTCTTTACTAAACAATTAATTTAGGAATTTCCGAAAATCGCAATAGGTGTTGTGTCTAAAAACATTCGGAAATTAAGCATTCTATACTTAGCTAAGATTTAATCATTTTCTGGAAGTATTGATTAATTGTGCTCCCTCCCGAAGGTTACATGGAAGAGGTTCGGTATGCCAATGGCTTCGGTTGGCTTTGTCAACTCTCTGTTCACGATAAATTAATATATGTGTTATCATTAAGGCTATCAGAACAGCTTCCTATAGCTATTTAAACAGTTTACTGCCGATGAAGTGTAGTCCGCGGGCCTTTTTATTGGGATATTCGAGAGACGGCGCTTAATGGTCTTATAATAAGCTCCCTTATTTAAGCCTGATGCTATAAAGACTTCTTTCTCTAATAACTATTAATAAATTTACCAACTAAACTAAATTACGCTCTATATGAATAGGAAGTACTTTCATTAGTAACAGTATTTCTCACTGCCAACTTTAGCGACATATGACTACTCTCTTCAGATTTCACTTGGTAAGGTGAAAACGTGCACAAGTGAGGCATCCTGTACAATACTTACAAAAATAATCCTTCAGACTAATTAATCAATTTCTGCGACTTGCAATCATTACAAATATCGACATTCTCTACTTGAGAGACGGGAAATTGTATTCCCTAATTGGGTTTGGAAAGCTTATACAGCAAAGCAAAATTTTAAGTTAAAATCATATAAAGCGACGAAAAACATTTCCAGCTAAAAGCAAACGTGACTGTAATCATTGTTTTCAAAAGCCGACTCAACTCATCTCCCCGTCAGCTGTATCATCTTTCATATATAATGTCATAAGTAAAATTCTATAAATAAATTACAATTCTCAGAATTGATCTATTGACATATATACTACTACATTTCGTTTCAATAATTTAAAAAAAATGTTTAAATTGTAGCAGCAGACATATCTAGCTCCCCTTCATAACCAGTATTTGGAGGATTTTTTAAAATGACTTCACTAAGGGGTGAATTTGGGTACATCAACTCAATACGTATGTGTTGAAAATAGTTTTCAACAAGCCCTGTCACCTATATAATATAAAAAAATTTGAGCTACGAGACATGCGGACAGATATCGGACAGACCAACCACAGGAGTTATTATTTCAATTATACATTTCTATAATGACATAAAAAGGATGTTTTAATATTTCATTGATAAGAAAGTTGATTGGAACAATTGGTGATACAACATTTGGCGGGTGTCATTACTTTCTTTATAAAAAAAAACTGCGTGTAAAACGAAATACAATTTTTTAGCGCAACAGGCTTGTTAGTACCCAGAGCCCTACCTTTTCTTACAAACATTGATGTGTGCTTGTGAAGTGCGTGTTTTGTGCCGAATCTTGCTAAGTATAGAAAAGCTTTTTTGACACACTGCTCTGAGGATTGTCAAATAATCACGAGAAGAGATCCAGGGACAAATCATTTAGTTGTTGCTACGATTTTAACACAGACCTTCTGCGAGGCAGTTCATCCTAATAACCATCGCGTTTATTGTGTTTTTGTAAAGCTGCCAACTTGAACGGACGATAATGAAAACCAGCTCTAAGAAATCGCCTTATTCGAATCAGAAATTCAATGACTGAATAGCTACATTTGTTCTTCATGTAACATTCTATTTTTGTCTGTACGCCCGCAGTGACCCATGTAACATTTGATTTGTGGTGCTACAGAGGATCCAGGGTAATCATAGAACATCTACTCGAAAAAAAAGTTCTCGCAAACTCAAGTTCCTTACTGCTGCAGCTTATCATGGGGATTGACATATGTAGAGAATATAACCATTTCATAACCAATTCATGTCGAATGACACCACTTCTTCCTCCATACGACCGCTAAATCCTGAATGGTTTCGTACGTGCTTTATAGAATACAAATCTGGAAATTAAAAACATGAAGAACTGAATTTCAAGACGTCCAAGATTCTCGAAAGGCCATATTTTGGAGATTTATTCGAAAAATATTTTCAAAACCTCTTAGTTTTACTATTTTTTTTTTGATAAATCACAAAAATAAGGAATTTGCTTTGAAACCTTCTTTTAAAATTTACAACTCTATATATTTGTAATAGAAAATATTCTCAAGAAAATTAATATTGTGAATTAAATTATTAAATATTGTATTGCTGATAAAATTAATGTCGATTCCAAATGTTTGTTTTTGAGATGTTTGTTTTCAAGGTTTTATTTTTAGTGGTAGTCCCAAAAGCTGAGTAAAAATAATTTCCATTACAAAAAATTCAATTCTGTAATTGATATATTTGTAGACAGTGATTCCTAACAACGAATAACCAGAAATACAGTATCAAACATTTCTTGCGCTAAAGGTATTATTTTCGTTAGCAATGTTGACCTCGAGGTTTTAATTGATTCTAACTTTACGATGATAGCGGAACCACAAATTTGGGTTCCCTCATTCGGTCCACGTCGGTTCGGCTTTTCCCTATGTAAGGGAAAATTTCAGTTTCTCTTGAACTATTTGGTAAAATTGAATGAAATTAAATATCTGTGTTACGATAATTGTTTAAAAGAATTCCAAACAATTCGTTTTAACCCAAATAGGTCTTAACGTGTTTCTTTTTGCCAATGACGGAAAATCGTTATTATTCAAGTGGAAACTGATTCCTTCAAATTTTGGAATAGAAGTTCTTATTATCATAGTTCTACAATAGTTATATATTTTTAATATCAATGATAAAAACAAACTTAATTGTTAATTTTTGGCCAAACTATGAAGATCTTCGAATTCTCGAGTTGGACGCTAGAAAAAAGCTAGTCTGCAATTTCAGATTAATATGTGTTCATATTCATATTTCCCTATAATCACACCAATGACAACTTTAAGAATAACCATATTAAATTGAATTAATGGTTAGTTACAATCAATTGCTAAGAAGCCAACTTATTTATTATTTTATAACACACACCAACATAACAAACAAAACCCGATATAACAATCAACATTTGTTTGTTCACCCTTTTCTCTCTACACAAATTAATACTTCGAACAATCCGCTACTAAATCACCAGCTAATCAACTTGCACAGACCAATTGAATGGGAAGAGACTCCACCGCCGGCTTCCAGGCTCCAGTTTCCACCTTGTAATGAAACTTGGTAACATCAATTAAAAGCGAAACGAACAAACACCAACCTTATGCAATTAATTTCTATCAAAATGAAAATGTTACGCAATACATATACTTTAAAATTAAGTACACCCCTTGAATTGTTATAGTCTGTGTCGTCGCTGCCATCCCACCACCACCACCATCATTGCCACCCCTTAAGCCGCGTCGCCGTCCCGCCGAAACCAGTCCTTTCGGAACATAGTAGTAAATCCTTCAACATTTACTTTAATCACTGAGTAAATGTTGTCCATATATCATTTTAAATAGTGGGTAAACCAGAAAAAAAAAAACGCAAACCTCGGAGAGATAAAAGGATGTGTATAGAACAAGCTTGTACAAGCCGCGAGGGAGTGAGTTCAGTGTGAACGAGAGAGCGAGATATCTAGCAAAGGATGACTGTAAGACAACCCTCAACTATTATTCTCTCCGCAACTTGAAACTTGTAACCCTGACTAAGTGTTGAGAGTGTTTCTGTGAATAATAGAGGGGACCACAATAGCGCTTCAGCACAGTTTGCCGTTTCTATTTTGTTTTAGTTTCTTACACATCCTTTGCTTTTTCTATGCATCTTTTCTATTCCATCAAAGTAGCAGAGCAGCAGACTCTAGCCAGCGAAAACATAAATTAGTACACACACTGTATAGGTACCCACTTGCCGTTCTAGTGTCCTGAATTATTGTGTGCCTGTGCAATATGCTGCTGTAACTATGACTATAACAAAATATACGAGGAGAATATCACGACGAATGTCAGACAAAAGGCAAGTGCTAAAATTAATACAAACTTGTGTTGCAAGTTCGTTCTTCTTCGCATATTGTTATATGGGAAATATTTTAACCTCCTGTTTGAAGAGTGTCCTGATGGAGGAGGAATGCTTTTAATTCATGTGTATTCGGTATTTTGCAAATACGAACGAGATAGACAGTAATGCTCGAGAAGGAGAATAGCAAAGTGAGAGAGCTTTTACGTGAAGATTTTCCCATTTCGTGTTCACCATAGAGTGGTGAAAATGCCGCAAAAGCAGTTACCACAATATTGAGTAAGACAGTTTGGCATTGACACACACTTCTCTAATTAGCATTTCTGAACACTGTAACGTTTCCTGACATTTTTTTCAGCTTCCATACATATTGGAGTAATTATATCCTGGCATGGTATGGTATATTTTAATTCTTCCAAGACCCAGTAATGATATGGTAACCTAACAGCACTTCAAAGTTCAACTATTCAAAGTCACCATTACCCAATATAACGGCTTACATTCAATAATCATCTTACCTAAACCACATGCATTTGTGAATATAATTCGCAATTGTATGGCCATTACAGAAAAGACATCAAATCAAAACGTAAAAAAATAGAGCATAGAAGTTGTTTCATAAAGCAAACGAGAGCAAAAGGATAAAAAAAAAAACACACTCACAATTGAAAAAGCTTCCAAGGGAAGATATTGATTCGCCCTAATTCTTGGTAATTTGAACAGGCACCTCAACCCTCACCACCTACACATTGCAAAGTATAGGAACTCAATACATATGTATGCGCAACTATCTCTCATCAACCGCTCTCATTTATGTGTGTGCGTGTGTGTGTGTTTTTTTTTTATTTTGAATGAGTGGAAAAAATGATTTTCATTTTTATTTACAGAGAGGTGCGTTTCTACGCGAAGTTCCACCAGCAAGAGGTAAAACGGAACGTGCAATACATATACATCTGCGGGTATTAAAGGATTCTACTTGTTTGACTTCTGGGGCAATCCCATTTGAATACCTTGAGTTGATTCCTCTTCTTGCTCTCATTCTGCGATTTACATTTTATAGCTGGATTCATTACGACAGGACTGATGTTTCAAAAAAGGAGCATACTAACTGGTGTACACGGGGCTGCTTGGAATTAAAGTATACCCCGCTTTAAAATGATTTATCCTTCTTTTAGTTGGCACAGTTGATGTCTCATGTTTTATATATTTTATGTTCTATTAATAACTAGTATAGATATCCGAAAGATGGCAATCGATCCTAGACAAATAATCCTACAACATGTTACCCAAGAATATCCTATCACATGGAATAATCATAATCCTTACCCCAAATAAACGATATCATAATAACGACATATTTGAAAATATCCTTGGTGTCAGACTTTTGAAAGAGGTGAGGAAGTGAAAAAAAACAAAAACATTTTAGGATTGTTTTGTTTATTTAGATCGGTCCTTAACAAAGAGGTGTACTTAGACCATAAAAATGTTTATTTGTAGTCGCAGCTGTATAGCGACATAGACAATACCTATTATAGACGTAGTGGATATAGGAAGTGCTCGCACAAGTAAAAACCAATCACAAACAATCTGAAATCTTCGTAAAGGCCAGACTTACCCTCCACAACAGTGTCACTTAAGTAACTAAGTGTGTAAGTAAGATTGGCCTGACTATTTTTTCAGCTACTTGTGGAGCCGTTTGGTTTCGTATAGCTAGCTGTAGAATTACCAAAAATATTGTTTTTTTTGTGAGAGAACCGGAAACTGCAGAAACTGTTGCAGTCAATAACTAGTGGAAGAGATTTGAATTGCCTATTCCTGGCCAAATAATCCGAGCTCAATAGTGTTTTTTAAGAAAATGAATACACGTACGAACAAAGTCAATAAAATATGATACTCTGGTTTTGAGAGCCTTCCTAATTTTTCGGCTGCACAGGAAAATAAAAACAAAAATTGTTCGGATCCAACCGATTCCCCAATAAGGACGAAAATACATATCTGACAATTACAGACCCATTGCTTTGCTATCTATACTTTCAAAGGTAAAAGATAAAAACAATTAACACCTAGATTGAAGCTAAAATATTTTCTCACACCAGCCGAGCTTCTACTTCCCAAGTACTATCAAGTTTTGAAAATTTTTCTCAGCCGCGAAATATACACTTAATTTACTAGACTCTATCTAAAGACGTGCAATCCTCCTTACAGACGATTCTTCAGTTACTTCAAAGCCGCAGCTTTTGATATAGTGAATACTTGTAGGAGATCTATCTCTTT
The DNA here is from genome assembly GCA_949824845.1 of Rhingia rostrata. NCBI lineage: Eukaryota > Metazoa > Arthropoda > Insecta > Diptera > Syrphidae > Rhingia > Rhingia rostrata. The sequence goes on along the minus strand of OX463758.1, from coordinate 89,515,308 downwards.
ATTACATATTCTATAACGGTAGATGTTAAAAGGAGCTTAGAGGAATCATCTCTAGACTCGTTTCACATTATTTCCATCTGACAAAGTCAGGAACAAAGCCATGGCAAAATTTTTCTTTTTGTTACAGAAAAAGAAAACAATTCCAGAAGAAGAATTTTCACTAATATAATATAACCAACAACAAGTCCAAGGCATAGCCAAGAATCATTTAGACACATAATCTCAGGGCGGTCCTTAAGCCTTTTAGGTTTGTCTCACATGAGAATTGTTTTAAAAAACAATTTAAGGCGACGCTGTCGAAGATTGTTGGTGACATGCAACTCGTATAGTTTTTTGAGTGTTTTAATGCTTTTCCATTCGGAATGGTTATCATGAAGGTATGCAATTGATAAGATTGGGTCTCACAAACGCGCACCGAGTAGATCCATTGCATGATTTTTGACAGAAGTACTTTCTACAGGTTACGCAATAAGGCCATTTAAAAAAGCTTTCGGGGCGAGTTTTCATTAAGCGCGTTGAGCAAACATTTTTTTTAATTTTTTTCTATCCGTAAATGGCCTACAAAATACAAATAAAATATTTAAACAAAATATTTATGTGGAAAAAAATTGTTTGTTTATATTTTTTATTTTTTATGTTTTTTTAGTTAGGACTACTATCTATTTCGGAATTCACAATACACAAATACAACTGCTTTCAGCAACTCCGAAAAAGGATCTATATCACTCACCCAATAGTTTTTAACTAGCCAATCCGCAAAATTGTGTGATTAATTGTAATGCCCTCTTTACTACACGCCACTGGGATGGTGAAAAATTAAATCAATCCAAACTTTAAAAAGTTGACATTATTTCGTTTTTAAAAGGAGGCCCCCCCTTTCCATATACAAACTTTGCATACATCCAATTTCACACCCAGCCCAAATCCAACAGTGAGTCCAAGCGGGAGTGTTCATATTTAAAATACATCCGAATGCAAGTTTGCGCGTATGCCAAGTTTAAATATTTGAGGAGGGGTATTCTGTCCATTTGCAACCCCCCTGCTTGGGTTCACTAGTGGAGTGTTCATATTTAAAATACATCCGAATGCAAGTTTGCGCGTATGCCAAGTTTAAATATTTGAGGAGGGGTATTCTGTCCATTTGCAACCCCCCTGCTTGGGTTCACTAGTGGAGTGTTCATATTTAAAATACATCCGAATGCAAGTTTGCGCGTATGCCAAGTTTAAATATTTGAGGAGGGGTATTCTGTCCATTTGCAACCCCCCTGCTTGGGTTCACTAGTGGATTTGGGATGCGTGCGAGTTTGAATGCATGGCAACGGAATCGGCTGGCATCAGAAATCACTTACCACAAGCTTTTTATAAAGTGAATTGGTACCATTTGTAGCTATTTTTGGGTTAAAATTTAAAAGTTCAAAAATAAAAATAAAAAATGGAAAAAATGATTTCCTTATAATTTTTTTTTCTGTACAGAACATTTTGGAATAATCCATTTTAAATAATAAAAATATTAACTACTTTAAGCGCACTAAGCTTAATGGAAACCTGAGCCAATTTTTCTCTCCAGCACTAAATATTTTTTTTCTCTCAGAAAGTAAAGTCCCGATTTAAAGTTGGACGATGTTTAAAAATGGGTGTTTTTTAGTTGTAAAAATAATTAAAAAAAAAAAAAAACTTAATTTATAGGTACTCAGCCGAAAAGATGAGGTTTTTGAAGCGAATTGTATTATTTTTGATAGATTTTGTGATTTAGAGCGAAGAGATTGTTACCATCGGCATTTAAGTCAGGGTAGCTCCCTTAGTAGACTAAAACATTTTCCTGTCATAGAAAAGTATCATTATTCCTGACAATATAAGCTATAACATCTAATAGATGGCTTCACTGCCACGCAAGGCATGCCACAACTTTTATGTGTGGCATACGAACGTAGATCTCCCTTGCTGTTGTATTTTATTAGGCAACTTGTACCAGCCCTTATATATACACATTTGATTTACGATTTTTAAAACCCATAATAAGGATATCAGCTATTACTAACCCACGATCCAAAGTTTCATATAAATTCACAAAAATCCTGTAGGCTTTTTTTTTTAAATGATTCCTTTTCAAAAATAGACTTACCTTACAGTCCTTGCATTGGTGTATCAGCGAGTATATTTGCCGACAATCGTAGCGAAATAAAATTTCAGCTAATTCACATGTGATGCGCGTGGCCAATATGTCCAAATCCAAAATATCCGTTAAAATTCGAACACATTGTGGACCACCGCCCAGTGTTGCATTTAGGGCGATCGTATGCAGGGCACTAATGACGGTACGCTCACAGCAATGCTTCAATCGTAGCGTGCGTAATTTGTTAGCTAAATCACTTCGAGAATTTTTACATAATTGTGTAGGACTAGAGTCATCATTATCGCCCAAATAATCAAGGCACTGTTGTTGTTGTTGGTTTTGGTTGTATTGGTTGCTGTTATCGTTTATTAATTTTTTATTTATATTATTATTAGTATTAACAGTATTTATATTATTTAAGTTAGTTTTAACAATTGTATTATAGTTATTTATATTATTATAGTTATACTGATGATCTTGAGTCGACGATGACAGCGAATCGCCTGGCTTGTCATACTGCTGCTGTTGCTGTTGCTGTTTTTGTTGTTGTTGGTGGTGATTCGATTGAGTTTCCACAGTTTTGTCGGCTACCATTTTATTGGCATTTATTGAGGCTGTTGATACGGTAGTAGTTGTCCGCTCTACTACTTCAGGCGGCTTTATCGTCATTACTTGCGAAGAATCGTAGACGGAGACGCCTTTTGGGGCAGCTACGTTACTCGGTGCTATCGTTGTCGTCTTCACAGTTGCCGACGCTGTATTCGATCCACCGATTTCTCTTCGCACTTTCGACATTATATTATTAACTGGATTAAAATTATTGTTATTATTCATATTTATTAAATAATTATTATCCATATTATGTAATTTGTTATTATTAGATTTAGTATTACTATTATGATTATTATTATTATTTTCTAAACGTAATTGTTCGCAAGATTTTGGACACGTTGGCGGGCCAGGACCTTCCTCTACCCATGCCACGGGCAGTGAGCCAGCCGTGCACTGACCCTGAAAATATAAAAGAGAAGAGATTTTGAAAAAAAAATTCAACAATAAGCAAGGTTTACATGCACATTTTGAATTGACTGATATTTAAAGCTTTAAATGTTATAAAGAACAGTTTGCCTAAGTTTTTTACTTCATTTAAAATTTAGTATAAAAACGTCTGAGAGTTTTTCGTAAGATTTGAGAAATTTTCTTATGGAGAAATGGAGAGAAATTCAGTTTTATAAATTTTTTTCAAAAGCACTTTTTATCGAACTGATTACATTCAAATGCACAATTTTTTATTTTTTGGTACGGTGTTAGGAAAACTATGATCCGACTGCGTCAAGTGTTTGACAAACGTTCGAATTCAAAAAATAGTTTACTTTCGGCAACTCGTTCATCAAATAAAACTGCACCCGACTTTTTTATGGAGATATAAAAAAAGCTTAAGTGTATGTTTATAAGCCTCATATTATTAGAACAGAAGACCTCTTACAAAACACTGCTTTTTTATTAAATATTTCATTTAAGAGAAATGTAAAATTTTCATGAAAAAGTTCTAACCATCTTAATCGTTTCATTTTGATAAAAATGTTTATTTTTCTCGACACTAGAAAAATTATTGTAAGGGCGTGATAAAATTACGCACACAGTATCTTTCTCATGAAATAAATTGCTGTTTCTCAAAACCTAATTTATGTAAATTGTGTAATTAAGAGATCGGGGTAAAAAAAAACATTGTTTTGTAAGTGATTACTTCTAAATAAAATTAATTTAGGGATTAGATTAGGCTTACAGAATGCAAAAAACTTTTTTTTTATTTCCTTATATATTAATACATTTTTTAATTTTAATATATTTTAGCAAAATGTACGTCAATTTTTTTTTTCTTCTTTTACTTTAATACAGTATGTAGGTTAGATTAGGTTGTATTGGATGCACGCAATGCGCGTGCATACTTAGACCATAAAGGTCCATTGTGGTACCATGAGGATTTGTCGAATATATTCGTTCGCCTAATTGAACCAATCAGAGCTAACTATGTAGTGTAGAAGGTTTAGATTGTCGAAGAAGTAGTCTCCCAAATGAAGCTTTATTTTTTCTGAGATAACATGACAAGGGCATACAATGTTAGTTACTTTCCTCCTCCTCTTCACCCAAACAGCTTCCACAGAAATCATTGCTAAAGAGGACAAGTATATTTACTATAATCTCAGAGGACATCATCCTGCAAGGACACTGATTCTGGTACTACTGTTTGATTTGTTCAGCATTGTCAAGCTAATGGATCGCTTCTGCTTAAAGTTTGGTCAGAGTTGCCTGGATATTTATGAAGTTGTGTCGTTTATTCATCTGCGGTTTGCTTTCTTGATCGCATCCAGTTTGATCTTTGATTCTCATGTGGCGAGGGGCATTCCTAACTTATATACTGGTGGTAGAATATCAAGGGTAGTGCTATGTTTGGCAAGCTCATCTGCATTGCAATTCCCTGGAATGTCTTTGTGGCCCGGCACCCAAAAGAGGTAAATGCTGAAATGCTCTGCCATCTCGTTAAAAGATAGTCGGCATTCATGGGCTGATTTCAAATTGAACGAAATGGCTTCCACAGATTTTATTGCCGCTGTAGCTGAAGATGTTAATATGCTTCGTGTATATAAAATTCCTCTTCAAACAGGACAAGGCTTCTTTGATTGTCATTATTTCCGCCTGGAAAACGCTACAATGATCAAACAGGCGAAACAATATGCTTAGGTTAAGCAGTTTGCAAGCTATAGAAAATAATGGTGAAATATATTAAATAAATAAATTATTTCGAGTTGTGTCGGACCTTTTATATTAAGTTTGATATTCATTTTTTTTAGTCTTGGCTAAGAACAGTAACAAGCGAAATTGATAAATTTTTAGACAAAAGGTGTCTTAAAATAAATTCTATAATTAGTGGACCGAGTAAACAAAATTTAGTTATCTATTGGAAAATGTTTATTATTTATTAAAATACCAATTTAAGAATTTATTTCAATATCATCCAAATGTAAGCACTCATTTAGTCGAGGAGTAGAATCTCTTATGATGGATCGGTAGGTTAACTCCGTGATGGCTGCCATTTTCTTTTTAATGCAATAGGAATGTTGGTTTATTAGCATAAACTTCAGATCTGAGATAACCCCACAGTAAAAAGTACATAGAGGTTACAACAGGACTTAAAGGCCAATTATGTCACTTCTGTTGGAGATCAATTTGAAAGGGAAAACTTCACGACACAAAAGTATTGGAAATGTTCTTTGGTTATAACCAAATATTTGTTGCATTTCAGATACCAACAAATCTAGAAAGCGCTTTGAATAAAATATAACTGCTTGTTTCCTTTAATCTTCAAAAAAGTAAGGGCCGATAATTTCTCGCGCGAACACCGCAACACATACAGTCGCTTTAGGCGATTAATTGGGTTTCAGATGCTTGCATTTGAGATGGGTATCCATTTTGATGAAAATGAACTTCAAAGAAAAGGTGTTTATAAACGATGAAAAGTGTTTAATTGCCTGATTTACAAAGTCAAGCCTCTAACTACCATCCTGATCCTGGAGCTTTAATTATTGCACCTTATGAATTTTATATGGGCACAGCCTTAGGACTGTGTGCAAAATTCGGTGTTCTGATTCGTGATTGGCACGTGTATACTGATTAACATTCTGCACATTTTCTACCATTCTCGGATTTTTGGCCACCCGGATTTTGGTTTTTCCCCCGTTCTCTCCAAAGTTTTCGACATATTTTGGAATGAGAGGTGTTTTTGTGAAACTCTCACACTCACAAGGCATATTTAACTCCTGAGAGTTTAAGATGCAGAATTACTAATTGTATTATAGATAATTTTATATTTTTCGAGTTGTAAATGTATTTCAGGCAGTTTTATGGTTTGATTTTCATTAGCTCACATCAACACATATTTCTTATATTATGTAGGCTCGTTAGTACCCAGGGCCCAGCTTTTTCTCACAACCATTCATGTGTGCGTGTGTACTTCTTTGCACGATGGCGGGACCTCCTGCTTATGCCGACTCCGAACGGCAAGATTGAGATAAGCTTTTCATGACAATTGATACTACTCGGATGATTTGTCAGATCATCACGAGAGGAGGGCCAGTGAAAAATCATTTATAGGTGTTGCTACGGCTGGGAATCGAACCCAGACCATCGCGCCACTGAGCCCCCAATCTTGTAGTATGTAGTTTTCTTATAATTTCTTAACTTTCATGATAAAAACTTTTTTAGACGTTTTCATCATTAAAATAAAAGATCTATCAAAAAAATTTTTCGATTTTTAGGCTTATGATTGACAAACGCTTGGAGCCTTTCGGATTCGTTGCCTTCACGCAGTAAGCTATGTATAACAGAAGTCCATGATAACAATACCCCATCAACCCTTACTTAAAAAAAAACAATGAAATCATGACCCCGAACCCAACTTTTAAAATCAATACAAGTGCCATTTGTCAATGTAACCACAGACCACAATCCACAGCCGGCGCTTTTGGGACTTTATATAAAGTAACCGAGTGCGACACAAAAGTTTAGTATTTTCCAATTACTACTATCGTTTTCTCGTGTTGCCTTCATATCCTTTTTGTAGAGATTAAATCTTCCCGATTGCATTGTGCTGTGTCCGTTCCTGCTTGTTGGTCTCAAAGTTTGCTATGGATTGACCTGCCTCCGTATCAGGTGAGCAACTCGAGAGTTTTATATAAGCAATGTTATATCGATATGTGTGATGTATTGCAGGAGACTAACTGAAAGTCCATTTTGATGTGTTTACCCTTTTGCGCTGTCCAGGCGTAGCTATGGTTATATAATATACATTTAATTAATGTTTGAAATTTTTCTTGACCTCTTCACTGGTTTATTTATTTTTTAATTAGTACTTTTCCTCTCTTCCACTCTCCTTCGTTGGAAAAGTTGTGTACAGGGTAGATGGAATACCATACTTTCGAAGGATATTACAAACGGTCAGACCACATAAATGAGATTTTTGTTTCATTTACCTAGCTTGCAGATTTATTTTATATATATATTTTTTTTTGTTTTACTAGAAAAATTTGTCTTGGTCAGCACATAGCATTTGAGTGTATTCAAATATTTACACACATTCGTGAGAGGGTATCCACATCTATTTGGTTTTGCCCTTGATGAATATGTTTTTGAAAAAAAAACAAAATTTCAAGAGGATATGAATGGTTTAAAAAAAAACATTTAATTTCGACGTAAAGGGTAGAAATACGAATAAAACCATATTCAGTAAATAATACAATAACAATGTTGGGTATGGTTAAAGACTTTGTCAGAGATTCGTCTGTGCACTTATATCAGATTTGATCCGTTGTGAAGTTTTGATATTAAGTAGATTTTGGTGGTTTCCCGGTCTGCATAAATGTCAAGAATTATTGAGTGTTTGCTGTTTACTGGTTATAAACTAACAGACTTGTACCGTGATGATGATGAGGTGATTTTGTTCGAACATTTGAAATACAAGCAAAGCAAAGACAAACTGTTTTGGCACCATACTCATAGGGGTATTTTTTTAATTTGGATTTATCTAGATATACCTTAAAGTATATGGATCGGCTCAGAATCGATAGCTGAGTTGATTTAGCCATATCTATCCGTCTGTCCTTAGGTACGTCACCATATAAATTTTGAGCTAGAATGATGAAATTTGGTACACGTGCTCGTTGTTGCTCCTAGCAGAACAAGTATTAAATATTCGAAAAATATTTGGATGCAAAATTATTGGCTATGATAATATAAACATTTTGTCAATATATCATTTGAACCACTTTTTGGAGGCGTTTTCCTACATAAAACCATTTGTATACCCTACCCCATGTGCAGGACAAAAGCTTTTATTTTTGACCGAACCATAAAATATTTTGAACTGTCTTAACAATATGTTGTGACAATTTCCTTTTCATTATTTCCTTGCCATAAATCCCACATTTTGGGGATATTTATTTTAAGTATAGGATGGAATAGGGTATTAAACGACCCGCACAGTGAAACGATTATCTAAGTTTCTGGTTAAATTGAAATTCGAAAGAAGATTTTTAAAATATTTATGTGTTGTTGGCTATTTTTTTTTGTAAGGGAGGATTATATTAGAACGGCTTGACATCGGTCTTATAAATTCATTATACATAAAGAAGATTTCAAGAAGATTTCAAGAACACATTCTCTTCTGTTCTCAAACACTATTTGCCTGAAGAACCATTAGGTACTCGTAGAGTAAGGCCATTTTGACCGGCGCGGCGGCGCGGTGAACTCAAAAACAATTACAAATTGTTGGTGAAACGTTCTCGTTAGTACTAAGGACTTTGCATTTTTTTTCACAACCATGGCAGGACCTCTTGCTTTATGTAGAATCCATTGAGAAAGGCTTTTCTTGACAGCTAAAGCTACAGAATTCATTAAGATCGTAGGGTGGGCTGCATCATTAGATCATACTTCTCTAAAAATGTTCAAAGCTGTCATCAGTAACTGCTATCAGGGAATATTGAATAGCTTTCATGTGCTCGAATTGGATTACAGTAAACATGTAAACGCATACAGATCAAGTCCCACATCACACATACGATAACGGATAATTTCAAAAAGTGGTGATATCGACTTGACTACACGAATGTCTTATTTTGCCCTTGTCGATTTCTTCCTTTCTTCAACAAAAAGGTGTACCTTGATGCTTAAAATCAACATTTAAAATAACATTTCTGAAGAACACAAAGCCGGGGTTGTGTTCTGAGAAATGTGCTTAAAAGAGCACGACTTTGCGTAAAAGGCGGTCATTTGACTGAAATCATGTTGCATACATTATTTCTATTTAAATACATTTGTTCAATAAAACTCAAATGGGGATTTGCAACAGCTAATTATTGAAAATTAGGTTTCACTTAATGCTTTAAAGTCTTTCTCTTGACCAAATAAACATTTCCAAAAGTTGAATCCCTTCTTCCAATACTAAAGGGGAGACTCATTAAACAAATTCAATCAAATTCTCTTCTAAATATTTGAATTTCGCGCCAATTATGTTGCCAACGAAAAAAAAAAAAACAATGTGATAGCTGACAGTTCGAGGATGGTATACGAAAGAACAACGCAATTTCATTGTCGAGCAATAATTTAAAAATAATTTGGTTTGTCAGCTAAAGTCCGCTATGTTTGGTATAAAATATTGCCGTCAACAAACTGTAAGAAAAATTGAAAAATTTAGGAAGACTGCATTTTTCTATGATACTATGGGAGCCCAGGAACATCAGTTCTGCAGCTTAGTCAAGAATTGGGCATATCAAGAGCTCTCTACAGCCAATTCTCACGAAATAAACTTCATGCTTACAAGTTTCAATTAACTCAAGAACTGAAGACTTCGTTTACCATCAAAATTGTAGTATTTGGATTTCAGAAATCTTTCGAGTGATTTTTGAGAAACAAATGCATCAATAATGCGTGACTGTTTGGCTGGAGGCAATTAAAAAAATGTTCTTCATTATCGTAACATGTAACTAACATGTGGTTTCCACGAGGCGGTGCCAAATGCTATACAGCCAGAGAAATAATTCAACTACAGCAGTTTATTTGTGTCCAGTTATGGCTAACATTAAACAACTTCATTGGAACACAAGTCACGATGAAATTGATATTTTACCTCCATAGCTGCTTATAGGAATCATTGGAAAATTCTGTTGCATTTTTGGGTGGAATGGCAAACATTTTTGCAGAAAAATTCTTGATCACTTTCATCAAAAATAAAAATATTTCTGGATAATCTTGTTTCAAAATTTAAGCTAAATTTCAATGATATCTATAACTGGAACCTAATCGTGTAATCTGGCGTTTTTGCGATCAGAAATTGGCCATCCAGACCTTGCGATTTAAGTAATTGGATTGTTTTGTTTGGGGCTTCTTAAAGTCGATATTAAAAATTGATTTATGTCATATAGTTGGCTTTAAATATTTATATGTAAAATTCACAAAGAAAATATGAAAATCATATTCGAATCCTGAATTATATAATTTGTGTTTGAACAATTTTTTTTTCTTAAAACCCAAAAAGATTGGAAACGTCTAATAGCGACTTTCCTATTCAACACAACTTTCATCATTGTAAATATTTTTTTTAATTCTTGTTAATTAATGCATCTAGAGTCCTCGAAACTTATGGAGGCAAGTGATTGGGATCTGAATATCAGTTGTCAATGATTATGCTGTTTTAATTATATCTCGTTTTTCCTTCGGAGTATATGGACACCATGTCAAGACTGATGTAATCTCCTGCATTCAACAAATAATTGAGACATCTCCTGAGGAAAAGGAAACCACCACTAAAATGAATAAAATTTCCGGTCATGAATATAATAATATTGCGCATTGCTCCTTTTCCAGATGTGCTAGCTGCAAGATATACATTAATTTAAGTCGTTTTTTTTCTTCTTTCAATTACCACTATGTATCCTGCGAGCAAACGCAAATTAACAGCACCAGGTACAAACAAAATTGCAATGAAATGACGTGACATGGAAAGTTATTTAAACTCAATGTCAATGTAGACAGAATAATATTGACACTCTTCTCCCACTTGGAGGCGCACCTAATGTTTCATTGGCTTAAGAATCGTCATTTTGACGCCAGAGTGGGCTCCATGCACTTTGTGTTGCTGTTTAATTTTTTTTTGTATGTGCACAGTTTTCTTAATTTTCCCCGGGGGTGCTGTCAACAAGTCGTCTTTGTCATCATTCTGTCAATGCACATACATACACGTATGTAGTTTGTAAGATTGAGAGACACCTACTTGGGTGTTGTTTTATGACTTACGATTTTGAAATCTCTCAAGTACAAAAAAGGGTGGCAGACGTTTTGATACGTTTTGAAAAATGTTGTTTATTGCTTGTCCTTCTCTCTGTACGCCTTAGGCTGCGTTTTATCGTACTCTATTAGGTTTGCTTATGTATTGTTCGTTTTGATGTTGGAACACATTCAGAGTAATTGTTTTTAATTCACCCGTCATTAAATGGTTGTGATGGAGTTTTATGCAGACAAATAGTTTTTTGATACTGTTTGAGAATTTAAATTACTTAACTTGAATTCTACAGTTTTTTAAGCTGGCTTATTGAGAAAAGGAAAATTATTAGCAACAAACATTTTGTATTTGCAAATTGCTTTCACTTGTCATAAACCGATAGTTTTTTTTTGTGGAAATACGCTACTGCCCAAATCTACCTAGAAGCTATAATATCCAAATTTTGAGTAAATTTTGCATAGTAGAACATGTGATGTGACATCGTTAATGGTCTAAGAGAGGTATCTCTGCATGGATTATCCAAGTATTGAAAATCCATACACCACACTAATAAATATGTAGCTTAAGAAAAGCTATCAGTATCAGACCTGTATTAAAGAATGGAAGTCCTTATGCTGCCAATTTGATTAGCACAGCCATGTGCGAAACTCAATCGAAAGCCTTGGAAAGCATTGTTTCTTCATATTTTCCCATCGCAGATGTCCATAAATGGATTATAAATCAGATCTACAGTTGAGCGTGTTTTTCGGAGCCCATGTTGCCACGACGCTGTTTAATCCATTAAATTCCAGGTAATCATCAATTTCGATATCATTTTTGTATTCTATTACCCATAAAAGCACGGATTGTAAAGTAAATGGTCTGTAGTGTAGGGACACGTTATATCTTCTTCTTTTTTTTTTAAATTTAAGATGATAATACCTTTACTTTTATTTACTGAATTTTATTATCTGCTTAAAAAAAGGTAACGGATTTTAAAGTGCATCAACTATTATTTGCTAAAAAAAGAGCCATCATAAGCAAGGATAAGACGTTTTGTAATGAGCTTTGATCAATGTGACCTTGCAATTGCACTTCAAATAGATAAATTCTAAAACCCCTATCCGCATTACTAAATACGATTATCGTAAGCTAATATTGTCGTTACCATTAGGGAACATGTTTCAAAGTCCATCAAAACGATTACAGTACATACATCCATGACTATAATAAAAACTAATTAAATTTCCTAATTTAATAAACAAAAACACTAAAACTATACATATTGCCCAGTAAAATATTTTGTCTCAATAGTATGTAAAATTTGAATGGAAATTAAACATCTTTTGAGGTTGAGTGGGTATTTTGTAAATATGTGTACATCTGGGTCTAAAAATGAAATAAATGTGTGTGCATGTACATAGTAAGACGGAATGTGTTCTACTGCCATACCCAAGGTACCGACCACCCTTTAATATGCACGATGCACATTCAAAGAACCCATTCAGCTTTCGAGAGGTATTTGTAAAAAAAAAGGACTTCTAAAAAAAAAGAAAAATCAAAAGAAGTCATTGAGAGGGTAATGTTTATTCCTTTACGCCCATGATAGTCCACCCTCTTTAGTCAAACGGTGTCCTAATGAGCGTCCTTCTCTAGATTTTGCTGTCTCCCCCTTCCATATCATTAAGGTTAATAGATACTTGGTAGCACTTGAGCCTCGCGGCAGAGATGACTTTTAAAAGAGACCACCTAAGAATTCAATAACCACCATCAAGTGCAAATAATACTGAATTATGGTGAAGTGGACAAATCTGAGGGGGGTTACTCCTCCAAATGAAATTAAACGAGCATTTGATTTTTTTATGAGTGTCCATGAAGGAAGATTTCTTTTGTGACATTTCAAAACTATTTTAAAATGTATCTAGCTATCTTGCAGGTTCGTACCTGTTCATGTGTGACATTTTAAGTTGAGGACTCTTTCCGTCTGCCTGTCACGGCGAAAGTACTACATTTCGTTACATGACAGTGCTACACGAGTACTACACATAGCTGGGGAAAGTTTTATTTTATAAAATATGTATAGGCACATATATGTATATTTTTTGTGGATATATACATACAGGGTTTTCGAGTATTGTATGTTGGTATGATAAATGTACTAAAATATTTATGCTCACATATAGAGAAGGGAATAGATTTGGAATGCAAGGGCGACATAGTACAAACATTTTCCTAGCAAGTGAAGGAAATACATGGAGAAGTGATAGAAGGTCACGCTTTGCGGAATCTGTATTTCGGCTTTGAAATGTGTGTACGTACGAGTTCTTAAATTGTCCATTTAACATTAAGTGCTGTCGAGACACACTTAGTCAAGTTCGATCGTTTTGAGAAGGGCTGTTTGGGAAAACGATTGTTCAACTGTTGCTAAGAGTTATTGCATGTGTTGATTAATGAGAAAACTAATGGGACACTTGATTGCTTCGATGCCGGAGTAAGTTGAACGATTTTGATAGTTCTGACATTCGTATTATCTTTAGACAGGATGTTATATTATCAACTTAACGGTCTACAATAAAAATGATACAATCAGTCATTAATACTTAGTTATATCATGTTTCATGGTTTATTCAGTCTAGTCACAAACATTGAACAACACAATGAGTTGACCAAAAAAACTATTCCGCAGGATAGAAAGTAGACATAATGTAGGTTTCCTAAAACTAACTTTAGTTTCTTCTTTTTATTTGAGAAATAACATTTTCTGTTATCATTGCTTTTTTTAGTTGAAGAAGAACGAAACAGACAACTTTTCGATTGTACATATTTTATTGTTGTCTATTTTATCACGACTTATAGATACATTTTATACAATAATGCTTTGTTTGTTTCTAATAGTGTATCATGGATGGAATCGAAATTGACAAAAAGTGATTCTTTTATGCGAGTTTTTTGTTCATCAGGCTCTTTAGGATCCAAGTCACAGCTTTTTTTCACAACCACTGTGTTGACGGATGTTGATTTGAGATTGAATGAATTGTCAGAGTTACAAGAAATACGAAACCGACATACAACCGGTTTACATATTGAAATACAGAATATAAGAATGTTGTCCTGTTGTCCTTTTAGAACCACATGTCGTTGGATGCTTTCGATACTAGCTTACATTACATTAAGACAGAGCAAAATTAGCCAAGTCGCTACCGATAAGATTGCGCTCTAAACGTTAACGGAACTGATAAGAACAACCAGTTAAGGACAGTTGAGGATAACATTTTAATGTCTTTGATGGCACTGTTAATAGTTGTTTTTGTTTTGAAGTAGTCTTCAGCAATAAGAATTTATGTAAATATATTTAAAGATATTTTTTCATAGAATTTTTAAAATAAATTTAAAATTTAAAATTTTTAAATAACTTCATTCTGTAACCCTAGTTCAAATAATGAAATCGAGAAATGTCAAATGAAATGCAGAAAAAAACTTGACTTTTAGGTATGGTTCACATTCAACATCGGCCCTTATAATTTAACCACCCTTTCAAATAATTGAAATACATTTATTTAAAACAGCATTTCAGTGAGCGATGGAAGAACATTTCTGTCCTCCCTTGATGGAGTGAAAGGGTCAGCTTCAGGAGCCATATAGAGCAACTTAAATCTGAGTCTAAGAATAAATTATTTGGAAATAACCAATCATTTTTATATGTATCTTCTTTATTTCAAATTTTGTATTATAACTTCTTTATTAAATAATAATAAATTCTATCAATTTAAATTGTATAATTTCTCTTTAAAAACTTTTATTTAATTGAATTATCGTATATTATTTCATCTCAACTTAGCCTCAACTTAAAACAGGAGGTCCCGCCATCGTGCTAAGAAGTAGACACGCACACATGAATATTTGTGAGAAGAAAGATATGCCCTGGGTACTAACGAGCCTGTTGCTCCATAAATTTATTTATTTTATTTTTTAAAACCTAATCTAAGCTAAACCTAATCTCATTAAGAAATCAAAAGATGTGTTTAGTATAATAAAAATTAAAACACTGTCCCTTAGCTTTTAAATGACTGTTTAAAATCACATCAAGGCTTGCTTTATTAGATTGGATGAAGCACTTTTGGGAATCAAATAAACAGTTACGTAATAAAATCCCATTTTGCAATATCCTACATCGATTTTGTATAAACATGCAACAAAGTCAAGTCGCGAATCACCCTCAAGAAAAATAAAAATATGCATAAAGATACTTTCGATTTCTGTGCGCATTTAACTTGACTATGACACTATAACACAAAAAACCCTTACAGTCAATATTTATTTGTTTGAATACAAAAATCCCTTACATATAAAACTTAACACTTTATACAAAGTGGCACAGCATTCTGATTTACATACACAATCAGAACAGTGTCTCAACTGTCAACTATCCAACTAAAGCTTCTTCAAAGAAGTCTCCCAAGGAGTTATCACATGATTGCTTACAAAATTACAAAACTAAATCAATTCGATTCCTGTTTGGTAGCAAGGGTTGTCCGTCCATATAACCATATAGTTATGGTATAACCAGATTTGGAATCCCAATAGAGACGAGACACCTTATGCGGACCGGAGGTAGATACCACTCACCAGCCCACCCCTGTCAACTGAACTAACACAATTCTATCACTCTTCTCCGAACTATCGAAATGGAATCCCATTGTAACTCATACCCCATACGAGACAAAACAAATGCGAAAATTCTCAATATGCATCACCATTTGGCAGCAACCACACCCCGAATTCGAAAACTTGCAGTATACTTGGACCATGTGGATAGGGTGATGGTGATTGTTTTCCTCAGTAATTACCTCATAAAAGTGAAAATAGTCGAAAGACTCTGTCTTTGTCTCAGCATCTTCAGAGCTTTAGGGTTTCGGGATGACTACGACGTAGTTTTCTATGTGTGCATAGACGTATATACTCATTGGAAATTATGGTCGAATGGTCGAATGGTTTAACTAAGAAATCTATCCTACCCCCAGGACCTGGACTGTCTGGAAGATGGTGTTGCTGGCATTCACACTATATACTATGTGAGAGCTTAGTGTCGGTCTTTAACGGTTGGGTTGTTAAGCTTCGGACACAGACACAAAAAGTCATTTAAAATGCATTCAAGTCAGGAGTTCTATGTGTGATAATAATGACTCCGATTTTATTGGAAAATTACTTGGCACAGAGATAATATTATTTTTTATTGCTGCTCATCGCTTCGTGTTTTGAAAATAAATTGCTGGCTTTTAATTTAATGTAAAATATTATTATTTGCTTAAATTTTGTTTTTATTATATTATAGTGCTGTAATAATTGCTAAACTTTGTTGTATTGAAGAAGTGGTGCCATCATAAAGCGGCCATAATTAATGAATGATGGTGACGTTTACTTGGACAACGCCCAGTTGTTGCAACATTGACTATACATCAATTATGCCTATTTTACATCCAAGTGGTAACCAACGAATACTGGGCTCATCCAACCGGATTTGACTTGCTAAACTTATAAGTGCGAATGTTGATAATAAGACGAAAAGCAGCAACACTATATCAAAGCTTGATAAGAATGACTGGTACGGAATATCCTCCTCAGGTGAACTTGTGCTTAGGGCCAACCCAAAAACAGCTTGTTACGAATATGAATAATGTAAAGGGGACTATAAAGTTTGTGTGTGTATCGGGGATGTGACAACAATGAACAGGAGAATTTCAGCCGAACAACTAGTGGGAGCTCGAAGCTGATAAAAAGCATATATTACTGCCATGCAGAATATACGATGGGATTGGCCGCTCAAAATTGAATGAAAAAAATTGACATCTGCTACGGAACGTCTTATAGTGAGCAGAAAGATGCATTATTCGAATTTGGATGTGTAATAAGTGCCAGACTTTAGCAGAAGTCAAATTTTTTCAATACATTAGCGAGCGCAATGTAACAATCCGCATCAAGACCAAATTCACCGACAGAAGCCTTATGAGCTCACTCTTCTACAGAGGAAGAAGTTTAATAAGGGAAAGACTTTTGCTTCTAAGCGCTCCTTGACGTAATTTTTGAGCGACTAGCATGGACTCGGACTATTACCTTGTTGCAGCTAAGTTAACACCAATCAGAGTTCTCCATATTTCTAAAACATAACACCATTAAGCTAGATTGCTGTTACAGGGTTGACCACAGAAAGAAAAAAATATCATCCCTGTAAAGTGCCAGGTTAATGTATGGGCCTGTACCTCCAGGCCAGAACCATATACAGAGCCATGTTTAGATTTGGTAATCGTCTGCGTTATGGAAACTTCCGGTACCAAAAAAATAATTAAGCCAAGGAGGCGTATAGACATGGAATCCTTTAACATTATTGTTTAGCGGTTTGTGAAACATTTCCGAGCAAAATACCAGAAACACAATATTCCATTAATCTGTGCAACTACTATCATACACCGACGATATTGACATCATTGGTCGGACTCAAAGAGATGTCGCGGCCAAAAGTAAATGAGGGCATTTAACACAAATGGATTGACACAACTTCACCAATGACAGCTACAACTTGGAGTTAGCAAAAGACTTTGTCTACCTCGGCTCCGATATAAGCTCTTACAACGAAATTTTTTAAACAAAAATATATTCTTACTAACTGCTGAATCTTCTGGCTTAGAAAGAAGTTTAATAATAAATTCTTCTTACGAACTACCGAAGAGGAAGATTTAACCGTGACAATTGTAAAGGTGAGTTTGTTGAGTCCGTGCCAGTAAAAAAAAAATGTATACTCCGTTTCTAAAGTGATTTTAAGTTTGCGTTCGACAACTATTGACAGATTTAGTTATTTTTAAATGAGATCAAATGAGATGAGAACAAAAAAATGGTAACTAACATGATTCTGGCACGCTAACCTTGTTTGTTGCTGTCTGATAGTTAGGTTTCTCGATCTAATGCCTTTGATTTTCTTGAGACTAAATCCATCCAAGAAGAAGTGGATGTTGTATCATGAGAAACATTTTCTATAATCGTTGGTATACTTCAATTCACTCACTCACTGTGACTCCAGAGAGTTAAGTGTGTCAGGCATCTTTAATACAGGAGATAATGCGCTTTACACGCTCGCATCCTTGCTTTTTATTGAGCTGCAACTATCACTTCATGTGACGTATTAACAAATTGAACATCAGAATTATGTTTGTCAGCAATGTTCCATGTATTATCTTGTAAAGGGAATGTATACCCAAAAAAAAAAACGGATCTTTGAATCTAGAATTATTGCTCCGCGTATCTGATATGCTTTGGTTGTTTCGGCCAGACAATTTTAAATTGGATTATTTATTTTGCATAAACAAACAATTACATAAAACTGGCCTACACCTTTTCAAAATCAATTTTTTTTTAATGGAACACAGCAGCTGGCCATGAAGAAGCAATCTGAATATTGCACAAAAATACATCTTTCGAGAAGTACGAAACTGACTTCTTACTCAAGTATTCTAAAAATTAACATGAAGCAGTAATCATTTTTTTTAAATTTCTTTTAATGCGCTTTCGTAACAAAATTAAATCTGTTTAATCTATTTTGTAAAAGTAGTAAGCCCTGCTCTAAAGTTGGATATTCCTGTACAATTTTAAAATATTTGCCTTATACGCTTTTAATAAATTACTTATAGTAAGAAGTGTTATACCAATGTCTCTTTCAACGTATGCACCGCATCTGTACTCAGATGACTGAATTGAAAAATTTCTAAAAGTTCCAACAACCACAGACTGACAAAACACAAACTGCCAGTTAAAATCCCTTTGTACGTACACTGATTGCCTTCTTAACAGCAGTCGCAATAAGTAAAATCTCAAGGTAACCACACATCTGATTTATAATTTATGTTCATCAGGGACTCATTTTTTCAACAGTCCATGGAGACGAGTTTTATGATGAGCTCTGAGTGAAACTAAAAATAAATTACTCCGCTACTGTTGAATACCATCATTGTGCTGATTTAAATGGAATTGAATTGAAGAAGTTAGTTTTTTTTTCTTTAAGGACTTGCATTTGGGATTGACTTGCCATTTCACCTGGATAAAGATTAGTAAAATTAAATTTGCAATGCCATATGTAGATGCTACTAAAATAACGTTTGTTTACGTCGATAAACGTAATAATTGTATATACGGGAATAAATAATATTCCTGTATAAATATTAAACAATTAAAAGAAAAGTCAATTCACAAGTAAATTTATCAGGAGATTGTTATTATTTATTTTACTAACAAATTGGAAATGTTAGTTTTCAATTTGATGTAAGAACGGTTACGATATTATGGTATATAAAATCGGATTTTAAATATATAACGGGTGGTTATATTATAAGGGCCGATGTTGAATTTAAACCACACATAAACGTCAATTTTTTTCTGCATTTAATTTGACATTTCTTAATTTCAGACTCGTTCAATTTTAACCATGGAAAGATACACAATCGAGCAACGCGTTAAAGTTATTCAGGCTTATTATGAAAATGGGCGTTCAAATCAAAATGCATATCGTGCACAATTTTTTTCCGTAAATTTAATCGTTCAAATGTGCATACAATCGGATAAATCGTGCAAAATTTTGAGGAAACCGGGTCTGTAGGAGATATGAAAACACCAGTGATTGCTCGGACCGCTCGTACTGCTGCAAATATTGCTGCTGTTCGCGATTGTGTGGCTTAAGAGCCATCCCCCTTAACTCGTCGTCGTCCCCAAAAATTGCACCACTCACGCTCGTCGTTGATGAACATTATGCATAAAGACTTGCATTTACACGCTTACAAGGTGCAATTGACTCAAGAACTAAAGCCTCTTGAGCATTTCAAGCGTCGTCAATGGTCAGAATGGTGGCAAGAAATGTCAACAGTGGATGATCAATTTTCGAAGAAAATCATCTTCAGTGATGAGGCACATTTTTACCCCAGTCGATTTGTCAATAAGCAGAATTGTTGCATTTGGGCGAATGATAATCCAAGAGTGATTGTCGAAAAACCAATGCAACCATAAAGAGTGTCTACGGCATCATCAGGCCGTATTTTTTCGAAAATGAGGCCGATATTTTGTTCCATGCGTAATTGACGCATACCAATATTATCATAATTAAAAGAAATGACAATAATTTCCTACATAAATTGTGCTTTAATCAAAATCAACATCGGCCCTTAAAATTTAACCAAAATTTAATTTGTAAAGGCAGAAATATGAGAAAGAGTTTGAGTCCTTTTTTGATATACACTCTTGCTCGACGGTATATTAATTTTGATACTTGCTATTTTTATTAAAATTATAACTTTTTGTTAAAAACAATATTTCGAACTAGGTGGGTAGCCAAGAGGCCACTTAAGCTTTTTCATCAATTATAGTTAAATACTGTGTTTTTGGGCCAACTGATTTTTCAACCTTATAGACCTTTTTAAGTAAACACCATTTAAGAAAATTTAAAACTAACCCGGCATAATAAAAAATCAATTTTGTAGCTTATTAAATAAAACATGCATGTGCATCGTGTAATAGGCTGATTGTTGCCATAGTTGCTTTTACGAGAGTTAACAAATTTCACTCCCTAAGATAAGCTAATGCTCTTTGGGATCATTAAAATTAATAATAGAAATCAATGCTGTTGAAACAATATTATAATTAAGAATATCGCGTACAAGCATGATGCAAGATGCTTAACGCCTAAAACTTAAGGTTTTCAGGCCTATTTGTTCATATCTATTACCAAACCTAGGCAATTCGTCAGGCGTAAATAATTTACCTTTGCCACGCTCTTTCTGATCTAAGTGCCTGTATTACATATGTCGAATCAAATATGATGGACATGTATTCCAACTTTGAAGTCTGAAGGCTATTCATCTAGCCAACTCCTTGCGATTTCGCTTTTTCGAAAACAAAAACAACTCCTTGCAATTTTGCTTTTTTGAAAACCAAAAATGTCATTTCAAATCTAAAAGCAATGAGCCTAAGAGCAGCAGAGAACCCACCTCGGATAAAACCATGTTCATTATTACCCCATTTATTATGAACAGAAGTTTATTATTGAAAATGCTTTAAGACAATTTGGGAATCGCAGAAAGCTTCGATATAGGTCGATAGTTTTCTACTCCATTTGTCTTAACCAGTTTTTATAGATTTATAAGAATATTTCCGTTCTTTTAAAAACTTGACAGGAAATAATGACTGGGTTTATATAATTTTTAGTGGACCGATAAAAGAGATAAACAATAATTAAATATTACAGCTGGTATACCATACCATAAAATTTAATTTCCTTAACGCGTTTGTTAAATTGTATTAAACTGACATTCAGTAACTCAGTACATACAAAAAGAAGCTTCACTTTTATCAGTGTCTCAAAAATACATCAAACCAACACAGCCAGTCCTTAAAGTTGGTAACAGGAAATATGACTAGGCAAATGCAAGATTTGAGGTTTTCTAAATTTGGCCTAAACACAAGATATCCCTCAAATCAAGTTTTTTTTATATGCTTATTAGTTTTATGAACGCCGTTCTTAAAAAAATCTATTTCACTAAAAAAGTTAAATGGAATTAGCCTTATAAATCAAATTCCAGCAAAAAACCTCCAGGAACAAATCCACGAAAATCGTGCATTTTCAATAAAACAAAAACGCAATGAGTAAAACAAAAAGACTAAATACACCAGGGGGCAATTCAGCTTCACTGGAAAATCCACCCTCTTATGATTGTGGGGAGAGCTATTTATTGCAATTTTGTAATGACGTTCTTCAAACAAGGCTGAACAAAGCCGAACTGATCTGCGAAAAGCTTCGTAAAGAGATTCTCGACCTTAAGGATGAAAACATAACCCTACAGAGTTCATTGAAATGAACAAATCGACATAATGAGAGACGGACAGAATTGTCATGTTTCGAGCTTTAGGTTTTATTAAAATAATGAGTTCACTTTTTAAAACTAAACTAATACTTGCTTTATTATGAGTAAGTATAAGTATGTATTAAGTGGTGACATGGTACATACTTCAGCTTCAGTTCCCATTTGTCAGATGAATGTCAAAATAAACTCTTGAAGCTTTTCAAGTACCTACACTTAAACAACATATACTATACACATACATCTAACAAACAATTGGGTGTTTTCCAATACTTTATTGAAGAACAAGCTACTGGTGAAAGTTCTATAGATATACTCCACTAATCTATTGTCAGGTGTTGAAGACAAATTTTCAGCCAACGGTTCTTAATGCATGTGAAGAAAGTTAACCTGCAAAATATCCATCGAACACCGTGAAGATACACACTACTGTTTTTCTTAAAGCAAGGGGTGAAAAATACCAATTTTACCCTCTCACTGTATGAATCCCGCCTTTTAAATCCTAGAATGGATCTCGATTTGACTAAGGTTTACGTCGATTTGCTTCTTCCGAAAAAAAGTTCTAATGGATGGGGAGTAAGGTATTTTAGGTTTTTCTAGAATGTGTTTCCGAGAAACGAACACACACAAAAAAATAATTTGCAAGTAAAAACGAAGAAATAAATATGTATTTATGCATACTTACATGTGTGTATGAGCACAGGTACATTAATATGGATTCACTATTTGTGTTTGGCTGTTGGGATTCATTTCAGCTGCAAACAGGAATAGCAAGCTAGGTATATTCTTATACGCATGATTCACAAAGTGTCATTTGCACACTTACATCTATTCACATGTATGACACAAAGTATGACAACAAGAAACGTTTCACTTTTTTCCTTCACTCCAGTGACAATGCCAACTACAATGATTGTAATGTATAAATGTCAGGAGACATCGAGGACAAATTTTGCGAACCATATACATTGATAACAAGTTCTGATGTGAATAAAAGAGAGGAATATTATTTATTACGTAATGCAGCATTGTCATTACGATTACAAAATCATTGTGCGATTATTGTTCCGTTAACACGTGTTGGTCTAGTTAAAAGTGGAATTATTTTCGAATAAAGTATCTGTATGTACAAGGTGAAGCAAAAGTAATGTCATTTTTGAATTGACTGCCATTTTGCTAAATATGAAAAAAATGTTTTATTTTTATGCTAAGTATTTGAAGGTGAAAATTTAATGATATTAAGTTGAAAGAATTATATAATATGTCAAATAAAGACCTCCCAAGTGCTTATTTTAAAGCATTTTCTTTAAACTTTTCTCCAAATTGGTGATTCCATTATCGAGTTGGCGGTTAAGAATTGAAAGTTATGTTTCAAAATGCCGCAAAGGAAGAAGTCTGGTGAAATTCACAACGCGTGAAAACAGCAGACCCGAAATTGGTCAAACTAACAGTAACAGTATTTCCGTGTTCGCTATATGCTTACAGCATAAATGTGAAATACACAATGACTTTTGACAATATTTCCAAAAATTGCGCATTCACATTATGACTTTATTTCGGACTGACTCACTTGAATATATGCAATAGTCTGTCAATGAAAAATGACAAAATTGAGTAACAAATGCATAACAAGATGACAGTCTGTTGCAGCTCACACTATTGTAAGATATTAGGGAGTCAGATTTCATCGAAAGTCGTGATAATATTGCAAGATTTGATAATCATCATAACTAACGCGTGTGTTACTTAGAGGTTGGTTTTTCGAGTAGGGATAAAACTGGTATTTTGTGGTCAAATCGGGCAACTCAAATGTCATTTTGTTCAGTTTGGTTTGTCATTTTATGATAAACAAGTTGACACATGAACAACGCTTGCGAATCGTGCAAATTTATTTCGAAAATAATGGTTCAGTTCGCGAAGTTTACCGCAAGCTCCGTCCATTTTATGGTCGACATAATCGTCCATCAGAGCAATTAATTTGGTTAAACATGGATCGTTTTCGCACTTCGTTTGCTCTATGTGATAATACGCATCCACACAGACGTCGAACAGTGCGCACCGAAGAAACATTTGCCGCTGTAGAGCAAAGTGTTAAAGGGGACCCGAATGAATCGATTCGCCACCGTGGACAGCAATTGGAACTTTGTCCACCAACTTTATGGAAGATTTTGCGCAAAGATCTTGGCTTACGACGTTAAAAGATTCAGCTTGTGCAAATTGGACCCATGAGGCCATGCAATGCGTCGTGATTTTGGTGTATAGGCCGAAAATAAGTTTGATCTCGATGCTGATTTTCATCGCAAAAATTTGTTCAGTGATGAGGCTAATTTTTGGTTAAATGGCAAAATTGCCGCATTTGGAGTGAAAAAAATCCACATGAGACCCTTGACACGCCATTACATCCACAAATACTGACTGTTTGGTGTGCTCTATGGGCTTGTGGAGTCAGTGGGCCATACTTTTTCCGAAATGATGCTGGGGAGTCAGTTACCGTTAATGGAGAACGGTATAGAGCCATGATAACCGACCATTTTGTTCCCGAATTGGATAGCATGAATGTGGACGAGATGTGTTTCCAACAAGATTCGCTTCATGCCACACAGCACTCGTCACAATCGATTTTTTGAAGGGAAAATTCGATGAGCGCATAATTACGCGGAATTGGATTATGGGAATATGTGAACACGCTCGTCTACGCCAACAAACCAGAAACGTTACAGGACTTGGAAGCCAATATTTATGGCGTTTTTGCCAAATGCTCGAAAAAGTGGTTGAAATTTGGACCTCTAGACTTGGCTTTATTCGAACCAGCCGCGGCGTTTGAAAATCCTTCAGTGCGTTTTTTTATAATTAAATCATTGGCGAGTTGGTGTAACTTATGAATTTTAAAACAAGTTTATCCAAAAGTATTTAAATATTTAATTAAAAGTTTTGCAAAATATATCCATATGTTTTTCAATGATCATGATTTATTATTCTGAAGTAATGTTTCGCATTCATTCCAATGATCTTTGCTCACTTCTTCATTTGTTCCAATAGGTCTTTTGTTTGATCAACCTTAACCTCAAGTATGGCTCATCACCCATTGCAGTGATTTTAATATCAGCCATCGTGTTTTGTGTTCCAATGATGTTTTTCACAGAAAGCTATCTATAACCGGACCCTCAGATGTTTCCAAGGGCTCAGTAGTAAGGTGGTTAGTGCTATGGTATTGCCACGAGGAAGGTCTGAGTTCGATAACCAGTCGCAGCTAGGCCCTTTGTCATAACGAGCCTGTTATGCCAAAAATTTCTTTTTGTATTTTTGCCCGTTACAGATGCAATAAAATCAGCAGCGATGAATGGGACAACAAACATTGATAGTGATATCAATTATAAAAAGA
Organism: Rhingia rostrata; assembly: GCA_949824845.1. Taxonomy (NCBI): domain Eukaryota; kingdom Metazoa; phylum Arthropoda; class Insecta; order Diptera; family Syrphidae; genus Rhingia; species Rhingia rostrata. The sequence goes on along the minus strand of OX463758.1, from coordinate 89,490,109 downwards.
ATCTAGCAAAGTTCTTAAACTTACGTCCAATTAAGCAAAATGTACAGCACGGCTTAAGGAGACAGTTAACCGTTATGTGAAGCCTTTGAGCACAACATTAAAATCGACTGCAATCAAAGTAGTATCCGACATGAAAACATGAGTCTCAAATGAAAATCGAACTGGGCCCTCCAATTTTCTTCGAAAAAAAATCGATGGCCTTGCTGCCCCAATGTCTTCCAAACACAAGAAAACTCTTTTACTAAAATTACTCTTTTCATATTTGGAGTTCGGTTTGAAAACATGCGCTGGGGCATACTGCCCTTGACGATTCCTTTCTTACTTCATATGTCCAAAATTTTTCTAATTAAAGCCTTGTAGGTATACTTTGTTTTTATAAAAGATGTAATGTTACGACAGATGACCAGAAAATCGTAACAAAATAGTTTCTATGAATGACTTTTTAACGGTTTGACATTCAAACTTTTGCAAGAAATTTTTGTTTATAAAACGCACACAAAAAGTAAAAAAAACATTAAATAAAATTTAAACGTTGGCATTTTATAAATATATTGTCAACACACTTTTTGAAAAATGTTATATGTTTTTACCTATTTTTTCAATTGGACGGATTTAAATATCTTGCGAACTAGTGAACGTCTAGAGAAATAGTTACATAATGTGTAAAAACGCGTGATAATGGACAGACAGACAGACGGGGATAGATCGAATCAGATTTTGATTTATTTATTCGTCAGATTTATTTGTCTATTTTAAAAACTACGTGTCAAAACTATAGGTGTATGGTAGGTATACAAACAAAATTTTACAAACATTCAGTGAAGTTTCCGTCAGATTTGTTTTTATTTAAGTTTGCCATTTACAGACTTAAAAAAAAGAAAAATAGCAAACAGACCTCAAGCAACTAAAAGAAGTACATGTGCAACATGAACTATTTAGTCCAAAAAGGTTTTCATAATATTGTCCACTTCAAAATGCTCACATTACTTGTATCCAGGCATACATCTTGACTTAGCTTCTATCTATTTTTAATATGTTTATGAAATACGATTTCTCTTAGCGCACAAAATGCATTAATACATCGTTCGACAGCTAAACAGTTCGCAACAGTTTAAACAGATACATCTTCTCATATGTATGCTGATAACAGTGGAAAAGTTCAGGGAGCATAGCTAACAGTACTGACTTATCTATGTATGGTAATTCTTGATGGATTGCCTTTCATCGATACACGTATACTAACTGACACATAGACAACACTTGAGGACATATCCTTTGACACCGACAATAACAGATGACGAAAAACAAACACCCACACGTATGTTTGCATATAGTACGTTCCGCTACCAATCAATCCAAATGATCCTCATTACGTTCGCTAAAAAGATACCAACAGCAGGCGACGACGACGGCGTAAGTAAATATTTGTCTAGAGATATTGATAAATTGTTTGCCCACAAAATGCTAAAACACATGAGTTCCACTCCCCCATAAATGAACAAATAAAAGAAGAACCATCAACCCCCTTCCCAATGGCCAAGCTGAGTATGTAGAGAAACGCGCTAACAAGAAAGGTGCCGATGGCTCTACTTACAATGGCCCCCAGTGTGCCACGGGTGGACATCACCGCATAGCAACCATGTGACCAATAATTTCTGGCATGACAATCAACGCATCGAATTCGAGTGTATTCTTCCAACCGCATATACCCTACCAGCATAAGTATGTAAGTCTGTTCTATACTCTCTCCCCTGTTGCTTATGGTTAAGCTCTCAAGTCTGAACAGCAAGAAACGTGAGAGGTCCTAGTATATTGTTGAAAATGGCGCCGGCCGCTGTTCGTAGGTACCTAAGTGGAGGGCAAGCCATTATGCACCCGAACCAAACCCACAGAACTGGGGTATTTGTTTTTGGACAAGATAATTAGGTTAGGTACCATCTCGATTGTCGTTATCTTAATGAATTTTTTATTGAGTGGATTCAGACACGAATGAGCTCAAATTGTGTAAACTGGACGATATACCTACCCACGCGTATCTACAGTCATCATACGTACACTACCCAAAGGCATAACCACCCCCTTGACGAGGTGTCCAATATCATTTATTTCACAACGCAGCGCATAACTCATTGTCAGAATGTGGTTATATTGTAATTTGAAACGGAATAATAAAGAGCGAATTCCTTTTTTTCATTCTTCATTTCTTTTCGTCCCGTCTGCTGTACGGAAGGAGAAATGGCGACACAAAAGAAGGAGTTGTGTCCTACATTTGTAACTGTTATCATACTGAAATGGAGAAGGTATATATGGACTGAAAGGATACCTATGTGTTTTGGGACACAAAAGGGTAAGCAGTTTAAATTGAAAAAGGTTAAAGGAGTTCGAGTTGGTTTCTTAAGTAGTCGTTTGATGTATTTGGAAGCATGTTGTACACACGTCTACTATAAACAATCCAATATTATTTCATTCATTTTACCAAAATATTTGATATTAGAAAATAGCTTCAGATTAAACGGAAGCCTTTAAGCGATTTGGGCTACAACCAAATGGCATCACATAGTGTTTCTATTGCTTTTCCTTCTACTGTGGCGGATAATCATCCCTATCGAGGTATCCGTCAAGTAGAATTTCCAAAACGAAAGTCACTTCCAATTGGAACTCAGTTTGCTTTCGAGGTATCCATTTCGGAAAAAAAATCATGAAGAGTTCAAACCGGTCCGTTTGATTTCGAATTCCGCAACAATTTTTTGTCGTACTTCGGAAGAAATCCGACGCGTATTTCAAACAAATCGGGATTTTTTTCCGAACGGATACTGATATTCAAGATTCCTGTAAAAAGCGTTATAGGCAATGTTTTCCAGTTCTGACCGCAAACAGTAATCAAAAGTTTTTAATTCTTTCCTGAGGGCAAATCTTCACTGCTATATAACGAAGGCTCCGAACGTTCCTTCGTGCGTGATTTGGCTTTCTATTATACCACCTCCAACTATTACAGAAGCCAGTAGATGGTCATTCCCATAATAAAACTAAACAGATATTTTTTTATCTACCTAGTCGAGTATCGAAAGTTATCTACCCTATCAGTAGTTGTTGTATATTGGGTGTATGTTGGCTGAACTCTTTTCATTCAACGATGATAAATAAAGAGAATAGTTAATGTGAAGACACGTATCCTTTAACGTCCCGCTTAATCCCAAACCGGCAGAATTCAATGAACATGGAAGTGAACAAAAATGCTGAAATTATCATCGAAAATTTTCAGTTTTCGAACACTTTTTGATTAGGATGTTATTGTCTGGAGAACGTTTTGCAGACATAATTTTACTTGAGGTTTGTTGTAGCGTACATACCTTTTGATACAACAACATGTGTGTTAACGTCACACGGCCAGATAACAAAAAAAAAATTATATTTCTTGCGGGAACATTTTAGTTTCAGGTTTTTCAGTTCATATTTGATACAAAATAAATTTGAAAACTAATATTTATTTTATTTTAGCTTGAAGTTTTCTACAGCTAATTCGTGAATATTCCTGTATGGGTGTATAAATCTCTTTGAACAAAGAAGATTCGGTGGTCGGTGGGGAAACTTTTTTTTCAGTTCAGGCTTGTAGTTAATCTAGTAGTTGGTCTGGTTTTGAGCATACACTAACTTGTTACCAAAGTTGGTCGAATAAAAGTATGTCCGAAGAATGGAAACTCAACATCATTTGTCGGATATAAAATACAGAAGACGATCTAGCGTCCAATTTTAAAGCTATATCGCAGTATAACACAAAAAATTGACGTAAGAGCTTGCATCTAGCTAAAATGAATGAATTAGCGTGTGTAATTTATGTATGTACCTATAGAAGATCACATTAAAATGTAAAAATGGATGGAAATCGGAAAATCTACAAAATGTACAAAGTGGGTTACATAAGACCAAACATTTTTAACACAAACATAATTTTTTTTTCTTGAAGATTATTACTGATATGGATAATACAATTAAAATTATTAATAATTTCAATTCTTGGCAACGATTAATTGTTTATACATAGCAAAAATTTCGCCAATTCGAGATCAGTTCCCACAGCTAGCATGGTTTTGTTCTTGCCCACCCACTCTAAATTCTTCCTTTGCAAACATTTATCTCGTGCGCCATTTGTTTGTTATTCTACTTAGACTTTATAAGGATAAAGAAGATAGGAAAGAGAGATTCGATAAAAAAACTAAACTCGATCAATAACCTATGCCAGAACTACTGAAAAGGATTACAATAAACTGAAGCTATCCTACAAATGAAAATAAACCCTAGAAACATTTATCAGACTTAAACCTAATCTTAAATATCCTACACACGATAAAAAGCATCCCCGATTTGTTTCAGCGGTTATGGTTCGTTTCCCAGTCAGTACCGAAAATTTATAACAGAAAAATGTCGGTCATTTTACGTTCTTATCTGTAATGTTCAAATATGTCTAAAAATGAACGACCCGCCCATTGTTGGTTGTTTTAAGGAAGGGCGATCAGTGGCCACCGTCCTGAAAGGTGGTCCACGAAATATTCGCACTGAAGACAAGGTGGAAGCTATGCCGCAGAGTGTTCCATATGATCTATATGTCTCGATTCATCTTCGTTCGGGCCATTTCGGCATGTCCAGAACAATAGTTCATAGAATTTTAATGTTATATCTAAAGATGTACTCTTACAAAATTCAAATTGTGCGAGCATTGTTAGCGAAAGTCTAGCGACAACGACTACAATAAGCTATTCTTTAACATTTGTAGGTCTGATTTCGCCCACCCTGTATAAGGACGATTGACAAAATATATTTCATTCGAAACTAAGATCCTATCGATCCTTTTTAAGTTAAGAATTCACTTCCATTCAAGCCATATTACGCAAGACAGCAACAATCGATTCCAGTAGAAACTATTGACAACTTAGAAATTTAAATTGGTTGAGGATATTATTAAAAATACCTTTCCGGTCGCTAGCTAGCTGCCTTAAGTTGCACACTTCAAGTTGGTTAAGGTTTGTTTCTACATGTGTGCCCCACTTAACGCGAGGTCATACGTTTGTATGGAAATCGAAGACACTACAAGCTGTAAAACTATTCGCTAAAAACCACGAAAAATTTCTTCATCCGCTTTTGATACAGCCCATGGCACCGTAGAGCAGTACAGGTATGATAAGAGGGCCTTTTACAGGATCTCCTCAGTTATTCGAGTTATTTGCTTACATGACAGCAAGTAGGTCATTTCGTCACCTGAATGCAATAAGTGGCTAACATGACTTTCCACACTTTTGAGAAATTTGCTTCCTACAGAAACTATTTGTATATCCCACCCCAAGCACTTGCAATAGAAATACTTTGTTTGCTTGTGAAACCACCAAAGCTTTTGAACAATATGTTCTGATAATATTATTGTCAATATTTCAATGCCATAAAGCCCACATTTGCTGAATATTAATTTTAAGGATGGGATGGGATAGGGTATTAAGCGATCCACACAGTAGTAGCCATCTCATATGTTTTTTTTTGTATTTTCGATATTGCTACAGTCTATTTTTTACTGTGACACTGCTTGAAGTTAAAAGAGTAAAATTGCCACAAATATTTACTGGTATGTAAAAAAATATTAAAATTTACAAAACGTCAGTTATCCATATATCTTTCTTATACCCGATTGGGGGCAGCAGATCAGAAAAATGAGTTCGTTGATTATTGCATTACATTTATATTGGATCAATGTAGCAGAAAACGTAGATATCTCAAAAATGAAAGAAAATGGAGTTATCCACTTATTGCATTCAGGACGATATGCTGATCGGGACAAGCGTTTCAAGACCATTGAAATATTGTTTTTAATTTCAAACAAATCATGAATATAAATTGTTAACCTTGTAATCAGTATATATGCATAGATATTATGTAACACTATAAACTTTGATATTGTCAATGTCCATAACTTCCATGAGTGCAGGACTTCCTTAAATATAAAAATCAATACGACCATCACCACTCATTAAATATATTCAAGAATTTTACTAATAAATTACTGAATTAATCCGACAAACAGACAGGCGAACGACAGGATAAAATCGTATTAGCTTATGCACTAAATAGACTCTAAAAGGACAGCATACAAATATTAAAAATTCAAATGACTATTTTAATTTTTTTTTTCATTTGGCAACATAATTCATACCATCATTTCGCAAATCATTTAATATGTGGTTTCGGAGATTGAATTAACGGTATCTCCAATTAAAACCCAATTCCGGTATTAATTTTATTTTTTATTTGAAAGTGTGGTTTATTATCCATTTCGGAATCATAAAGGGTGTCGAGGTATTAACGAATTTATGGGTTTACGTGGAGGTCATTTATTGAAAATAGTACTTTGGATGGTTGTCAACGGATATTGGGTTGTAAGTTACAATGTAGAATCATATTGACTCATTAGAGGCAACCTCATGCTATATAGCATTATAGATTGGAAAAATATTCAAAGCTTATATATTTGATATGTCATTTGCTATGTTATCTTTGGTTGATATGTCTCTTATAATAGTTAGTTATGGGCAAGAAATCATCTTCTTCCTTAAATGGGTTTGTGATTATATACCAGCAGGTATATATAGACAAAAATATCTATTAACTGGGTCGTTTGTATAATCCATCATTTTTGTTCGTTTAAGTATTATTTAATGACTAAATTAAATTATTAAATAAAATGCAATAGCAAAAGTCCAAACTAGTAGTTTTTTGATCACTCTAAAAATATAAAATTTTAATATAATGACAGTGACCCTAAGTCAAAACAACAAAACCTTAAAATGGTTTTTATAAAATCGAAATTTGATCAATTTTAATGGACACATTAATTTAAGCAAAACTAAATAATGAGTATTTCCCAAAGAGAGCATGCGCTACTGGGCCAACACTAATCCCCTAGTTTTTGATCAAAGTATTTATGCCTTTGATTGTTATTGTTGGTCCTTTGTCATAGTGAAGTCAGACCGGTGTGTTAACATATGACTGATTTTGTATCCACGGGCTTGATGATTTGTACTGATGGGACACTTAGCTTAACCAGTACACTTTAAGATAGTCATTGATTCAGCCAATCGCTATATCGTCACCTAAATGAAATAAGTGTGTAACTTCACTTTCCACACTTTTGAGAAATCGGCAGAAATAGTTTTGCTTCTTTTCTAAACGACTTTTTGAAAACCAATTTCCGACCTATTTTTTTTTGTAAATATATCCGACGTAGCAACAAGATGTTTTTTTTACTGTTCAACAAAGACATGTTTGCGTGTGTGTTTTTTTTAGATACCACGATTTTGTCAACCGTCTAACGACAACACAAGCTATGATTGCCAACATCTGGGTAGTAATTGTCAACATACCAGGTGCTGTGTTATTCTTATTCATTGGGCAATGGGGCGTCACATAAATGATTTCCATCACATGATATGATTTTCAATAATGTATACAACAAAACTTAAGTTATGTACCACATTATGGAAAAATCCCATTCATTAAATTGGTTTTATTGCTATTTGCCGTATAATTTATAATTCTGATTAATAAAAGGAATTAATAGTTTTATAGAAACCATTATAGCCGTTTTATGGCAAATACATCCTTCGGTTATGGTAAGTAACAGGAATATGTCAACGTTATGGAAAGAACCTAGATCTTTACGGAACAGACAGTAGTAAGGTTTCGGCTGCTGATTTGACTGAAATCAATATTCCAATATAGTGTTCAAAAACTTACTAATACACCTACAGGATGAAGAAGATGCTAGGGTACGCTCTGTTAAATAATATGCTTGGTCCAGTAGTTTGATTGTAAAGCATAGATTTAAAAAGTTGCCACAATGTGAACACACAAATTTCTACAAACTTCTGTCCATTAAAAAAGTTAAACTAACAATTTGAATACTGCACCACTGAACTACCGCAATTTGTTTAATAGTGTTGTTCGAAAGCTAACGATGTTCAAATAACATTCAACGATAATTGATGGTCATATTACGAAAATGTATTCATCTGTATATAGCATATTTCTACTGGTTTTAGGTTTTTATTCGTGGTTTTGTTAAATTTATAGATAAGCTAACATTTCTAGGTTTTTTTTTTAAATGTATACGAATGCTCAAAATATGTATTAAATAGTCAAAGCATTGTCATTGTCATACTTATTAGATATAAAGAAATTTTTAAGTTACAGGACCTAACAAACGCATGCTTAAATATCACCCAGCAAAATTTGAATTTTGTACTGCAGAACTGTGTTTCCGACGAAAAAAAGATAACAATGTGAAAGATAACAAAAAAAGGAAGGAACAACGTATTTTCATTGTTGAGCATTATTTTAATAATAATAAAGGTTTATCAGCTACTGTTAGCAACTTTCGTACAAAATATGACCATCATAGTTATTTAAAAGCATCAACTCTAAGGAGAATAACTAAAACATGTAGGGACCTTGGGCACTCTGGGTTTTCTGTCACAAGCCTTTAACAGAAAAGTCGAATAATTTGGCGATAGTCCATGAACATCAAGTCGTCACCGTATTCAAGAATTGGGCATTTCGAATAGCTCTCTGCAGCAAATTCTCTTGAAGCCGCATGACATGATAACCCAGTCGTTAGTGCCTAAATAACAAGATGTGGATCTGACCAAAATGTAGTTTTAACAAGATAGTGCCAAATGCTATACAGCCAGCAAAATAATTGAACTAATGCAAGAGTAATTTATTTATGGGCTTATCGGCCGTTTGAGGGATCAGAGTTGGCCATCCGGATCTTGCAATTTAACGCCATTGTTTTTTTTTTTTTGCTTTTGGGTATTTAAATTCAAAGGTCTATACAAACAAGCCCACGATCTCCATATATTTGAAAGAGGAAATTGGATAGTTTATTAATGAAATTCAGACACATTTTTACGGATCGGTCATATCCAATTTCAATAAAAGAGTACAAGTAGATACCCAGCTTAGCCGTGGCGGCAATTTTCCGATGTGCTATTCCATACAAAACCCCAAACTGTGTAAACCATGAATCAATAAAAACTGCTAGCTTTCTAATTAAAAATCTGTATTTCATATCAAAATAAAATTTGGCGTGAACTTGATGATTTGAAAGCGGAAAATGTTTAGTTGAAGAATTTATTGAATCTTCCGATATGAATTATTTAAGAACAAATTGCGATCTACTCCATTGTCTAAAATACATTTCAAATTAAACGGAAGACTTTTATACTAACACTCTGAAAGAAACCCTTTATTCAGATTATAACTCCACCGATAACAGAAGAAGCTAAAGAACGCTAAATCATTATTAAGTAGAGTATACTTCAAACCCGAGCAATACTGGTAGGTACTTCCGCTTATAATATATTAGCGAAAGTACCCTACAAATAAATCGATTAAGATTTTAAAATTTGAATTATCAACAAGAACCATAACAGATTATACAGATATCAGGAAATGACTATGGAAATCATAAATGTATATAATTATCCGTAAGCCCTATACGTGCCACATAAATACATAATTTATTCCAAAAGGATTTAATTTACTTATGGAACACATAGAAGAGGGCCTTAAAAATTTAAATGTGTTTTTTTTTATGACAAAAAGCTTCATTTAAATTTTATCTAAGTACATTTTTATTAAATGAAGCCATAATACTTGAATCATTGTTGAACTCATGTGAGTCAATAAATATAATATTTTTCGTGGGTTAATGAAATATCTTAACCTATACTGGAAGAAACCAACAAAATGTAGGGTATTATTATTTACACACATAGGATATTATTATATTGTTTGATAGGGCTGGACAGTAACAAAAAAGATGAGGATTGTATCTTCTTTCTCTTCGTCCATGAAGCACCTGCAGAAAACGTTCGAATGAAAGTCTAGCTTTCCTGCGTGCCTGCTTATTAGACTGTGTCCAGTGATGAGACACTATAATATGGTCTAGCGAGAGAGAATTAATTCCCTTCGATCTTCTTAAATCCAGCTTTGGCTAAATTTGATTGGTTATCGACACGTTGTACCAAGACTCAATTTGAGATTTTATTTGCAATTTGTATACTGCTAGAGTAAACTTTTGCATTCAGCGATGGGAATACAAAGTGCACCCGTATAAACGACTGGTAATTTAGTTCAGCCTTATAAATCCATGGAGTGTTACTATGTCAGGTACCTAGCATAGGTGATTGTTAATCTGTTCTGATATCATTTTTAAGATAAATGAGCGCAATCTATGGTTGTCTTTCAATTTGTTGAGGCTCATAACAGGCTATCTGAGCAGATACTTATACCCTAGGCAGATACTAAATTCTCTTGATCGCCATGAGTTCCGCCTGAAACACACTGTAATGATCAGGAAGAAGGAAAGATAAGCTGAGGCTTGGCCTGTCTTAAATGACACCAGCACCTACTCGATCATTGCAACAGACTCATTAGTCCCAGGGCCGAGATTTCTCACAACCATTCATGTGAGCGTGTGTACTTCTTGCACGATGGAGGGACCGAGGAATGCCAACAACTGATGAAATCATATACTTTGGCAGATCCTGCAAAAACCCAAGAAGTCTTAGTCAATACATTCACTTCCTATTCATCGATTTCAAAGCCGCATACGACAGCATTTATAAAAACAAACTATACGCTTTGTTATACCGCCCAAACCAGTCCGTCCAGAATGACGATGGAGAATTCTCATTGCTCCATCAGGGTAGGAAACGACATTCGATAACAACAAAATGATTAAGGTAAAGCTATGGACTGTCATGCGACTGCTTGATTCTTAAAAGGATTGTGCAAAACTCATGAGCCAACACCAGATGCACAATCTTCCAAAAATCGCTGCAACTACTAGCATACGCCGACGATATTCGCATAATTGGTAGGACTCAACGGGATTTTATAGCCACGTTTGCTAGTAAAGAGAAGAAAGCCGCAAAAATGGGTTTCGCAGCACATGAGGGTAAGAATAAGTACATGCTGTCAACACGAAAGGACACACAACATCGACGAAATTGACAGACATTACATTGAGGTGGTATGGGACTTTGTCTACATCGGCTCCGCTATCAACTATGACAACATCATCTCGTCAGAATAATTCTTCTTTTAATTTCAGTAGTAAAGCCCTCGCTCGAACTACTAAGGAGATCCTATATAATTCCTGCTGCACGGCGCCGAAGCATATACCGGATCAAAAGCAGATGAAGAAATCCTTGTTCGAGTCAGTTAGCTAATTACCGGGCTAATTGGAGAGACGTTTTGTTTGAAGCCCAGGTTCATTCCGGACTTTAGCGAAAATTAAGTAAGTAAGTATTACAGTTAACACAATTGGGCCCATTTAATAAATTTGCAGATGAGAAACATGAGTTATCTGGACCCTATCTTTTTTCAATAACATAGAGAATATCAAGTCATCAATTTCTGCTTTGGATAAAGCCTTGGTACGTGGCATGTTTTTATATTTTATTTTCTTAACTGGCTCGTACGTGAGTAAAACATTTTACAAAGTCTCTGCTCCCCAGCAATGAATGATGCTGATTGGGAAGAAAAAAATGCAAAGAAAGTTTAAATATAACCGCACACTCACACAAAAAATTCACAGAAATTCATCTCACTCGACCCCGTCTTTGTGTTTGAGTTGGAAAACATAACTTTTGTCGTTAAATGTACAAAATGAGTCTTGAGTGTCCCTTTTTATTCACTATGCCAGGAGGACTATTATCATTTTATAGTGGCTCAAAAATGAAGTGGAGTCCTTGCATTGAATTCTCGTTTATTTGAATAGGAGGTTTCGGGGGGAAATGGAAAACATTACAGCATCACTTAGCTCTTAGATATCTGCCCGCAGTTTTTGGAACTCTGCCAAAAATAATCATTGTACGTAGGGGATGAGATAAGGATATTTTCCATTCCAAGTCAACTCTGGAAATGCATTTTTATTTTGAATAATGAAATTTTGAAAAAGGTAACCAATTTGAATAGTAACTGTTGTCTCGATTTGTTGTTTTTATTTTTTTGTTTGTATTTAGTGGAAAGTCTGTGAAAGCAACAGAGCTGATCTATAGAAAGAATTGAAGAAGGATTATAAGGCTAGACGAGATTAAGTATATTCAAAAAATTAGCTAATAAAGCACACCAACAATTTAGAAAGATTAATTTTTAATTTGCACGCACTCAAGGCGATATTAGCAAAGTGCGAAGAAAATAGGTTCCGATGAACACTGGTTTTAAGTGGCTGAAAGCTATTGTGAGAAGGAAAAACAGAGTTTGATAGAGAATTCCACATTTGTGTTGTTCGGTTTATGTACGAATCTCTGAAGAAAGGCTTGAGTGTAAACTTATTTGCACTTATAGCTTTGTGTGTACATTTGTTGTGTGTACATTTGTTGTCATAATAGCGATAAAACAATTTAGGACAGGTGATATTTCTACTATGTTCGCTTTTCCATATCAGAATTTGTGACAAATTGCTTTACATCGATTTTAGCATACATAGACATTTTGTTGCGTTTTTAGGGACTTCGAATATGTCGCCTTTCCAACGAAATCGGGTACTAACATACATACTGAGCATCGGAAGCTTTTCTGCTTCTTTGACTTAAGTGCCGTTCTTGGATTTTGGTTTCGCTTTAATGATAGATGACAACATTGTATTAAGAGATTCTGTCAAGGCAGGAATTCAATGTGTTTAATATATTTTGTCGTTTAGAGATCCCATCCATTTAATGGTCCAGCGCAAAATGAAAGCTTTACTAGCAGGATTACCCCAAGGAAGTGTTCTTGGACCACTTTTGTACCTCCTTTTTGCACGTGATATCCCTCAAACAAACGATGGCACAGTTGCAACGTTTGCTGACGATACTGCTATACTAGGAGTTGGGATAACAATGGAGAAAACAAATATAAAGTTACAAAACGCTATTAACAAGGTTTATGAATAAACAAAACCCTAGCGGATTGGAAATAACGAGAGCAAATCGATGCATGTAGATTTTTCGTATAAACGGACAAACAATTTCCTGTATTTCTAAATACGGTTCGAGTCCCTTTTGCAAATAAAACGCTCTGGTAGATAAGGAATAAAGATCTACGCAGAGATCTGGGTATTCCCATTGGTAAAGATGAAAAGAAAAATTTGCACGAAAACATAAAAAAACGTTTATTGGAATACGTTAACACAACGGTCCTCCAAATTCTTGAAGAAACAAGTTTATTGCGGCGTCTTCAAAGAACAAAGCCATTGGATTTAGCCCGATAATCACAAACCGCGCTATCTCAAAGAAAGTTACCTGCCATTACTCGTGATAAAAAAAAGCTAGACCTATATAGACATATTTGTTGCAATACAAATACAAAACGGGTGGCGGTTCTATTCACACTAATGTGGGCACGTGCTCATCGTGTCTATAAAGATTCCCACGAGCCCACGAATAAAAAAATCGTCCGAAGACGAAGACCTGAAACGAATATGAGAAGCTGGGAGAAATGTCATCTGCTAAGAAATAAATTTGATGAATGTTTGATCATTTAAAAAATGTCCAAAATGATAGAATTGAATGTTTGAAAAAATAATTTCCTAATCCATAGGAGAAGTTTTTCTTCGATTCCAAATGTACGCATTTTTGACAAAAGGGCTTGATGCCAAACCCAGTTGAATGACTTTGTAATATCAAGTTTGTTGGTGTTAACAGGCTTATAAATTGTGATACTCACTAAATTTCGTGATTCAGTTTCTGCTTCTCTAGTTAGATTTGTGACGGTTGCGAGATTCAAATGATTTTTTTGTACAATACCTAATACCTGCTTATATGGACTTTTGGTGCATCAAAAACAAAATTGAATTGGGAGAGATACATTGAGTTCTGAATTATTTACCGATGGGCGGTGGAATTGCAATCTAAGAGCTTTAATATGTGATTTAAGGAATCGAAAAATGAAAATGCAATGTTAAAATAGTTTATTAAATTGATGGCTATGCGGTTCGTGAACTGTCAACCTCTAAGAATTTTATGAACATTGAAAATTATTCCACCAACATACAATAAAGCTAGGGCTTTATAATTTCATCGCTTTCTCACCCCGAAGCAAATTGGCAAGAACAATGCTTCGTTTGATTTTTGACTATGTGACATTGTCAGAATTAATAGCAAAACCGAGATAGTAAAATCCCTTACTATTTCAAAGTAATTATATACTATATCATGTTGATCAAATTTACTTTATAACAAATCTTCTAATTGAAATTCTATCGGCGGATTTGTTTAACTTCTACACAAGGGTCTAGGTTGACGAATTTCGAAGAGTGAATATAAATATTTTTAAAACACACTCGATTAATTTTTTTTATTTACTGGCTCCCAACTCATAGATGCTCCCTGCCTTTTCCATCCCCTTTCGTCCTGGGCACGTTTCGTGCTTTTGGCTAGATAAATTTTCATTCGCCAAATGTGGTCAAGTCAACGGCGCGTTATTACCCTTTTCACACCCGAAAAGTGGGGTCATGTACCTAGTTTTTTTCAGGTACAAGTTAAAATCACTATATAGTATTTATGTAGGTTGGGAATGATTAGTTTTAATTGGGTGAAAGGGGAAAGCAATGTTTTTACCAGTCGCAATTTAGTGAACATGTGGTGTTCATTCCTAACTTATTGTTATTTAACCTATAGTTCTTTAAACCTCATACAAACTTCAATTAAGGTGAAAAGATCATTCACATTCTTGACGGAAAATTCTTATAAAAATTGGTAAAACAAATTCTTGTTTAAATATTCAATTGCAAAGAATTCGTTTGGACCCAATCATTTGTATAAATGGTTTTTGTTATTGTGGTAACAGTGTAGGTCAGTATAGGTTTCTCCAAGATTCGAAGAGACATTTTTGCCTAGATTGCTTTTAAGTCTGTTATAAAGTGGTCATAGTATAAAGATCATGCTGTTCCAAAATGATAAAAATCCACATATTTCTAATTTTGAAAAGGAATTAACAAATGATATATCGTTTGGAGGAAAATCCTATATAAATCCAAAAATGTTTTATTTGTCTAAACAAAATTTTAAATACAAATTAGAAAAAAACAATCTTTCAATTAAAAATAGCGTCTTGGTAAAGCAATATTAGTAAGCTGCTATATCACATCATAATACTGCAATCAAAAAAAAAATACCGAGATCAAATTTGTTCAGCAAAACAATACATTTTGACGGTGAATGTTTCGAAGAGTAAACATGCATGTTCCGCAGCTCTGCTCTAAAGAACACAGGGAAGCTTTCAGAGCTCTCATAAATCACCAAAATAATATACGTACATGAATGGACAGCCAACAAATGCTGACCATCATATCCATGGCATAATCCTGTCCCCCCATCAGATTTGTTCGAATACTCGTATTACGTGATTAAAAAGTAGGTAAAGCGTAGACAAATTAAAAGTAGCTAGGTATACATAAAAGTAAACTTTCGAATGGATAAATAAGTAACAGCGAAAAACAGACAAATAATCTCAGGAAAAGGTACTTTCCAAATGATGTAATCACGCTGTTGTTGGTTACAAATAATTGATTTTATAGTATCCTTGACATAAATATCCAGTACACTGAGTCCAGGGGCTATGTTAGCGAATTGTCATTCGCTTAAAGCTGCTGTTGATGGTGCTACCACTGCTACTGCACATGTGTTGGTATAGCTGTGTGTGTTTGTGGGTTGCGGCAGGGGTGTGCTTTGGCTTTCTACTTATTGTCCTCTGTGTGTCACGAGGCAATTTCGGAGAATTTCACCCTAACTCACTAAGACTTCAGAGAGACCAATTCACACTGAGACGAAGAAAGGTCCATAGACTAAGAGAGAGAGTGAGAGGTGTTTTCTTTCCTTTTTTCTATTTTTTAGTGTGTAAGAGTGTGTTAAGAGGATGATAAAGGTTGCAAAAGTACCAACACAATAACTTTCAATCCGCCCTTAGCATCCTCCAGCGGTTGCTACTTGCATGCATCAGCACCATTCTACGTACTTGTTTTTATTTTTGCATTTGCCGCAAGGATATTTTTGAGTTTTTTTTTGTTGCAAATTTCCTGCTTGTTGTTGGCGGGGGCAATAGCGACAGTCGTAAGTGTAAGGATCTTTTTGCGAATCCCTTTTGGCTACACAATTGAATGAAGTAATCTTGAGTTGAAGAGGAGTAAAATTTTAAAATGAGTGGTGAGTATGCATTCTGGCGTTTGGCAATTTAATTATTTCGTTAGTGTGGCTCGATTTGTTTGTCTTTTGGTGATATGATTCCATTTTTGCTTTTGGTTAATTTTTTGCGTCATTTGTTGATAAAATAAAAGGAATTCTTTTTTGAACATTTATCCTGTTTTTTATTCATAAAAAGACAATTTTAAGCATCAAACGTTTCTTTGTAAATAAAATAGAGCTAGTATTTATATAGATATTAATTTTTAAAAAATTGCCAAAGAATTCGTTAAGAAACCATTGACTACATTTATGTGCTTCGAAGTTAATTATTTAACTATGTTGGACAATATAGCTATGAAAAGATCATATTTATACCGTCATAGTTAAATTTATTATTTCACTGGCGCGATAATACATTTACTTATGCCGTCATACCTCAAAATTATTTTAACTTTAAGCACGACATAAATAGCTCAATGCCAAATATCCTAAAATCATTTCAATGGCGAAATACAACTATAGTAGTTGAGTTGCACCCTGGAATGAGATTTCTAAAGACTTTATGTCTTGCTAGGAGTTTCCATCGACAGTAATTCTTAACTTCAAGCGCAAATCATTGCAAATCAAACAGGTAAAATAATGTAATAGGCTTAAAGCATAAAGTTTTCACTCAGTAACTTTAATTTTTGAGCACGAAGAAAATTAAAACGAGTGGTCGGTGTATGAATGGGTCGTATGCAGCTTTGAGAGAATTTCTTACGCCTACCAATGAAAGGTGAAATTCGTTCAAACTGTTTGGGCTGGAGAGACCATTACGGACAGAATTAAGAAAAAAACATTAAAAGGTTAAAAAGACTGGTGTAAATTCTTAGTATAATTCTGTTATCACCAAATAACATTAACAAGGATGTGATTTTTTTTGAAATGTTTTTTATGCAACTACATAATTAGAACTATAGACAAAATTACTGTTTCTGTGCAAGCGTTTTTGGAATTGACTCGAGCTGTATATGTCTGTATATTAAAATATTACCATACCATACTTGTACGTTAAACATACATACGTGCAATCATTGACCTCATTGTGTTGTCATTATTATAAGGCTTAGAATTTATCAAGGTACCTTCATCAAAAAGCTCATACGAAATTAAAAAGATGAAAGCTATCATTTACTATGAATATGTTACGAATCCGTTCATGAGGACATATAATGTCGGTAAAATATCCCTTTTCGAGGTACAATTGCATTTAGGAAAAAAAATCTGATAAATTTTTCCCCAAAAAAAATTACAAAAAATTGTCTAAATGTTTTACATGGTATATTTTAGCATAAGAAGAGCATCTCTCATACCTTACAAAACCATGTCGCTTATAAATAACTTTATTAACAATAACTGTAATATTCTACAAAACAAAGGAGTCTAAAAGTACAATCAAAATACTGTCAATAATTTTTCTACAATGAATATCACTCGGACGAATTTTTGTCAGCTGAAATGTAGAACGAAACAAAAAAAAATGGCATTTACGCCGTCTACATATTGAAAACTATACAGAGGAGAGAAAAAAAATGTGCTAGACTTTTCACTTCGATTTTGTATATTTTTTTACAAAAATATGTTTCGGAGAGAGAAGGAGGGGCAGTTCCATGTGATTTGCTAATTGCGCTTTTTTAAATTGTGCTTCCTTGTCTGAACAGTTTGTCAGTCTTAAACAAAGTTATCGTTACACTGCATTGGCATCTTTTGACAGCAGTATTTGATACCGATTTTATCACGACTTTTCAAAAAAATGCTGATAATGTAAGGACAACCTTATTATCAGCGCATCACAAATTTATTTTGGCTTCATTAGATTCGCCTTTAATTTTTTTGATTGATCAAGAAAGCGAAAAAATATCATCAGTGTAAAAATGATCGAGTCAGAACAAATTCAGACGTTTTTTTTTAAACGTGCCTAAATAATATGGGTGTAGTAGGTTCATTAGGTTTGAATCGCTCCAAAAACAATTACATTCAGGACTTAAGTCAGGCACCCCGCGCTTAGTACTCCAACGAACTATAACCACTAGACTCATAATAACTATAGTTTTTGACTTATATAGATAATTTGAAGAAACATCATATCACAAGTAATTTGCATGAATTGCAAATAATATACTATATTCCATTAGAATATTTGTTTTAAAGATAAGAAGAACCTACTAGCAAGTTAGTGACAGAAGTAAGGGCATAAGTGTAAGTGTTATGACTGTTATGCCGTATACCTACTCAATGATATCACCCAATCGTATTAATATAATTGTGACATACATACAAATTTGCAAGCCATTATTAAAACACATAATGAGGCTCAAACTTAGGCTGTATCCAATGTGTACAATGTTATATATTTGGCACTAATAATTTGTGGTTTACTCTTGCAGCCGTATGTATAAAAACATTTAATAGATACATTTAATGGCACATAAAGGTATCGCTTTAATTTGATTTATTGATTTACCCAACGTTGCTTAGAGGACGCTTAACAAAAACATGGACGATTGCGTTAAGAGGTTGCTTACAGTAATTTTAAAAGATCAAAATTTGTTTGTGTGCGAGCACTTTAAACAAAATTTGTTCTCCTAAATAGAATAATTGAAAAAAAAAATCACAAAACAAAAATAATGCCTCTTTGCAGTATTTTAAGGATATTGATATATTGAGGTGATGTACGTTTTATTCCCAAATCCCACGTGTTTATTTTTTGGTTACAAAAAGGAAGATCTCAATTAATCAAATCTTAAATTGGATGACTTTATTCATACTGATTAGCAAATTATATTACTATTAATTTTTTCCACAATAGTTCATATATAACGATTATAGATTAGCAACGTTTATAGAACTTAAATATTTGAGCAAGCAACCTCTGAGACATGATTTTAAAATTCTGAAATGGCTGTTGATGTTTGTCGGATATTTGCAAGAGGTAAGTAAAATAAGTTATTGCTTAAGTAAGTGGCTACGCACTAAGCGCAGTCCTATGAACTCTAGGCAGCAACATCTAAATGATTTTTCAGTGATGCTCCTCCCGCGATCATCGAACAAATCATACGAGTAGAATCTATTGTCAATAAAAGCTTTCCACAACATAGCAGTTTGGTTTCGGCATACAACAGAAGGCCCGCCATCGTGCAATAATTACACGTGCAAGAATTACACCTGCAAGAATTACACCTGCAAGAATTACACGTGCGCAATGAATGGTTGTGATACCTGAAACATAACAATACTGTTGAGCCAAAAAATTGTACGAGTGCGTTTTATGTTCCAGGTAGATGTTTTTTTTTTCAAAAGCCTTTGAATAAGAAATATGATTTCAAACAATATGTATGAAATACGCAATCGGCCAATGTACAGCTTTTTCACAGTTTCGACCCCATCTCTCCACCAAGCCCATCCACAATAAATAAAATTGTTAAAATATAAAAAAAAGAAAAGGAAGAATGCAAAAAAATTATTGGCCAGGAGCAAGTAAGCTTGTAACTTATTTTTATTTTATAGTCAATAAAAAAAAATATCCAACAAACATTTTCCCTGAATCTCTAGCTGCTCATTGCATTAACTAATAGTTATATACGTGAAAAATATTTTTTTTAAATAGTATCTACACGAAACATAATTATTTCTAAATTGTTTGAGGAAATTGATAAAAATATGTTTTTAATTGTTAAAGGTGAAAGTACATTTTTCTTTGTTCATATACCAAAAGCTTAACATTTTTTTAAGCTTAGTACAAAATACTCATATTTATTATAAAGTGTTTAGTTATTTTTTGTTGATACTTTTTTAGTGTTTTTTCTATTTCAAAGAATAGTTGTTGTTGTGTTATTTTTTATATATTTTTTTGATTGACACCATTTTTTTTTAATTGTTTCTTATCATCAATCATTACAGGAGCAAAGTTTTCTAGCTAAGCAAGCTTGTCAACGTCCATCACTTTGATCATCCAAGCAGATTTCCAGTACACACATACATATGAAAACCAGAAGAACTGCAAGCAAATTATGAA
Source organism: Rhingia rostrata (assembly GCA_949824845.1). Lineage (NCBI taxonomy): Eukaryota > Metazoa > Arthropoda > Insecta > Diptera > Syrphidae > Rhingia > Rhingia rostrata. Next base: position 89,469,844 of record OX463758.1, on the reverse strand, counting down.
CCTCATTAATAAAATACTTGTACACACACAGTTTGCATAAGCTTCCGTTGCGATGGTTGGCAATATTCCCCGATCTAATCAGCGATGTTATCCAAATAAAGTGTATATAAAAATATATTTATTCACTTTATGTTGTCTCCGAACATACAAAAGAGTTTTTTGTTGTTGTTGTGTTTCATGTCTTTGATGCAAAAGGCCACTTGATGTTGATATAGTAAGATTGAGAAAATATCTTTAAAGGAGCAATTCACAAGTTGAGTGAACAAGGACTGGGACATTAAGGCCACTCAATAAGGTTGTCTTTATGATGGTATTGCGTCTATACACAACTTGGGCATTGGTCAATTGACGTGTACTTGCTTTCTCAAATTAAGTACCTTTGGTTTCGAAAGGGAGACGAAGGGAAATAATTTGCGTAAACCAAAGTACATTTTGGCATGGGTGATATCAGCGTGGCATCAGTTGGTAGTGTAGTACAAAAACAGGATGGCAAATATGATTTTTTATGATTGTCATAAATATTTTTAAACATAGTTGGAATCATGAATATTGTCAAGTGTTTTCATGACTTCATCAAGTTGGGGTATAAAAACACTCATAACGTACATACTTAATTGAATTAAGCAATAAATCGAATGCGTCTTAAAATTTAAGGTTACTGGTTTAAGGAAATTATGCCTTACTAGTACCAGTTTGTGCAACACACTGGCAAGTAATTGCGGCTGAACAATTTCTTATAAGGTGTCTACACTTCAGGAAAATATTAATCAGCACGGAGAGCTAATCTATAAAAATTTAGTTGTACTGATAAAATTAATTCCAACACCTTTTACCCGATTTCCAAGAAACCAGGAATTCGGACTGTCTGAACAGCCTAATTAGCTCTAATTCATTATCTGAGGCTACCAAAGTCCACAATAGCGGGTGATCAAACTTAAAGTTTGGTTTTTAATTAAATAATATCTTGAAAAACAATAAAAGCTTTCAGCTTCGTTATAGTACTTCAGTTTGCGCCTTACAGGAGCTTAAATTGGACCAATAGACACAAATTAGAAATCTATTTTTGTTTGACGGGATGCGGCTGTTCATAAGACCTGCAAATGATGATAGATAAACCAATGTATTCTTAGAGACTTACCGTTTGGCAATTTTATCTTGGGCAACGTTCGATTTCAGCAGTATGGCCTGCCATGCCACGTACCACGCAGTCCATCAAACAGTCGACCTTTTCTGTGGTAAGTTTGGTAATCGTTTTATCAGCCGCCTTAAGGTTGGCGGTTTGTTTGAAGAAAGGGAGCAACGATTTGGTCTCCCTTTTTAGAGTTCTTTTTGAAGTCGATATTATGCAGACAATATAGAAACGATGTAAGCCCTTAAATCATGACTAAGAGCCAGAAAGTCAATGAGGCCTTGAAAAATGAAATTAATAGGTTGCACTACTGCGAAGCTATCTGAGGAAGCCACATGAATGAAATCGTTTTTCATAAAATAAGACTTTTTCTACCATAGACGTAATTTACAAAAAAAAAATCAGACCTCAATTCCTGTCATTTTATTTAATTGAGAATCGTTTGACATTTTATCACGAAGAGACTTGTCCCACGCTTAAAAAAATGCATGACACAAATAATCGGGCCATTTCAGACCTAATGGATAAACCGATAAGAAAAATTGCAGTATTTGGGCTAAAGAGCATACAAATAAGTTCAAGTGTTGTCATTATAACCAGGCAAAAAAAAAACATTAAAAAAGGGGGCCGATAACATTTATTTTATAAACATTACCTCTAAACGAATTACCCACTAGTAGTTTTTCTAATTATTTTTTTCTCCGCAAAATGTCAGCCAATATACATTATTTTATGAATTGAATAAACATAAAATTTGACTTACCTGAAGATCCGGTGCTGAACTCGGTTGCGCCAGATCGCAAGCTGATAACCAAGGATTTACACGTGACAACGAACTGGTGCTTTCGAAGATGTGACTGTGACTGAGTGTGCCACTGAAGAATTGATCGTCTTCCTCGAATCCGTCTTCACTTCCACTGCCCCCACTATCACCACCACGACCACTATTATCTACTTCTTCAATATTTTCACCGTAATCCTCTATGTTAACGTAACTAATTTTGTCCAATTTGAAGTTATCGAAATGATAATTCGGCTCGATGTCGTCGTTATTGCGATCGTAGTTGTAAATCGTAAAGGAGTTTCGATAATCGGACGATAACGATGATAACGACGGAGGATGTTGTTGCAATACGGATGAATCGGATGATCCTAAAGAATGAAACAATGAATACGACGAAGATAATGCTGATGAAGATGGATCTGATGAAGAGAAAGACGAAGGATCGTATGAGTGGGACGTGGTGGAGTAAGATGAACGTCGATGTGAACGCGATCGCTGCTGCTCAGGTGGCAGCGGCGGTTGTTGTTGATAGTAGTGATATTCGTTCGACGGGAACAGCAACAAAGATGATTTCGACGACGACGACGAAGAGAAAGATGACGATGACGAAGATGACGACGACGACGATGTTAGCGATGAGAGTTTTTGTTGACTGGTGCTGGTGCTGGTGCTGCCACGCCGAGCCCCCGAAATAAACGCAAGCGCCATCACGACCAGCCCGGGTCCTGGCCGCATATTGACCTCGGGTTCGGCGGTGCTAGCATGGTGCAGGCCCGCTTGAGACGCGCTTGCGACTCCAATTGATTAGTGGATATGATGGGCTCATGGCCCCATCATCATTTGAATTTGTTTGTGGTATTTCGTGGCACTGTTCTCACCGTGTTCGTATTTCGCAATATCGTTTTTCGTTTGTATGTTCTCCGTTGCTTCGCAAATTTATTTTCAAATATTTTCTAGTTTAAAAACAGTTTAAGATTTTTTTTAGCGCGCGCGTTTGTATGAAATTTTGACTTAAATTTGCCACTTGACCATCGTTTAACCGAAGCTTTATTACGATTTATCCCGATTCATTTCGTTTGTTTTGTTCCTGTCGTTTTGTTTTTTTTTTTTTCATAAAAATTTCCTTGATAATGTTCAGTCCTGAAATATATAAAAAATATTTTATTTTCGTCCAGTGTAAAAAGTCTATGCAAATATAATTCCCATACAAATCCAAAAAAAGGAAAATAAACATATGATAAGAAAGGAAACACTCCAAATTGAATATTGAACGAAACCAATACAGTGACACATATTAAAAACGTTTATAACAAACAAATGTTACCTATACCTACTTTGGGTACATTAAAACGTAATTTTATTAAATCCTTATATATGCGGTATCTGCACATGTATCAGATATGTATTTGTATATATACCAGTCTCAGATATATGTTCATAATACACAGCCTACACACTGTGTTAAGATATGTATAGAGAAGACTACAACTGTGACAGTTGCCTAGAAGAATGGCGAACTGAGGTTGGGGGTGCAAAAGTTTAGTTTGGAGAGAAAATAAAGCTTTACGTATTACATCTGCGATACACTACTGGAGTGAAAAGGAACAAAATGAAAATTGAGAGCTAAGGAGCTTCATTAAAGGACAACAACAATAACCGCGATGCAGACGAGACATTGAACGTTTGAATACAATTTGTGTTGCACGTTTTTCTTAACTAAAATAAAACTAATAAAACGCCAAGTGCTTTGAGAACAATTTTTATTTTAATATGAACATTTGTGTGGATTTATTATTATATATGATTCTTAATTTATATAACCAAATATTAAATTGGTACTTAAACTAAGTGCTAGCTTTCAAATTTATCAACAAATCAACATCGACAGCAACAATTATTTTTTTTTTGTAATATTTTATGGAGATTTTAAAAGATTTTTGTGTAAAAAATGTTGCCCTGGGATATGATAAATATTTAATACAAAATTCGTCTAGTATTACATCGAACTCAGTTATTGAAGTAGCCAGCATTGTCATTTTGTGTATAAATAAAAATGCGAAATACTTTGATATCTTTATATAAAATATTGTATGCATCATAAACAACCGTGTCATTGGCATCCCTATTGGTTGTCATATGGTTCGCCATTGCAATGTTGTTTTATCATGCATTTTAACGACGGCGATCATCTTCAGACCTATTAACCTAGTCTTCGATCAAGGTGTAGTCAACATTTACTATGTTTATATCCACCTCGATAATTTCATGTAATTATAATGCGAGCACTTCACTTAATTAGAGTTATATTTCTGGATATTTTACAAACTGAAAATATTGTAACTTATGAGGTTACAATAATTATTACAAATATTATAATTATTAATGTTGATTAGAAAATTTCTTATTAATTTAATTAATTTAAACACGTGTATACTATTCGAGTACTTTTAAAAGTTACAACTACGAATCTCATAGTAGAGAGATACACCAGTCCAACTAACAAAATAGTCCATAACTGAAATATGTATGTATTTCGAATAAACTCTTCCTTTTTTTATAGCTTGACACTGACCCAAATAAATAAAGCAACTAGTAATTTAGGCATAAAGAGTACAGGCTCAAAATTATCTACAAATACAAATTTTAGGCGCAACAGACTTGTTAGTACCCAGGGCCTAGCTTTTCCACAACCATCTATATGTGCGTGTGTACTTCTTGAACGATGGCGGGACCTCCTGTTTTACAACGACTCCGAACGGTTAAGTTTACAAAAGCTTTTCTTGACAATTGATAGTACTCGGATGATTTGTCAGATCATCCTGAGGGGAGGGCCATTAAAAAATCATTTAGGAGTTGCTACGGCTGGGAATCAAACCCAGTCCATATGCGCGGTAGCTTATCACACAACCTATCACACACAAAAACTCTTAAAGCAAAAGAAAAAATATGTTATGTATTACAAAAAAAAAGAATTTATAATAAAATAAAAAAATAAATAAACCTGATTTTTATATATTTGCAATAATATTAAAAAACAAAACTCTTCATGTGAAAAGAAAAAAATTAAGCTAAAAATTAATTAAAAGTAAAAAAACATCTGTTTATCGAAATATCAAGACTGGATTAACGGATAAAGCGGGTCTTGAAAAATATGTTTTGGAGCAACAGCTCAACTGCGGTAAAACAACCAAATATGTGCATTAACTCAGACCGATATTGTTATTTTCCAACTAAAGCTCATCAATATTACAAATTTTTCGTTATAAACAAAATGCCAACCATTCATAATATTAAGAAAGTTGATATGGCAGCATTGAAATTTTTCTGTTTGTATCAAAGCATTCTCTGAATTATGCATAATGGCGAAAATCGTGTTTTTTGTTTAAAAAAAGGAAATTTGGAAGATCATTTATATCAATGAAATCACCAAATTTTCTTTAAAAATTCCCTCTAACCAAATCAATAAAACAAATTGTACAAAGTCACAATAATTTCTGTAAAAAAAAACAACATAATCTTGTGTTTTTTTGTAGTTTAGGTAACATTATGATTCAAAAATTTATAGTTTGATATTTAGGCACGCGAAGAGTTTATGAAATGTTCGGAATTTCCAGAACCTTTTTTTAGGGTTCGAGTATCAGCAAATTCGTTACTGCACCCAACTCCCGTTTTAATTATCAATTTTTTATAAGTTTACTCGAAAAGTTATATTATAACCAAAGTCCAATGTTGACAGTAAAAATATCTTACTGCAAAATCATATTTAAACAACGAAATAATAATAATATAAGCTAATGTATTGGCAAGTGTCAAGAATTTACTGGTAAAAGCATTTTAGTTTAGCGCTGATATAAAAGTTTAATACTATTGTATTGTAGAAAGTGGAACAGAATGCATAAACTGTTCTAAATAAAAAGAAATCTACAAAAAGAATTTTGTATGAAAGATGTCAAGAAGGCATGCAATGCAAAATATGCAAATGTTATACAGGTAGAGAGTGGTTGGGAAGTATTAACACTTGTTCATATCTAAATATATTTGAGTTGCTTAAGTTCTTAAAATTATCTTAGAAATAGATACATCAACAAAAAATACATTTTTAATCATTCTCTTAAGACTGTTGTACCATCAAGTTGGTTATTTTGGATTTAGTTTGTAAAAGAGTTTACTAAGAAATTAGCAGTAATTTTTGGGAAACAAAATTACATAACAAATATTTAAACACGTGCCAAATATATTGTAATTGTGTGTTAACTTCTTCAGTGTACACCTGGCTATAGGTGGCCAAACCAAATCCCTGATCTGTCCAAATTAGTCATGGGATTTCTCCGGAAGATTTCAAGTTGATGGAAGGCGAAACAGCGACATTTATAAATGACATGCTTTAGCGACTTCTTTTATGGAAGGCATTTTACTACTGAGATTTAGAAGTTAGCACCACTTTTTGTTAATTTATACCTGAGTTTAAACAACATCAAATTCTTTTTATAGAATAATTTAAAATTACTATCCATTTTTAAAAACATTTTCAGACCAGAATTACGTTTTTACTTTTCTCCTCAGAACAATTATTAAAGCAATATATTTCAACTAAAACTAAAAACAAAAAAACTCCAAAATTTTTTTAAAATCGTGCGAAATTTAAATTATTTCAAAACATTTGGGGAATTTATTAATTATGGAAAGATAATTTGAAAAAAAACAGTTTTACTGGTAATTCCGTGTCATAATTAGGCCTTCAAACTCGAGCCGTAAATTTGCTTAGTTTTTTCTCCTTTCGACTTATAACGACTTACAGCCTTAACTTTATTAGTTATACAAAATACATATGCAGGATTCTTGATTTATATTGTTGAATTTAATCAAATTGAAAATACTTGAATACAATGTAAGTGAGATAGAATGAATAGAAGGCATACGGTCAGGTCTGTTCAGGGGGAATTCATTGACTTTTTTCAGTTTTATAACACTTATAATAATATAAGTCCTATATATTTTCGATTTATCTGCACCCATTTTTAATAAACTAAAAGTTTATTTATTTTTGCTGTAACGAGAAAACTGCTGTGTTTGTTTATTAAAAAAAACATTAAATATGAAGTAAATTATAAAGTAAAGAACTTAAAAAAAGTCTCACAAATTAAAAAATAAAAAAATCTGACAGATTGTTTGTATTTACAAATAAAACAATTACTCCCTTCATATTCGTTGGAAAATAAAACAAAATATTGGTTTTCGAGGTATCTGACAACAACTAAATGGGAATTTATATTTGCAATATGAAAATAATCACAATATCTTTATTATCATTACCTTTTAAACATAAATATAAAACGAGTTGTATTTAAAACAAAAACGATTATGCTCCCTTGTATGTAGCCTGGTATCCAATAAATATATCCAAGGGTATAGAAAATTAATCCAGTATATCCAAAATATCCTTTCTGTTTTGTTAAATTGTTTAGTTTTCAAATGCGGTAAATAATTCACAAACTAACGAAACAATTTTACACAATCCGTTGGTGAAAAAAACTCAATGCACATAATTTTTTGTTATCTCTTTTTCAGGATATTCGAAAACTAACGATGAAAAACAAAAAGGAAACTAAACTGTTATACGAGATAAGAAATATTTCATGTAGAGCACTTTTTCCTTATCTTGTCCTATCCGAAGTACAAATAGAGAAAAACACTTTCAAATACGAACACATACAATTTTGGTTGTTGTTTTTGTATCATACGTTTCGTTTTACACTCTCATTCGTCCCGATTTTGAATTGAGTAATTGTAATCCACTCTCGTTTCACCTTGAATTTTGCATTTTCTTTTATTTTTTTATTCCTCTGCTGTAATAATCACACAAATTTGTTTTATTATATTTTTATTCTATTATTCAATTCACGGAGCATTTTCAATTTGGGGAAAAATCTCGGAAAAGAAAAATAATATCCAATTTATATAACGCAAGCGAATGCTATGTTTTTTTCTATAAGGACAGTATAACACATTTGACCAATGGAAATTTTTGAATTTTCCATTTGTTTTTTATTTATTTTACGTTTTTTTTAAATAGGAAACTACACAATTTTCATATCGTTGTATAATTTAAAGTAGCCGAAGGGGATGCGAAGGAAAATCATTTTTTTTATTTCTTTTTTTTTATGAAAACAAAAAACAAATTGTGTATTTGTATAACAGAATTCGTCCCGATTTCCAGTTATTTTGTTTGTGGTACCCTAGAGTAGATCCTCCCGAAAGCGAATTTTCAGTACCTAAGTGGTAAAAGTAGTGGTGATGGTATAGTACACGCAAACAGAATATAAAGAAAGGAAAATTGAAAACGTTTTTCCTCCTTCACCGTCATCGACGTTCTCTCTTTCTCTCTGTAACCATATAGATATTATTTTCTTCCAAAGAAGAAGAAAATTTCTCTCCCTTTTTTCGGTTATTTTTTTTCGTACTTTGGGTTTTTTTCCTTTTCTCCGCTTAACAAAAGGATTCCCGGGACGGTTTTGTTACACGACGTTTTTCTTTGTTTCTTCTTTGAACGAGAAGAAGAACAAAAATAAACTTTCAACTTGAACTTAAAACGAATGACGGCATTGTTTCATAACACATTTTCTTGTATTTTCCTTTATTTTTAAAAAATTAACTCGTTATCATTTTTTTAAAAACCAAACGGTACACATAACTTGAAATTAATTCTACCGAACGCACACACACACACACACACCCGACGTAAATGGAAGAAAGAAAAGTTTCGAAAATTTCCGGAGCCCAACTTATACTAATGCATGAAGCGTTGATTGGATAAAACTTATTATCAAACTTGTAGATAGTTAATCGAAAAACAAAAAAAAGCAAAGGAAATAAGAGAAAAGTTAGCCTCTTGTGGTATTTGAATTTTTTTTCTTTTCGTTTTTCTTGATGGTGGTGCTATCTGGGCTTTTTTGTGGTTATTATCCCGTTTAACAACAGTCACTCTCTATACTGGTATCTACATTTTTTTGGATAATCCCACAAATAACAACTTTAACGGAAATGTATTTTCAACTTTTTTGGGGCATTAAGTAATTAGAAAATATGTACTTTTCAACGACCAAACGTTTGCGCGTTGCAGGATATACCGTGGTACCCTGCTTCTTGTCTGATGGCCCCAAATGGCACTGAGTTTAGTTGGTGTAGATGGCGCTTGACTGGAAAAAGGGATAGTTGCCAGTAGTAGAGAGTATGTGTTGGGTGGTGGGGAAATGTTATCCACAAAAATGTTGAAATTTGAGAGGATTTTGGAAGGAATAGAGCACGGTTGGCGGAGCTATTGGAAAAGAGACGGAGAGAGAGAGTGAGCGCGCATACTAAAAACCATGCACACTTGTGATAAACCTCCCCCGCTTTTACATTGTGTGAGAGATGAGAGTCAATGGAAAGTTTTCCCTTGAAATTCGACCCCTAAAACAAACCTGGTATCCTGACTTTGATAGATAAGGAAGTTTTATGTAAGAGTTCAAAGCTTTCTCACACGCGCTTACACAGATGTTTATAGCTCAATAAATGTTTGGATTTTTTGTTGGTTCCTTCGGCCAGGCAAATGTGAAAATTGTCTGCATCTCTATTAACAGTGGGTAAATCATGAAACAGGACTTGAGCTTTAAGTAGGTATGAACTAGGCTTATGTTGAAATATAAGCTTTTTTATATCAAAAGTGTTTTCGATCCTCAAATTTAAGAAATTCGTATGCTGCTAGATCATATCTATTCTTTCTGAATTTTGATTAAGCCCATTATATACAAATAATAAAATAATATATCAAATGTAGGAACATAATTATACATTAGAGGGCTTATTTCAATTCTCCCCACTAAGCTCATTTAAACTTAAAAAAATGTGTTCCTTACGACAAAAAAAAATTTTATTTTTCAAAAATGAGTGAAAATATAATTTGACGATCTTCGAAACCTATGTTTATTAATATGAAGACGTGTTTGTATGCAAAATATATCTAAGAAAATTACGCCCTATACATATGATACATATGATTAAACTTTAATTGTAGAAAAGGAGTATGGGGTATTGCGATGGAACGGATAAAATTAAATACTTCGTCCGATTTTGTAGAAACAATTCACGTCTTTGTTGGCAGACCTGCAAATATAATTATACACTTTTTTTATCGCATTATAGTAGAGCAACGAAATGTAATTTCTTCAAAATATTTAAGGATACTGTTTAAACAATGTATTTTTGAAACTTATCTTTGATGGTTAGCGCCAATGTATCTCACATATGTACGGAATTATATTCATATATGATAAATTGTCACACACGGAATTCATAACACGGAAATGAACTGAATTTCTGTCAGCTTTAAAATAAAACAGAAATAACAAATGTTTTGCAGAAAAAAAATGTTCGTACATTGTGAAACGTAACAAAGTACTAAAATAAACTTTAACTGATTACGCTCTCTTAAAAATCGACCATAAATCTCGTGCAAGATTGTTTGGTGTTCCAATTTATATATACCGCTTAACAAAAGCTATGAAACTACAGATCCTGCGTTATTTGGTGTAAGAAATCCTTGGTTATATTGTCTTTACCTTTCAGTTCGATGGTAATTTCGAACATTCTGGCTTATCGTTTTAAGGAATAATTGCTAGCCTTGCATCCTGATATGTAAATTCGCTAATAGGCACCTTTATCATTATCGGCGTTAAACGTTTCAACAACACGTGTCACTTGGTGATAAATTTGTTTTTGGCTTTTATGTCGTATAGGAACGAAAGGAATATTATCCAGAGCATTAAGTTGATTAGATAATAAAAGCTACGAAATAACGAGAGCGTTATGTGATTATTTTTTTAAATTCCAGATATTTCTTTGGAAATATTGCTCTTTTGTATACCCTAGGGGTATGTTATATACTAGATCGACACAGAACCGATAGCTGTTTAGCCCGTCCGTCCCTTGAGTTCGGCTGTCTGTTAATCATAGATTATTGGGTCTTAAAGTTTGATATATATAGGATCCTTGCCCGTGCCTACAGTACAACTGTACAAAATCCGCCTACTGCGCGCTCACTTTTTAGAAAAACTTAGTTTTCGCTCAAACGGTAAAGAATTTTGATAAAATGTCTGAACAAGATATTTAGACGATCTAAATATGTATATTCTAATTTTGTAAACCTTACGATATGGTAGAAACATTTCAAATTATTTATTCATGTTAACGGTGCTGAACGAACAATTTGGATAAATGCGGCATACACATTCTGCTTTTTACAGCACTAGAGCTTTAATGGGAATCATTTACTTATGAAATAAGTCCTGATAAAATTGGAATTTCAGCAGGTTGAACCCCGTAGATCGAGGGCCTTAAAGTGATCATAGGTGTCATGACAGTTTCATGAAAATATTGTATAAAAAAACATTTCGCTGAAAATTTATAAATGTTATGAGTGGGTAAAGCTGCGCTTCACTTGCATACTTGAAATAGGTTGGGATGGTTTAATACTTATGCACCAATTCAGTATCCCACACTAAGGGACTATGTTGACCAACAAAAATCTGGCATGAAAATTTTAATACGTAGGACGTTCACAATATGTGGTCCAATGAATGAACTTAGGGACTTCCAACCAGGCGCTAACCAGGCGCCCAGCCTGACACTCTAATGCACTAAGCAACTGGCATATTACTTGGTAAGTAGTCATATTACTTGAATTTAAGTAAATCGTAAAGGCGATAACAAATTCCATGAATTGTCGAAGCTATGAACTGAAATATTTTACAGAAAGTTGATACCTGATAAAGTTCAAATAGGCTAGCACGGATAGATCATTACATGCAGCTTCTCTACTTTGGACGCGAGAAATACATAATAATTCCAGTATTGAGATTAAGGGGCAAAATCCATCAGTTCATCTTTATTCATAATAAATCATCTCCCAGAGCTCATCTTTAAGACTCTCGTCAACAGAAAATCTGTTAAACTCCACCAACCGATACCTACATATTTCCACTGGAAATTTCTCAACATTTACCTCTCGAAGAACCTGAGCATAGAAATGTAAAGCTTTACTTTCCTAGCTGAATTCCAAAACAAAGAACAAACAAAATTAAGGATAACAGCATTATTACATTGTCAACAAAGTTTACGGGAAAACTTACAAAAAAAAAAATGAAAAATCCAACTCGTTGTGAAAAACAAAAGCTTATCCTCCCTCACTCTAATAAAATCCCAAACAGCAGCACCATCTGAGCGAACGAACAAAGAACACAAAAAAATCTATGCGCATACAAAATAATCAATAATTCTGACACATGCTCCTTGGAATCCAACTTGTCATACTGACACACACCCGGTCTTCGAAAGGCGCGGGATGAAAGTGTGTGCAAATGCCTTCGTAAAAGTTTCAAAAAAAAATGCAAAAAACCAGACCGTTCCAACCAGAAATTGTCATTTACAGTTTGCCATCCTGACAACGTTCTTCACATTTTCACATGACAGTTGGTTGTTCCTGTCACGCACAGCCTTCTTAAAGCTCTGAGAACTATCACAAACAGCATCATCTGCTCCATGTACACACACGTTCCCTAAGTGGTGGGGGATGGAAAAACTAAGAAAAAATAAAATAAGGATGCCAAAAGCTGATTGCTACATGTGGTGCCGCCTTGTGGATGGTCCTGATACTTTGGGCGGCACCTGCGCATCCACACTATGCCATGGTTTCGACGTATTTTTTTGTGAATGAAAAATCAGTTGTAATGGAGAAGAAAATGGATAGGATGGGGGACATCAGCGCGAGTGTGCTTCTTATATTTGAAATGAAATATGGGCCGCTGACCCATACATTGGGTAAGTGCGTGTAGCTTCACCCACAAGTGAAGAGCTTTTAAAAAGAGAAAGTTCATTCTCCATGTGAATGTTGCGAAAAGTCGGTGAAAGCTTCGCCTAGTTTTTCTTCATACACTGCAGAATTCGGTTTAGGATTTTTTCTGCGGGCAATACATAAACAGTTACATACTTTTACATGTATTTCGATGGAATTTTTGTCGAAAGCATGTGCTTTTTTAACAGGTATATAGGTTAAGGCTCGTATTATCGCTAGCTTAACCATGGCATATTATTTCGGTGATAGTAGCTGCCAATAAGGACATGATTTCAAACAAAATATTAAATCGCTTGTAATTTCTGCTTGTGCAGTAACCTTAAAAAAGGATTGTGTATTTAATTTTGTAAATAAGTCATTACTGTTAGCATAAGGCTTAATTTATGAAATCGCGGAGAAAGGCCATTTACATTGTCAAATAAGGGATAAAGCAATTACCGTTATTGTTTGTGTTAATTTTTTGTAATTAAAATGATTGCGCTGTTTTTGGTAGGTGGGTACACGATATAACGAACAGAATTGAGGAAGTAAGTATTTGATATTTAATTGGAGGTTCAGCAAATGCAAGGATCACATACCTATTAAAAAAGCAAATGAGCGTTGTGAGCCAAAAGGAGGTTGGGCGATATTTTCTTTTATATATTTGAGTCTCAAAATCGTAGTCAACTGTACTATTTCAGAAAAAATAAGCTCTTTATAAAACACGAATCCCTTATTTATTCGATCAACACAATGCCACCAACTTATTGGCGTGCAAGGTTTCTCGCGCATACCAGGAAGTAGTCTCTGGTTTGTCAATTCCATGCAAAACATTAAGTAAAGATAAGAGAGAAAGAAAAGGGCGCGATCGAGGATATCGATGATCTTTTTTTTCCGTAGGCTAATGGAAATCTCAAAAGACACAATGAGCACGCGTCCAAAGTGGTGTGAGACTTTATCAAACTTAATCCAGCACCCTTTTTTGTATTTGTATTGCAAAAAAGTAAGCGACTTATCTAGCAATTTTTTATCACGAGTAATGAATGTTTGGCAGGTAACTTTTCTTTGAGAGTTTCTGATATTTCCGCAACTTATAGCGCAGTTTGTTAGTAAATTTGTTTCGTCAAGAATTTGGATGACCGTTGTGTAAACGTGTCCCAATAAACGTTTTTTATTCTTGCGTGCAAAATTGTTCGTTTTATCTTTAACCGCGCGAATGCTTAGATCTTCATTCCTTATATGGATGATTTGATGATTGGTTAGTTTAATTCACCAACTTTTTAGCAAAATTTGATCAGTTGAAAGTATGCCTGAAGAATGAAACCTCAGCAACGTTTGCTGATTCCAAAAAAAATCTCCCTCACAGAGGGAGGAAAGTATGATCAAATTTTCACAATTCGGCAGATGCTGAAAAAAAAAATCTAGGATTTCGTCTAGTTATGCTTTGAAATGTAAATTATTTAACTCAATTCTTGAGAGGATTGTGGAAAAAATCCCGAGCTATTAATTGTCTTCGGCGCTCAATTGCCCTTTATTAAATTAGGATGCATTTTGCAAAATGGCTTACGTTGTTCCATGTTTTCTTTGACAGGATCATCTTGCCAACTACACAGTTTGCATCAGGGAGGTTTGCATTCAATCTTTGTTCGGATATTGTGAACAGATTGGTGAGGTGTAGTGCTCTCATCTATGCAGTTACCTTCTGAATCCGTTTGTTCGAAACTGCATGATATAACAATTTTTGTATTCCGTTTTACTATTCGTAAATAGTTTTCTTTTAGGGATCAGTTTATGTCCGTCTTCGTGTGGTAGCGGTTTGGAAACTCTGCATTGAGATTGCCCTTTCCTCTCTTTGGATTACACAATTTGGTATGAGTTGGTATACACTTGGATAATTATCTCCTGTATTGGTTTCTAGCCATTGAATCAGATCAGACTGCTGGGAGGATCTCTGCTTTCTTCCCAACGAAGTCAATCATTACTAGCATGTATTCTATTTACTTTTCTGCCAAGTATTAGGACTGCTTTGATGTTCTGTTCTGCTAGGTCAATGAATGAAAGCCTTGTAGCAGCATACTAACAGCATGCTAACAATGACGATATCATTGGCAAAGCCAACAACCTGCACCCTTCGTGGAACTGGAAGGTCTAAAAGCACAATCGTACATATATAAAGTGATCGGGCAAATTGGACGATTAATCTTGGTCAATGCCCAGACTAATTCCGAACTGTATCACCACTTAAGTAAGTAAGCATGTTGGATTTTGGACAAAAACTAAAAACTATAGCTTTGACCATCTATAGCTGCGGTCTTCAAGAAATATCTAAAAATGTTAGAAAAAAACTAAACTTTTAAAAAATACTAGGCAACTGCTTCATAACATCAACATAGTGCAACTTAAAAATTGAAATATGTATTTAAAAATCACATAGAGCGATTCATCATTTAGGAAAACGTGCAAAATGTTTATGTAAAAATTTAAGATGAAACTTGTATTTGATACATCGCTACGTAGCCGAATATTGTATACATGGAACTAAATTGTTGGCCCAGATTTACGTAAGAATCGCCACTTATAAAAAAACGCGAACGATAGCGAACTTACGATTTTCCTCAGACCATGGCGGTATTGTGGCTGACTATCCCGCACACTCGGTTATTTAATTTGAAGTATTTGGTATTCACTTTGCTACACTTTTACTCTTCAGTGGCTCTCCGTTTTGTTCAACGATCACCAGCTTGTGCCAGTTCTTCTTCATACCCCTAGAGAGCCTACACAAATCTGTTGGTATAGTTGGATAGTCTGGATAGTTTCATATTTCTAAAAAGTTGAGTTTCATTACAGTCATTAGTCATTACAGTGCATTTTGTCGAAGTCCCCCTTGAAAAGAGTTCGAATGGCCTCGACCATACGGGCTGTTCTGTACGCGACAAAATCGTCCGCATACGCAATTGCCTAAGTAAGACAACCTATATTATCAGGGTGTAAATGCTAAAGAGAAACGGCGAGTTTACAGCTTCTTGTTGCAGACCATTTTTAATGAAAAATTCAATAGAAGGGGTTACATTGCCACTTTAGAAAAAAAAAACGTTCTACCAGTCAGCTTGTCCTGAAGCATATATGGGAGTGGTTTACTAATGCCAAGTCTGGTAAGCTTTAGATCTAGGCCCTCTAACAATTTGGCCTTGAAAGCCGCCTCTTAATAAACCCGACATGCACTCCTTTTTGGCTTTGTTCCATTGAATATTAAAATTGTGTCATGTACCGCCTTGAAGCCAAACTGGGTCTATGGTATTATCATATTGTAGTCTAACGCACTAGCCATTACTGCATCCATATCGGTTGTATATGTTAAAATTTTGTGTGATAGTTTCTTATTTGTACGAGTGATATGACTAGTATTCAAGCATTCTGCGAACAAAGTTCGATATTGAAGAACCAACTAGCACATGCGCAAACTTTTCTAGATCGATGAGTTAATTTGACGTTTTCTTGACCAATATGCGCCTGTCTATCATAAAAAGTTATTGTACCATTTCTTTCCTAGTATTAATCTCAGAAGATACATTGACCAGCATTCAAACACAACAATAGCTGAGTATAGAAAACCCAAAACAATGCACGTCAATCATAGTCAATAATTCGTCAATGACACTCATGGATTCGAATCTTTATCCTGCACTTGTATCAAAGACAAGACTTACACAGATTTTTCCTCTCTGCAATTTGCATAAATACTCATTTATAAAATGACAGCATAGCACCACGAAATATTACTAGAGACAAGAGACCGTCATTATTTTGATTATTCTTGTGCGTGTGCATAGAGTGGGGTTGTAAATATTTGCGAAAAAGGTTTGAGGGTGAGTTTAGGATGTCATCACATTACCAATGTCGGAACACCTTGAGTGGTAGATTATTATTATTATTTTTATTATTATTATTTGATGGGTATACATGGGGCTTTATGACATCATCAATAACGAATAGGGCAAGGGAAATAAGAAAGTTTGCAAAGTATAATAGCTGAATGGAGTATAGAGAAAATTAGTGAAACAACCCCTAAATGAAATATTCCCGAGTTCAATGTTTTATTTATTTTTTTGCCGGGTGAAATATTAGCTTCGTCTTTATACACCCACACCTACACAAATACAGGATAGGTATACACGTACCCGATATAGAGAATATTTTGAAGGCTACCAGTAATCTTTGATTGATTGGAAGCCATAATTTATGATTAAATTTTCAATCCAGAGTATCAGAAAATACATAGGTATTCTTTGTCGTGTTTATTGTCCTTTTGCGCTGCATGTGTGTATGTATACCTTCTCTTATCATGTGTAAGCCAAAATTATCACAAGGAGTGGCGAAAATAATTTTGTTTTTGTTTGAACAATTGGAACTTCTTGGCTTATTTGATTGAAGGTGTTTTCATACACATCCATATAGTCCTTTGTCTAGCCCCTGCAAACGACGAACTCGAAATGACCTCTGAGGGTGGTGGTGGTGTTGGTTTGATTTATATCAATTTGGTGGCTATTCTCACTTATTGTATTCTTAATGAAAAGCAATTTTTCGCTTTGCTCCATCCCGGCTTTTTGCCACATGAGGAAGTAAGAGATGATTTAAATTACCGAACCTGTGGGGCAAATTTGAACTTGATTTAGTCTTCGTATTCGTGCTACTTTTGTGAGGGTCAGAAAAGGTAGGAAATCAATTTGTTTCCAGTCAATGGTTTTCACATAGGACAAATTACAAGCAGTAGGATCTGATGTCTTTCCAATTGGCAATTTTCAGTTCGACTACATAATTTGGTTATTAAGGTTATAGCGAGAGGGAGAAAGAGAGTGTTGAAATGTCGTGTCATTTTTTTACCTGATTCTTTTACTGAGTTTGATTAGATGATTCTTTTTGTATACCTTTTTTGTATTTGTGTTTGCATTTTTAATGTAATTTGTTTTATTTATTTATAATATACCGAAATGTTATGATTGTTCTTAATTTTGAACAAAAGTCGATGATGAGATACCAATTTGGAGTAAGTTACCTCCAAAAAAAAACAAACACGTTTCGCTGGATGCCTGGGAGCAGGTGGACCCTAACAGAGCGGGTCAACACTATTTTTGACTATATAGTTCTGGCTACACTCAAGGGTTCATCTGGGTACAAGTTGGCATTCATTGGAGATAATTCTTCAAAAAGGATTTGAATTTGTTTGTTCATAAAATTCATGTTACAAGAAAACTAAACACGGAGAAATGCTTATCTGCTTTATATTTTGCCAGAGGACCTTTTGAATATTGAAAGAGAATGGAACAATGGTCAACTCCATTTTTACTGCAATATAAATAAGCAAAATGGTCGAACATGGAGCGACGAAATAATCTATGAGATGCAATCACACCAAATCGACTGTGTGGTGTGCAGTTTTATCGAAAGAGATTTCTTTTAAAACCTGTGTGGTTTCAACAAGATGGGGCAAGTTTATACATACTGTAGAATGAAGCCGGGCTTTGATTGATGAAATGCTTTTCTGTTTTATGTTTAAAAACACCTAAAGACCTAAAGGTCCAGTTATAAAACTTCATTGGAACACAACACATGATGGAACTGAAATGTCAACCCCATAGTTTCCTTTAGGAATTGGGAAATTCCGGTTCAGGCCGGTGGTAGGAAAAACACTACTTCACTAACAATAAATGTAGATCAGTGAAAAATAAGAAACGATTTTCCGCGAAAACTGTATTTAAAAATACATACATAAAAATACATTTTTGGATAATCACGTTCTTAAATTCATAAGCTTTGTTTTAACAGCAACTACTAGCCAATGACTGAATTTATAAAAATGCCGCAAGAAGTAAAAAAAATTTCCAATGGGTGTTTTCACCGATAGCTATAACTAGGCTCTTATGGTGCATGTTATAAATTTCATAAGCTTTATTTTAATACCAACCCGCCAAATGGTGAATTAAAAAAAAACACAATAAGAAAGGGCCCAGTTATAGCTATCATTATACAACTTCATTGGAACACAAACCACGGAGGAATTGAAATGTCACCTCCATAGCTTCTTACAAGAATTATTGGAAAATTCCGTTTCAGTTCGGTAAAATGGCCTTCATTACTTCACTAAAATAAATCTTGATCATTGAGAAATAAGAAGTGATTTTCTGCGAAAACTATAATAAAAAATTAAAATATTTTTGGAAAATCATGTTCTAAAAACTCGCCAATGGTTGGATTTATAAAAAAGCCGCAAGAAGAAAAAGAAAATTTATGTTTTTTAATGATAGCTATAACTGCACCCTAAAAGATAACTTCAAATGATGATTTTCAATGTTAGCTTTAACTGCAGCCTTAAGATTATAACTCATAGACCTTTACATTAATTCATGTACATACTCCAAATTGAATAAAACGGGTGATATTTTAAGAGTTAACATCATATGTCAAATTGAAAAGTTTTCAATATGATATACCCTTCCATTTAGACATGGAATTACGATCAAACGAGCAACTATTGCATATTATTGAAGTTTATTATGAAAATTGGCGCTCTTTGAACAGTTCGGTTTAGCTTATGGGCTGGTGGCATCACCGGTCCACTTTTCTTCAAAGAAGACCGTGTAAGTAACGTTACCGTCAACGGCAAACAACATCGAGCTATGATACGCGATTTTTTTTGCCCCAGTTGGCTGAGTTGAACTTGGTTGACATGTGGTCTCATCAAGACGGTGCTACGTGCCACACAGTTCGTGAAACAATGGAAATGTTGAAGGATGAATTTGGTGAGCAGCTTGGCCCTGTGAGTTAGCCGCCAAGGTCATCCGAGTTAACGCCTCCTGATTATTTCTTGTGGGGCTATGCAAAGTCGTTAGTCTATGTGCATGATTGAAGCCTTACAGGATAACATAACACGCGTAATTCGTTGAATACAGGCAGAAATGCACAAAAAAGTGACCAATATTGGACCTTCCGAACGGAAACTTTGAACCAGAGCCGTGGGCAACATTTTCATATTTACATGAAGTTGTCTTTAAAACGGTAATGCAAGGGCCTACTTATCGATTACAATAAAAATTTTGAATATTTGATGCAAATTTGAGTGTTTTATTCGATTTAAAAAAAAACTGCGCTTAAAAAATCACCCGTTATGTACAAGATGGTGCAAAAGTTGTCACCTGATATTCTTTGGATTTAATTTTTTTTTCGCAAAAAATCGAAGACGTTATTATAGGTGGCGCACAATCAAAAAATCGCGGAATACTTTTTTTGAACAACCTCGGTGACAACTTTTGCGCAAAGTTAACCACTTTTTTCTTAATTTTAACTCTGTCAACAATGGAGTTGGTGTATTTGTACTTAAATAATTCTCACCACAGCATTTTGACTAGCAATGCTCAAACAACAGCGACTTTCAAACCATAATGTAATACATTAACCATAATAGAGACACATCTGCATGATTCAAACTTTATTCCTGTAGACACGAACCGCATATTTGCGGGTTAAGTATTTGATGTACTGCCAACATGTTGGTTGTAGCATAGGATATATGAATTTGAAGCTTTTTGCTTGATTTATTTTGAGTTATATTCAGAAGATTACTTAATCGTGCTATTGTCCCAAAGAGTTTAAATTGCTTTAACTTGGTACATATTTTGGTAAATGTAATACATTGTGCGGGTTGTATTACCCTATTTTTATATATCTTCTATGGAATGGATTCTTCTATACTGCGGAATTACTATTAAGGAACTACAGAAGCTGGTCTAATAAACTGCCTCTGCAGTTACTGTAAATTATAATTCTCGAAAGAAAACTTACAACTATCATTCAATTTTTCGAAAAAAATAAAATAAAAAACAATAAAGGTACTCACGTGCAAGAGTAAGTTTCAATAAACTTGTACCTGAATCTTTACAAAACCGTAAGAACACTGAGAAAATGGTCATAAGATGAAAGTAGAAAAAAATTAGGTTTCATTCATTTTTTCTCAACGCAGAATTTCAGCTGGTGAGAAAATTAAAACTGTTAAAGGATGACAGCCCAGGAGTTTGACAGAAACCATCCAAATATACGCGCAAATGTTTGCTTTGTAGATTTATTCCAATATAATAAGAGTTCGTTAAAATAATTCTCTAGGGTTTTATAGGCAAAATACTAAAGTGGATGGATACATTTTCTTTGCAGTCTATTTGAACTTTGGCACTTTAAATTTTTCTTTGCGAATGGTAACAATTTTGACAGTTTTCTCTTTTTTTTCACACAGAAGTACCCGTCTCGATTTAATATCTAAGTGTCCCACTGCTGCGGCTTAGAATATTTGATTTGCAAGCTTAATAATAAGCCATTTGCAGTACGGTCTGGTACGATTTGATAATCCCAGACAGTGCGAACGTGAAAGATTTTTTGATATTTATGTTACAGCTTAACGTGGGAAAAATTCGTATTTTATCCAAATTCAGATCAATAGGAACACTGAAAAAGCTGCAGTTTCTAGAACTCTTATTCATGTGTTAGAAAAGGAATAGAGCTTATTCATCCTGTGGGTTTGGTCAAGTTAGATCAGTTTTGGGAACCACTTGTTAAAGACTGAATTTGGCGGTGTTCTTACCAACTCCCAGCCACTAAATACGATTTATTTTGTATATTTTTAAAGAAACTCACGGAGACAATGATATACCGAACTATAACCAGCTTTTTCACCAAGCAGAAAATTAAAAATCAACATTTTTAGCGCTGGAGTGGACTATTCAAGCGTTTTGAATATTGACTTCCCAAAGAATTTTAGGTAGACGTTATTTTACTTTAGAAGGGCCAATTGAGAGATTTTATGGAGAACGAAAAAATCGAATTTATCGTAAACCAAACTATACAATACTGAAAATATTTTGCGTATAAAACGCCAATATTGGTGTGAACGATTTCACAAGTGAGGAGCTGATTGATCGACGATCATCAATTATGAAATATTAAAATTTCTTTATTAATTGGAAAGACAACCATATCATACCTCTTTCGACCAGCTTTCCTTTGAAATATGCAGAGTGGAAAATGTGTATCGAAGCCGTGTAGACTTATTTTGTATACGCTATCTAATAACTTGGCTTCTCTTTGATTCATAGTTTGCAGCATCGAAAATATCACTTTAAGTGGCGCACGCAAGTTACAAAAAAACTGAAATCAACTTGAAGCACGCAATGACCAGGCTAACTGGAAAGGTATGTTGGTTAATGCCAACTTATAGCTGAATAAGTTCATAAATGGCACTAGGTAGAGCAACCAGAAGAATCCACTCAAATAGTAAAAATATTTCTGTTAAACGTAATAAACAAAAAAATAATTTAAATTGTTTTCACTAAATAAAGAGTAAACGGTCTACCAGTAGAAGTAATAGAACTTTGACAGACAAATTATCTCTCACTAGCAAATAATTTGCTGCCATTGTGTCCTGTCATAGTACATGGACGGTTTTGTTACATAGAGTTTAGCTAGGCGTGATTGTTCTGAATTGTTCAAGAAATGAAGCCTTCTGAATATACCATGCGAAGCGAGATCGTTATTAAGGCCCTTCATACAACCGATCCTAATTTTGTGAAAGAAATCATCCGGGCAGGCGATGCCTGTTAATGGGGAGTGATAGGGCAATGATAACCGAGTTTATTTGACCGAGAATTGATTGTTGAATTATAAGTCGCGATGTATCAGACATCGACCGAAAAACAAGAATTGTTCGAAAAATATATCCAGAAGAAAGTTTCAAACCAGTCCAAACTTCGAAAAAAGTACTTGAAAACATACGTGTTGAAGTAGGTAGAATATTCGTATTATTATCGGACCGCTGCGATCGGAAAATCTCAACGCTGTTTGATGATTCAATGCCCTATAGAACAAATATTGACAGCTAAAAGGATAAAGTTACTTAGAGTATCCTTTATTTAAACATTATCTAGCTCAGTTTTTAATATATAGGAAACCTAAACGGAAACGTCCTGCAGGTTTTGGATGAGATCAAGCTTAATACGAAAAAAATAAAAGTATCTATCACAAAAGATGTTCTCAAAGATGAACTCAAGGTTGTAGAACATAAATGATGTATGATGTTTCAATTGCACTCCACTCAATATTCCCAATATTAGAAGTTATTTGTTTTAAAATTAATTTTAGAGTTACATGTAAGATTAATTTAAATTTAAAACTAAATAGTAATTAAGTAGTTTTAAGTTGCTATTTTGTATTTATTTGTAGGAACTAATGATATAAAATGCTCTCACAATTCAAATTCAAAACTTCGATGATAGCTATAACTACAGCCCTCGGTTTTATTGAATGCAAAAATATGTACTCGCCTTACCTCAAATTTAACAGATTTTACTTAAATTGTATTATATATTATTTCAAAATATATACACCCTCTGATGCATCTTCTCAACAATACCAGCGGAAAACACAAGTGAAACCTACAGCGATCTAAATTCTATTCTACTGTCTTCTCCGGCAAGCGAATCATAAGCAAAGAAGAATAAAACCCAATACAATACCTACCACGGAATCACTTTTAGTTTCTATCCAAAAATAGATGTCCATCCAAGAAGAAGCGCATCCACCCAACGAAGGCTTACAATAAAGAATACATTACGGCCAGAATGGAAGGTACCTTACCTATGTATTCCCTATAACTAATGTGTCGCAAATTCTTACCACAAAACGCACTTATTTTAGTTGCCGCTTAAAGACAGTGTAGCATGTTTAAAAATAGTCACCTAGATTATCACAGAACTGGAAGAGCCGGTTCCAGCATAGCTCATTGTCTGAAGAACACGAAAAGAGATACCAGTCAGCCTCAGCGCCTTATGGGCTATCGCTATGCATGGACCATGGCTTAGGGTTTGGTTTTTTTTTTAATCAAAGTCAAGCGAATTTGTAAACGACTCAAGAGAGACTCCAAAATACCACGCACTCTCTTAAAAAAATGGCTTTCCTTTTTCTCCGATTATGTCTACCGTCTACGTGCAGTCTTTCTTCAAGATTTACCTGTTGAAAGAAAACAAACAAAACAACAACATCGCCGAAGTAGTGCGGGTGTTTCTCTTTACCGTTTCATTTCGCCGCAGCCAGTATATTTTTCTCCGTCTTGCTTCCAGTTCTTTTTATCGTTTCTTCTTTTTTGTTTTGTTCTGTATTTCATGGTTCCGTCGATCGTGTCGCTCCAACGATCGCAGACAATCGCCAGTTTTCTCAATCCACTGTGTACTGTGAATGCGGATTGTTTGTTGTTGCGCGAACTCAGTGCGCGAATAAAAAAAAATTATTCTGTTCGGTGTTTGAAGGGCTTTTGTGAATTTTTGTGTGCGTTCATTTTTAAAAGTAAGAAAACAGCTAAAAAATTATAATTTTTACAAACACCTTTTGCCTGTTTTGAAAAGTGTGTTGGCAATTATAAATGTAAACTGTCAAAGGTGTGTTTTCAGTTTTAGTGCTAAATGCTGTACAGATAAAAGTGTGATCTTTGTTTTGCTTTGGAACTTCAGCGGGGCGAGAAAGATTACCTGCTCGTGAATTGGTGTGGTACCGAAGACCGAACAAAGTGCATTAAGGTGTTTGAGATTTGTGAAAAAGCCGGTTTCTTTTTTTCATCGTAGACGACACAATTTAAATTTGTAGGAAGTAGATTGCCAAATATTTTGCATTAAATTCTGCACTAATTGCATTTTAATGTGTGTTGTGAAAGTGGCTCTTTTTGTGTGGATATGTTATTTGAAAAGAATGAAAAAGAAATGTTTGCTAAAAATTTCTAAAACTATGGTACCCTTACCAATGCTTGACAAAGAAAAATTAAGAAGTTCTGCAAGCTAACCATTTCAGGAAATTTTGTTTACAACTTATTGGGTGCCTTTATTTTGTCAATATCTCTATGAGAAGTTTAGATTTTAGGTGTGTATGGTAGATAAGTTCAATCATCTCTATTAACATACCTTTCAGGACAATGTATTCAAAATTTGAACTCAAAAAATTTAAGTTACTTGTTCTATCTATACGAAATTCTGAGGTAGTGCGCGTTCAGCAGAGAAAAGTTTTTTTTTCAGTCAATTTTAATCCAGAGTTAACTTTAGGTTAACCATAGCAAGTTTGGTGAGATAGCCCTGAATACAATGACCAGTATTTTTTGACAGATGATAAAATCAACCAAATAATAATTATTTTCAATTCTATTTATGTGAACAATTTACTTTTATTTTTTTTAGAAAACATACGTACGATAAATTCAGATTCAGACTTCAGTGACTCGTTTTTGTTTGGAATATTGAGTTTAACTGTGTTAAGAAAAAAGGCTACTGAGATTGTTACAAAAACATTTTCATAAGTTATTAAAAAATGTAAACAAAATGCTGACAACTGAGCTGTTGCAGAGATTCGATAAATTTTGAAAGCTTTTTGACAGAAAACTCTTAATTTACTGCAAAGAGGAAATTAACAACTTGATTTTTTTTTCAAAATCATAGGGATAACACATTATTATGAAAAACTACTTTTTTCAAAAAAAAAAAAACTATCAGCATTACAAATTGCGCAAAAATGCGATTTATGAACACAAATAGTGTTAATTACCAATTATATCGGTCTTCACAATATTTCTTATACCCTTATATGTTTTAATACTGCTTTGGCTGCCCATCCTAGCACATTTTTGTGATTCGTACTTTTTTCTAGACTTCTGTTATTTGATGTTTTTGTTTCGAGTCTTTTGTTACAGATTTTTTGTTAAAAATGTTATTTTTCGAGAAAATTTTTTTAAATCGTTTTATTTCCAGAAAACTGCTTCTTATCAATTAAGTTGGATTTTTCTGAAGAGCTGATTGTCATTCAGTTAAAATGAAATATATTCGTTCTTGAATTGTTACAATCGGTCAATTTTTTAATATATGATCAACACCACTCTGAAATGTGATGTTTTCTGACTAATAAATAAATAAAACAATTTTTTTTAAAATAGGTCTGCACAACATTATTTTTACTTAAATGAGCTTATGAGATAAAAGCTAAGCCCCACGAAAGTCAGTTATTTAATTTAATGCTAAAATTTCTGTTGATATATATCAATAAAATTTCGGTGTTTCAAAGTGTCATATTTATGTGAACTGTGACAAGTGACTTAATTTCCCGTACTCTTTCTTGATTCTCCCCGATAGAAAATTAATAGCCTCTTTGAGAATTACCTACGGGAAAGGACATAATATATTTGAAAAATAGTGAAATTTATAACAATTAGCTTTTCCAACATATAAACACTTATAAACATGTATTGATTTCCAATATTTGTATTACCATTATATTTTTTTAAATATAGTAATATTACATATACTTTGCATATTTACTTCTATAATATTATTTTATATTTTGCGAGCTCTCTTTTTATGCACAACATTTGTTTAACTTTTGGACCAGCATTATTCGAAAAAAAAACCATGATACCTTTTTAGAACTCTGGGTTTCTTTTGTGAATTTTTTTTAAACTGACAAACAAAGTCACAATATAGTTCGACACTAAAAAACCCTTCCACAGGCTCTAATCAAGCATTTTGCTTGTGCAATCCCAACTTAAACTTTAATGAATGAGTTTTTTGCGTTTAGATATATTTTAGATAGTAAATACATAAATCTCTACACTGCTTAAAATGCATTTGTATATTCAAACCGGTAAGCAAATGAATTTTCGATTTTGATATTAGATGTATTTAAGGCATGTGAGTTGATCATTAAATCTTGTCGCCCAAAACCTCAGAGCACGGGATCTGTAAAAAAATCTGGATTTAAAAAAAATGCCTGCGTTTTAAAGAGATAAAGAGAGATTTTTGAAGGTTAGATAACAAAAATTTCAATATTTCGATATTTTACTAACTATGATATGCATAGTTAAAAATCTGCTTTTTTTGTATCTCAAATAATCATTCGAAAATGTCGTTGTCGAAATTATGGGGGCATAGCAGTTTGTGGCTTTCAGTCATTATTATGATTAATACTAACCACCAGTATCACAAACAATAAGCCTTTTTGGTAAAAATTTTTGGGCATATGGAAAATCATCTTTATCATTTCGCTTGCACATGAATTATTAGATGAATGTTACTGACTTGGAAATTTAACTATTTGAAAAAAATCTATGATTATAATATCTTAATATAGCCACTGGAGTTTTTAATAAAATTACAATTATATATTACATTATATATTTTGAACTCCTGTCTTTATTCTTATGAGCTAGCTGCACCAACAAAAAAAAATGTTTTTTTTAGTGAACCTTGATTTACTTTAATTGTAAACTTCATTTTACAATAGAATGTTTACCTTACACTATTAAAATCATTGAAATAATACGTTCAAGGGTGCCAGTTAATAGCAAGGTCCCTTTCCTTTACACCCACATTCCACAATGCTATTTTCTATTTACAATACAAAAAACTAAAATTCAGTTCATGGTTCGTGTACCTATTAATACGTTACCACATGTGCTATTAAAAACGTCTTCTTTTCGAAGTTTTGTACATACTTTGGAAATGTTCAAAACTTCCCTTCTAGCCAAACAATACTAACCCAAAACTGAAAAGGTACCAATTTTTCAATAGAACACTTTTTTTGTTTATCTAACAAAATCAAAACAAAATGAAAATAACACAACAAAAAAGAAATCCAAGGGCCCAGACAGTCGTCCCGCTTTTTCGTCTCAGATCTCTCTTCATGTCTACATCTACAAACATTTCCATACACATAGAATCCCATCACATGGGGCAGCTACGACAACAAGATACCAGCCAACATCTAATGCCTCTCTTTCGGTGTGACATCACATGCAATAAGTTTGAAAAAGCGCCCGTCTAACGGTACATACACCCCATTTCGTATTTTTCAAAAGCCGCACACTGATCGAATTTCGCGTTAACGCGGGAAATTGCTTCTTTCTCTTGACTTTTATTCTGCTATCCTTTCTATGAGCAAAAAAAAAAGAATTCTTAATTACTTCGCGCCTGCGCTAGCGGATTTATTTTTCCATTTTTCCTCCTTACTACATGAAAATCGGAAATAAGCGAAAGTCTTTTCTATCGTTTCGTCCGTCGTCAATATCACCACGATAATTGTTCTAGGTGCGTAGTCTTGTGTCGGTCCATGGTGGTGAATTTGTTCTAAATTTAGACGTTTTGGCAATGTTATAACACTTGTTTAGAAGAAAAACAAATATTTCTAAAAAAAAATATAAATACAAATAAGATTTAATGGACTTTTTTTTTGTTGGTCAGTAATTTGAAGGGAAGGATTTTATAAAAATAATATATAGGTAGCATATAAAATGAAAAATGTATTAAACCTTGTATTTGCCCTTGTGACTATATTTTTACACATCTGTTTACTATTTTGTTTTTTTTTTTGTATGTGCGGCTAGTAATGATTTGTTATCTATACGATGACATCTATAATCGACGATGATAACATACAGTATGGACAATCAATTTGTTTTTAAAGCATGATTCATGTTTGTATATCAAACAGTACAATTTTGTTCGTATGTACCTACGAACAAAATTGTACTAAGCATCATTGACAAATTGTTTGGGTTCGATTCTTAGCTTACAATACCTGGCTGAGGCTTTTAATATATGAAATAGACTTTGGACTTGAAATATATTTTTATTTACCTAAAATGGTTTATTCTAAGTTACACTATGTTCAAGTTTTGAAAAGTAATCTTGTTTGTACCTATATTTGAAAACATGATTTCAAAGATTTTGACTTTGACTAGAAAAATGCCAGGATTGGCAGAATTTGACATACCCTTAGCGGAGCAATGAAGTCGCGTGAGCGGGTAAACCACTCCAGAAAGTGGAATTTAAAGGACCGCCCAGAATGGGCATCTGTAGCTGGTATCTTGTATCGCTGTCAAAATAGAGATACATTTCGTGCATGAAGTTGCCCTTTATTCAACTTCAAGCTACAGATTCACGGAAATACGCATTGTTTAAGCGCTTACGGGATGCCTTGTTTTTAACTTCTGACTCATCTACTAGCGTCAGCTACAGATATTTATTCTGGGCAACCCTTAAGCGTGCCACTCACTCACTGTTGGCATTTTACAAGTCAAAACCGAAAACTTTAAAAATAGTTTCAAGAATAAAAAAACAAAAAAAAGTAGATAAGAATTGAAGGAAAAAAACATTTTTTTTATTAGTCCACGACGGATATAAGAAACACTCATATAAGAGCACACGCTATATAATTTGTTTGCAAAAGTATATGGTCCTCGAAGTATATGGATCGACTCGGAATTGCTAGTTGAGTCTGTCTTTCCGTCCGTTCCTCTGAGTATCACCGATTTTTGGGCCTGAAATTTGATACCTTCACTGTCCAAGGAAGGACAATTGCTAAAACCAGAGGTAAATTAGAATTTCATACTCTTCGGACATATTGCTCTAGTTAGTCTAAGAATTCATGGGGGATCGCTTGATCCTGCTACCGCTGTTTTGTCATATCGACCTGGGGCTGGTATAACATGACTTAGAACTAAGCGTTTTGAAAGAGTAATTATTCGGTTGGAATCTTTACTTATTTTAATTCCACTCACTTGAACCTCGAAAATGTTAAAGAATCCAGAATCTTAAAGATTCCTCCAAACCATAGGCTTTTTCCTTAAATTAATTAAGTCAATTATTAGTTGAATTCATCAACTCACACTTTTCGAAAATTCTACATACACTATTTAAGGTGGAGAAATAAGAAATTAATATAACGATCGTTAACTAAACTACCGGTATAAACTGATCGATGAGCATACTAATTGCGATGAACATACTAATTGCGAATACGGTTTCTCAATTGTTAGCGTGCCACGCTCCTTCTTACATTTACCCTTGTCTCAACAATACTGGAATACTAAAATAACTAACAAAGTCACCGTAATAGATCGCACCAAGTTCCCAATAAGTTAAACGCCGTGAACTGATTGATTTAATGCACTTTCGATTATCGTCATCCAACTAGAAGCTGCAATACAAAATCAAGCACCGATCACACTAATCGCAAACTCTCTCCATCTCCCTTGCTCACACCAATTGGTCGCGGTGGATAACAAATCCTTTCAATTATTTGAAGACGTCAATCTTGTCTCACCATTTCGCTATAGTAAATGAAGAATCAAAAGCCACAACATGAAACGTACGAGAACATAGAGGAAAATCCGATTTGTGTGTGCACTCGCACCATTACGTATGCTTTTCCGTTAGAACGATATACTCCTCTACACTTAACAGTATTAATGTCTATGAGAATGTATGTAGTGTTCGTAGAAGAAATTTCAAATTTTCATGATAGATTTTTTGAATTTCCTTTAGTTGAGAGAAAATCGTCGCTTAGTTAACGTCAAATCAAATAACCACACAACTTATCACACATTATTTAGTTTTTAATTTATTTATTATTTATTTCGAACACATTTTAAATTATAACTGAGGAAAGTGTTTATAATTATTTTATTTAATTATTTTCCATTCTTCAATATCCCTCCAATCCAAAGTAAAACGAAGACGCATTGAAATGAAATACAGTGGATTTTTAGTGATTTAGTGTAATCAAGTGTTAAATAATAATTTTAATAATTTTTTTATTTTTACAGAAACAAATCGAATTCGAAAGTTTAATTTAAAACTGTGAAATCATAAAAAAATAACTTAATACAAAGTGAAACGAAAAATAACAAAAAAAAATCGAATTTTGAAAAGTAATTTTCTAAGACACCAGAAAATATTAGCAGCCGCTGCAGAAATTTGAAGAAAAAAAAATCGAAACTTTTCAAGGTGAGTTTATTTTTAGCCTTTCGAGATAGCTGATGAGTTTTTCACTTGCTTGTAAATGGGTGACAAATTGTTTGCATCTCTGTCTATCGTTCTGGCCCGAATTTCGCGAGTCTAGATACGACGAGTAGATATATTTTCTTTTTTAGAAACGGTTGGATTGTAAAATTCAATTGGCATACATCACGAGTATGTAGGTATCGCAAGTTGTATTTAAATCTGTAGATAGTTTTATTTTGTATTTTTTTTTAAGGTTGGAGGGCAAATTTCGAAACTCATTCATAAGGAATGTTAAGGGAAACGATTTAAAGGTCGCACTCATAAATCACTTTTTTATATGACTTGAGAATAAAATGAATTTGATTGCGCTTCAAAAGAGTTGTTCAGTTATGCGACGATACACAAAATATATGTATCAGTTATGCTTGATCTATTTTCAGCAAAATAGAGACATAAAGAAGGAAATTTAAAAAAAAAAAAAACGAAATAAGAACAAGAACAAACAAATGTTTCTGTGGTCGTCTGCTCTCATCGCGAAACTCGTCTTCTTTTCTATACAGTGATGTAATTTAAATGAAATTTGAATTCGAAGCCACATAGATGAAAAAACAATTTCGGCTGAGAGAAATGTTTATTGCACAGATATATACCTACACCGCAGACATACATGTATGTGAAACCTGAGGATTTAAATGTTTCATTTCATTTTGGGAAAGTGCGCGCTTCGTATTCTCGCTGCGTAGTTAGGACTTAGCCGCGCAAAGGAATTTACGCTTCGCAAATTGATAGGTACTCAAAATTTGTTGCAAAGGTATTGAGATAGATAAGTAAAAAAAAAATGTTTTTCTTTTCACTTGCCGTTAATGACGCATGTTGTGATCTGGCCTGACGTCATTTAATGTTTTGTTTAAAATTAGATAATATTTTTCATTGTCGGTCGATATTGGCACTTCTAGAAGGTTACGAAATGATTATAGATATAGATACACAGTTTGGTAAATTGAGTTAGGAACCCCGCATATAATTGGGCCAGGAATGCATGCGATGCGGAACATTTATTGAAATATTTCCTGAAATCTTGTAAGCAGAAGTATTTGCTGTAAAATTAGAAGAAAAAACATTTAATTGGTTGTAAAGAAGGATATCCTATTTTTTTGTTCATCTATTGTGGCAAAAACAAATAATTCGCACATACGAATGAAGAGAGATGCTAGGTTTGAGGCCCTCCTATTTAGAAAAAAAGTTAATCATTACCATTGAAATTAAAGTTTGCAAAAGCTATATATAAAGACTAACACGTTATTGAAAAATACAAAAATGTCCCAAGATCTGCTTTTGCGCCATTTTCTTTTGATTACATTTTTTTTGTGAACTCGCCGATAATAATTCACAATTAATATAACAGCATTATGGCCAAGTCCGTCTCCTGGATAACTTTGTCTTTTGCAGGACATATTAAAATGAATATTAACTGCTCATATGGGGCGTTAAATAGAATAATAATAAATGATAGAACCTACAGCCAAATTTGTGAGATTTTAGAAATTTGTTGGTGCTTTTTGTACAAAATTCAACACAAATACGATTCCTTGGCTTAATTAGCTGTTGTGTGTAATCCTTGAACGATGATGGTTCCTTAGTAGTATACCAAATCCTAAAACCTGAATTGGAATAAGCTTTTTCTCGACAATTTTTTCGGCTTACTTATCTGTCAGATCATCTCTAATTTCTTACTCTTGTTATTTTTTTATATTAATGAAGGTGTACATTTCAAAAGTCATGGTATTATGATTAAAACACAGGCTGTCACATTTGTTCAAAAAAGTTCATGTGGTTTGGTTCGCCTAATTCAATTATCGGAACTGGTTTTATTTTTGTATTGTGAAATGGTGGATGATTTTCACACATTTTTGGTTATAAAAAATACATCAAAAACACACCAACTAAAGTTACATTACTAAATATTTTTAAGATCTTAGGATGGGATATTAGCAATTTACAAAAACATTCATGAAACTAAAAAAAATAAAAAGTGGTAAAAAAAAAAATGAAATTATCATATTGACATAAGTTATTGTTCCACTAAGGTGACGCACTGCACCCTCGTGGGGTAACTCTTTGGTATATCAATCGAGGCTTTTAATATCCCAATAGCAGATATTATGTTTATTAACAAAACCAGCCATGTCAAAATGTGCTCCTCGCTCACATTTTGTTTGCCAATAAGACAAACAATTGAACAATTATTCAAATAAAATGTTTTTATAATTTCAACACGTTGTTGCTGTGTTACATGTTCCAAAATAATTGTCGACAATCGACCACTTTTTATGACTCTCAGACGCAAAATCGCCTTGGCACATAAAGCGCATCCTGTATTCAAATCAATTTTCAATTTTCGGCAGAGCTTCGATGTGGGTATTATTGTTTCACTTCCACGGATTTTAATCTCATTTGAAAACATAAAGTTTTAATTTGGAAAATAGCTTATTTCATCCATGTAATCCTCAATCAGTTTATATTTGAAAGCGATTCTCCGGAATTCCATGTTTTTTTCGAACAATTCTTATAAACATTTCATTCATTCCCTGCCCATGGATGCGCTTATGTTGTCGGCTTCGCACACGCTAACATGGAGCCATCAATTTAACTCATCCCACTTGATGCATATACATATAGCTACGCCGTCTAGAGCTACATGCAACATATTATGCATATTAATTACCCATGACCGATTAACATAATATGAAATAAGAGAAAATCGCAATGTTCCTTGTCTGTGCACTTGTGCATGAACAATTCAATGATTTTTTTTATTTCAGCGATTCTTGAGAACCCCATCATCAGGAATCGTTTGACTGACATTCGTCTGCAGAGTTGGCTTGTTTGCTCTAGTGCGTTCCTTTAGACGCGTATTTGTGGTTCTCGATTTTTCATAATTCGCACATTGGTTTTGCCCGCCTTTGTTTATTTAAAGGGATGCATCGAGCAATAAGAAAATAATGATTTGGCGCCTACAATCGTGGCGGGTATGTGTTGTAGCTTGAGTTGCAATATGAGGATGTCTGGAGAGGTGGTGATATCATGCATTAATGCAAATAATGTTATTGCAAAACTGTATAAAAAATATTAATTTGTTACAATCATGGAGATGAGGAGATATGGGGCGAAACGATTTCCAGTTGGAATACTGATTACTGGTCAATTGAAAGAAAAAATAGTTTTAGTTGTTTACACTTATAGAAGTTGCTGTAATTTGTCAATTCATGGAGTATTCTAAAAATTACCATAAATTGTGTTCACTTGTGTGAAATATTACAAGTTGCTGCTACACTTGGAGTGATAGAGTTCACATCAGTAGCTATTTTTGATAGCAATTGTTTAGATTGCTTAAATTTATTCATCACTATATTATGAGGGATAAGAAGCTCAAGAAGAAGAGGTTCATGATTGCTTATTCCTCTGCTTTATTCCTACATCTGCAAAAGCTAAGCGAATTGGATCGATGGTTATCTATGTGTATGTGTAGCTTCATATTTTATATTATAATGGGTATTTTTCTCTTTTTATACGTCTTAATGTTGTTGCAAACCTTTAAAAAAGCCAAAGTGGGATTTAAGATATCTTAGCAAGTTCATGGAAAAATTTGTTATTCCTTGAGCTATTTTTTTTAATTGACTGAGACCTCAGCTATGTTATATAAAATAAATGTTACATCGTGTGCTTCTTTATCTCGGCAACGTCTTGCGTTTCTCTTCATTAATAAGGTGAACAACAAGACTTTCTGTTAATGTCATCATCATCCCCATCTGAAAATTATTGTTCTGGTTAGAGAAATGAAAAGTGTTCTTAATCTTTCGTTTTTTGGTTAAACCTCCGCTTCCAAACGTGTTGTTATCTTCACACCAACTCCAACTTGAAATTCAACTTTAACAACAAAGGCCTGCAATTGTTTTCTCTATCCAGAAAATAATCCCGCGGACTTAAAAAAAAAATTCCACAAAAATATAAAATTTCAACCTAAACCTCAACCTTATTTTTAAATATCCTAAAATGTAGGTATAACAGTTGGCGCAAAATTTATCACCCTATTGGTAGATGCCATCATAAAGGGTGTGTATTAGTACAGTGTTGCCAAGTAGAAAAAATATAAAAATGTGACAGCTGACATATCGGAATTAGTAAAAACAGAGAGTTATAGGTATACGAAATAACAATGCATTTTAATTGTTGAGCAATTTATCAGCTACAGTTCGCAATTGAAGCGTTTTGGTGAAGAAGGGGTTAAAAAATGTACATACATATAACTTTGATTAAAAAAAAACTTTACACTTTTGAAACCGTATATCTATACTTTATGTTGATATTCAGGTACTAGTTCGAATTGTTAATACAATCAATGTTGTATTTCATAAAATATTAGCTCAAATATCTCGAAACTATACAAATGTCACTTAACTCCTCCTTCATCTTATGGCTTCGATTTTATTATATACATTGTGCCAAAAATAACTCCGATAATGTATGCCCTTGCCCCGGTTGCGTTTCCACATGATCATGAGGAGATCATTCCACTTCATTTCTATGTACTCAGTTTTAGTATAAAAAATATGTAAATTGGTCTCCTTTGGACCTCAAATGTGTATCACTAGAGATGCAGGGTGGTCAATAAGAATGTTTTTTCTTACTCAACGTAGTTTTTCCTTAATGATGCAACATATGCGGGATCCATGTTTCCTCACAATTTTGGATTTCATCGCCGATGCTGTAAAATGCACTATTAACTTCGATTATTTAGTTCATATTTCATGAAAACTGGTTTTAATCGGTGCCATAAAAAGTATTAATGATTTTAACATAAAAATGTGATTTAAGTAAAAAATGGTGGTGGCCTATTAGTTAGTGCGTCGGAATACTCAGTATAGGTTTTGAATCCAGAAATTGACAACACAATATTTAATTACTGTTTGGGCTCTCGTACTAGTAGAATAGTTAGATAATATTACAATTTTTTTTAATTCGGACAAAATACACAATAATATTCATTTGATTATTATTGATTCTAAAAATTATATAAATAATGTCAAAATGCGATTATACGAACATTTATTCCGGAATTTGAAGGAATCGGAGTGTGTTTCATGTATGTAATTATGATTTTCCGTTATCGATTGAACTTAAAATTCCGCTTAGGGATAGTTTGGCTGAAACTTATTATTTGGAATTGTTTGCAAACAGTAATATTATATTAGTGTAATATTAGTGTATAAATTAAATTTTATTTAATTCGACAATAAAGTTTGTGAGAAATTGACAATTTTCTTTATATGGCCTAAATGCGAAAATCACTTTATCGATTTTCACGAAAAAATAGCATTCCTGTTTTGTTGGAAATAATAAGCTTGTAGTATCAAATCAAAATCGTTAGAGCTGTTTTCGAGAAAATTTAGGTTATATATAATTTATATATGGCATATATGTGTATTATGTATAATCATATTATGGCGAAAGTTTAAAAAAAATTGGCCTGGATACAAAGTTTAAAGAGAATTGTTCAAGCATTTAAGACTGATGGGACTATCACGGACAGACCGACAGACTTGGATCGACGAACCGAATTCCAAAAAAAAAAACACTTTTTGGGTTCCGCATCGTAATAAAAGAATCAATCAAAATCACGAGGACGAATTAAAAAAACCTTTCTCTTTGTAAGAGAAAGTTAAAAAACAAATAAAAATATTATAGGGACATGGTCTGATAATAATCGCTAAAACAAGCGAATTAACATATGCCATTGGCGCTAGTTGTACAATAGTTGGCCCTTTCTGATAGGGTCATATTTTAATGTAAACATTGTAGAATTTGTTTCACTTAACTTGTCACTTAAATTCGTGACAATAAATATCTTGCAATGGTTTCCAAACGATTATATGAAATCAATTGTAAAGTCCTGTTTAAACTGAAAATTATAAAATCGTTGCGATTTTTAAAAAACGTGTTAGACTCTTACTTATCGCAATAGGTTAATAATAAAGGCCAGTAATATGCAATGCTGTTTAACTGTTTAAAACCTTTATTGCTTTACTTGCAGAATCATAGAACTATAGCCTTTTTTTTAAATAGATATCATCAATTCCAGAGAAATAAATTAATTACGCACGAATTATTATTATAATGCAATGAGTTAAGGGGTGACTAAGTATTTACGTGCTATCGTTGACTTTTATTTTCTCTACGCAAATTATTCACTGTGAAAATGTGACATCTAATAAGGTGCAGAAATAGTTCTGATAACCTGCCAATTCAACTCCTAACTCGGACTTGTACCTGTTTATTCATCGCTATAGCAAACAGTTATATAAGTGTTGTTTTAATAAATGACATTATTCTTTGCATGATAATGAAAAATTTCCCAAGCATTACCAAAATCCTTTACTTGTTTAACTTCATTTGGATAGCTCTAGCTACTCCCTAAAAAAATATTTTCTTAAATCAATCAAACAAAAATTGCGCACTAAAAAAGTCTAAACCGTGTTTAGCTACATTTTTTTGTTTTCTGTGAAAGATAACATCACCACTTACCTCATCTTCTCGCTCTTACTGTATACATTATGTCTCTTCGAAATTGATAAGCCGACATGTACCTATGACGTGTATTTCTAAAAGCATATGACAATATGCCACTGGCTAAGTGTTCTATTATAAGGTTCTGTTTATATCGATTTGGACTCTTATCAAATCCTTGCTAAAGGGTATACTGTGTGGTTTTTGGTGTCAAACAAAAAATAATAAAGAAAAAACATCAATGATTACATCATTTTCAATACGAAGAAAATGTAGGGGTAAAATCAATTTTTATTTTTTTCAGTTGGAAGCCACATATTTCTTATCTGACTAATATGCATAAACAATATATCTACAACAAGTTTTTGCTTTGGTATGTCGTACGTGTGAAACCATTGATATTTGGTTCTGTTATCTACTTAAATATTTACTTTGCCTAGTTCTTAACTTGGGGGAAACAGATTTTATTGTTTTGTTTCTGCCATGCGAAAACGGAGTTCGCTTTTTCTGAGCGCTGATAAAATAAAAATAAAAAATAAAATATTTGTGCAGTGAGTATCTATCAAAATGTGAAGTCTTATAAATACGACGCTCTTTGTTATGTCAATTGAAGTGGAAACATTTGTCCTGATTTCCCTGGTATTGCCTTTGTATTCTAAACTACGGATAAATGGTTCAAATCTCGAAAGAAAAAAAATTCTTGTTACTCACCATTTGGAAAAGTTTGACAAGCATCCAAAATTTAGAAAAAATCTAATTTTGAAATGGATGTTTTGCTAAACAAGTGCGGTTTTATAAAATGTATACAACTTTTCATGAATTTATAAAATATTTTCAAATGCAAATATTTTAGAACATGCTATCATCTTATTATATGCGTGTATATTTCCTGCACGATTCTATGATCTACAATTGTTTATTGAATCCGAAAGGCTGTAGATAAATATTAGCTGTTCGCGACTCGCATGATTATTCAGATCAAATTGAAAAGTATCCACTGAACATTATCACAATAAAAAAAGATAACTTCTATTATGGTATTTTTCAAAGTGTAATTTTTAACATATTATATTAATATTAAAAAAAAAAACATGTCAATCAGTTGCATACAATTATTGTTTTTCCATTAGACTTTAGCAGTTTGTTAAGTAATTTATGGTGATAGGACTACTGGAGCAATGATAAAAATATCTCAAAGAGCAAAAGTATTTTATTGAATTTTTATGTATTATATAGTTTTGAAATATGTAGGTACATACTGCATACCTATGAAATACAAATTTTTACCAACATTTTTAATATGGACATGTATTTGTATATGCATTTATAGAGCTCTACGAAGAACTCGAAGTCCTCGATATACCATTTGGCATTTGTGCACATTATCAGTTGGAAGTGAGTTAAATAAAAATGAACCCAATACCAGGACTATTGACCTTTAATATTTATTTAGAATATTCCCACTCAGCAAGATGGATCTTGTTTGTGTGGAATACTAACC
The DNA here is from genome assembly GCA_949824845.1 of Rhingia rostrata. Classification (NCBI taxonomy): domain Eukaryota; kingdom Metazoa; phylum Arthropoda; class Insecta; order Diptera; family Syrphidae; genus Rhingia; species Rhingia rostrata. The sequence goes on along the minus strand of OX463758.1, from coordinate 89,431,150 downwards.
TTAATCACATGTTCACTTAATCTCAGGGTTTTGCTCCTTCCAGTCGATTAATTGGATCATATTCTTCCAAATTAATAGTATACAAAGTTTTCATGGCGTCAGTCAAAGGTATAAAACCGAGTTCCTTAGGCGAATCAATTTTAAATTCCGTATTAAAAGAGTTTAAATGACTAAAGTGGTATGTACCTATAAATGTCGAATAATAGATTATACGTATTAGTTGCAATTTTGTTAAATTATGTTTAATTCGATAAATTATTTAAATATGTGGTATGACGAAAATGACCAACAAATAACATGTATCTCCAATTAACACGACTCTTAGCCAACAGTTGCACACCTTGTGTCGAATTCTATTTGTGCTAATAATTTACAGCTATGTTTTTATTTCGAGAATTTCATCAGACGATACTGATCCATTTTTATCAGCACAGTATAGCAGGATTGATATATTCCTAAGATATGCTTAGGATTTCGATTAGGTTCATTGTTAGTAAATTGCATTAAATGGATAATTGAGACTGCTAATTGCAATCTATCATGTTGTTATTAAAAAAAAAAAAAACTCCAGCATAATTTTACCCAAAATGTGACAATTTTTTATCCCATTAGACTCACAAATTAGACTCCACTGATTTGTTCAATTCATTTAGGGACAACGAAAATTTAACAAACAAGTCGCTCAACCATCAGGTAGGTCACCAAGTACTAATCCGTTCCACTCATTACCTAATCCAAGTCTAAACGTTGAGTGCTCAGAACACATATAAAAACACCAAAAGATTGCTTCAAATTTCAATAATCAAGTAAATTTCTTGCCGAGCACTTAAAACCTCCTTTGTTGTTACTTCATTCTGCTGACCACTTATTCAGATAACAGTGTTCTCATATTGCATGACATCCTACAATAGAAAAGTATCTACCAAACCATCCATCCATCCGTATGCCAAGAGACTTGTGCTTGTGCACTTAAGGCGGCACACAGCATGTACACGTTTCCACAGCACACCAAACGGATCTAATTCTATTTCCATCTATCACCACCATACACAATAATTCCCATTTCGTATACGGCAAACAATTTTTCAAAAGAAATAGCTTCCCATTCAATTGTCACACGATTATTCATTACTTTTGGGTTAAGCAAGAGGGAACAAAACTCTCTCATAAATATATGCATCCTTAGCGGTATGGTGCAGCATATGCATACAAGTGACTATCGACCGACGAGTGATTTAATGCAATTTAATAGCACATTTATAACTTTGGACACATTTCAATTTGTTTTGATGTCAAAAATACTTGTTAAGAGATTTTTGTCTTTTTTTGTTCCATCATTTTCGTTAACCCCTCCCTACTCGTTTGCCATACAAAAAAAAAAGTAAGAAAAAAAACGTCAGAATTGAATATCATACGAAAGAAAACAAACAAAAAAAACAGACCCAACGAGTTCTATATTTAGGCCCTTTAATGATAGCTGCCTTCCAGTCCAGCAAACACTGACTTTTGCACAGTCCACAGGGAAAAGAGCAAAGAATTGGTTGTTGCTCCTTATTTTGGTCATTTTTCGCAAAGAATTTGATCACAGATCCGAATTGACGTGGGTTATTTTTAATTTCATAATTTTTTTTTAAATAATTTTTGAAATTTATTTTTAGCTATCCTACATCATAGAATAGGATTTCTCCAAAATCAGGGTTAATTATGGATGCCGTCGGGCTGAGAATTAATGCGAAATAATTTGCTTAGACTTACGGATTTTTTTTACAAAAAGGATGACGAATATTTTTAAAAAATTGGCTGATGGTGGATAATTAATTATGACAACATATAAATGTTGAATGTTTCACATTTAGTTTATTCATAAATAATCAAAAAATCTATATCTATCATATTTACAAACGTTAGGGGTCTATATTTAGTACCCCCTATGCTTGTCATAAAACTTAATGTTTAATGAAAATACATTTTGCCTTCAATAAAATCTTACAAAACTATAACACTTTGAAAACCTATTCCAATATTCGCTTGTGTTTTAAATGTACTCCCACGCATAATGGACTTCTCGTACGTATAAGTGGGTAAAAATAACCATCTGGACGTCTTTTGGAATATAAACTGTTCAGTTTCTTCAACTTTAAGTCCAAATCGGAAATAATAAATACTATATTAATAAAACATTATGAAAATAACTCGAGCAAGTTGCTAATGAACTACATCTGCAAAAAAAAAAAAATTGTTGGCTGGCATTGAGATTCTCACGCGTTGCGTAATTTAATTTATAGAACTCTGTGCAGTTAGAATAACTAGTGAGTCGAATCGATCGGTCGACGCTGCCTACAAAGTTGGGAGAATTAATCACAGAAAATTAAGTAAAGAAAAATAAACGATCCGAGCATTCCTCAATATGAAACGAGGCCATTCGAACTAATAGCATGTGTATATCAACGTCACCAGTTCAGACAGATATTCTTCTTCTTGGTAGAATTTTACACGCATGTTGATGTGTATGCATTTGCTGGTTTTCAAATTTATTGCTACTAACTGTGATGCAGAAAACTCAGGTCTAATAGATGGAGGAAATATATTTCTGAACATGCCGTCCAACAACACTGGCATAAAAAGTATTTACACATAAAGTCGTGAATGAATACATAACTGGAATACAGATGTTGGTAAAAAGTAATATGAAAATATATTTGCAAATATAGGGTGACACCAATAAGTTCAGGTTGTATTTTCCATAGCTTCTGAAGCGAAAATTACGTGCAAAACGTCTGTCTATATAGTGTGGCAAGGATTTTCGTTATTCAAAGAAGACACTGATGATGCAGATTACATATTTATCAGAATGGATATTAATAAATCATCATAAGAATACTAAAAAGCATGAAACAACTTTTGTTTTGATAGGGATTATGTAACATAGAAATATATTTTTTTAGTTCAAAGTAAATCTCTGAATTTATCATTCTATTCACAGCTTAGTTAGACTTCTAATTGAATAGTTAGAAATAAACATTAAAAAAAACTGTTACAGGGTTTCTTTTATAAGGAGTCACATATTTATTTTGAAAATACACTGCGGTGATATTTTCCATCGTTTAACTGGAATTATGAGAGAATAGCTGATCAGAATGAAAAGATTGATAACTGACAACTGACCAAGTTAAAGCCAAATATGCTTACGAATTAAAATCAGAATTATCAATTGTATTTTATAGCAAAGGTCTGTTTTTTACCTCTCCGATACGGGGTGTATTAGTTTTGACATCAATGTCCAAATGAAGACATAAGTTGTGCTTAAAACTGGACTATTCCACCTGTTTATATAGGAAATATTTGTATTCCAGCACACTCTCTAAAAATTAGTTTTTAAAAATATATAGGAAAATTTTCATTTTTTTTATGTCATATATTGTTTGTTTGCAAAAATTGTTATTCATAATATTTAAATTGGAAACAAACTATTTAATTCTTTAACAGGAACAAACTTTTAATAAATTTATAAACTTATTTTCAAAAGTTATTGAAGTCTCTCCTATCCAGCTTTGTTATTTCTGGAAATCGAAGAATTTCAATTCGGCTAATCTAAGCCATCTATTAAATAAAATAGATAAGGTAGTGCAAGAGCAAACCAAAAGCTATGGTTAAGCTTTTCCTGCAAAAGTTTGAAGAACAAAAGGGCGAATTCGTTCAACGTTTAACTACTGGTCAAAGAGTCCTTGACTCAAATTACCCCAATAACACTTCCCACGTTTTTGTTGTCCTAACCCGCAGCGAACGCGTAAAAAGCATCCAAAAGTTTGAAACTGACATGTAACATGCTGTGGGTCTCCTAATTTGAGCCACTAAATGTTTTTTTATACTAATATTAATAGTTGTAATTTAATAGCATCACCTAAAAATATTAATTAGGTTTTCAGTGGAAATATTTACATATCTCTGTGCGAATAATATAAATTATGTGATAGCAAACTGTACTTTATTAACAAAATAAATATATCTATCTGCCTATCTATTATTGAAAATTCTAATTTTGGGGTTAGAAAAGATTTGATTGAGGTCCCTGCCCAACGACACAAGCAATAAATATTTGCAAGCATTGCCTGAGGGCACTACTGGAGCGTTACTGGTTCGCCTCATATAAAAAAATTAATACAAAATTTTCGGCGATACGAACAATAAATATTTGCAAGCATCACTTCGGTTCACTCCTGGAACGTTAGCTTCACATGAGAAATGTTAATAAAATGAGAAACCTATAAAATTTTCATGTCGCGTAGAAAATTTAGCACCCAAGGAGCTTGAGATTTGCAATGTTTATACAAAAAAAATTAATTACAATTACAAACAAAAGGAATATATACTTATAATTCAATTTATTCCTGTTTAACCAAACAAATGCGGGTGGAATCGTGAATTCATAAAATTCATTTTTGGCGTACCACCAATCAAACAGGGTACACAGTCCACTATAGAAAATGTAACTTCTCACTTTCTTTGGCAGCCAGTCAACAATAATTGTCCCCTTACTTTACTTTTCTTTAACAGGCCAACAAATTGTTCACTGTAACGTCAAGTTTGCTTCGATGAATGAAGTCCATCTATCTAGCAAATATTGTACCAAAGCTAACTTCACAGAAAAATTACATACCAATTGACCGCTTTTAAACATTTTATTTATTTGCTAGTAGATTAACAAAGATTCCCAACAAATTATTTTACTTTATGTCCTCACATAAAAGCGTTCAATTATCTTCCTGAATTCTTAAACTCAATTACGCATACATGCTCCACTGACATAGAAAATACCTGTCTTTCCATTCCCTTCTTGTCGCATGTCGTTTGCTAGCAGAAAGTTCGAAAACCGCTACTATGACATAAATCCCTTACAACCTACTTATTCTTTCTAAACATGTTTCGCAAAAACGAAAAAAAAATAATTAAATTTGACTCAGATTTTAATTACTAACTCGACGGGGCATAGCTACATGATTTTTTTTTTATTTCCTACATGCGGGAATGATTGCTTTATCTGGAAATGATTTTTTAAAACGTGAATTCCCAAAATCGATAAGCCCAAAAAAAATATATATATCATGTAACATCTTTGTATGAGCAACGTGATTACGTAAATCCTTAGCAACACCTTCAGATCACCAAATTCCGCAAACCAAATATTGAGTACAAAGACACAGTAGTTAAGCCGCAACGAGATTGCGTCTTAAATGAAATCGAAAGTAGAGCTCTTAGAAAACGTACTTACATTAGACATGTCTCATCTACCTGTTTGCGGATTTACTTTTTGTTTTCCTCAGCGAAAGCCTACACACACCTTGTCTACGCGCAAAAACTAAGCTGCCAGTATATGGAGAAAAACAATCTCAACGTTGTTGTAGGTGCTTGCAGCGTATTTAAGATTGTACTATCATTCCCATTGTTTGGCACTTTGTTTCACATTTTTGTAGTTAATTGTTTTCGACATTTCACCATTTCCAATTGATGTCGTCTTGGCGGTGGAGGTTTGAATTGGGTCTCTGTTGAAAGAGATCTCCATCGTAAAGTTTGATTGAATGTACCTACGTACGTATTCATCTGAGTATCGCCTGCTACCAAAGTAATTTGCTTGAAAGAAAGACGTGACATGATTAATTGGGGAGTCAAACGCAAAATTGTGCTCTGGGGCAAGCGGATTCGTTTTTTTTCCCCGAGATGCTATTTACCAGCGGAGAAGGAGAAATTTCGTTTACAAATTTGCATACAAGTTTAAGTCGGTGGTTTGTTTAGGTATTCAAGTTGGAATTTCCAATTGGACTTGAATTTGAAGAAGATCAAAGAAGTGGGAGGGCTTCTTGCATCATAATTAATGTCAGGTTAATGTTTTGCGGGACAAAGAAGTGGCCTTTTCTGACTGCCATCATGATTTTAGACAATTTTATGAAAAATGGTAGCTGAATATTTTACTTTTGAAGTGAGAAGTCAGTAGGACAACCATGGGATTATTCATTTTTCTAAATTTAAATCATACGCATGGAGTAAACGACTGTGTCGTACGTATTTGCTCCCTCGCGCTAGACTTTGGGGAGAACTTACTCCTGTAGGGTGTTTTTATACGTGATGATTCGATGTTCCATATTAATTATATCGATGGTACCATTGGATTGGAATTACAATTATAAAGACATATTTTTGGTGCAACAGTGATTATAAGAACTCTAAATACTAAGTATGAAGCAAATTATTTAATGCGATTTTCAGTTATTGGCTAAAACGATATATTCCGTTAGTATACATTTAACGTAAAACTATAAGTGATTACGATTAATTTTGCATTATTTCATTGAACAAAATTTCATAAATTGGTATTAAAGATTTTCTAAATTTTATTTACATACTAAAATATTTTATTTGGATGTTTTGAAAAAAAACTTAGTACGCAGTTTTGTTTGATGTTTTAATAGTTTTATTAGAATGCTTAAAATTTTAGAAAACAATTGTGTATAACCAAAACAGTAATATGGGGTTAGTTTTAAACCAATTCCAAAAATTCACCCCTCTATAAAACCAATAACTTCGTTTATAATATTATGAGTAACTCCATTCAAGTTTTTAGTCTCCGGATATGTACGCAGACTGACAGAAACGCCAGATCAACTTTCTCGGGCATCTTCATCATCTTAACGTTAGGTTTGATTAAAAACTCTCGTTTCAGTTTTAACTATGATTGAAATAAAAATTATTGAACTACAAGGCATGTGTCAATCATCATAATTTATATTTTTTAAGTTTTTTAATAGTTATAGATGTTTAAACTTGCTATCCGAATTGTCATAACGAGGTAAAAGCCTTTCAAGGTATGGTTACCAATATCCCTAATGTTGGTCCCTTCTTACGATAAGCGCTATTTTTACTATAGTGAAACTTATTAGAGCTTTGCAACGCGATGGTTAGGGCAATGAACTGTCCGCTGAAGGTCTTGAATACATTTTTTACAAATCGCTGCAGTGACGTTTTTAAGGCTTCTGTGGCGCGATAGTTAGCACAAGGAACCGCCACACAGAAGGTATGGGATAAAATATTTTTACAATTCAAATTCGTTGGCTTATCTAATATTTTTTATTCAAAATTTGTCACGTCTGTGCTTAACAGATTAACAGGTATGAACTATATCAAAAACCGTACTGACGAATACCGTGTATTTGTTTTGCAAAACATCTATGTTAGTTTTCATGGTAAAAATAGTGAAACCATCGAGCCATAAACTGTTGTCGGTCATCCATAGTCGGTCCAGTGTATATTCAATCCTTTACAGTCCTTTCAGATTTTCTCATACAACCATACATTAGACATATCCACATACAAATTTGTGTGCGACAAATAGGTTTTCACATCGTCGATTCGGGTTTTCAAACAGTTTTTGTATAATTGATGCATTTCTGTATACAAAGTTATTGTTGACTCAAGTAGAACAAATTTTATTATTTTCTATCTTTGGGTAAATTAGCTAATATCTATCAATACATTCAGTCTTAAAAATAATTTCGAGTCATCCACCTTTTTCATGTGCAGTCTTTAATCGTCCACACAAAACATGCTCACAAAGTTGTCTTTATCATTTCAGCCTTGAATGTTTTAATGACTATGTATCAAACACAAAGTTCTTTTAGATTTGTTTGGTTGGTTTAGGTTAGGTTGCAGTGGCTGCATTGTGGTACCACGTGGAACTGTCGACTTCCTTATATTCGTTCGCCTAATTGAACCATTCAGAGCTGATTATATAGCGTAGATGGTTTCTGACATTAATATTTGCTAGCTCACCTAGATTATCAAAGAAATAGTTTCCCAGATGGAGTTTTCGTTTGTCTGGAAAAACCGAACCAGGGCAGAGAAGGCGAGTAACACTTCCCTCCTCTTCTTCGTTAAAGCAGCTTCTACAGAAACCATTGCTTTTATTCATCTGCTGTTTGCCTTCTTGATCGTGTTCAGCTTGATCCGTAATTTAAATGTAGCGAGGGGCATGGCTTCACATATTTACTGGCAGGATATCAAGGGTAGTGCACTGTCTGACAAACTCATTCGCCTTGCAGTTCCCTGGCATATCTCTGTGACCTGGCATCCAGAAAAAGAGAATACGGAAATGCTCTGCTATCTCATTAGGAAATAATCGACACTCGTTGGCTGATTTCGATATGACCAAGGTGGTTTCCAGGGATTTGATTGAGGCTCGGCTGTCACTGAAACGTTAATATACTTCGTATATATTACATTCGTTTTCAGCTAGGACAAAGCTTCTTTAATTGCCACGACTTTCGCCTGGAAAATGCTACAATGATCGGCAAGGGGAAAGGATATGCTTAGCATAAGCAACTCGAACACCTTATCAAACACCTCCACCCACTCAAGATTAACTTTTAGACGTATCCGTATGATTGGTTTTCCTTTATTAATCTTAAAATTGTTTAACATTATTAAAAAAAAATCAATCTTATAAGCTGCATTTGATAAAAACAAGAAAATTGTTTAAGAAATATAGGTTTGAGTAGCTTCTATAAAAACAGTTGCATACCCATCACTCTCTTTCTTCGGCTCCTCTACTTTGAAAAAGTATATTTATAACCCTTGAGTGAGCAAAAATTATAGAAAAAAGTTACGTTAAAAAAATCTTTGTTGATCTATCATTCGACAAATATAATGGTACTGCATTTCTCCACCTCTTTTTTCGATAATAATTAATTAAAAAAAATTGAGATAACGCTTTGCTTTTTTGCAAACTTATATTTCGAAGCAATTATTCCCCAAAAATATGCAACCAAAGCTGAATGCGACTCATTGATTCGCAATTCGTATAAACCATTTCTCTATGTACGAAAAGTTTTATTTAAATTGCTGACATTTTCATTTATTCCCAAAAATTCAGTCGCACGCATAACTCCCTTCATAACTTTATTACTCACTCTATACAAGGTAGGGATATATATTCCCCAACAACAACAAAAAATAATAACAATAAAATGAAATAAAAAACCAGCTTAAGTAAGCGATTTCACACACACAGACCATTTATTGCAAACACAGTGAATAAAGTACCCTTTATTGCGAATATTTTGTCACCGGCTGTTATTGAATGCTTTTTGGGAAACCCAAAACTACGTGCTAACCCAACGCTGAACCTACAAAAAGAGGAAATCTGATGTCGAATGCAAAATTCTTTTAAAAACAAAGTCGTTGCGATTTTATTTTTTTTTGTCAAGCATTTGCCAAAAAAAAAATATTTACCTAAAAATTTTCGCAACACGAATAAAGTGTGAAATTATTGCACAAAAAAATTAAAATGTGCACAATATAGGTGCTGCTGAGTATGTGCTAACAACATGTCATGCATTAAAGTCATATACCACTGTTTACCCCACTCGGAGGATGAGTATTTTAATTCGATTTTCGGAGACGAAGGAAACAAATTAAATTAATCACAAACGAGTAGGTATGAGCTCAAACGAATGTACGTGTAATGTTTATGGGTCCAATTAACGCGTCTCACTTAAATTGCTGTTTACTTAAAATGTCTTTTGGCAAATAGATACAAAATTAGAGAAATAGCATTTTTGATGTAAAAAAATAAATTTCTATTCGAACTCAAATTCATCAAATTGTTATGGCACTCCGATAAGTGTTCTTGGGAAAATGCCATCCCGCTATTTAATTACTATTTCCAATTCTATTAAAATCCATTGGAGATTGGAGACCATATCAAAAGGTGATAAAGATGTTGCCTCAATAAAAAAATGCATAACAATAAAAAAAAACGTTTATTTATGTAAAATTGTTTTCGGAAATTGGGTGAACATTTATTTTACAAATGACAAATGATCATAAGTGTCAACCGGAATTTGTTGTCTCTTGACGTCTCTTGGGTGGATCTTAATTGGATTTTAATCGTAAATAGCATTAAAAATGAATCGTGGGTGTTTATACGACTCCACGATGTCGTGTTATGGTTTTTGTTAGGTTTATTGATAAGATAAGTAAATCATGAGAACATGCACACCATAAAACATTCCCAAAATGAATAGCTAACAAAAGCGAACACGACTTTAATTAGTAACGTTGTTTCACATTTTAATTACAAAATTTAAAAATTCACTCAAACGGCTTATTTTACACACCGTTTATGATTAAAATTATTCTCTCTGATTACGTACAAAAAAAAACACATTTAAATGGCACAGTATATTATATTTTTATTTAATATTGTTGTGTGGGCTTTAAATTTTCTAAAAAAAATACCGTTTTTTAAAATTGTTTTCATTTTCAACATTGAAAAGTTAATATATACGTTCCTCTATTTATTTATTTATCTACTTTCCATCGTCTATTTTTGAACACGAAACAGTGGTATTATACAATGTAAACAATGAGGGAAAATAATTCCAAAGATATTTTCATGTTGGGTGTATCTACTCCTACATGCATGGGGATACAAGTAGATAAGATAGTGCCTTGAAATGCTGAATGCTTATAATTAGTTAACCTGCATGGAGTAATTTGTCTAACATGGGTGAATGTACCTTAAGATTACACTTATAAATTTAATTTAGAAGTGTAAATCGATATTATGTTGATAGGCCACACACTATAGGGAAAGGTTGGAGAGAACTCAACTCAGAGTTGAATAATAAATTGCAGTTAATTCAATTCGAAGTGTTGATTAAATTGTTCATAACAATTTGAAATCATGTAATAACCACGGTTTAATTAAAATTGATTATTTTTATGAAATAATTCTACGCCTACTGGTAAACATGGTGCTTAAATTGGGCAGTGCTGCGATACGTAGTTAGATCATCGGGAATTTTAAAATAATGAAAAATTTATTTTTTCCCATCTAGTAAAAATAAGATATAATCCCCAGACGAATGATTTCTCAAAAAAATTCCGATGCGTTACAAACATAATCACCCACCTCATTCAACTCTAGAGGATCAATATATCATTTAAAAATTTACCGCATTCTCTATTCACCCATGTAACTTCCTTATCAAACCCTCTAAATCAAACTCCCATTTCAAACTTATCGCTCTCACAAGGGCAACATTTCCTGAATGTAAAAAAAAATAAAATTATGTGCTCTTATCTGTGATATCAATCGATTTATTTGACTCACTGCTATGTAGATACAATACGCGTTAGCAAAGTAACCGATCCTCTTCCTCAACAATGAAAGACATTTAGGACACGACTTCTGTCGGCTGTTTCCACAACAAAGGAATAATACATATCCAAAGTCGAAAGGTTTGACAAATAAAAAAAAAGTGAGGTCTTCGTCTAGTGTAAGTGAAGAAATGTCAACGATATTGGAGTATACAAACGAAATCATGAAAAGTAAATTACGCGTTTAGAAATCAATCGAAATAAGTATTTCCGATCAAACCGATAAGTAGGTAAGTTTTCATAAAAATGCACATGGGAGCTATTTGTTTAAGAATGAGCTATACAGCTCTCTATCGATTCCTGATCCAACCAACATTTTTCAACCGAATAAGACAATTTATTATCACATCTTTCTGCTTAACCTCAAATGATGTCTTCTAAGGACAAAAAAGATTGGGAAAAATATTACCCCAGTAAATGTGATTTATTCGTTCCATTAAAATGTCATTAGCTTTATAGAACGACTTAACAATTTTGAACGCTATTTACTGTCAACACGTTATGATTTCTTTTATTCACTGTCCGTACAAAAATGTCTTTTTATAGGAAATAAAGAAGGTATTATGGAAATTTTGCAAAATAATACCAAAAAGATACACAAAACTCGTTCCAAATCTCCTCCAGCCCCCAGGAGTAGGTATATTGATGAGTCAGTAAAGATCATCAATCATTGAAATAAGACTGTGTACACCGTTGCTTTATTTCTTCGCAACAAAGGCGACGCAGGCAATATTATCGAAATACCAATTAATGACTCTTCGCCAACTGATATGACGGCAAACAGACAAAGCGGCATTACAAAACCCATGAAATTACACATTTCCTTTAGCTTGCGATTACAATGTCATATTATATGGTTTTTAAAGACGCGTACAAGATATGAAAGCCTTGTGACATAACATACAGGCAATTACTTAAACTAAGGAAAAAAAAATTCGATTGATGTCCCATCAGCCATAAAATTAAAATCACAATACTTAATTTGGGGTTTGATTTCATTTTATTGTTTTTGACTTTTTGTGAAAACCAGGGTTTCGATTAATTGCCAATTTATCGCTTGCCTTAATGCGGTGTGTAAATAACTAATATAGGATGGGCTTTGACCATTTTTCTGGATCATCGACCAAAAATAAGAGCACCAATTGGATCTGCATCCAATGTGGTTTATTCAGATGTCTGCATCACCTGCATTCATTATGGTTTATTCAGATGTCTTCAAATCTTAAGAAAATTGTCTTTCTAATGTTTCGTTAAACTATTCGCGGTATTCAGTGATCGTCATGTATTTCAGCAAAGTAAAATAGGGATCAAGTCCCGCCTTTTTACTTTGCTTATGTAACATATTGTATTGTTTACTATTGAAAAGCAGATTAAAATTAAAAGCCCCATACCGTGCCTCTAACTGAGGTTCTTCATTTAATATTGGTATGCGATTTATTTTGTGTCCACGCCAAACAGTGCTTGTTAGGACTTTGTGGTTCATAAATTATCTTTGCATGGTTTTTAAAATAAAGAACAAATGTATACTTTCATTTATCAAAGCCGATTAGTCCGATTTGCTTTGTTTTAATACCCTACATGCCATATAACAGAGAGGTCTCCAAAGAGGATAGGTGGTTTTTAATAATGGAAGCTTCAAAAGGCTGTATATTGCCATTATTACTTTTGATTTATTCTGATTAATGATTAGTGAAGTTACTTACAACGCTTCGCTTGCGGGAAGTGTTCAAATTTTGTATAGAATTAAAACTTACATTATACGTGCTCTGTAACATTGCGGCGTACACTTCGATCAATTTAACTAAAATAATTAGCAAGGAGTTGAGTGAGATGTATTTCTGATTCAATTATAATTTCCACTAGTAAAGGGTTCTTCAATAAGAGCGCTACTAAAGTTTTTTTTAAAATAAAACAAATTCCTTTATTCCTGTGAAAGTACGTTCGATGCCATTATGTATGGAACTCGATTTTTTTTTGCATGGCCACCACGGGCATGCTTGCAAAAGTCCAGACGCTGAACCCAATTTTCGACGGTTTTCAAGCATAAATCGGCCGATACTGCTGCAATTTCACGTTCGATATTCGTACGAAGTTCATCAATCGTCGCTGGCTTGTTGGCATAGACCATAGCCCCACAGGAAGCGACTGGACCATTTCGTGAGATAACACGTTCTCCAAACATGGTTTCCAATAAATTGATTGTGGCATTCGCTGTGTCTCTTGTGGCGCCGTCCTGTTGGAACCACATATCCTCCAAGTCCATATCATCCAATTGGGGCCAAAAATATTCGGTTATCATTGAACGGTAGCGATTCCCATTCACAGTAACTTGCCGGTCTTGATCATCACGGAGGCCCAATTACGACGCCGGCCCATAAACCACACCAAACCGTTATTTTTTGGGATGCAATAATTACTCATGGAGTACGTGTGGATTGCTGCCTGACCAACACCGCATATTTTGTTTATTGACGAAGCCGTTCAGCCAGAAATGAGGCTCATCGCTGAAGATGATTTTTCGATGAAAATCCGAATCATTTTCGAGTTGTTGCTCAGTCCAATTAACGAACATACAGTGCTTCTGGTGCTCACGAAGCTTCAGTTCTAGCGTCAATTTAATTTTGTAAGGATGTAGGCCAAGATCTTTTCGCAAAATTCGTTACAACGACGTCACAGAGATGCCCAACGCTTGAGAACGATGTGTGAGAGACAAATTTGGGCTTTTCGAGTTGTTGCTCAGCCCAATTAACGAACATACGGTGCTTCTGGTGGTCACGAAGCTTCAGTTCTTGCGTCAATTTAATCTTGTAAGGATGTAGGCCAAGATCTTTTCGCAAAATTCGTTACAACGACGTCACAGAGATGCCCAACGCTTGAGAACGACGTGTGAGAGACAAATTTGGGCTTTCTTCAACTGAAGCCTCAGCAGCAGCAATCTTCTCGGCACTACGGGCACTTCTTCGTCACACTTGCATATTTCGTACTGTGCCTGTGGATTCAAATTTTTCCACTAGACGCTCAATTGTTGATCTGCTAGGACGATTATGACGACCATAAATTGGACGTAGCGCTCTTAACGTTGAGGTCACTAACTCCGAATTTCGGTTGTAAATTTTAATAATTTCGACTCGTTGTTGGATCGTATGTATTTCCATCATGAAATGGCAAACCTTACTGAAGAGAAATGTCAAAAGAGCGGCAAGAAATATGGCGTCGTTTGCTGTCCCTGTCGCTCAACTTTTGTAGCGTCCCTGTTGAAAAACCCGTTACATATATTATTGACAAATAACCTAGTGTATTGATTTAAGTAAATCCACCCGTTTAGCCAACAGCTGCAATCACAGACCGACAGGAGAACAAAATTACCACACTCACTTTCTCTGGCTTCCGTTTAATCGAAATGCGAATTTGATTAAAATTGCTCGGTCGATTTTTTTCCACAAAATCATAAAAAAATGAATAGGAGACGTAACGTAGCGAACCTTTTTACAATTATTAGGGTGATAATACAGGGACCCGCATTTTTTTTATGACATTAAGCAAAATTTTATTTAAGAAACAAAAGAAAATATTAAAATTAAAAAAGAAGTTTAATAAATACTATCTTCTAAAAAACCATTGATTGGAAGTCTATTTAGATTTCGTTAAGGCTGTTCTACCAAACTAATATATTTGATTGTAATCCTGATGCCAAATATGGTTGACGGTACTACATGCTGTAAACAATTGTTAAAATAAGTTCAACATCATTACTATAATTCAGTATGTATTATTACAGTCTTACAGAAAACATAAACAACACAATTTTTAGTGATACTATTCCAAGAGCTTTGAATGAAAGCCTTATAAATAGCCCTAATTAATGTAACTGAGAATTTTAGTCAGCCAAATATTTACCTATTATTTAGATACCTCTAAGACTATCCATGACCAGATAAATGGGGCATAATCAAATTAAATTTCATAATTAAAATCAAGACTACAATATTTGTTTAACTAAAGCAAAAATATAAATGACATAACTAACATTTATGAGTTTTCCTAATTTTTTGAATAAAAATCAAGCAAAAACTGTTATCTAATAAAAAAAAATAACAAAAATTAAACATGCTCATCCGAACATAGCTGAATATGTTTTGCACTTTTTCTTTTAGCTCATATCCATTTTAATGAATTTGTATTCTTGTCGAACAACAGCAAAATAAGAGTACACAAACATATCCTTTGTTTTTATTGTATAATAAATTGGCAATAATCCAAGCATGTCTATAGACAAAATATGATACCCAGAATATAAAAAACCAGAACACCAGCGTATTTCTTTCGCAATGCAATTGCAAATATTTCAATTATCTCACTGTTCGCTAATTTTGAAAGAAGCATTATATAACATTTCTCTTTTGCCTCTCTATAATTATCTATTTTTTGTTTTGTTTTATTATTGCGATACAAATCTGTCTAATAAGCAGACAGGCATTCCATGTCTTTTCTGAACATCTTCAAAGCAGAGTATTTATAATGATTAATATACAATTTGTATCTATTGAAAGGACTTGCACCAAGACGAGTACTATACCCTCTCCCATACGTTGACCCATTTAGCACATTTGGATTTATTTGATTTATCTGATAGAATTTGCGAATAAAGTGGAACAAAACAAAAACAACAGCTGCACAAATTTGTCTGTCAAAAAATTATTTAGTTTAATTTGTCGGAATCAGATCAGAAAAATTAATTGAAATAGTTAGTAATGCTGCATCGATTAAGTAAAAATCTATAAATGTTATTTGAATTTTATTTCAAATTCATATAAATAAATGGGAAATTGGGATTTTACCATAATGATGATGGGATGGTGAACTGTCATAAATATTTACAAATGCATTTATTATTAATGGCTGCAATTTTCAGTGAGCGAATTATGCTGTATATTGGTTGTAGTTGTTCTTTCTTTAAATTGAATTTTAGGATTCATTTATCAGAGATGTGAGTGAGAGATATAATTAATTAACATGTGTTGTCAACATAGTTGTTAAAGTGCTGTCATTTTTTAAAATTTTTCAAAATTTAAATTTCAATAATTGTTGCTCTCTTTGTTTTGCCAATTTTTTTTTGAAGCGAAAGTAAATGTATAATTTTATTTATTCCTACATCATTTCGGAAAATTTCAATTAATGTTTTTGAATCTAATGTTAAAATTGGGTATGAGTAGACAATGAGTAAGATTAAGAGATTAATATGGGAGGCTCCTGCTACAATATTTATTATCATAATTAGTGTAAAACATTTTGAAAAACATACGATCATTTCCGTTTTTTTAATGTGTAACAAATTTGGTCAGAACCACGGTTATATTCAAAAGCGTAAGAGGATTTTTTTGTGAAAATATTGTTATCAAAGTTATTTCATATAGTGCGATATGAATTCTCGAACTAAAATAGTCATTTAAACAAAAAACAAATGTTTCTGGTAGTATTAAATAAAAACAAAAAGGCGACATTAATAAAAGATGACATAATTATAATTTATGATTTTACAAATTCGTAAATGTTATCGTTTCTTTTGTTTCTTTATCTTTTGGGCGACAATTGTCCACTATTTCTGTATCTCTTACATTTATTTCTTTCGAAATTCCGATGGTGAAATTTTAGTTCTATATCTTCACGTATATGCCCGTAATGATGCACTTATCTCTACAACATTAGTTATTTACTAAAATTTCAGACTTGCAGACACCTTCTGAAAATTGTTAGTCATAGCTTATTTACTTCCGTTGATTAACTTATGAAACATAGTTTTTAAAAAGTAGATAACGAACTTTAAGAATTTACTTTAAAATGTTTACATTAACTTTAGATGATTTTAAAAGTTGTTAGTTCAATGAAACTGTAATATCTAATCTATTAAATTTTTCTGATACCGACAATTGACCAACGACTTACGGGAACTGAAACTAGATGTTTACAATAAATGCGGTCATAGGATTTTTTTAAATACTCTATCATCAGAAAGTTTGATGAATGTAAACATTTTTATTCCAACTTGACCACTCAGTGTGCATTTTTTTATTATTATTGTTATGAATTTATTAAAAGGCAATAAATTATATAATTAATCTTATGTCTACGGCACTGGCTACTAAGACTTTCAGCCAAAGTTTTCAAACAACTGTCTATTTTTGTATTGCTTTCACAAGGCAATTTGCTGTTCATCATTTTTAATTTAAAAATTATGAAATTGTTTAAGGGTTCTTGCATTTGTTTGCGTTCAATAATTTGGTGTTTATTTTAATTTTTAAAATTAGATTGTTATACTATTTATGCTTTTAAGATTTCTGATGTTCACTAACTATTGTTATATGTTATATGGTGACAGTAAAGTTAAATTGGTTAAATTCTCGAAACTAATATTAAGACAAACTAGTTTCAAGAATATTTTTAATTTGCAAACAATTTTTATTGAATTTCGAAATATTTCTGTTTTAGAAAAAAATTAATGTTTAATCATTAATAAAATGCCTACTTACTTTCAATTTAATTTATTTTTAATAAACCCTGCAAATATGTTTACTTTGTATATAAAATTTCATTATTTTTAATAAATAGATATATAAAAAAATGTAGTTCGTGTAGTTAATGATGCGATTAATTTGCATACTTTTTTTCGATTTTGGATTGGGGATTTTATATATTGGGGAAAGCATTCCCAACCCACTACTTTTTGGTTATTAAAAAAACGAAAACGGCTCTCATGAAAGCGAAGTACTTGCACCAGTGTTGGCCTTAAAATCAACGATATGGCAATGGTTAAATGTTCTTGCAAATACACAAAAACCGAAAATTTTTGGGAAACATCTGCGATTTTTCTAGATTCATGTTTATTTTGGACACGATTGATTTGCTTTTCAGAGATAGGAAGTAACTCATAGTTTCCAACAATTTGAACTTAACTTCATATTTCGTGACACATTTGATGATGCAATCAATTTAACTCGCTTGTGCAAATATTCGATAGCATGGCGCCCTTGTCGAAGATATATAATAAAGTACGCGAAATCCAGAGCGCCATTGCATATGTACCTGAGATAAATAAACCACTTCTCATGACCCTAAGACATAACATTTGTGACCCATTAAGTTATTTTTTTATTTTCTTATCAACTCTGTGTACCTATGTCTTTTCCTTTTTATGCTGAACATAATTACAAGTATTGTCAGCAGTAACTGTACAAATGCTAATCAAAATAAAGCAAAATATAGTGCAGACAAACAATATTTGCGATGCTTTTATTTTTACGTTTCTCATTGATACATGCCCACAGGGATCCCATTGAAATTTGAGGTTAAAATCCGATTAAGCCGATTCAAAAAATTATTAAAACACGTTTCGCGGATTCCTCGACAAGACCGGGTATTGTTGATGTATGGATAGAGAACAATCTTGCTAAATAAAAGTATCTACCTCCCGCTCCAAATACTCTGCTAATCAATTTCATTCCCCGAACGACCACTCAAAAACGGGAACTGGCCGCAAGAAATTAAAAAAAAATGGTTGTTAGTACCACAATGGTGGTACTTAATCATCGATTCCACGCCAATGCTGATGTCATCATAACGACCATTGCTCGTGATGTTTCAACGAATTTTCGACCCCCTCCCGTGTAGACGGTCATCATTCTAGACAGAGATATAAATGTATCTACACCTCACCACGTTCATTGAAATGTTTAATAAAAAAAATTGGTATCAAAATTATTTTTATCTTTGTTTGGTGCGGTTCTCAGTTGCATGACTAACAACGTCATGCAAATAGCTCATGTTGATGTTGCATGTGGCCGGGAGACTAGTGCCTTCGCTGTTTACTTCCATATTTGAAATGCCAACTGTAGAATGGGTCTTCGTCTTCAAGCTACTTATGCAAAATAGTTGCTGGACTTGGTCTCGAAAATTTGGTGTAGGAAATTCAGGGAGCCTCCGTACGCTTGGTTGCGGTAGAGTCAACCGGCCGGAATGGAAATTGTTTTGCAAAGCTTTGCTCTAAACTGCTTTCTGTTGCATTGCCGCATTTAGTACTTTCAGTCAGCCGGCATTTGTGCTCCCTCCTGCCCGATGCATTTCTACATTTGCATCCTCAGGGTCGAACGCGGTAATGAACTTAAAACACGGCCGGTTGTTTCATTGTTAAGCCGGTTGCGTTGTTGTTTTGCTTGTTTTGTTACGAAGGCGTTCTTAAGGTGAGACCTTTAGGCATTGTCACTGTTGTTTATTTTTTGTGCCAGTTGAGACGAAAAGCCTCTTTTGTCTGGTCTTGAGCATATTATCGATTCCAGGAAATGCGACTCTGCGAGTGGGCGTGAGAGGTGCAAATGCAGGCCGCATTTGTGTATTCCATTGTGACAGCATGCAGAGCAATGTGTGCTGCTGAATTGGGAGTGGTGGTGTTAGTAGTTTTTTTTATTTTGCATTTCCGTTTCGCAATATAACTGATTTGTAACCAGTTTGTGACTGTGGTTGCACAGTTGGTAGTAGGAACAGTGTTCCATTGGGTGTGAAAATAATTTACACGCAATTGTAATTAACTGGATGTTTACAGAGAGAAATGTTTTCATTTTGTATTTGACAAGTGGGCATGGGAGGCGAGTAAACAGACCAATTTACTACCAGACAGAGACAATTAAAACAGTCGGCACTTGGTCTTGAGAATGCTTTTAGTTGTGTGGAATCGTCACCTGAGGCAGTCTGTTGGTCAACGACCCAAACTTGTGGTATAGCACATTCGTTTCTTAATATGTAAAATTTGATCGAAAGGGATTTTATCTCCAAAGAAGATTATAGCATAAACACGATTCTTCATTTGTTCGATGAAGACTAACATTCCATCATATGTTTGAAACCTACTTTGTGATTACATTTTTGCACAAATCAATGAAAATATACCTCACAACCCTTCATTGAAACAAAGGTCTTAGTTTGAATACATGCGTACATCACAACAAGGTCATCGTCATAAAACCACATCAAAAGAATTAAAAAATAACTTGACTCTGACCTACTCCAACACCTGTCACAGATTCCGATTGATGGCAAATCCTCGTTTTCATAACGTGCAAACTCTTCAGAAACCCTTGTGCGTTTCCATCGTAAAAATACCCATTAAAATTCCCATTACCACTTTAAAGCGCTCCTTGGCTGTTCCTCACACAATACGCGCCACATGAACCGGGAAAATACGCGAAATTATTTTACAACGCTTGTGAAAACATTTTCATGCGACTTCAAAGAGGATACGAGAACCCCTTACACGAATTTCCCATCTGTCATTTCAAAACCACACTCGAGAAGGACCATATGAGTGCGACGACGTTGATGTTGGAATTATGACAAAGTCAAAAGATATCACGGGAAGAGTGCAGTTAAGTCTATCGTCATCATTATCAACCCAGCATCACCATCCACGACAAACATCATTTAGTCATTTGCAGTTTTCTGTCTCATATTCGAATTGACATAAGTAGTCACCTAGAAGACACACTTGATCCTCGAAATGAGTTCTCCAAAGGAGTGACGTAAGGAAAAACGATGAAGACGACGATAGATTTACGCCTCCTGGTGCTCATTAGCAGTTTAGCACCTTATAATGACTGTGCATGGTGCCGTCACGCGCTGGCGTGCCTTGTACGAGGGAAATTTTCTCAAGGGGTGTACCTGTGTTAAGTGGAGCCCGAGTGAGGAGCAGCAACGGTAGTCATTTCAATAAAGGAATTACTGCAATTGCAATTCCCTAATGTGAGATAAAAATAACATTTCTTCAAAAAGCGTACATTCAGCGCGGATACATAAATGCGCAGTTTTATTGCGTCTGTGACGTGCAATTTTTTTTTATCCTTTTTTGAGGTTTTTATAGTTAGTCATTTGATTTTAATTTGCATTCAATCAATTTGAGTCATCATTTTTGTGTGTAGGTATGTGAATCATTTTATTATCGTTCGGGTGATGCTATACGTGATGGTGAAAGGTAAATGCAATCGTATGTCGAGGGTAAAAATATTGTTACAAATTGAATGAGGGGGCAAAACGAAAATGAATGTGGTCAGAAGGATGTGACTCAGAAGGTGATAAATATTTTGCGGTCTTTAATAAAGCTGAAACTATGCGTTTTGAATTAATTTTTAAAATGTTTTCTATTCTTAAATCGAATAGAAATAGCTACTTCTTCTACGTCTTGAACTCCAAAATTGGCGACTTAAGAATCACGGTTTTACAGTATTCAATGTGACTGCACGTGATGCGCGTGCACACTTAGACCATAAAGGTCCGTTGTGGTACAACGTGGATTTGTCGATTTTCCTATTTTCGTTCGCCTAATCGAACTATTCAGAGCTAACTATGTAGCGAAGGAGGTTTCTGACATTGATGTTAGCCAGATCACCTCGATTGTCGATGGAGTACTCTCCCAGATGAAGTTTCGTTTTTACTGAGAGAGCAGGACAAGAGCGTAGAAGGTGAGTAATACTTTCCTCCTCTTCTTCGTCTAAGCAGCTTCTGCAGAAATAATTGCTGAAGAGGCCTAGTCTTCTTGAGTGTAGGCCTATCGGACAGTGTCCTGTAAGGATAATAATGCTGAAGTTTTATCTGTCCAGCTTTGTCAAACAGATGGAGTGCTTCTTGTTGAATCTGGCCAGGGTTGCCTGGATATTTGACACGTAGTGCGGTTTGTCGATGTGCAGTTTGCTTTCTTGATCGCATCCAGTTAGACTTTTCTTAAAGAACTTGGCATGATGTATATGTTTTACGAAATGTTTATGGGTAATAAGTAAGTTGTCATATGTGGCAACTTACCTCCGAGTAAAGTCTTTGGTTTACAAAGGTATTGCTCAAGTGATACTGTAGGTTCCCCAGACATGCTATATCGTATGTTGGTGATTTAGTTGTGTAAAGAAAATCAAGGTCATCAATTTGTACATACAAACATAAATAAATCCAAAAAAAATTTAATTTATTAGAACTGTAGCTGTAGACCTGTTTCTTTAACTGTAGCACTTGTGAAACATATTTTTAAATTCTAGTTTTGTATTAGATCACCATGACTGCAGCTATGTTTAGTTGCATTTCTGGAGATGATTTTATGTTTGATAATTGATTAAGATCAAAATAATCACATTTAACAAAAAAAAATATTTCCCATCTTTACTATGGAATTTTGGTTACAAAGGATGTTCCATAATACACACAAAATTTAAATTTTACGCCTCTTAATAGCACTGTTGCCAAAGGAAAAAAATAACAATGTTGACAGTTTGGGGTTAGTAAAAATGGAATGCTATATGAAAGAACAACGCGCAATTTTAAAAATTATGAAGGTTTATCAACTACAGTCCGCATCAATTATATTCAGTGATAAAGCTAATTTTCATCTTGATGGCTTCGTCAAAATTGTCACATTTTGGAAACAAATGGGAAACGCGTCACTGTTTGGTGCAAATTTCGGGCTGGAGGCATTCTGCTTCGAAAATGCGGCTGGTCAGGCAGTAACAATAAAAAGTGTTCGTTATCGTTTTTAGTGCCTAAATAACCAGATATGGATGTGAGGAACACAAAACGGTTTGACATGCCATACAGTCAGATAAACAATTCAGTTACTGCATGAGTCATTTCCTAATCTTGTAATCATCCGTTTTTACGATCAGGATTGGCCACAAAGATCTTGCGATTTAACGCCATTGGAGTTTTTTCATTGCGGTTTTTTGAAGTCAAAATTCTATGCAAACAAGCCCACGACCGCCAATGCCTTGAAGGAGGAAATTGGGCGGTCTATTAATGAAATTCAGACACTTTTATACGAAACGGTCATAGAAAATTTTAGAAAATGATTACAAATTTGCCAGCAATGTCTTCGGGGCCATTTTGTTGATACATAAGCGAAATCTGTATACTCTATGAATCAATAAAAGAGATAAAAGCAATTAAAAATAAATAAAATTGTGGAACACGTTTTACATGTCAAAATGTCACCCCTTTGTTCTGTAAGTCCACTCACGGAACCCATTAACGTTGATATACTTTGATGACTAAAGATTAAAGATTAACACCAGATTACTAGCACCTATTACGCCAGTCTTACATTAATAGCTATTAAAAGTATTACTTAATAATTTCTGTTCAAAATATTCAGATCGTTAGTAAAACAAAAGTTTTATTTTATTTCTTCCGTCTTAAGCATGATCCTTATAACATTGAAAGCTATCGCGAAAAACGACATACAGTATAACCAACTTATGCATTTAAAAGAGAAAACAAAATCTCCCATCAGATAACTTGTGCCGCATTTTCATGTACGCTTGTCGTAGTTTTATCACCCCATATTAGCACATTATTTTCCCAAGATTATACAAAATCTTGTCATGCCACTCCACATCCCAAACACATAGAGAATATCAGCAGTAGACTGCTGTCATTTAAAAACCAATCCAAGTTTGGTTGGTAGTTTCCATTAAAACTCGGCAACTAAATGAAGTCATTAGTGTTGAAACTTCTCCCAGCCTCCAATAACACATGCACACATGTATGCATGAACTGTTCGTTTATTCTTTGCTATATATGGGCGCTACGCGCTAAAATGTGCATAATTGAGCTGCTGCTAGTACAAGCCCTGATCTGGGTATGTGTGTCTTTGCTCAGAAGAAACTTTGGAAAATTTCTAATTATCCTCGGCAGTAGCAGCAGAGAACCGCTTAATTGCCTGCCAGAACAATGCTTCTTCATTGAGTAGGGAAACAAAAACAAAACTCAAATAACCTGCAAATGATTTTCATCGTGAATGCCAAAGCGTGTCACTTATGCTAATGTGCTCATATCCTGATACAAACACACATACACAAGCCAAACAATAGGCGGCAGTAACCTACCTCAAGGCGTCGCTGCGCACAGCCACGACTCTATTTTAGCATACATCCAATTAACCTCATTTGTAATGCGATCGGTTCCAATGTGTAGGAATCTTTTAACGTTATCTTCCCTATGCGGGAAGGACAAGACTTAAATTGACTATTTCACAGTTTTCTTCATTTTTCCTTTGCAGATAAATTAAAGCCATGGCCCAACTAATGCAAGTTCGACTCCAAAGATACGACGCCCAACCATGGGGATTCCGTCTTCAAGGTGGAAAGGATTTTGCTGCACCACTTGTCGTCCAGAAGGTATGTTTATAGTTTTACTCATAGTATTAGTCATATGTGTGTGTGTGTACATAAAGTGGGGCTTGTCATGTTTATATATTTATATGTATGTGATGCTTATAGTACGGATGGATGTGACGTTTTAATTATAGAACATCGTGGTTGAGAAAGTGATTAAAAAAAATAAAATCTGGGTCCGTGGGTCATGCAGCTTGTACTCGTGTTTTTTTTCCGTGCTAAATAAGGACCATATATGTGTCCCTTGATGTGATATAAAACTGTTGCGGATTTTATTTTAGTTCTGGATTGGGGGGACCAACGGAATTAAGCGAATGTGAGTGTTGGCAAAGCGAACTTGCGAGTAGGTACAGTCATACTATTACCACGATGACGATGTGAGATTGCATTTTTCTTGACATCTCCGGTTGTGGCGATTCTGCAGAGAGAACGATAAGAACGTGTTTTAATCAAATTTTCGTATTATTTTATGCATACGCCTGACCGTGAACTAACCACATGAGGTTCTATAATTAGTTCACTAGAATTTCCATGAAAGGATTTATCTGAAACATTTCCTGTGCGATACATGTTTCGTTTGTGGTTTTTTCGTTTGCTCATTTTAATTAAAATGGAAATATTTTTTGTAAATACATTTAATACATTTGTAAATACATGCATTTTTCTATGTAAGAGGTTTTTTAATACACATTGGAAGCGTACTCTGGTGGAGGCGGTTTGCCACTTGTGGAGGTTAATTTAGCTAGATTTTCCCCTGTAATTTGTCAAAAATCCATTGGGAATCGAATGCTAGTTGGGAATTTAAGACTATAAAAGTGTCCTTTTCCTTTTCTACAAGTTTAAGACTCTAGGAATTTAATACTCTAAGAGTGCACATGGATTAACATTTCCTTTTCTACAAGTCCTAGAGAGACTAGACGCAGCTTTAAAATACCTTCTCAGTCTGAAGACGTCGAATGGCACAGGAATAACTCTCCGTTTAATTTCTGAAGAACAGTCAGTTTTACGTATGTTAATCGAGTTTCTTTGAAGTTCAAAGGATCTGAATTTGTTTGGATCGGGTAAACGGTGTTGGTAATCTGGCATACTTTAATTAGAACAAAATTTACAAATGAGTTGAACAAGTTCCTATATCGCTTTTTTATACTTCATTAATGGTGTCATGCTGAACTTCAAGATATACGACCTAGCATTTTTTCTCAAAATCCTTCAAGCTCTACTAACTTCACGATAGCGGGACATGTTTTTATATTCAAAATCCAAATGACTTAGTTAAGAAAGTATTTTTATAAAAATAGTCTCTTGCATAACTGGTCATCATTTAGGGGTCAACGCATTAAGCAGGGCGAAAGGATTCAGTGCTTTCATTGGTATTTTAAGTGTAAAAAGATTTTTTTTCCGGAAGTAGCTTAATTTTGTCAATTCGGCATTTCATGTTGACGCTAGAGCGTCCTATCAAATATCCTATCAAAATATTAAATACTTCCTTATCTGGAGGAATATTCATAGAAAAATGGAACATGTTTTTTATAACATAAAATGGTATAAAAAGGCGCATGTTGTTGAAAATTTAAGACCAATAGCCAAACGTTCGTGCATTCAAAAACAATTTGAAAAAAATTGAAGGAAAAGTTATATTGTGGCATAAACCTGCATATATCTCCAATGCAGCATGGTTTCGTTGCACAATAATGTAAGCATGCTTACAAAATATTGTTTAGTGCGGCAAACAAGTTCAAGTTTTGTACAGTGATCTCACAAAATCATTTCATAAAATTCGCCATGGTATTCTAAAACAAAAATTGGGAAAAACTTTGCATTCATTTGAGAGACTTCAGTGGCTGAACTCATGTTTGTCGAATAGACAATTTATTTTGATATGTCAGTTATACGTAGCTATATTGGACCATTTTTTTTATTATTGTTATTTTGGATATTCATGAATATATCCGAAAACAAAACGAAAATTCCATTTTTGATAGTTGGTGTAAGACACAGAATATCGTGTGCCCACCTGTAATGTTTTAACTGAACATAGAACAGGAAACTCTGCTGCAAGACATTTACTTAATAAATCGTTTTTTTTTTACACGTGTAACAGATGTTAAAGGTCTAGACATAATATTTGATAATAGTTGAGTATGACCCTATGTCAGACAAGTCAAAAAGCTTTTTCGGATATTAGGTAAAAAAGAAACACATCATCAGCTTGTGGCCCTTATTGAAAAGCTTTTTATGTCGAATATCGCATTCACTTAATGACCTGAATAGTCTTCCAAAGCGCTGTATTCAATTAGATAAATGTTTACAGAAGTAAGTAAACCCACCGACACAATTGAACGAAATTATGATGACTTAGATTCCATAGTGTCATGCCTTCTACTTCAAACTGTTCAAATGGAATTAGGCACCCAATATTTACAAAAGGTCTCGCTTTAACCTCGATTCTTCATTCATGACTCTTATACGAACAATTTACATGTATTTACTTTAAAAAAAATGTAGATGAATACTTTCAAGCATAGTTGACTTACTTGATGTACATCTTCTATTTGATGTACATAAAAACGATCCCAATTTAAAAGCGCGTTAAATTCAACATGAATACCTTCCAGAAGCATATCCCGAGCAAATAACAAGAACGTTGCTACTCTTTGTTTTGCCAAAAGTGTGGGAAAAAACCTACAACACTTCATTCTCGAAAAATGCAAACTTTATTGCCAAAAACAGCACACGTTATTTCTAATTCGTCCTTTTTCCTCACTTGAAAATGCACTGAGTCCCATTCCTGACAAAATTGTTCATTGTACGAGTATGTTGTTTCGGTTTGCCTTTCCACTCTTGTCGGCAACACTCACGTGTTGAAAGTTTTTTATAACGGAATTAATGTTGTCATGGTACCTGCTGAAAAAAAGCTTTTTGTTTGAATCCTTTATGCATGCCACACTTTTTGCAACCGAAAAGTTGAACAGACTCTTTGAAATGCAATGTCATGGTTTTCGTTACATACACAATCAAGATGTCAGTAAAGTGAATCCGTGAAATTAATTTTAATGTAGAAAATAGAACTTGACCATGTCCATCCGAATTCATTTATTTGCCTTAAAATAGAATCTTTAAAATATGTTTGTAGTAGTATTCAGTAAGAAGACTGAAAACAACGAATTATTCTTTTAATTTTTTTTTGCACACGTTCCACGCATTTGTTACTCTGAGTTCCAAAGTTTTAGCACATCTGCGGAGGATAGCTACGTTTGGACGATCGAGATGGAATTCGACAAATAGCGAAACTCCCACGCCACATCTAAACTTTTCGTATTTTTGATGCTTCAGAAATCATATTTTTGTGGATTTCTAAGAAACGTGTGCAGATAAGATAAAAATAGGTTTGCACATATTCTGACCCAATGTCAGGGGGACTGATTTTCTGCTGGAATTTCCCCAACATCATTAAGGGCTTTCTCTTCATCTAAAACGAAGAAAAAAACCTTCACCTGAGTAAATAACAAATATTGAACAATCTCCCGCATTTCTACTGATCGATGGCAATCTATCTTCTTTTTCTTCGACTTGTCTATCTGTCAGATTGAAGTGTGCATGCACATCTATTAAAAGATTCTATATGGGGGAAAATCTTGGAATCTTGTATGTCCATCAATTCTCTCCTATCGATGGTAGGTACCTACATGATGATATTGGTAGTGGACTTTTGGTCAACAAAAGGGGGAGGGGGACCGACCAAATATGTTTCTGTTTATCATTCAATCTGTCCATCACGTGTCTATTTCGATGTCGGTGTTGTTTGTCATCATTTATGCTAATTGCTCCACACCACCCCAAGGGAGTAGACAGTCACACACACAAATATAGTTGAGTGGACACAAGATATCAATTTATGATGTCGTTTGTTATGCATTCGATTTGTATTCGGAAGCATACTGGAAACAATACAATACTGAGAGGCATTGACTAGAAACAGTCAGGAATTAGTTGGCTTTGATTGGTGGCACAATTGATGGAATTGGAGAAAACGTGTGTACATAAATAGCAATGACATTTCCAAAGCGGAAATATATTCATAAAGCAATTCGTCGACATGACTGATAATTTGAGTAAAAGTTTTATTTTTAAGAGGTCATCAGAATCGCTGTTAACGCTTTGAAAATTGACAACCTTAAGTCAAGATATTCACAAGATTCTCTTCATAAATATCAATCAACATAGGAGAACACTCGAGATATTGGGAAAATTTGCATTTGGAATGAAAATTTCTTTGAAAGGCAGAAATGGTTGAATCGAATAGAAATATAGTGTCATACCATTCCTTTTTCCTATATTGAAACTGTAATTGATTTTCAGTCTTTTGTTTTTCGAGATATCCTTGCAGTGTGACTAATATCAGAACGTAATGTATCATAACATAGATATGGACAAACCAATACCAGAAAACAGAAAACGAATGTACGCCATGCTGTTAGAGTGTCTTTTTGAATTGACTTTGGGGATATTTTGTGTATCTTTTCAAATTGGAGCCCAGGTATTGATTTGCCAGTCGATACAACGATGTCGTACCTTCATTATTGCAGTCTCTGTATCCTTTTGCTTTATACTATCAAATGTCGATACTGGAAAATTGAAATTGATTTTATGCAGGTTAGTAGAACTGTTTGGAAATTTTGTTCAAAAGACTGTGGTGTTAAAAGCAGGTTCAAGTATTTTAGATATTCCTTTACAGCTTTGAATTTTATTCTCTTTTTCCACATGAGTTGTGAGATTCTTAATTAAAACAGAGCACATAATATATTATCAAACGGAAAATGTGCCTTCTACTGTAGAGGTAATTTAATGGCTTTAAAAACAAAATCATTGTCAGCCTATCCGGATACAACACGAATTTATATACCAGTACAGAAAGTATTTCAGCGGCACCAAATCATAGAGGCCAGGCGATAAGTCTATTTTGACGTTCTCGTCAGTATAAAGAGGAATGCGATGCTTTTAATTGGGTTTTGTAATACAAATTTTGATACGTTGAAAGACCAAAAATAATGCTGTGAAATTTGCAAAAATCAGCGTTCACATTCGGAGGTGAACGAAGTACCAGGTCTTTTTATAGATATGGAATTTGGCATCAGGGTCCCAACAAAGATATCCGTTTAGTTAACCTAGCCTTCTGTTCCGCATATGAGTTCTTATTGTTGATTTCTGCAAAGGTCTCGTTGACAGAATTACCAGCGATGCCAAGGTAGACAAAATATCTTATGACCTTAATATTGAACCTGTCGAATTTGACGATCGACCAACAATGTCAATTACGTTGTTGTCTCAGAATTTTTGCAAATCATCTAAAGTACAAAATGGAGTAGTTCACATGGCAATTATGGGTGTTTTTTTTTAGATGCATAGAACTTCAAATTGAAATAAAACACCAGAAAATCGTTTTAATGCCCATTAATTTGGCTTTGTTGGAAGGATAATTTTATGCCATTATGTTTTATTATGATTTTGGACATGTGGCCGTCGCGGCTGGTTCGAATAAAGCCAAGTCTGGAGGTCCAATTTTCAACCACTTTTTCGAGTATTTGGGGCCGTTTATCGGCAATAACGCCGCGATGTTGGCTTCCAAGTCCTCTAACGTTTCTGGTTTGTTGGCGTAGATGAGCGACTGCACATATTCCCAATGAAAATAATCCAGTGGTGTCAAATCACACGATATTGGTGGCCAATTGACAGGTCCATTCCGCAAAATTATGCGCTCATCGAATGTTTCCTTCAATAAATCGATTGTGACGTGCGCTGTGTGACATATAGCGCCGTCTTTTTGGAACCACATCTCATCCACATTGATGCCATCCAATTCGGGAACAAAATAGTCAGTTATCATGGCTCTATACCGGTCTCCATCAACGGTAACTGACTCTCCAGCATCATTTCGGAAGCAAAATGGCCCAATGACTCCACCAGCCCATAAAGCACACCAAACAGTCAGTTTTTGTGGAAGTAATGGCGTCTCAAGGGTCTCAAATGGATTCTCTTTACTCCAAATGCGGCAATTTTGCTTGTTGACGTAGCCATTCAACCAAAAATGAGCCTCATCACTAAACAAAATGTTGCGATGAAAATCAGCATCGAGATCAATCTCATTTTCCCGCCATACGCCAAAATCACGATGCACTGCATGGTCTCGCGGCTTTAATTCTTGCACAAGCTGGATCTTCTAAGGTCGTAAGCAAGATCTTTGCGCAAAATCTTCCATAAAGTTGATTGAAAAAGCTCCAATTGCTGTGCACGGTGGCGAATTGATTCATTCGGGTCCTCTTCAACACTCTTCTCTACAGCGGCAATTGTTTCTTCCGTGCGCAATGTTCGACGTCTCTGCGGATGCGTATTATCAAATAGAGTAAACATAGTGCAAAAACGATCTGTGATTAACAGAATTAATTGCTATGATGGACGATTATTTCGACCATAAAGTGGAAGGATCTTGCGGTAAACTTCGCGAACTAAACCATTATTTTGGAAATAAATTTGCATGCTTAGCAAGCGTTGTTCATTTGACAACCTATTCATAATGAAATGGCAAACCAAACTGAACATAGATGACATAAGAGTTACCCGATTTGACACAAAATGTCAGTTTTTTCAGTATTTGAAAAACAAAAAAAACACCCGTTACTAGCTTTTTCTTAACCAGTAAACTCCTTTTTGGTATCGAATT
Organism: Rhingia rostrata; assembly: GCA_949824845.1. NCBI lineage: Eukaryota > Metazoa > Arthropoda > Insecta > Diptera > Syrphidae > Rhingia > Rhingia rostrata. The sequence continues at coordinate 89,400,028 of OX463758.1, read as the reverse complement.
CTTCGGTGATGTCTTGAACAACCTTTATCGAGCTGATAAAAGAAGCAAAGCCTTTATACTACTTTTATCAACAGAATTACAAAAGCCTAATCATTCTACGGCTTAAAAGTTCCTATTATCAAGGACTGCCTTCTTCAAATCACAAAGGAAACAAACAACTATCTTGATGATTACTTTTGTACGTACAAAGCTTTGTGAGACCCGATTGGTCTAACTGGTTCCTAGGTGATTGGTATTGAATTCGAAATCTTTGCGTTTCTCAGTATCTGACGAAGTGTAATGAATTGATCAATTTTTCACGTTTCGCACCGTTCCAAGTAGCAGAGAGAATTTTGTAAGCAATGTTAGGCAGACATGCAACCGTAATTATCTCAGTTTATTTTTGATGAATCTGGGGATACGTAATTTCCTATTGTCAAATATTGGTAATTTTTTGAGAATGCCTCCCTTGTTAATATAAAATGTATGCCAAACACTATTTTATATGCAAAAATTTCCATGTTCAATAAACGTGGCGGTAGCTACAATTATCCTTCTCCTCGCTGTTATCATAAAAAATACGCAGAAATCAGTAGCAGCTTACCGTCAATAAATTCTGCCAAAATTACCGGACCAAAAAACAGCAGATCAAAATGTCTGATTAATTAAAAACCCGCCAGATACCTACAACTCGCCTGACCAGCAAATAATTAAGTTTCTCAAAGAATTATAGCGCATCATTGAATTTTCATATCTGAAATCATATTGTATCCGCATATATTTTATGTATACCTATCGGATGCAGGATGCATCAATCTATCTGTCTATCTGTAGGTCCATAATTAATTAAACAAAACAAAAAAAATGTTCATGTCAAAAATGCAGACAACCGAAAACGTTTCAACTCTTCATAGGACTGACTGTGAGATAATGAACTTACCCAAGGGTAATTTCATCAATTACCTGCATTTCGGGATAATTTATAAAAAAACAGAGTTTAAAAAAACGACGAAAACTCCTGTCACTGAAAACATTGTAATCATCGGAAATGTCAGAAACGCGTCGTTTACTCATCATTTATTCCATTGCGGGCGGGTAGAATTTGCCCATAAAAAAAGATTTAATGAAATTATTCCCCCCACACTCCCGAAAAAGCAACATAATGAAGTCCCATCCCGGCTACGGATGGAAAAAAAGAAGAGCACACAAAATTCTGATTCAATTCTCCATCTCCACCCATCCCAATCCAACAAAAAGTCTTATATAATTTTTTTGTCTGTTTCATTATAATATTTTTGTTTGTTTGCCAAAAAAAAAAAAACACGAAGATGAACGAAAACAGAAGTCATACTGCTGAGGTTCTATAGTTAAAAAGGATTCAACTACTTTTGAAGATAACAACCCTTATTCGATTCGAACCAGGCAAACCAGTAGAATCCGCAATATACGCATACACATAGATGTACTTGTACCATTGCAGATATAAGGGATAGTAGATATTAATTCATATTTAAAGCATAAATACAACTGCAAATGGGGTTTTCAACTTGCTATCACCCCTTTCCCACCCCTTTTATGGCATAATTAATGGTGCTTAATTCATTGTGTACGCGGAAAAACAAATTACTTGAATGGGGTTGTGGATTTAAAACAACAGGAGGGTTTGTTTAGCACTTTGGTTTGTTTCTGTGTTGGCGGTGCCGTTTTAACATTTTGTAAGCTCTCCAGTTCGTTCTCTATATACATAAGCTGTCCTTAAATTCAATTATCGCACACGCATTTGCCGGTCGTCCGGGTAACAATGTTCTCGTTATATGCGCAAGGACACCAAAAATGAATCATAAATTAATCCGACTTCCTACGGATGAGCAGTTTATAGAGTCTCGACTACAGACTGGGTGTCCTTGCTGTTGCTGAAATGGTTGGTGATGAAAGTTCCATGGATTTAAGTGGAGGTTTGGGTTGATATGTCAGTCTGGGTTTGTATTTGTAAGCCAATTATCGCAGGATATAAATCTGTGCATATTTTTACTGAAACATTTCACTTTACAGAGGTTTGGGATAATTTATATAATCAATGCATTAAGGTGTAGGGATTATAAAAGTCGTTGGCATTGGCATGGAATTGTTGGAGTAACGTCGTTGTCTGATAATGGTACCGCTTAAAGTAAATCATTTTAAGAAACACCAATATATGACGTTTTATTTAAAAATAATGGTTTAGCAGATTGAACATTACAATTGTAGTATTTTATACAAAATATTGTTACATCATACTTCCTATGCCCTATGATGCATAGTGCTCTATGCCCTATGAAATCCGACTATTTATTTTGTTCTTTTGAAGCCACTTAGCTTCGTGAAATTTTTCAACAGAAGAAGTTTGAGGTTGCCTTTGATCTCACGGTAACGGACGCAATCTGGAAAAAGAACGGTCAAATCATTCCAATAGCCGAAAAGTCTCGTGGTGGATGCATGGGACGTTAATGGATTACTCTAAGGTTTCAACTCCGTACCATTTTTTTTTGCATTTGACATCATGGCTCTGTACATGGTCAACTGGCTACAAATGTTGCATCAAGTGAATCAAGTAAGCATGGAAATGCAATTCTTTAAACATCGCTATGAACTTCTAAGTGAAAATTGCTAAGAACGTTGGCAAATTTGTGCGCAATAAAATTATTCCAATAAAAAGAAAAGCCATCCACAATGTCTACGCCAATTGAGACCAGAACGACTTGAACATGTCAGTATGGTCGATAATAACCTTAGTTTCAGAAGCATATGTAGTAGCCAAACCTGTTATACCATATTTTTAGTCGAAGTACGTTTTTTTAAGGATCTTTAATAAGAATTTTTAAGCCTACATCTTTACAGATTTAAAGCCTGTGTGAATACCAGACGTATAACTGCGGTGTTTCCGATCCATTTAAGGGGATTTTTCCCCACTTCAAACTTCATCCATCCTCGGCTTGCGCATTTCGTTAAAATGGATTGTTTTCCTATTAATCGTATATCTAGGATATTTGAATAACACGCAATTGGGAATAAGTTGCTTTATCTATAATTAGTCTTTAAGAATAGACGAAGGATAGAGGTAAATCAGAAGAACAGATGTGAATCAGAAGATTAGAGGTAAATACGAAAAATAGAGGTGAATCAGAAGAATAGAGTTGAATAAGGAGAATAGAGGTGAATCTGACCGGCAACAAAGGTAACTTTCCTTTTTTAGGCTTCATTTTTGCTTAAATGGGGCTGGGTGGTTCCGCACTTTAAGGTAGTTAAGGAAGGTTTCTAGAATTGGTACATCTTTATGCTTCTTAAAGCAGGACTAGCATAACCTTAATCTTATATAGAATATATTTATTAGTTCAAGTAGATTTAATAATCATTCATATTAAAAAAAACAGCAATGCTGCAAGAGGTCGTTACAGGGATGTTTGTTTCTCGCTTTGACACCATGCTCTTGCCTTTGCTCTAACACTCATATCAATGGTTAACTTTTAAGTACGATACAGGTGTTTCACTTTTCTATTGACTGCTGATTCGAATCAGTCAATAGCATGTGCAATTTTAAGGACTTTCAGCATGACCCTTATACTTTGGATTTTATCTGTGAATAATTCAAAATTTCTAACATTAACGGGCGAAACAAGGCCTCTCCATTAATGTTTGTGTGTTTTTCTACACAAGGAATGGGACCTTAATGCCGATTCTGAACTGCAATTCGAGAAGCTTCTCATCATAGTTTTTGTTTACTTTCACAAGAGGTGGATTGTTCTTACTTTCGGCAGTTAAACCAGGAACAAATCATTGCAAATTCCAAATGTCTTCACTTGAAAGAGGAATCTCATGATGTTCACTTTCCACACTCATAGACTTTCATATAATATTTAAAAAAATAAAATAAATCACCAAATCTTTCCCAAGTAAGGGCTAGAGTTTTTCAAGGTCATCCTAACTCAGGATACAGTCGGAGAAACTCGTGATACAAGTGTAACTCAGCGTAAACCCATCAAATTTAGTGAGTTACCTCTAGATTAAATGATCTGGTTAAACCTAGATTTAGCTCAGCACTGGTACTAGGATCACGATTTGTAAGTATAATTATTTAAGTGAATGTTTTTTTTGGGGTGGGATACGACCAAGAATGGAAACTTTGCCTAATGTAAAATCATTTTTTTTTATTATATTAAAATTAATTTCAATAAAGTCGAGGCAACCATATATGTTTTGTTAAATTATTTTACATTGAAATAATGATAAATATGATAAAAAAATGAAATTAATTTACTTCCCTTCTATCACATCTTGAGATCAAAGATATCCAAAACTAGCATATCACTAAAATATTTGGTCTTGTGGGTGAAGTTCTTTCCACTTGCTCTTCAGACTTAAATTTTTTTTAAAACAGCCATACCTGATTCGAAAAAAATTGCGAGGTAAGTTTTTCTAAAACGAAGGTAATTCAATCAATAAAGAAAACCACTAACCGCATTAATTGGAACCATTAATATTTCATCGGTTAAAACACAGTCCCACCGACTAAAGCCACTGCCGAACCGACAGGTAACTTCGCACATCATTTTCAAAATGTATGCTAATTAACTACATCTTACGGCCTTTTAAAATGATAATTCTACACAAATAAAAAAAATCAATAAATAATTAACATTGACCACTCATTCAATTTATCAATGAGTCATCGTTTATCATCGGCAGTTCCAATATAAGCGTAGCAAAATTTCCGGTTAAATATAGCATACTCAACTGGCTCTTAATTGATTCGAGATTTTGTGAATTTATTTTTATTTCACCAGTATCTACATCAAATATAAGTTATTCCATGCATTGTACTTGAATGAAATAAAAAAAAAATCTGATTTAACATGCGGTTGTATCATCGTTCTCTGATCTATATATTGTATAACTAAAGAGGAAGACAATGTATATCAAAGTCAATTTAATTGGGAATGAGATTCATCTGACCACAAAGTGATGTTCGGTGTTGGACAGAGGTCTTTGCTTTCAAGTTTCCAGTTACATCAGTTGCAATGACTTCACAAATGTAGACATCTTGTTGCGGTTTTATAGGATTGTCTGACAACAATTCGATAAACACATTATGCAATGCATTTCCAATATAATGGCTTTGCATACTAATGCGATAGTACAGGGATAAATATTTTTAGTCTGCCTGTCTCAATGGTTCTAACGAGGAATTACTGCAAATTGATAAATGACTAAATTTTCCGGTATGAAAATAAGGAAACAAAACATAGTTTCAAGAGATTTATATTTTTTTTAGTTTTAAGGCATCAATTTTGTTGCGCATTTGTTCATGTAAAGAAAACTTGGTCCAAAGTGATGAAATCGTTTGTTACGAACGGTTATCTTGCCACTCACTTCGGTAAAGACAATTTTTTTAATAATTTTAATGTTAATATATAGAAGTTCATGCCTATTAAAACTGACAAAATAATACTCAACTTTTCAAACTCTCCAGTATATAGCGTTTTTGACTTGTAGGGTCCATTAAATATGCATGCATGTGCAATTGTTAAACCACAATCATGCTTTATCCGCACACTTTAAATGCAAACAGCTCTGTACTAATTCAGGTATTTCTCGCTGAAGAAAAAAAAATCTGCTGTTCATGCATAATAAAAGACGAAATTTTCAACATTTTTTAAACAACAAAAGCCGCATGCATAATTACACAGTAAACTTTCAGTTTGCATGCGGAATCACTATACTGTGCATGCATGCATGTGAAATGTGCAGACCCTATTACCGATTGTGAGAAATGAGTGCATCAGCTCAGGATGAAAGTAACTTAACCGATATAGCTCTGTCAAAGCGAGCAATTTCTTAAAAAAATAAAATTTTGTGTTAAATATACGCACAGATTAACAAAGCTAAACGATTTTATAGTCTTATCTTCGAACACTTGCTACATGTGACCAAAGGTTAAACGAACAATTTATCGTTTATAGGTCTTTGAGTATGTTCTGGTTATCTTCAAGCCTTGGAAAATCGGCCTAAGAAGTTTAGAGCCGGTTTAATTAATGCTTTGATTTAAAAAGGCGTCAATTTTTAAGAGGCGATCCTTGCTAATAAAAAAAAACAAAAATTACGATGATCGAATTTTAAATTTCGGATAATTATGGAAAGTAATTATGAAATGAACGATTTCATTAACTTTTAAAGGCTTTAATAATTAAGTCATAAAACTATAAAAAAGTCTCAAATCATCGCATAATTGATATTTGAACTTACCCTTACCTCATAATCACCGGAGGTGTATATTGCCGTTTCACACTAGTGGCATTTATGTCATGGGCTTAATCTAGTTAGTGTATGTGCAACTTTCAACTGCTGGTAGGTTTTAACCGCTAGCATTAAGTTCCCTGTTTTTACAGATGCATACCCCGGCGGTAGATAATTCAGTGAAAACTAACAGATATACGATTTGCAGAATGCACTAGTGTTAAAGAGAAAACACTTCCATAGCAGTTGTCGACCTACTCGTTGACAAAAATCGTTTGATATAAGGAATGATAGCGAAAGCTTTCGTGTAATGATGCATTAACAACCACTGACGCAATATAAACCCCAGGTGAGATAGAAAGTTACGTAAGACTCAGTCGTGCACCCACTACTCGTTTGTCTTAAATTTAAGTATCTTTGCAGTCACAAGGGTGTTTTTGTTAACTGAACGATAAACACGTTGTTGGTTGAAGCCATAAGAAAGTAATTACAAATAAATGGGTGAAGAAATCACGTTGTGACAAGCAATTCACGGTATAAATGAATCCTTAAACGTTGACTTCAGAGGCAGTAACTTGGAATAGACAACACAAGTATCCTCTGGAAATCTCCGTTAAAAGCTCTGAGGTGACCACGGCTAGTATTTTTATGCGTGGTAAAGAATCTAATAAACTTGTTTCCGACAGACAAAACATTGTTGGCTTTGATCAATGTACGGATGTAACAAAGGCCCTAAAGCAAGTACTATTGACTTTTTTTTAAATAAGTTCCCTTATATACCGTTTGGATATTTCAATCATTTCAGTTAGACAGTAGGTATACCCCGGCTTGTACCAAAATTGCATCGCTAATTGCAACCATAGACTACACATCGTTAGTAGCATTTCTAGTTACAATACTCCAAACTACTCGTTTATGGTTACACTGCAATGCAGACAACATTCATTATGCAATTTTATTAAACAATATGAACATTGGGCACACATACAAATTTTCATTCGCAACGTAACGAACCGAACACTAAATTGATTTGAATGCATTGTCATATTGTATCAAGGAAAAAGAGTGGACACTATTGTGTTATGTGTGTACGCGCGCATAGTATGTTGCAATTAGTGTGCTAGGACTTGAAACACCCCAAACCATAAACCGCTGTGCTCTGTGGCCAACATTTTGTTGAAATTAGAAACTTTTGTTGCTGTGCTTCCACTTTTTTGGTCCACACTGCAATAAGTGACCTAAATTTCTTGCAACCAAATCGTTTAAAAAACAAACCGAATGCGCGATAACAAATTAGCGGATTCACTTCCTGGGCCGAGTACGAATGCAAAAGTCAGAGTTATATATATAGCACTGTCGGCCTAATTCCATTGTTTTTCGGGTATGGGACCATTCATGCAGCACACTTTTGATTCGGGAGCAAATACCAACAGCACAAAAAAAAAGAATGCTTTGGGGTTTTACATGCTAGAGATTGCAGGAAGGATGAGGGAACCGAAACAGATTAAGAAACTAATCCCACGTGGTGGAACAGAAAAATTCACTTAGGATATCGTATGTGTGTGCAAGTGTGCCTATATGTGTCACCTTCAATTAGCATTAAAGTGTCGAATAGTACAACCGGTGGCACTAAATAATTCCTCGTTAAGTGTGAGTGCTTTTGGTCGTTTTTTTGCTCACACTGAAAGTGAAAGAGCAGTGGGGGCTCAATTTTCCTGCACCTCACATACCATGTGTGCTTAGTTATTGACATTAAAATCGCTTTGTACTTTCAACTGAAGGCGAGAAATATGGCAACCATAGTGTCGCTATATCCATGAAAGTGGCATACCACAAGTGCGAAGTCATGTAGCCCTAGGGGATGAATATTGTTTAGCTTTGAGATACATTTTATTAGCTTTTAAGTCTTTGCAACAAATAAATTTTAAAGAAAGTTCACAGGGTATGTGAATAATACATATTTCCATCAAAAAGGTTAGTTTGCAGTTTGGAGAATGAGTAATGGCCCGAAAGTGAAAACCATATTTCATCACAAGTAGTGAGAACAAACTTAAATGGGTTTTGTGCGATTTTTAAAATGTCGATTTGAAAAAGTCGACCGTCATAATGTCGACTTTCGAAAAGACGATTGGTAAAAATACCCACTGATTCAATGTCGACTTATTAAACAGTCGATTTTGAAAATATCAACTCGTAAAAGGTTTTGAAAGGTTGTTTACGATTGAACGCTTTTAAAAATATCGATTGCAAAAAATCGATTGATAAATACAAACCAACAAAATATTGATTGGTCAAAATGTCTACTGATCAGGAAATCGATTGTGAATATGTTGATTTTTTTTCAAATATCGATAAAAGTCGACATTTGTACCGACAACTTTTCAATCGAAATAAAAATGTCTGGATTTTAATGTGTCAGCTTTTTTTGTCAATCAAACTTAAGCCGACACTTTAACAGTCGATGAAATTTTCACTCGTCCAGTCGATACTCGAAAAGTAAATGCCGTACAGTTTTTAATTTGAAAAGAAAAATATCTCAAGTTTCGAAATCAGTTGTTTGAAGAATTAAGTGTCATTTTGAAAATTCTGTCGAAAGTAAAAGTCTTCATAAATTATAACTACAGAATGAGTGATTTTTGATTGTTGGCAAATTCTCGTTAAAATAATTATTACACATACAGAAAGATGGCGGACGATTTAGCAGCTATTAAACAGCAAAACCTTCAAAGGTAAGGAGGAACTCAAGTGATAGCTCGAATCCATTGAAATCGCCTCAAAAATATACATTAGTTAGGTTTTACATGCAAATACTTTTTTACATCCATAGAATTCAAAAATAATTTCAAAATGAAAAAATTGTTTTATATTTCTGATTTTTGACAGCTTTCTGAAGTAATTGACAGTTTCCGCCTTTACATTTCAATTTAATTATATTTTACTGGTCAAATGTTCATTAAAAAATATTAAACTCATATCCCGCTTGGATTGTAGAAAAAAATTGGAATAATTGCAATAGCATTCCGCTGTTTGTTGGACGTTTGTGATAACAACTTTTATTAATTGGATTTTTACCTTTTTCGAAGTTTTTTAGGGAGGATTTGAAAGCGAAAAAAAAAGTTCCCGCTGTTATATTATTCAGAAGATCATAGTAGAAAAGAAAGCACAAATGCTCACGAAATTGGTATTCATGACTGGGCTGTAGATATCTCAATATTCACCGTTGTTCATTAGAATTCGCTAAAACACACCTTAACTTTTGTATAGTTATACAGTGCATAAGTATTTATGCAACCTTTATTGATTTCTCCATCCATAATAGTTTAACATGGTTGTGTCAAACATATTACCGTTAAAACTGGCTGTTCCACAGCTCGACAGAGCTACCAAGCAATATTTTTTATGGTTGCAAAACTTATGGCGACACCTTTGTTTTGTTAACTTGTGGTAACATACTGGGATAGCAACCCTAACGAGTAATGGTAAAGGAATGTGTCTTTTGAGGACAATTGCCGGCATACGCCTTGAAGATCATACAGTTGTTGCTAGAGATCTTCCTTTAACTTTACAAAGTCTCTTACTAAGGCTGATTCCAATATTGGCTTTGAACACTGTTGATGGTTTGTCCGCATAGATAAGCAACTTACAACTTCCTCAAAGAAAATATTATAGTTGTTCGTCCAAGAGGGATAGTATCCATAACAATTCCACAAGAAGTGACAGTTTGGTTTTAAGCCAAATATATATTTTTTGAAAATGTTATGTGGACATTTAAGTGTCTTGATTTGACGCTTGTTCTGTTTTAAAACGATAACTAATTTATTCTTGAATAATACGGTCAACACATTGCAAAAGTACAAATTTCACAGGACTTAAATTGTCTTGGTTCACATAAACAAAACCATTCAATGACATCATTCAAATAAATTACGCTCCCTAACCTCAAATACAAAACATAATTAAAAATACCAAAATTTTCCAAACGGTTTACCATAGTCATCAAACTCCTTTATCTTATGGGTTCCATATCACCCATCCTTCTCCAAGAGCATCATTTGTTATATGTAATTGGCTGTGGCAGGTCGCCAGCTCAGCAGGTCTCATCAACATATGCTACACACCATAATTATCAACTTGATCCCTCCCATCAGTAACAAAACCTCTCACTCGCAGACACAACAATTTGCCAAGGATTACACCGAAAACATTCGGGTCGTCAGTTTAATCTAACGACCGTGCATATTTCAAATCCCTCCTAGTAATTGATTCACATAATCTCGCATCATGACAGCATACCATCAAAACAACATCACACCATTAACTCGCAACTACTTCACATACAAAGTAAATCCCATCCATCGAAGAGCACAATAAAACCATCTGCAAAAATTCCCACACCCCTTCACGGTTCATTTCGCGACGCCCACTATTACAGCAAAACATATTACTAATAATAAAATTTGTCATTGAATACCCTGTTGTCGGGCAATGCCAGGACCTGAGACAATCGGAAACAGTTGCTTTATGATTTTCCAAATAAAAGAAACTCAATATGTAGCAATAATCATTCACACTCCAATACAAACGACATTATCCTTACAAATCGTCGGAAAGAGCAAAGACAAAGGCTTGTCCTGTACCCCGGATAGCTCACACAGAGCTGCTTAAGGCGACTTGTGAAAGTTTATGCTTACACTCGAAAATTATACCTACAAGATGTTGATTTTTTTTTTTGGTTCGCACAACGGTAAAGAACTAAAATACACATCGGCAACCGATGTACACGCACAGACATCCATAAAGATATTTTGGGGAAAATTACCAAATAAATATCCGCAATTGAAACGATTCGGCACGTTCGACAGGGTTTAACTGTGGTCGTCGTCATCATCGTCCGCCTGTGGGCAGAGAGGCGGTAGCGTAGGCGGAGGACTGCTGTTGGTAAGCACTTTATTTTATGGTCATGTGCGTTAAATGTGTGTATTTTGTGTGCGAGAGCTGATGATGGAAGTTTAGATATCCTATACGTAGACGTGTGCGAACCCTTTTGGGCTATAATTTTATATCCTGTGTGCGATAAACTTTGATGGACTTGAGCTGCTAATAACAACGATGGATGCTAACGGAGTAAAACGATTTGGTTTCCTCTCCTTCATCCCTTTTGATAAGAGATGGATGTTGTTTATCAAGTTTCAAAGCGGATATGGGTGCATCATTAATTCTATTGCGGATTTTTTCCATCATCCTTGAGATACATCTTCGGTGGGATTTTCTATGAAAAAAAATAACCACACCAATCGCCAAGGGATAATGAACTGTGAGTGGGGACCAGGAGCAGATTAAAATGAGTCATCCGAGTGGAATTTATGATCACGCAGTGAAGAGAATCATTTTTCCTCATCAAAAGTTCTCCTTAAAAGGCACAAGGAATGTGTTCTCTGTGTGCACCTCCGCAGGTAGTTAACGTCACGATCCTCAAAGTGATGGTTTTCATGCTCTTAGTCATTTCTAATTTTAGAGAGGAGAGGTAAAAAACGAAATTATTCGAATGTCTGAGGACAACCCCAGGAAATGACTCATGCATCGCCATAGTATGCGCGCACGTTGTCAATATTCCTTTTGATGGCTCTAACTAATGGCGACGTCCGTCAATTCCATCAGCATTAAAAGGAAGTTGACGGGCAAGAGTGAGACGCATGTACCTGTTGACCTGTAGGTAATGGTGCATGACCCGTTGCCTTTTCGGTTTAATGTTTGTCATCTTAGATTCCTTTTTAGCAGAAGAAGCCATTAGTTTAATTGGGTCTTGGAAAATGAGGGTAACTCTGGGAGGATTGTTTGTAGATCGTAGATAAGTAAATCCGATCTAATTTCGAGAACGTATTTTGACATTGTTTGTCTACTGAAGGGTGGTTGAATGTAATAACAAAAGAAGGGGGTTGCAACTTGATGGTAGACGAAGACCATAATTTAAATCCCTTTATATGGAGAAAGCGATTTGCAGCTTATAGGCAAAACAAACGACCAATGTTGCATCGTTGTACAGGGATTAGCAAATTCTGAAATTTCATTTGGCGAAAAAGCAAGCCCTGGACATGTAGCATGTACGTATGTATAAGGGATACGACTAAAGTGTATTGCTAGTGGTACTACGCCATATCCCAATGAAACTGTGTTTGCGAGAAACAATAACATAGTTAAATAAAGGTGGTTGTAGTTATTTAAATGTTTCAATATATTATTGCGGTAATGCGAATATGAAAGCGAGCATGACATCTCACCTGAGCACTATGTTCTCATTAAACCGTACCTGGTGGATGCCAGCTTAATAATGTACCAGTCATCTTCATTTTCTATGGTATCCAAATTATATTTTTACACAGTTAAGGAGACGTTTTGTTCAGCCGAATATGTCACTTTCACCATCATCCTCTTCCAATATCAGTCATGATACAAAACATGAGATATTCGCCACATCCTTGATTAATTTCAAGACAAACTCGAATGCTCACAGCAATGACCGAAGTGATTGCATTAAATGCTAGTTTAATAAATTGAATCAAACATGGTTCCATTTAAAGGCTCAGCAGATAACCGGAGGGTAGCAACGAAAAGAACAACAAAAAAGTTACACTTGAAGTCACCACATCTCCACTCCAAATGAGCTTACAAATTAAAAAAAATTAATATAATGAAATAATAGCTTTGTCAATTTGTCTACACCAAAGTACCCATTCATTTTCTCACAGGTGTTACTTCCTTCATCAACAACAAATTGGATTATCCTTATATCCTTTACGATACCATGCCGTCAGTAATTTTATTTCCTCACGTGTGTATTTCTTCAAACAGAGCACTATTGCTGCTGTTCTCTTCGATGGTATTGGTAGTTCATTTTGTTCACTTAACTCAGGATCCTTGAGTATGTCGAAAAATAAATAAGAACATCAAATAAACTTCCGTCCACAAGCTAGAATCTCTTGTGGACCTTTATTGTTCCGTTTTCTTTCTATTTTTTTGTTACTTCATTTATGTGTGTTCAAAGGATAACAATGAGATAGAAGGCAAACTACAACAGAGTATATTGCGAGAGTGCTTACCAACGGATGCAGCAATATCGGAAGCATGGGATAGTCAATTTTTCAGGATAAATCGATTCACAGTCGAAAGGAGAGGAAACAGCCATACACCATACATATCCGATTGCATATGTATTTGAACTGTGGTTTAGTTTTTTTTTGTTGTCATCCTGTCAGTGATTTTTCCAATTTCTTATTCTATAGGTTTTTTGCTTCCACGAAACTATTTCCTCTATATTATTTGAAGAGATGAGATAAAATGGCAAAAAGGACATCCAGAATAATGTAGGTCTTCTCTTTTCACAATGGAGAGTCGTAACAAAAAACAAATTATATACATGTATAAAATTTTACTTGTGCATCCTTTTAATGTCCTTTTGAACCAATCCCAAAGGTTTGTAATCTATAAAACGTGAATTGGGATAAAAGTACGTCATTGTTATTCATCAATCTGTAATCCTAATCTTTAAGCGATTTGTGAGAAGAAAAGGTACGCCATTTATCAAAAGGATCTTTTGAGTTGATATCAGGTTACGTTTGTGGGTCACGTTGCAAACCAATTACGTAAGTGGGGGTGTATGTAGGTAAACTCAATTTTACTTACTTTCCATCACTTGGTTATATAAGATTTCATTTTTGTTACTCTGAAAGAATCAAACATGTGGTTGTTGCCGGAACACTTTTGCCTGACTTGGTCGATTTGATACTCGTAACAATTCGTATGAATAAAAAAAAAAATAGTTCTAATTGATAACACTATACTCAGGTAACCAATCTATATAAATAAAAATTAAAATGAACAAATACTGTTTTTCGTTTGCTGTTATATAATTTCGTTCATTGTAATGGTTTCATCGGCTTGCGTTAACCGTGGAATTACTGACAATGTTTTCCTAAAATCACCTGGTAATAGAATCAACGCACCAGGATTGTTTCGTAAATCTTGCATCGTTTTGTCTTTTTTATACTTTTTATGCGCCATCATCTCAAACGAGCTTTTCTGCAAAACTTTTGTATTTGCACGTTTGTATTTTCACTGATTTGCATACTCAATGGCATGAACATGAGCAGATCGACAGCCTTTCAACAATGTTAATGCAATTCCTGATGAAGCAAGTGCAAGTGCGAGCATATTGTTGCCAAAATCAATTTGCTTCAACTGTGTGTAGTTGAGTTTTGGCACTGTTTCACGCCATGAGCGTTATCAAAAAGGATATGCGAATAGCTTTTTTATAGTTGTGAGTGCAGGATTTCTCAATGACCCGAAAAAATCATTTCCCTTTTAAATGATCCATACACCATAAGTACTCACGACAAAGAACCTTATTCAAAAACCACAAAAGGGTTACCGAAGAATCAACTTGATATGATCGACAAGAAATTTTTTTGTTTCCATCATCAGTTTCATAGTCATAATTTCCTATGAACTTCCAATATGTGATCAAGGCTTCACTGTTACCATTATTCACAAGAGCTTCACATGAGCTTCTCATGAGCTCCCACAGAACCCACAACAATCGATTTGCCGATGTTCGATTTTTTAACATTTCAAAAAGGATTACATCAAATCCCCGTTACGATTTGTTCTTGAAAGCTGTTTTTCTATTCCCTCCCAGTCGAAATGCCACTCTAAAAACTTCGTATCCTGGAACCATATGGAAGAGCAAAAAAAATTAAGACATGTCTTATCCACCGAAAAGAATTGTACTCACATGACTCCAAAGCGATATCAGATTTAACGCTGACCACTTTTCCCCCAGCTTCCATCATTCTCCATCTCTATCCCCGACGTTTCATAGCATTGCCCAAATTGATGTGGCACTTTGTCAAATCCTTAGTGAGAGGAACACCAACAAAAAAGAAGCTATCCTGAATCGTGTATACCTTTTTTTTGCTTGCTCAACTCCTACTCCTCAATGTTTGGTGGCTTATCTTGGTATTTTATGGTACGCTTAGTTCCATTATGCCATAAGCCACCCATGAAGGAAGTGGAATGCTATTTCATATAAAACTAGAACTTGGATCTGGAACAAATGTGATTTTTTTTTATTCATACTTTCTCTCGTGTGCAATACTATTTTCCTTTTGTCGTCTGCAATGTATATATACTTGAAAGTTGAAAATCGATGGCAACACAGGAACAAAAAAAAAAAAACATCCAACCAGGATAAATGTAATTCAAAGTTTGAACAAAGAGTATGTTGTTTCACTTCGCACAGAGTTAAACAGGAAAAAATGTGTTATGTCAGGTTCTTGAGTTGACTTGAAACCATTAAAGAAAAGAGTCAAGAAAAAAAAAAACCTAAATAATAGTTAAAATTAATGACTGGACTTCCCCGTTATCCTCTCGTTGGAGGAGAATACTCATTCTTCTTACACTTTCCGTTACTTGCTGTTACGGTTTGTTAAGCCGGCTATATCCTTCAACTGAAATACGTATACACTTTGCCATTGATAGAGAAAGAGAAGTTCACCTCAGTGCCGAAACGAATCTAAAAGACTTATAGTTGAAAGCACTTTAAACTGACAAAAAGGGCTTGACTGGAAATCCTCAGCAGTAAGTTGGGACGGTAAAATAATTGTGATACCCATTTAAACACAGTACATGATGGTTAAAAGGATCCCTGTGCTACTGCTGCTGCTCACTGTTGTAGTTGTTGTAGGTCTATTAGGGAATGCATATCGTTCGTTGTTGAAGTGTGATGACCCACATTTAGTCCTTTCTCGTATGTTTTTGGATTTTCGAGAATACCTTATTGCAAAGTTGTAAATGAATGAGAGGCGAGGATTTAGTCGAACATTTGTGTTACTTGCTGAACATGACATGGCATACGGATTGGGGGATTACAATGTTGGCCAAGAAGATATGGGTTTGTATATGGATTTACTTGAGGATCATTTTAAATAAATTTCCATTAGATAAGGGGGAGTTTATTCTTCTTCTTTGGCTATTGGGTAAACAGTAAAAGTCAATTATGAAGTAGATTTCTAGACTAATCGTTTTGATTAGAACATTCATTTAAAAAGAGGATTTACTCTCCTGCAATGTATTAGTTTATGTTTTGCTTCAATCACAGATCTTACTTTTTTGTTAGAACACTCAATTACAAAACACTAAAAACAACCTACTTCTCATCGGACATAAATATTCAAGCACCGTATGTAATTTGATCCGATTTCAGCAAAATCCTGTAATAAACAAAAAAAAAAACGAAAAGAAAAAACTTAAGCCGCCTATTAACACATTCTACCTACCTTCACGTTGGATAAAAAAAATTAAACTCTGAGTAGCGTAAAAATCAAATCGAATTTGGACTAATTTCTTTCGGGGGCGGCTTTGTTACGTATCGCTTCTTCGGTGTACATGGACCCTCATCAATTTCTTACCTTCCTAACCTAAGGCCTTTTACCAAACCCCCGAGTGAGTAGAACAAAGCCGATTTCGTTATTTTTATCACTCTAATCCAAATTGGATGCGCTCAGCTGTGCGTGCGGTGGGCCAGTTTGCTGTCGAGAGCGACGAGCTTATGAACTCCACCACCACCCGTAGTCGTTAAAAGATTGCCAGCGAAATGAAAATGTCTTAAACACATTTTTTTGGGATTATTTTGCCCAGGTGAAGCGGCCAAAATTAAAAGCCGGTGGGGTACAAACAATCCATCAGTTGGAGGAAATATAAACAAATCGAAAATGTTCGATTCGAATGAAATTTGTTGACGTGTACCCTATTGAGTTATTTATGAACGACCCTTGCAAACAGTTCTCATTCAGAAGTCGCTAAATCTAAACGGATGTAAAGTTATATAGTGCATAAGTATTTATGCAGCCTTTATTCAGTTCCGCACAAATGCTTATTGATAAAATATTTCCCCATTTTACAGGGACTGTGTCACATAAGGTACTAATAAGTGTTAAATCTACTACAGTTGTCTGTTCTGCAACTCAGTTGAGTTAAAAACCGATATTTTTTATGATGTGAAACTCTATGCTTTTCTATGCCTTTATTACATTTCGGTGACTTATGTTGACTCAATGACACAATGACGGTTTAAATAAAGTAGAATTCATATTTGAAAAAAAAATTAATCAGCAAATTATAACTGTAAAAATAGTTATTGTCATTAGAAACCCA
Organism: Rhingia rostrata; assembly: GCA_949824845.1. Taxonomy (NCBI): domain Eukaryota; kingdom Metazoa; phylum Arthropoda; class Insecta; order Diptera; family Syrphidae; genus Rhingia; species Rhingia rostrata. The sequence goes on along the minus strand of OX463758.1, from coordinate 89,382,571 downwards.
GAAGATCTGCCTTTTGTTATAAAAAGAGACAAACTACTTAAAACACCATATACATGGACTCATGTTTAACGTTGTGTATAAGTTCTATGAATAAGGTTTAATGTTACCAGAAAGTCTAATTTTACTTAGTCTTTTACTCCAGCAAGTTGAGAACTTGGACAGACATTTTATCGTCTTGCTTCTAAAGGTGGGTGAGGTCATTTTTCAAAAATGCTCGTGATATTTAATTCTTTTTCCAGGGCTTCAACACTCTTCGGGACCTGCTTCTTCAGCCACCCGAACCAGTAGGGTTTAAATTTGATGGGCTGTTGACGCTCAGGTGAGCCGTCAAACTTGCATAAGCCTGCGTGGGCCCATAGCGATAGCTTTTGTTGAAGAGTTATGTGCCTGAAAAATAATGTCAAATTAGAGTAAGGCGTGATTCTCATGTGTTCATATGTGCTTCAAAAAGATAGTTTCTCCATCCCGATTTACAGCAGAAGCGGACGATATTTGCTATAAAGATCAGAAAGGAGTTTACTACGGCTGTTGCTGGTCACGGAGCAGTGACATAATAAGTGTGGAATGTCCTCTTCGACGTCTCGATCACCAAATTTCCTGCATAGTTGATGTGTGTTAGTTAGCACGATTTAATCAAAGTGCTTACCCACCACGTAACTAATAAAATGTTTTTCGCGCAACAGGCTCGTTATTACCGAGGGACTGCACATGTGTAGATACTTCCTTCAGCATGGCGGGACCATCTGTTTTATGCCAATTCCTTACCCAACAGTCCACCTACTATTATCACCTTCACTGCTATGGAAATGGAGCTTGTTTGGTTTGCTACCGCTTATTGCCGCCCATCGGGCTTTGGTATGTTTACAAGTTATTCTAGTTATTGTTTTAGTGGGGATGGTGTGCATGCATCCTGTTATGTGTAGGCATATGCTTCATTATTTTTTTCAAGGCATTGCACCAGACCATAAGTAAGAATTTCGGGAACTTCAAGGAGGGGCCTCATTTCTTATCGCAGAGTCGATGCAAATTTCCCACATGCCATGATTTGATTACCATATCGTCTGCATAAACCACTATTTTTATTGCAGTTATTTCTAGTCTCCTCATATGCTATACCAATAGACCAATACGTGGTACAATCGACAAGTGAATATACAAAGATGCGCTTTTTAAGCGTGGTTACGACCCAGTTACTACCATTGCAATTCCTGTGTTTTTATGGTTTTTCTCGATCGCCTCCATGTTTTTGAACGCTCCTTCTATGTCCAGGAAGTCTGCTTGTGTGTATTCTTTGTCATACAGTGATTTTCGTATTGTCTGAACTATCAATAGACCTGTATTCAAGCTACTACGTATTTGAATGTTCAGTAATCTTTCCACTGTTTTCAGTAGGAATGTGAATAAGCCTATTCACCTGTTATCTATCGCAATTGAGTGGCTGCATTTCCCTGCTATTGGTATGAAACTCAGAATAACTTAACGCCACGCTTTGAAAAGATATTTCAACTTTAGACATTCACGGAAGGTGTTGACTGATGTTGGCATAGTGTAATTATCATTTTTTGTATCATCATGGGGGTTATGCCGTTAGGGCCTGCTGTTTTATAGAGCTCAAAGGTATTAATGACCCATACATTTTTTACTTTGCACATCATGGTGTCTATAATGGAGTGGAAGAAATCTGTGAAACGATTTGTTAAAGCGTCCTAACACCATTCTGGTTAAAGTCACTTTCAAGTTATTTATCAGAAGGGACAGCAGATGAGTTCTACAAATTGAAAGAAAAGTCTGCTGTGAGAGATCATGTTCCACTTACGGATTTTTCAGAGATTCGTAAGTGAAAATGAACTTAAACTTATCATTATTCATACGGAACGCAATGTTGAATTTGAAACCAAACAAATGAATGAAATATATTGCTTTTAACTCAAAAGGGGCTACAGGGAATTCGACCCAAATTGAAAATAAATTACATGTAAACCAATATCAACAAAAAATATGTTTTTTGTTGGTATTTAATTGTGTTGTGGTCTTTATTAAATTGGGGTTATATTTCATGTTTTGAGAAATTAATGGAAAAATGCACATAGATTTAGTTGTAAGTTGCAAAAAAATGTTTAACTATCATTATCGCGTTGTCTTTCTCTATTGCGTCTGACGTGTAGTGGAGAATCGAACACTCGATTAGTGTTTAGTGTTTTTTCGCTGCTATATATGTCCCAGCCACCTTAAACCTTCATTCAACTCGTAGATTCTTGACCAGTTCTATATTGCTGTTTAACTTGTAAAAATCTTGAGAGAAAATATTGTAAAAGTTTTTACCGGAGCTGAATGTTGAAAACCTAAACCTAAGTAGAGTACACTAAGTGCATGCTCGTAGTACTTTAACTCCTTCCCTTTGTTCTTTTAAAATTAATAAATTGTCTCACTAATGATCTAAGATAGTCTTCCTTATTGGAACAGAATCAAGTATTTGGTATTACTAGTCCGTACATGGCGTCAGACCCAGCTTCTCAATCATTTGTTTTGTGCGAATTAATCCAATAAAAGAGAGTTTCGTTACAGATGGAGGAATGAAAAAAACATAGGTGTTGTCAGTTTCAGGATTTGAGGGACACCGTTTTTAGTAGTCCAATGCACTTTTGTAATTAATTGTAATTAATTCTTATGCTATACAAAAATTCATTTACAGATAAACGAACTGGTTTCAAGTGGGATCTCTAAATCAAAGGATAACAACTTCATTCCAATTCCTTTCGGCCAAAAATCTATTATTGCCATTGATATAAAAAAAATGTTTGTGTATAAATGTTTATTTTTACTAAGAAACTTTTAGAAAAAACTTAATATGTATTGTATACTAATCTCTAGGCCACTATATTCACCATCCTTTCTGGGCTTTCAAAATAAATAATTTTCCTAATGATCCTCTAAGTTAAAATCCATCGACAAACATGAATACACTCTATATCACCTTGCCCCAACCTAAAGGTGTATCACAAGGATAAAAAGCAATATTCACGTGGAATGAATTGTGTAATATGCTTTGGCATTTTTTATAGCTTTTGATTTGTTTTGTTCTCTGGGCAGTGGACTGCTCAATTCGTAGGCCTGTCACTAGGTGAACATTTGTGAAATAGATTTGAGTGTTTTCCCACTTTCGGATACAAAGTAGAGTACTGTGTTTCCCTGTTTTGTTTCCTTTTGCTATAATCCCATAAAATTGAGTTTGAACACGCATATCGTGATGCAAAACCCAATCTCTTTGCATAGCGAGATGGAGTTGGAATACAAAAAAGAAAATAAAGAAAAAAATCTTCACGGATTAATAGAGCGACCATAGCAATGCACTCAGAATGAAAGCATGCTGTGGGATGTGCACACCTGCAGACAGATTACATGTGAAATGCGCATTAAAATCATCAGTATGCGGTAAGCTTACATGTAAAAATTGAATTAAAACAGGCAAAGTCCAATTTTAAATAACAGTCATGCATGGTTGTATGGTGATTTTTTAAAACAATTTGTGATTCGACAATGTTTTTAATAATACAGTGTTGGTTATTATATCTTCACGGGTCAATTGTCAAAAATCTAAGTTGCTGGCTTCTACAACACTCTTATCAGAAAGAGCGAATAAAATGTTTAATCAACTAATAAATGCAATTAAATTGAAGGCATACGATGAAGAAATGCTTAACCTGTGGACAAGATTGCAGATTCCAATTAAGAGAACATACTTACACTCGCTGTTTTTGAGAAATAAAATTTCATCCGTAAGACCATATAAATCAAAAAACTAAATTGTGTGAATATGTTAGCTTACAAATATCGAAAGACCAGCATCCAAAAACTCAACCGAATACTCATTTAGGCCTTGTAAGTTTGGACTATTTTTAGGAAAAAAAACACCCTTTTTATGCTTTTAAGCATTCAAGAATTATTATTTTGATTGAAGACTAATAGTTTGGTGCAGTAATTATTTTTAATTACATTAGAAATATAAGAAATTAATTTTTTGACATCGTGTTTGGCTAGGTATAATTGTTTAGCGCGTAAATATCGCGTACGAGTGGTATTAAATACCTTAGAGGAGATTATCTTAACTCTGCCACTCGGATTCGCTATAGAACTATCCCGCCATAATGTAAGAAGTATACATTTTCATAAGATAAAAAACTTAGTCTTAGGTCCTATAGTTTTGAAGAGTTACTACATATAACTATAAATTTAATATATCCGAAGGGAGGAGGTGAAATTAGTATCTTGAAAAAGTCCATGAGGTGGTCAGGAATATTCAAGCAATAACTTTACTAGTTGTGAAGCGAGAAATACCTGGTAAAAAGCTACGCATTAGACACTTAAAATGAGAAGGACCATTTAAAGCGAATAGATATCAATACACCCCCATAGCCTCCGATACCCACCCAGACGCCTGAATCCGCAGAGGTTTTCAAAAGTGTTGGCTATCCTTATTCCTGAAAACGGAACCTCAGCATCGATTGCCCGATCAACAAAACATGATAACCTGCGAACTGTGCCAACTATATGGCTGTAGTCTCCTCAACCGCCTGAAACCGTTTACGAGCATCCTGATCAGCCCTAATAACTGGCGTTTTAGTATAGGACGGTCCACAGCTGATCAAATCTTCACACCATTCAAATCGATACCCAAAAAAACACCTTTTCTTCATTTTCAAACCCGCATAAGACAGAATTATAGAGACGAACTATGTAGAGCTAGATTTGGTATACCGCCTTAACTCGTCCGTATGTGCAGAATAACGTTGGAGAGTTTCGCTGCCCCATCAGGCCAGCAACCACCTGACCGAAACACTCGATACCATTTGCCTAAATCATTTGGCAAGGCGACTCACCGTTATGTAACTTCTTTAATATCATTCTTAAGAGGATTGTGTACAACTCTGGGGCCCACACCAGAAACACAATCTTCCATAAATTGGTGAATACTTCGACGATATTGACATAATTTGTTGGGCTCACAGTTACGTGTGCTAGGAAAGAAAAGCGTCAAAAATGGTTTTAGCAAGAAATGACAGATATAACTTTGAGGTAGTAAGGGACTTTGTCTACCTCGGCTCCACTATTAACTCAGACAACAACACTTAGTCAGATAAAAAACTAAGAATTACATTTGCCAACTGCTGTTTCTTCAGGCTAATAAGGCAATTTATAAGTCAAACTTCTAAGGGATCCATGATCATCAAAGTCCTACCCTACGGCGCGCGCTGAAGCATGGCCTGTATCAAATAAAAGTGCAGTGAAATATTCGTCAAAAAATCATAGGTTCCGTTTTAGATGACGGGCAAAGACAAATATTCAATCAAGATAAAATCAGTATTCTAACGCTCTAACGATCACATTTGTAATTAGTTTTTCTGACCACTTAGTTTAAAAAACATTCTTAAAAGTAATAAAAGTTCACTTATTTGGGAGTCTAAGGACAGTGGGGAAGCAACCCGTGATTATGACATGAAGCAATGCGTAAGCTTAGATAGGGTACCATGCACGTAAAATCTAAAATCATTTACCGGCAGCTTTCTTGAAGATGCATCGCATGCATTCAGAGCCCCATGGGGCATATCTCATGCGTACATCCGCTTATTTATTGACTTTCACCCAATATGTCCACTTCAAGCATTGCCCAGCAATTATGTACCTACATACCTACTTCCACTTAAGAAAGTTGCACTCTCATTACACACTCTTGTACTTGTACCTTTCCACTTTCGCGTTAAACGACGCGACGCGATGGCAGGAAAAAATCCCTTCAGCTTGCTACTTCACTATACTGATCCCTACATTTCGTAATTAGGCCATCTAGAGTCTGTTCTGTTAAAAGGTCCCTGCATCCACACAGTGCCCGCGTTGAACATCCTCATTCAAGCTCTCCACTTGTGTACACTTTGAGCCGTTTATACGCCAACTGGTTGTAAGCGTGCACAAGGAACATACACTATTCTCACCATCCAGGTTCAAGGAGAACGACAATGAAGTGCAACGACAAGAAAATAATTCCAACGAAAAAAAAACGGTAATGGAGAACAAGTACAACAATAAAAGAATTGCAAGCATTTTTCTCCCGATGAGTATCGAGTACAGAAGCCCGAGTATGTGTGGTGTGGCCTGGCCTGGCCCAAGCCCAGTGCAAGTTTTTTTTTTGCATTATTTCACTTTCTTTTTCGTTTTCGTTTTCTTTTATTTTTTGGTTCGTTTTTCATTATAACATTTTCGGATGCTAATGCGATTTTATTTATGATGCACTTAAAAATTTCCTTGTAAGAATCCTTCACTACTGTTACTGTGTGGCTGCTTGGCTGAGGAGATGGCGAGATGTGTGTTTTCATTGTTGTTGTAGTCGTGTTTTCCTTTTTGGTAACGAAGAAATTGGCATCGGCCGGGACTCCGCTTGTTCTCCCTCCTTGATCCTGGCTTGGCGCAATTGTGATGCAGCATTTTCTCGTATTTTGCTGTCGAAGACATGCAAGAGATTGAGGTGGAGGTTTATAAAACCATTCGCGTGTCTCTTTGCTATTCCGTTTTATTTTCGTGGTTCTGTCTCTCGTTTTGGTGTTTTTCTTTTTTTTTAAACAATTCTCTTGCAGAATTGCATGTTGTTTGTTTGGCGGTTGAAGGATGGCTGTGCCTTTGGAATGCATTGTGGATGCGCTGCGGTTGAACGGAGGTGTGCTTGAGCAGAAACAAGTGAGAAGGTAGAACGGAGTCCGACCAGAACATTCTGATCATTGGGGAATACCTTTTTCGTTTGAGTTTGTTAGTTGGAAGAGGGTATGCGAATGAGGGGCTACCCTTACGGATTGTATCTTCATGTTGAACGACCTTTTCTTGTTTTATATTGGCAGTGGTGAACAATTTTTTGTCGTTTATTCAGTGATCCTGCAAGAAAGGCGTGCCGTTTTTTGAAAATCATACTTAAATTATTCAATAGTAGCCAATAAGCAAATGTATGCAATATTGTTTTCATTCAATTAATTATTGTTTCTTTGTTTTATTTGCAGGTAAATACGTTGTTTGATAAATCATCATGCAGTGAGTAATTATTTATGGACAAATATTTTGAACAATTGATAAGGGTAAAGTTAACCCTCGTTATTTGTTGGTGTATGTAATGTATATAGGAGGATGTGGGAACAAACAAACAAAAATAACGTTTTTGACTTGGCTGGTAACCCAAGGCAGTTGGTGGCAACTTTCAGAGGATATACGCAAACAACATCACTTGATGCAATACATTGTGCCTGGGAGAGTTGTTTTTAAAATAAATATCAGGGCTTTCCATTCTATTAGTCCATTAGTTGTCCATTAATATGTTATACATTTTCAGCAAGGTGACATTTGTATTGATTTGCAGCTGTCTGCAGCTGACATTAAATTTGGAAATGTGTAGGGGATTAGACACATTATTGGGACACATCGGTCTATCAAGCATACATAGATCAAATTTGGCCCTGAGCAATACCTTTATTGAAATGTCGAATAATTGTTTAAACTATTTACTGGTTGGGTCATTATTTAGGACCACATCTTCCTGTACTGTAGGTCGATAGTGTGGCATTCATATTTGGAATTGCTTTTCGAAGCTGGTTGTAAAATATATGGTAGGTAATATCCGATAGTGACAGTTGCTTATAAAGGGTACGTTTTATGTTCCAGGTCTATGTTTTCTTCAATATCTAAGTTTAAAAGTAATTTTATAAGTCAGTTATTATTGATTGATTATATGGTCTTCAACATTAGGTATGGAGTATGATGTAGGTCAAGTGGGAGAAGAGCTCTATTAATTACTTCTATTGTGAAATCAGCAATTTCGTGTCTAATGTTGTCCTTAAGTATCAATATTGTGGTTGTTTTGTTAACTTCCACCTTTTTCATCAATTACAGCCAGACACTTTGTGATATTATTTGGCGGGAAATAGTTCTTGCTTAATTCGTATCGTTGCACTACCTGTTTGCGATATGTTGTCAACGTGATTTTGGAACCACATGTTCTCTATATTTAATTGATCTAATTTACTTTCCACAATTTGCCGATAGTGCTCACTGGACTCTGTTACAGCATTGCCTATGTCATCCTCAAAGATGTATGGACTTATATGGCTTTTGGTGTATCAATCGATGGTTTTCAGCGCTCCAATAGCTTTATTCAAAGTCGAAATGTGCTTCGTCACTCATAATGATGCAGCATATATAAATATTTTGTATAATAGACGAGCCAATACCAGTTTCTTTTTAAAAATGCAATAAAAACTTAAATTTGTTCAATATTTGTAAGAGCAAATATTCCCATTAATTATGGAATACATTCAACGTCATGTAAGTGGCTCCGTTGGCTAGCATCGCAGTAAGGCATTCTGTCACTCAAATTTTCCAAGACCTTGTTAATGGTTTGTGGCTGTAGCTAAAGGATTGCATGGATGATAATGGCCTTAACTGCTTGAAATGTTTCCGGATTGGTAGCATAACACAGGTTCTTCACGGTTCCCCACAAAAAAGTCCAAAGGGGTCAAATCGCTGCTCCGAGGCGGCCAAATAACATCGCCGAGAAGGCTAATATAACACGATTTGGCAAGACGCGCAATCCTGCATAAACCAGAGATCGTCTGAATTCATGTCTTCAATCTCAGTAAAAAAAAGTCGCTTAACATGACTGTGTAATGCGTACCGTTGGCCGAAACGTTGTTTCCTTCTCTAAGGTCCAATCTGCGAAGCGATAACGCAAAGGATGGTTGTGCGCCTTTAATTGCTGTGTTAATTGAACCTTGTGAGGGAATAATTCGATACCTTTGTGAAGAGTTCTCCTCAGGCTAGTGCGTGAAATGTTGAGCTGTTGAGATCGATGGCGAGGTAATGTTCGAGAATTGAGTCACACACTCTTAGCTACAGTAGCCATATTATCGTCTGTGCCCACCGTTCGACGACGGGGAACATGAGTGCCGTCAACTAGCATACCAGTCTCAAGAACTTTTTTCACAAACTTGGGTGCAGCAGGCGCGGTGGGTGCCTCATTTTGGCCAAGACTTATTTTTGAGCTACACAGCACCCACTTTGGAAATAAGTTTTCAATATTTCCCGACGTTTTTAGACGTAAAGTGACTTATTTCGTCCCGCGGAGGTATGATGGTGACTTTACGTCAAGATTTCGAGCAGGAAACAGCTGTCAGTGTCAAAATAACCTATGGTTTAAAAGGCAACCACTAGATGGCCAACCCTGTACAAGCTTAAACATCCTTTATTGAAAGCACGTGAACGTGGAACCTCTCAATTTTTCCTGATATATTTATATCAACACAATCAATGAATCCTGGAGAGTTCCCTTGAAGAATTTTAGTTTTTGTAGTAGAAGTTTCGCGGATATTCATCAGCTTTTCTCTTCAAATTGATAAATGAATTAAAGCATTTAGAGTGACTTTTAAGAGCACTCTCGATGTGGAATAAATAATAATTATATAATCAATTAGATATCGCTAAGAATTGATTCCAACTGGTCAAGTACTAATCATAGTATTAGAGATTAGGTCTTTTTATAAAATTATTTAAGACCCGGTTACGCCTTTTTTCGAAGAGATTTAAGCTATATTATGTACCAGGGATGCTGAATTTGAGCCTTTTTAGAGTGCTTAAAAAAGTTACTTCTCCATACAATCTTTTATTAAGCATTTATTCCGCTTCTTCTTAATTGAAGAAGCCGTCAATAATTTTCATTTTCTTCAAAATTATGTCTGTAGTTTTGGTGAATGGATTTACTTCCTCTTTTAGAGATTTGAGAAAAATGTGTTTCGGTCTTATATCTAGTCATATTCAAATTCCCATATCTAACATTTTATCAAAACAAACTATCTACAGTTTTCAATTAAATATTGTTTACTCGCATAAATTTCAAATAAATCCACAAAACAACCAAATTGCATACATAATCCATAAAGTTGAATGAAATTTGCATGACAACAATTGTCGAGGTTAAACCAGGGTACACTTTAACATAAACACGCGATGCACCATAAAGTACCGCAAGTCAGGTCACGTATTATGAAATATTTCATAAGCCAAGCGAAAATATAAGTGACTGACGTTTCTTCTTCTCCATCATAAAATGCCATACCTTATTACCAAAGGTGAAAACATTAATGCCATTGACTCTAACCACCCCAAATTCACCTTGCCGTAAAAGGACACCAACATGCAAAATTTCCTAAAAACATCCAAGACATCAACACCAAAAGATACATTTCAATACCTTTCGACGTCAATTAAAATTAATGATAGGTACGGATAGATTTGAATACATCAGGTCTCATCATTATTCTGATGTTTTGGAGTGGCAGCCTGTCAGTAAATCCCATCCTTCACAGACCTTTTCCGACCCTTGAAAAGAGGAAAATTGAATTACGTATAACTACCTTTAATTATTTCCATTTGTATTCTGCTTGTGAAGTTTAGCTAGAAGCGTATTTGTTACCATTACGATAATCTCGAAAGATTTTTTTTGTTTGTTATATTCGTTACATTATATTCCTACAATTCCTGTACCAGGGATTTTCAAAATAGTGGAGCAAAAAAATTTGTAGGGTTCACGCGGAATTCCCCTGTTGTTCGGGCACCATCCATTTGGCACGAAAGGTGGGTTTTTGCTGGCAACGAACGAACAAATTCCCAAAACCATAACTTGAAAAGTGTTCCATAAATTTTCGGTCGTAAATTCTATTGTTTACAACCGTACAGGACTACGATCTAGCGAAAGTCGTCGTCGAGTTATACGTGTAAAAAGCTTACATTTCCACACTATTCCTTTTTTGGATGGGGTTTTATGCCATGTTAGGGATAGTTTAGGGGTGGTTGGGGCTTGGTGTTCGTTATGCATCATCTCTCCGAAGTGTACTGTTGTGGTCCTCAGATGAGGGTTGTGGCAGCGGTCTGGCAATTGCAGGAATTGCATTTGGTAATTTCAATTTGACAAGGCATTCGCTTGCTAGTTGTTGATGCTGTTGTTACTTCCGCAATGGTCGAAGCCTTTTTCGGAATTCGAAATACAAGAAGTATTTGGGTCGTCTCTTTAGTCATTGTTTTCAAGCTGGAAAATGTTTGGTGATGATTGGTTCTTATTTCTGAGAAGACCACCATGATAAAAAAAAATGTGTACAAATGGGCTATTTGTGGGGTAATTTTTGATGTTAAAGCTTTGAAATGCAAAAGTATCTTTAGGAGTATATATATACAATACATGTACATAGATTAAGTATTAATTTAAGTTCGGTATTTTAGAACTTAACGTAGTCATTTAGGTTTTATTTCTTTAGTAGGTCATATTACCTTCGACGATAAACAACAAACATTTTCTTAAGTCTGACTGTTCCCGTCTTCCAATTTAGCTAGATTGCCGAGGCATAGTGGGCATTTATTAAGGATGTTTTTAATTAAATGTCACGCATTCAATCACAATCGCTGCGTGTAATCACTACTTAGTGGTCAATGTTTTAATGAGGTTTATACTTGGATGGAGCAATAGCCGTGTACGATTAGATGCCGTATAAACAATAGATATTTCTGTAGCTCGCTTTCTTTTACAGTTCGCCTTCAAATCATTACTTTATATGTAATATAGTTTAACACTTGCGAATATTTCAGAACTGCTAAGGTTAGGTTAGGTTATAGTGGCATCATTCAAAGGTCCGTTGCTATACCACTTAGATTTGTCGACTTTTCCTAAGATTCGTATGCCGAAGTAAGGCATTCCGAGCTAACTAAGAAGCGGAGGAGGTTCCTGAAATTAATATAATTTATCTCACCTAATTTTGTCAAAGAAGTAGTCTCCTAGCTGGAATTTTCTTTTGTTGAAGAGCGCTGGACAAGAGCAGAGAAGGTGAGGAATACACTCCTCTTCTTCCTCGTACAAGCAGCTTCTACAGAAGTCATTGCTACGGAGTCCTAGTCTTTTTGCATGTAGCCTAAGGGGAACGTTTCCTGTGAAGACACCGATGATGGTACTGTTGTTTAATCTTTTCAGTGTTATCAATCAGAGAGACCGTTTCTGGTTTTAGATTGGTCTGGATATTAGACATGTGCTATCCATCTGAAGATTGCTTTTCTTTTCGTATCCAATTTGATTGACATTTCTACTGACGGTAGATTATCAATTGTAGCGCCTCGTCTGTCAAGCTCATCCTCCTTATAGTTCTATTTGAGGCTTATATCTCTGTGACCCAGCACCCCAAAGAGGTGAATGGTAAAGTGCTCTACCATCTCGTTTAGGGATAGTCGATGCTCGAGGGCTGATTTCGATGTAAATGAGATGGTTCACAAGGATTTGATTTCGTGGAAACCACATTACACTTTAGCCAGGACAATGCCCAACCACTCAGATTCTGTTTTGGACCCATCCGTAGATGTAAATCGAGTTGTTATTGCCAATCACATCCGATACCCATTCGAGCCGACTGGAATGTTCAACTTGAAGTTATGCTCGAAACTAAGTTGGGTAATGAGAGGGGGTCCATTTCCAGGAAGCTATCAGTCTCGTAGCTGCACAAGCAGCGGTCTTTTTAGCAAGAATATATTCAGCTCTAGTTCTAGAATGGCATTTAGTGCTAGAAAAGGCGTCTTTCTTAGAGCTACTCGAATGCATATGCAATCTGATCTTTGAACTTTCCTCAAAAGATTGAAGTTTGATGCTTTTTACTAGAGCTAATGATGGACAAGTAAAGCCATTTCTTCCCGATTACCATTTTACATGTGCATAGGGCTACATTTGCTTTTTAATGAGTTGTTGATTATTGGCTTTCCAGATCAGTTTATAATCTAAGACAAGACACAGGTACTTGGCTGATTCTGCGAATTTAAAACTAACGCCATAAACTTTTGAAGATTCAACGTGAGGGGCTTTTTATTTCCGGCTGAAATGGCCTGATTCGGGTTTTTGAGGGTCGGCGCGAACGCCAAAAAAAACTGAATCAGGTTCACACGAGTGAATGAAGTACTGTCTCAACTGGCTTACCTTTGTAGTATGTATGTTGAGATTTGGAGATCCAAGTCGGTTTAATACTATAACCGTTACTTTTTCAGGATTATTCAAACTCTTTAAGATTTACTATTTTGGAATACAAAAAGGCCTATTTTTAAGGTCAACCCAAAGAGGTTTACATTATATCCAGACAAATCAACAGTTTGATCTGGCTTATGGGTTCGTGTCGAATCCATCCAACCCCCACAAAAAATAATGGTTACATACAACTCAAATGTTGAGGACAAAAGGCTGGGGAAGTGGTTTTATTCGAGTCTCTGCAGTGAATTTTTTTATTTCATGGCTGAGTCATTTTGTAAAGACAAATGTTCATCTAAAAGTACGTGGTGGGTTTTTTTTAAGTGTCAGAGCTTAATTTTTAACTTTCCCATCTGTGCTCCGATGAACGAACTCCTAACAATAGTCGGGTTAAATCATGTCACAGAATCAATAAATTCAGTTTACGGGATTAAAACTACAAATAAAAAATGTCGCCAGAGACAGTCTTTAATAAGTCGACTGAAGTGGCTAATGAAGAGGGTTTGTTTGTTCCCGGTTGAAACCAACATTTTTCAAGATCAATGTTGTAGCTTTCGCTCGGTAGCGCGGACCATATGTGCTATTGGCTTTTTCATCATTGTTAAGTACATGAGGACTAATGATGACATTAGAATATATTTCGCACCACTAAGTGCATTTTTCGTCATATAATGGGTTCTGGAGAAGCTCTTGAGAATTACTCTCGTTGCAGAAGCTGCAATATTGTTTGCTTACATGCTCAATAACCCAAAAATTAGCTGCATCACTGAACACAATTCGACAGTTATTAGCAATCAATAATGTCATAAATTTGTATTTCGTGTAAAGTCAATATTTTACTATTTCTTGTTTATTTAAAAAAAAAAGTTTTGACTTACTAACTAAATTGCAACATCAAAAACAAATCTCTAACATTATTGCAATAACTTAAGCTGTTATTCTCAAGAATCAAATAGACTGACCCTTTCCTTATCAGTGGACCCAGTTGGCCCATTCTGTCATTCGCACACACTTCAAAACGCTTAGCAACCACGGAAACAACTGAAACTGATGAACCACTAGCAATGGCGTCTTCCCGTTCGCATGTTAAATCCTCATATTCCATTTCGAGCACGAAAATCAGGTTATTTCCATTTCACTTGGTCTTTTCTCATCCTGACAATGGTGCAACTGACGATGACGATGACGGGTGGTACAAACTGAAAACCCTGGAAGAGGAAAATATATTTTCCTCCATTTTTTGTTGTATGATGATTAAAGATTTTAAAATCTGTTTGTGACAGCGGCAGAATGCACGCATTTCGTGGCAGAGGCACACAGTCGCATCACCTGCAACGAAGCAGGGAAGATTAATCAAAAGTCATTTAATATTGCATATTTGCTGGCGCTGTAAATAAATCGGTTGAACGAAGGGCGACACAGTGGGGTGGTACAGAGAATAATAGGTTAGTTGCACATTTAATTTGTCTCCCTGTTGGTTGGTTCGTTTTGTAAAAACATGTGAAATATGGATAAAAGCTGTTGGAATCCATTTTGGCGAGAAATATAAATGCCATGTATTTGACAGGATTAATTGCATGACGTAAACGTTGCATTGGAGAGAAAGTGATTTGAATAAATTGCTGATTTCGTGAATTTGTTTGGGTGTGAAATGGATGCCATTATGTCGAAAAAGGATTTCACTTAATAGCAGTCTGGTAATTGGCATTTTGTTCTGTGTATTTCATTTCATTTCAAATGGCAGTATTGTAAAATCTATTCTATAAGCGATGGAACACTAACGATAATGACTAACACACGACAACACGCAATTATCGAGATACACCAAGTTTTCTACAGATATAAACTAAACCATATATTTTCATTGCATTCAATCATATTTATACAAAAAAAGCTGATTGGACAACACGTATAGGCAAACAATGCTTATGTTTCGACTTTTAGGCCAAGAGGCCTTGTTCAAAATGTCTAGATTTCAATTGCGTACTTACAATACTTTTATCATGTCATGGTAGACACGACTCGATTAACAACCTCCATTTACATACACATGACAATATCATAACACTTATTGGCAATCAATAATAATTCTGTGCGATAATTTACAATGGCATTTAGACTTGAGACAAGGATCTTACGGCCAACATGTATCGCTGGCAATGTTACTGACCCTACACAAATAGTAGTGGACAGGTCCTCTCCTCCCCATTATGTCTGCCTGGCTTTGCCCCCAGGTGGGTCATAAACAAAACGTAAATGAATTTTCGGTCCTAATCAAAACCCCAATATCCTTCCACCGCACGCCATAACTCATAGAGTGGTTGAGAGAAAGAGACCGAGAGAAAAATGATTTAGTGCCCTGGAATCGGAAGAAGTGGTAGTAGCAACAGCGGCAACATCTGGACAAGTAGAACGATCTCCATGGTGTGTAATGTAGAATTGCCCACCTGGGCCATACGCCAGAAACTTTATGATTTCAATCTGAAAATTTATGCGAATCTCATTCGCTTTGTTGCCTATTGGCGCTAGGTAGGCACAGGCAAAGAAAATTCGAATTTAAATTCGAACCATAAATGAGTATTGACCTACATATAGCGTAAGTACATCTAGAAGACATTGTCTTGGCTGGCGGCTGATTCATTTTTCAGAGCACATAAGTGCGACGTATCCGCTTATGGTGGTGCGCGCTTATAGGAGTCTCATTTAAGGAAGTATAAAGGTATAAGCCGACACGCCTGTGCACTGTGTGCGCATGTTGATTAATCGTGGTAGTAATTGAGTTGTAATAAGAACAAATTACGATTTCATAAATCACAGCCAATTAATATTGTTGTCAGTGCAAACGCCATGGGAGGCAGAAAGTATCGACCACACATGAGCTGTTTTGGAGGGTGTAGCTACATGTATCTAGCAAGTGAATCGATAGGATGAATGCAGAGGGAGAGTTGGTTTAGGAATAACCACAGTCATGCAGTAATGGATAAATAATAGGGTCCACCATTAAATTTGCTTATAGTATGTAGCAATGATTAGGGCGAATTAATCAGTTGATGTAAACGAATTGATTTTCTAATTAGGGTATCTAAAGGGGACATCTATCAACGAAAATTGACTTTAGCCTCCTTAAGCCACTCTAAGTAAATACTTTATTAACAACGACAAGTAAGATAACTTGTCGCTAATTAAATAACATCCTCCCACAAACAAATTAACTTCACTACCATATATTTGCAAGACCTATCCAGACTTTACATTGCAAATTAAATGCAAATACCTACCTGCCAACTAGAACAACAAAAAATTAATTCAGTTGCCACAACCTCAATGTGAAAAAGTCTCAAAACAACATATATCTGGACAATAAAAATCAACAACACAGACCGATAAAAGAGTAAAACATCCTTCCTAGCAGACATATAGCCCAACAAAAGCATACGCTCCAAGGTAAAAAAAAAAAAAACAATATCCCAAATTTCCAGCATAGCCAAATTTGCAATACACCACGGAAAACGAAAAAAAAAATAATGGATTTATTCACAACGGTGGAAAAATTGCATAAACAAAACGGCAAATAGGTTTAGCTAAAACAATATCCAAGGATTACACAAAAGGTGCTCTTGTCCTGTGTGCAAAAAAAATACAAAATATAAAATTTGTGCAAGAGCAAGGTTTTACCGACTAACATAAAGGAAAAACAAAATCCATCGTAACCCCGTTTGGTCTATCCTTGTAGAGACATATCCTTTACATTTTGTTCCTTCTATTATTTTTTTTAGATGTACATTGTACATGTATTTGTGACTGATATAATCGTTTATTTCCCACTGCGTTTGACGTAGGAAAATAAAGCTGTTCACGCCATGGGCCTGATGGAGCATTTGAGAGTCTGTTGTAGTCATTATAATTCATTCGTCGACGCAGACGAACAATTTACAAAAGTTGTTCCGTTTTTTTGTTTGTTTTTCTATTTTCAATTCAAACGCGAATGCGAAAAAAATCCCGATACAGAAAATAAATCCAATTCCCTATGGTATAGGCATTGGGATCAATTTTTATACAACAAGCTCTCAAATTCAATTTGACTGGATAATAGGATAGTGCGAAAATTAAATTGATTTAACTGAATGAATGCACAACTGAAACAATGAAATAGTCAAATAAGTTTAGTTTATCAAATGATAACAAAGAAATAATTGTTAGCGCTGATTGAGTGTTTTTTGTGCATGTTTTCGCTTACACTTGTGGGATTTGATAGTTGTCCAATCATGTTTTGTTAATATGGTGCAAGGAAATTGGGGTAAAGGATACAGATGGTGGAGAACAATTTTGCGTATGACGTGCAGAATGGTCATGTCGAGCTACGGGTTTATATGTTTATCACTGATTGTGATATATCAACCGAGTTTTGAGATTAACCAACGATATCAGATTTTAAAATGTGTTTAAAAAGAGCTTCAGGTTTGGTGTTGAATGTGAACACAAAAGTTTGGAAACGAGAAAGTGTCTTTTTGTGGCATTAAGGATATCACAGAAACGTATCAGCAGCTATTTTCTGAAGCTTATGAGTGGTGCTTTCAATGATTACTTCTCACCACGAATCTCCAGGTCACAGCAACATTTTTGAAGTTCATGTTGTCATCGAACGCTTCAGTAACGCGATAACTTCTTTGGCCATTCGCACGCAGTTTTAAAGTGCGGTCTAAAAATGACCCCAGACTATTAACCGCAGAAGCGTCCTCAAACTGCCCTGTGAACATTTTACAAGTTTGCTTATACTAAAGCCACTGAGACGAAAGTTAATATCTTGATTGACTTACAATTTTATATCTAAGTTGACAATCAATCACGGTGTAATGCAAAGAACGGCTGGTTTCAATTAATTCGGCAATTGAATTTTGGATATTATATCACACCCACTATTTTGGATGTCCCAACATTCCGAGGGGCTTGCATACCTCGGACCATCACCTTTTTGTAACTAAGGTAAAAATGTTGATATCCAACATGCCACAACAAATGCGAAATACTCTGATCCGCTATGCGAATTTTAGAAACGTTTTGTAGTCAAGGACAAAGATCCCATATACCAAATGTCAATACCATAGCTCAGCTAGCGATTCTGAGTCAATCTATATACATTATGGTATATTTTTCTAAATTATTTTTTCGTGTTCCAACTATGTAAGAAGACTTATATACCCCTAAGGGATATGGGAATAAAAGAAACTCTTGGTTTCATGAAGAATGCCGACATATGCTCGCAGCCAATAACGAGGCCTACAAGTCAGGTGAAGATGAGAGCTACACCGGTTTTTCAGAAAGATGAAATAAGAACATGAAAAACACACTTTCGAAGACATAGGTAGGTGCCAATATAGGAAAGATGTACGAAAGTTTTATCAAAGTGTAAAGCGCCAAAGCTAGAGATACAAGTGCGCACAAAATCCTGTTGATATGGACAAGGAAATATCTTAGTTGAAATACAGTCGATGTTGCAAATAAAGAGGAACCACTTCAACAGACTGTTAAACGACACTGAAGAACAATATTTCGCTGTACAACAAAACGATTTATTCAATATTTGGACGATAGGGGAACTAACAATCACCCGACTTAAGTAAAGTGAGGATAGCAATATTTTAATCTAAGTTTAACAAGGCTTTCTGAAATGAAGGCGTCTGGTGGAGATGATTATTTTGTTAACGAACATTCAGCAACTCATTTACAAAATTTCGTCAGATGAAAGTATGCCTTAAGAATGGAACCTCAGCATCGTTTGTCTGATCCACAAAAACTGAGTCTGAAATGCTCCAACTAAAGATTATCCTGAACCTCGCCTAAAATATCCTTTCTGCCGCAATATATGAACGCTGAAACGGTTGCCAACAAACTGCCCGTATAAGTGTAGTTTTAGATTCGAAAGTCCGCAACCGATCTCTTCTTGGCATTTCGCAATGCTGAAAAAAAAAATACAAATCGCTACCTACCACCTATTAGTCGATTTCATAGTAACATACGACAGCGTTTGTAGAGCCGAATTATACAGAACCATGACTAGTTGTGGTATACTGCCCAAACTGTGCAGTGTAACGATGGAGAATTCTTGCTATTCCATCAGGTTAGGAAACAACCTCACCGACATGTTCGATTAAAAAAATGATTTAGACAAAGCGATACACTGTCATTTGACTTCTATAAATCATTCCCGATCCAACAAAAGAGGCACAATCTTTCAAAAATCGGTGCAACTACTAGCATACGCCGACGATATTGACATCATTGGTAGGACTCAACGTGATGTCATAACAACGTTTGCTAGTTTAGAGAACGAAGCGACAAAAAAAGGTTTAGCATTAAATGGTGGTAAGGCTAAGCCTATGCTGTCAACACGAAAGGACACACAATATCGACGAATCTGACAGAACGTCACCATTGACAGATATAACTTTGAGGTATTACGGGACTTTATTTTATAATTTTTATAATTTTTTTTTTATAATTTGCGCGCCTTCAAGGAGTTATGAATACCCTTTATATGTTTTAGCACAGTGCGGGCGTTAAGGAAATTAGGGATAAGAAGAAAGGAGATACCGATGCACATTGGTTTTAAATGTCTGTAAGTTATAATGGGAAGGAAAAACAGAGGTTGGTAGAGCATTCCACATTCGTGTTGTTCGGTTTATGTACGAATCTCTATATTTCAGCGTACGTCCGAAGATAGGCTTGAGGGTAAACTGATTTGAGGGTAAACGGGTATTGCGGCTGAATTGTTGAATGGGAGGAATGCAGCTGGCTATTTCATTTGAACATTGGTTGTTAAAATAGCGATAAAACAAGGTAAGGCAGGAGATGTTTCGACGGTGTTCAAGCGAAACTAAGGAGTTCGCTATTCTTATGTCTCCTATAAGTTTTTTCGCACGTGTTTGAATCCTATCTAGTAGGTGCAATGTTGATTTTGGTGCACCTGACCAGACGTGGGCGTTGAATTCAAGTTTTGGGCGTATAAACGCTTTATATATTGTGGCCAGATCAGAGGGGGTGAAATATTTCTTACATCGATTTAGGAAACCTAGACATTTCGCTGCGTTTTTAGCGACTTCGAATATGTGGTCGTTCCAACGTAAGTCGTTACTAACACACATACCTAGCATGGAAAGCTTTTCGGTTTCTTCGACGTAAGTGCCATTCATGGATAATGGCTCTAGATTTTGGTTACGCTTTAATGACAGAAGACAGCATTGTGTTTTGGAAGCATTGAATTCCACTCTATTAGATTTACCCCATTTGATAATGCTGTCAAGGTCGGAATTCAATGAGCTTAACATATTTTGGCGTTTAGAGTCCACGTTCGAAGGTGAGGGACGAGGACCTGTAAACGAATATGAGAAGCTGAGGGTACTGTCATCAGCGAAGGAATGAATTGGATTAGAAGTTGCAGACAGGAGATCATTTATAATCATTTATACCTCGGCTTCGCTATTAAATCTGACAACATCTCGTCAGAAATTAAACGAATTGCCTTGTTTTTTGGGCTTTTGGGCCTACGTTCGAACTACTTAAAAAGACCCTGATCATCCCAGGCATGCTCTACGCAGCTGAAAGCTGAAGCAAAATGGGTTCAAAAATCCTTGGTCGATTCAAGAGGAAAATTCTTCGTAAAATCGTTGGTACCGTTTGCATTAACGGGCTATGGAGACAAAGATTCTACCAACAACTATTCGACCATAGGACCATAGAAGAGGAGTGTAGCGTCAAAAAGTAAATAAGTATGTCTAGCTTGGTTGTATCAAAGCTAAAAATTGGTTTAACATATCATCAGAGATGTGTATTATTTCTTATGTACTCTATCAAGCCAGTGTATCAAAAATCAATTAATAGTCTCATAAACTTACGTAAAACTGAATCTTAGTTACTTACGTACTTATTTACTTACTTACGGCCCTAATATGAGTTATATATTATATTTTTTAAATGTCGGGTTAAGCAGTCAATCATAACTATTAGAAAAACATTTCAAAAAATTGAAGCTAGAAGGCCAGAAAGCCAGGAAAGTGAATCAAATTGCTATGAAACGTATGGCATGATAAATTCCATTGCTATACATTATGTCTTTTCATTTTCGGGAATTGGTGCAATAGACTTTTAATGGAGGAAGAATTCCCTGCTTCGACCCCCGGTTCCGATATGAGACAAATATTAGAAATGTTGCTTAAAAATAAAACTCCGCACTACGATTTATATTTTTACTTCAACGAATAATCATTACCACTACTGTTGTATACAAGTGGCAATAAAAGTCTTAGCAATTTTCTTCGCACAAAAATATCGCATACAATTTTTGTTTCGTTTCCACCATGATACCTGCATTGGGATATCCATTATCATGTGTGGATTTTATCTGTGAGGGAAGCATTATGTTCTGCACCAAATATACTACTTCACTCAAAATAGGGCCCACCAACAATTTAAACGAAGCATTTTATCGTAGAGTTGACATGTGTATTAGACCTTTCAATGCTCTGAATAACAATTTTCCCGTTGTCTTCAAGAGAATACGCAAAAAAAAGTCCATGGCTAACTATCTAAGAATATCCCATCTGGATTATTAGTTTTTTTTACTTTTTGAAGTACTTTACGGGGTGAATGCCAGATCTCAGCTCTTAGATAACAACATAATAAAGGCTCTCTCCAACATAAACTAACTATTCGGGGTAAGTTGCTATTTGTTTGTTTCCGCTTAGTCACAAAATAACATTTTGAAAAATGGTGATACTTATGGGATTGGACGACCGATCTCCAATTCAACGTACCACATATAATTCATACAATACCCAAAGAAGTTAATTCCTCCAACTACTTGTTTTTTGATACCTACTCCAATTCGAGGTGGCATAAATAAAATATACAATATATAAATCCTTTATTTACGTCAACCTATATTATGTCCAAGGACTCAAAACCCATTGACTTTCTCATGTTAAAAACCCCTTCGGTAATTTTTAACTTTTCTGATAATAACGTTAATAGCTACTGTTGAATGCCAATTTATTACGTTTTATCATTCTCATCACAAAGCTGCCAACAAAATTCATCAAAATGCCTCTCTAAACGATCTCATAAATTCAAACAAAATACCATTTCTTCATCCCACCTAATCAGACACTGTCCATCTACCGCAAACAAAAAACTTTACCACTCAATCATTGTGCTCCTGGTTCCATTTTAAATATTTATATTTATTATCCAACACCATAACCCCGTTGAGTAACCCTCTTAATCTAATATTTATTACAATTTTGGGTTGCAAAAACGTTATCAGCCTCCGCCCATCAGTGTGCTGCTAATCACATATTCAGGTCCATAAAACGACACCAGCTGTGACACTCTCCCTTATTAATTGCCATTTGTTCCGGAACTATTAGAAGAGGGACATATTCATAATCCTTTTCTCTCCCAGCTTATCATTTTTTAGAGACAATCCAACACACTTGCGTTAAGGATATACGACGATTGCTCGCACATATGCCACACCCACCCCTTTCGACAAACTCCAAATTCTATTCATTAGGCGTGTAAACAATGGCTTCCATGTGAGCAGCAGGGACCCACAGGCATTCCCCAAATGATATCATTCCATCCCACATTCATAAATGAATCCTTCCTCAATTAAATGGTCTATTATTCGAGCAATGGTATGGTAATAATATTTAAATTAGATAAAGTTACCCCATTAAGTTGGCACAGTGAAATGTTAGGCGACATGGAAGACGTAGGTGTATGGCACATGCGTGTACTTTTCTGTATGGAGAAGGATATTTCTTAAACAAAAGAAAAGTAAACGTCTCAGCCCAATTAGAGAAAGTGCTACCTGTAACCTACATATGGAAATTTAGAGCGATGAGATGTACTAATTGGATCCAATTTTGAAAGTAAATGCCGGTAAACGGAAGACAGAGAAGTCTACAGGATGTTACTTCTTTCAACTTTTAATGAACACCCCTTATTATCGTCGAGGTGGTATCATCTCTTGTTTGTAAACACTATCGACGTGACACAGCAGCAACTTAAAATATCCCTTGCATCCTTAATTGGAGTTTTAATTGCAGTAACTCTGTTCTTATTATAATGAAAAAGATACTTGTATATATATTCACATTTTTAGGGACAAATTAATTACTCACTGCACCATCACCATATCCATCGCCAGAAAGCGCAAAAGGGAAAGACGAATAACAAATTAATGTCCTTTCTTCCTTTCAGATAAATGGTGGTAGCTTAGCTGAACAAGCTGGTCTATTGCCAGGCGATGCTGTCATTAAAATTAACGACATCGATGTCTACAATCTACGGCATAAAGAAGCTCAGGATCTTGTCGTGAGGTCTGGCAACAATTTCATCGTCACAGTCCAGAGGTGGGTTAAAAATCGAAATCATCACAAATGTGTGAGTGTTTGTAACTTTGTAACTTTTTTTCTACAGGGGTGGTCTTACATGGCGTCCAGCCGTAACCCCAACTGGTCAAATGCCATCCCCCAACCAACATTCACATCAAATTCCAACAGTGACGAAAACTTCTCTAGCTCACAACCCTCAAGAGGTTCATCATATCGGCAGTGGATACAATAACTCTGCTCGCCCCTTCAACTCGGTAAGCATGGAACGGTATTTCTTTGCTTTTTCTTGTTTCACAAATGGACCGCAATCATCGAGATTGAGAGAGGATATTATGAAGTTTTTCCTGATTGTGCGATGATGATGATGATGACGGTGTGGTGAGAGCTACCGGAGGATCATCATCATCATTACCGTTATTATTCTTTCATTGTACACGAGTGGGTCCTTTTGCAAAATAAGAAGAAGCAGTAACTGTCTTCGAAAAAAATAACGCATAACATTTTTTGTTTCTTTTCCATCATGGTACCGTCTACATTCGCCGTACTCAGGTTAATGGAAACGATGGTCAAGTTAAGAGCATTGTCAATAAGCAGTACAATACCCCAGTTGGCATTTACAGTGATGAAACTATTGCGGAAACCCTTTCGGCTCAGGCTGAGGTTCTAGCTGGTGGTGTTCTTGGGTAGGTGAATAATCTTAAGAATAAAATACAAGGGGAAATGATAGACGCTCGGATAGATAACGTTATATAGGTGATGAATTTTCTGTGAAAGGATAACAAGAAGGAAATTGTTTTATTTTATGTTATTTTGTATTTCCTCAAGTGCATCTAGGGAGGAAATGAGAGGAAATTGAATTGCGTGATTTCTGTTGTTCAACTGACAGGTAAAATAACTGTGTGAGTTGTTACTTTGGAATTAGAGGAGAACTATTTGGTTTTAATGTGGGGTAGATATAGCGGAAAATATTGCGTATACGCAGTGGTAGTTAAGTTTTTTTTTTTGAAGAAACCGATTTTGGTGGAAACATATTCGCCGTTTGCCTTAGGGTCCAGTTATAGCTTTTATCGAACAACTTATTTGGAAAACAAAACATAATTTTATTGAAATTTTACCTCCATAGCTGGTTATAGGAATCATCAGAAAATTCTGTTGTATTTAAGTGGAATGGCAAAAATTACCTCAAAAAAATAAATCTTGATCGTTGAAAAACAAAAAGGGATTTCTACGAAAACTATCGGGTGTTTTCTTTGAGGTATAGAACTTTGAATTGAAATAAAACAAGAAGATCGTTTTAATGTCCATCAATTTGGCTATATTGGAAGGATAATTTTATGCTATTATTGTTTAAATATGCTGGTTCGAATAAAGCCAAATCTAGAGGCCCAATTATCAAACAATTTTTCGAGCATTTGGTTCCGTAGGTCGGAAATATCGCCACGATTGTTGGCTTCCAAGTCCCCTAACGTTTCTGGTTTGTTGACGTAGAAGAGCGATATCCCCAAAGAAAATAGTCCAATGATGTCGAATCGCACGATATTGGTGGCTGATTGGCAGGTCCATTCCGCGAAATTATGCACTCAACAAATGTCTCCTTCAATAAATCGATTGTGACATACGTTGTGTGGCATGTAGCGCCGTCTTGTTGAACCACCATCTCATTTACATTCATGCCATCCAATTTGGGAACAAAATATTCGGTTATCATGGCTCTACACCGGTCTCCATGAACCCTAATTGTCTCTCCAGCATCATTTCGGAAGAAGTATGGCCCAATGACTCCACCAGCCCTTATATTCAAACAGTCAGTTGTTGTCGATGTAATGGTGTCTCAAGGGTCTCACGTGGATTCTCTTCACTTCAAATGCAGCAATTTTGCTTGTTGACGTAGCCATTTAACGAAAAATGAGCCTCATCACTGCACATATTTTTGCGATAAAAATCAGCATCGAGATCAATCTCATTTTTTCCCATACACCAAAATCACGACTCATTGCCTAGTCTCGTGGCTTTAGTTCTTGCACAAGCTGGATCTTGTAAGGTCCTAAGCCAAGATCTTTGCGCAAAATCTTTCATAAAAATGATGGACAAAGATGCAATTGCTATGCACGGTGGCGAATCGATTCATTCGGGTCCTCTTCAACACTTTGCTCTACAGCGGCAATTGTTTCTTCGGTGCGCACTCTTCGACGTCTCTGCGGATGCGTATTATCACACAGAGTAAACGGAGTGCGAAAACAATCCATGGTTAACCTAATTAATTGCTCTGATGGACGATTATGTCGACCATAAAATGGACGGAGCTTGTGGTGAACATTGCAAGCGATTTTCATTTGCCAACCTGCTCATGATGACGGGCTCAGTGGCGCGATGGTTAGTGCGATCAGCTGCCGTGCAGAAGATCTGGGTTCGATTCCCAGCCGTAGCAGAACCTAAATGATTTTTCACTGGCCCTCCTCTCGTGATGATCTGACAAACCATCCGAGTAGTATCAATTGCCATGAAAAGCTTATCTCAACTTAGCTGTTTGGAGTCGGCATAAAATAGGAGGTCCCGCCATCGTGCTAAGAAGTACACACGCACACATGAATGGTTGTGAGAAGAAAGCTACGCCCTTGGTACTAACGAGCCTGTTGCGCCATAAATTTATTTATTAAACCTGTTCATGATGAAATGGCAAACCAAACTAAACATAAATGGTATTAAAGTTGCCCGATTTGACCATAAAATGTCAGTTTTGTCTCTTCTCAAAGTTTCAACCTTTGAAAATACACCCGGTATAATTAAAAATGAATTTATATTTATTTATTTATTTATTTATATTGGTTAGTCTTGTTTTAAAACTCAAAGGCTTCCATCTGCATCTCACATCAATTCGCCAATGATTGAATTTATAAAAAAGGCGCGATAAGTAAAAGAAAATTTCCACACTTTAAAAAAAAAACTCATGTAGTCTTACGATCAAGAAGCGAGGCAACAATTTGTCATCTATAATTGCAGTATTTTTGCGGACTTATTTATTTTAAGTATTTAATGCGTAATTCCCAAATCGTTGTTGTATCAGTTAATTGCATAAGATATTTTTATAAAAACAATATTTGCTTTTTTATAAACATTCTAAAAGTAATATTTTAACAATATCCGATTAATATTTAACAAAAGTTGTTTAAAGGTACAGAAACTGTGAGAATATGCAGAAAATGTGTGTAACAACAAAGAGTATAGAACTACATAGAGTGCTCATCTCATACAACTAATATTTTCTATGGGTGTTACTGATATTGATACGCCAGTGTTCACATTGCTACCCCACTATCAAACAACAGCATAGCCGACGCATACGATCGAGGAAATTTCCCCTTCGCACTTATCGCCCGTTTGAATACAATTTTACCTATTGTCATGTGTATAAAAACGCAACTTGCCTTATATTATACTAAAAAGTGCATTCATTTTCGTAATCATCTTATACGCATTTCTTAGAGTGCAATGAGGCTTTTCAATGATATCTCTAACCGGACCCATAAAACTAGCACCTTTGTTTATATAACTTTCATATGCTGGTTAGGTTAGGTTTTAATAGGCTGTTGATTCTCTATTTATTATTTAATTATTTATTTACGATTGTGTTCACGCACAGATAAAATTGTCGACATTTGAAAAAAAAAAAAAGTCAAATCGGTCTAGATTGAAAAAAAATCAAATATCTGCGTATTGCGTATTTTAGTTGCACCATCAACATAAACGGTATACCTATCATAAATCGGATATGAGTTATCGAGTATACAATAACGCTATCGCAATTGCCATTTTAACTACTTTAACTAAATATATACAGAGCATCTGTCAGTATGTATTTTGGTAGGAAGATACCAACATTCAAACATATTTAAAAAAAAAATCAGAAATTAATAACCAACTAATATCTCATATTACAGAATCAACTTCAAGAAAAACGAGAAACAATACTCAGGTGACAAGTCTGAAGTGTTGAAGTTCTTGCACGAGGAAGAGTCCAGTGATCATCACGAGCCAGGTAATATAAATAACGAGCTTGAGAATTATTTTGAATTGGCACAGGTTTTATATATGTTGAATGGCAATTGTAATCCTTTCAATGTAGACCCATTGATGGATTGAAAATTCTACGAAAGAAAACAATTTTTGGTTGTTTTTGTTTTTTTGTTAACTAAATACATAACTAAATATTTATTGATTTGATTGTTTGGGAAAATGCCACCGAATAATTATTTTTTAAAAAATGTATAAAAAGACCTTGAAAATATAGCTCGTGTAATAGATATGAACGTTGAGGTTATAAAGTAGTTCGTGCTAGTACAAGAATGAAGACGGTCATACGAAATTGATGCAATTTAATGCTTTGTTGAATGAACAAAATCATTACAACAACAAACGAAATCACGCACTTAGAATGTTTACGCCATAACTCTCATAAAAACATCAATTTTATGTAGAAGTTAAATGATTAATTTAAAAACATTAAACCTTTTTAGTTGACCCTGTAAAAGCTTTTATTTCGATAACATTCTTCTTTCTTCAAATAAAACCTGACGTTATTATTCTGGTAATCTGCCCTAGCGAGGTATCCGTCGGAGTGGACAATTGTCCGCAACGCATACTTCGGCGAAAGTTAAAATTCTATTTGAAGCATGTGTCATCGGAGAAAAATCACTAGACTAAAACTCGTAAATAAATTCCGCGAAGAATTTCTTTTGGAGGAAATCAGAAAAAGAATTACTGTCAAATTAGCTGTCAAAAATTGCACGAAAACGCATGTTAACGCAATTACTCGGGCTACGTTGCAAAATGTCTGGGAAATATTCCGAACAGCTGTTCGGAAGAATACCTCGAAGCTAAATTCCTCCGAATTGTACAAAATCGTAAAATTTTCCGATCCGACGAACACCTCGCTATGGCTGGATTCGTCGCTTCGAACATGCTGTAATCATATCCCAAAAGTTAACAAATTTGTAAAATTATTAGGTACCGTTATTAGATATTAATTTTTTTTTGCATTTATGATTAGTCAAAAACTATTCCCAAATAGTATAACTAAAAAACTATTCCCAAATAGTATAACTAAAATTCATAACGAATAATATAAGGCAAAATATAAGTTCTTAAGTTTTTAACCAATTGTGATAAATAACAGATAGACTAGTCTTCTTAAATCTGTAAAATCTTGCTTAATGTGAACTTGGAATTTTTGGAGAAGGCTGAGAGCAGCCTTTTTTGTTAATATGCTTTACATTGTTAAATTCCATGGTAAAAACAGATTTGTGACTAAATTGCGGTGGTCAAATAAGCTTTTTATTGTCTCAGACTTGTGCGATAAAGCCGAAAACATAACTAGAGTTTCAGAGTTTAAAAAAAACCAAGTTTACCTAAATTTATTATTTTATTTGAAATCAAATGACTTTTTAAAAAATTTCATCGTAGGTAAACATTATTATAAGAAAACATTTAATATTGCTGTATACTTTTAATTTAAAGCAATAGTGAATCCTACATGATTTATTATGATTATTCGTTTTTTATTATTAAATTGTAGTTTAAACAATTTGAATTAGAAAGAAAAAAAATTTAATTTTAATCTAATATTTGTTAACTTGTATCTAATTTCTTGTGTGATATTTTTTCTCTACACCCATACATGTGTACACAAACAGCTCCACACCACAACCCACCACAAATAATCAACAATCACACACCAAGTCAGACTCAGAACCAGTCAAATGTCACTAGGCATGTGAGTGCCCCAATTGATCGTCCAAAGCCCCCAAGCACTGGCGGACTACCAACTGGACAAAACATTTGCACAGAATGTGAGCGTCTCATTGTGTAAGTGTTACCAAACAGACACACAGCACACTGTGTGCACTTTATCCTTAAAGTTATCCATCACTATTTATCCACTAACACCCAACCACTACACATCCATGTCCTTTAAACCACCGTTAAAACTAGATTTTTACGTGTGTATGTTACTCTGTGTGATTGTACTTTAATCCAGTTGCAATTAATTGCGAAAATAAAAATAAAACTTAATAAAACCGAAAAATTTAAAGAACCCCGAAGTCCAGCGAACTTCTACTGGACGCATAGCCATGCCATTGGAGGGCAGCGACCATCACGACCCGTAACACCATCAACGAGGGCACAGGATGAACGTATCGGAACTCCATTGCAACAGAATACACTGGCGCCGGCAGCCTCGCACCGACCCAGCCTCCCGGCACATCATCCCGAGTCCAGAGGTGATGCCGACGAGAATCAGGCACAGGCAGCAACTCCAACCGTAGATCCACGGTTGATTATTATGCCCGTTTGTCCGGCACTACAATCGCCCGAATACAAAGCGGAGTTGGATGCAGCGGCTGCAGCTGCATCGGTAGCGCCAAGTGAACGTCCACCGTCGACCACATTGCCGCAATGTGCCATTTGTGGCGTAGGAATTGTGTAAGAATTATAACTTGTGAATTTGTTTTATTGTTTCTGCTGTTGCAGCTAAAATGAATCCTTTTTGTGGAAACTTTTTTGTTAGTATTAAAAATTTGAATGACTGAATGAGAACGTCTGTTTGAGTGTGTGTTATGGTTTCGTTTCCTTTCTTCCTTCCTTGTTCCTCCTCGTTCTCATTAAATTTCAACGCAAATCTATAGTAATTGAATTTTTTGTACGACAGTGGTGTTTTCGTCCGCATCAAGGATAAGAACCTTCATGTTGAATGCTTCAAGTGCGCCACTTGTGGCTCTTCGTTGAAAAACCAAGGATACTACAATTTCAACAACAAGCTGTACTGTGATATCCATGCTAGGATGGCCGCTATGAATCATCCACCAAGTGGAACTGAGGGTTATGTTCCAGTGCCAATTAAGCCGTAAGTAACACCAGATACAATATGATCCTAGTATAAGAAATCAAGGGTAGGTCAAGAGAAGAATTATTGTTTTCAGGTATTACAATTGTTCTTAAATTTAGAAATTTGTGTAATGTATAGATAAGAAAGTATGAGCATGAATGGGCAATACGAGGCCGTCAACCTCGTATCTCAATTCATTTGTATTGTTTTTTTGTTTAAATACTTCTGTTAGTGAAACATTTTTAGGAATCCTTTAGTCAGAGTGGTGACACATTTTAAGACTGAAAAAAAAAAAACGAAGGTGTCTGTAGTGATAAATTTTCTGAGCGGAATTAATTTGCATCCCAAGAATGTAACCCTAAGATTCCCGCTTATACATGATAGATATTAGTACCTGATTTTGAAAAGCACGCGTACATAATATGCTATTTTTATATATATAATCATTTAACAGGTGACACATCTAACAAAACAAAATGCTATTTACGAATCGCATTGTATGTGTCGGTGAGTTCAAGGAATTGTTTAAAAAAAACTTGGTAGCTTCGTGCTTATAAACAATCAATTTAAAATCGTTCCTATTTCTGTAGATAGGCTTGCTTGCCAATTTTTTTAAGATTCTTGTCGCCATTGTCTATCAATCTTTTTCTTTTCACTGGACTTGCAGACTTAGTTTATGGTAAAATATTATTTAGGAGTCACAGCTAATATTAAACTCTCTTAGAACTTATCATATGTACATATGTTGAGACTGTTCATAACCTATCCAAAAGTTATAACATATAGACAAATAACTAAGATAGACATATTAGTAAGGGTCACTTGCGCCAATATTGTTATTTATTTTGTAAGTATAGCCAATATTCTTCAATAAATATATTCCTAATGGTTTTAAGCCAAAGTCGATCTAGCCGTGTATATCTGTACGTCTGTTTCCCAACTTTCTAGTGCATTTATACACAGACACTTTTTTTCAGACGTTTCTTCGAACAACGATTTTTTTTAAAGAGTGTTCGATCCGGGGCAAGTTGCTTTCAGTCATTCAGTCCAAGAGGGCTGGGATCCTTGATCCTTAAACCAGAGATTCGATATTCTTTCATTTCGAACCTAAAAACTGAGTTTAGAAAATTTTTTTTAGCTGGAGCTCAATTTGCCATATAGGACCGTTTATTATGGGACCCGATATTAGAAGACGAATTTTTCTTTACTTATAGCCTGTTCAACTCTTCCTGCTAATTGTCCAGCACTCAGTGCAATCAAATATGATTGGTAAATTGTGCCCAGGTTAAGAGTTTTGACCTTATTTGCTCATCAGCTATATCAAAGTATTTTTCGTTTCCTAAGGCAAATGCCGTCATAAATCCACCTGGATGTATTTCGTATGGTTGATGTTGACTCCGTAGTTGATATTCTCTTTAAAGTTATTCCCACCAATAGTGGCATTTTGCCCAAGATGTTGGTTCGACAGTGCTTTGTTAGTTGATAGCATATGTTTTTTTTTTATAAAATTGACTTAGATAGTCCTGAGATGATGCTTTCATGTGTTTATTGACTCTGATCTTGAATTATTTTAGATTGTATATTCGTGAAAATACGGCAAGTACGTTCCATTGCTTGCTTGCTCCGTTGAAATTCCATCTGTAGAGTTTTAGGCGATGGATGCAATTAAACACTTTCTTATAGTCGATTAAATGATGATGAGTTTCAACTTGAAATATATATAAAAACGGCCTTAAATTAGCTTCAATGCTCTTTCACAAATGATATTCCATCCGTCGGTTCTTTGGACAAAAAGATCTACTTGCTGAACATAGCAGATTGTGTTCAGTCTCTTGCTGCAATGTAGAACGTAGCTCATTATACTGAAAAGATTCAATTTTATACTCCTACAGTTGCAATTGCTTTATGTCATCTCGATATTCATAAATCAGTTGGTCCAGATGGTATATCCACCATTGTTCTAAAGATGGATGTGTTCTTCTACACTACTAAAACTATTGGGTAAGCCCTTCTTTCTATCCTACTCATGAAATCTCTGAATTTGTCTAACCTGAACCAAGAAAGGCGAATCTTCTTCTCTGCCAAATAAATGCTAGTGTCCCTCAAGGCTCAGTTTTCTCTCCGACTCTCTTACTCATTTTTATAAATGATCTCGAGTCTGCAACTTCTTAAAAAATTCATTCCGTCGCAGTTGACAGTAATCTCCGCTTCTCATAATCGTTTACGTTGGAACGACCACATATTCGACTCGGAAAAAACGCCTCGAGTTGTCTAGGTTTCCTTAATCGATGTAAGAAATATTTCACCCCTTCTGATGTGGCCAAAATATACAAAGCGTTTGTAAGACCCAAACTTGAATCCAATGCCCACGTCTGATCGGGTGCACTAAAAATACGTTGATACAATTCAAACGCGTGCGAAAAATCATATACGAGAGATAGCGAACTCTTACATTTTTTTATCGCTATTTCTACAACCAATGGCCAAATGAATTAGAAAACTGTATTTCTTCCATTCAAAAATTCAAACGCGACTCTCGCTACACAATGAATGCAAATCAGTTTATTATTGGAGATATTTGTACATAAACCTAACAACATGAATATGGAATGCTCCCCTAAACTCTGTTTTGTTTCCCATTGTAGAATAGAGTCATTTGAATGCAATGTGCATCGGATTGGTTAACAATCCCTAAAACCAAAATCCCCAAAAAAAATGACGAATTTGCGCAAATTTTATAATTCATATAATTTTTCGGAATTTTTTATTTTATTATGAATGTGAAATGAACAACTGATGGTTCATTTTCGTTAGCGTAAGTGTTGTAATCTTTTACAATTCGCAACGTGCGATCCGTTGTATTGATTTATATCACTTAATGTGTAAGTGAATGAAAATTTGTCATATATTGTTTCATTAATGGTTATAATTTTATATTTATAGTTATAGTTATAATATGTTTTATATTTTTTTAACATTTAACTTTTTGCTCTTATATTTTTTGTACCCACAATATAATTTTCGAAATTTTGGACTTTCGTGAATTTTGATTTTCTGGGTTTTGAGTTTTCGGGATTTTAGATTATCGGCATTTTGGTTTTTCTGGATTTTGGGTTTTCGGGATTTTTGATTTTTTGGATTCTGTCTGACTCCCATGTGAATCGGTACCTTCTTTCTCAACGTTCGCACTGTTCTAAAACATATAAAGGTTATTCATAACGCTTCGAGTTATGTTAACCAAATCATATATTTCATTAATTTAAATAATAATGAAACTATTTAATTTGTGTCTTGAAAGTTACCGTTTTTGAACCATATCGTCAAAAACATTTGAAATTGAAACAAAGCTCTATGTATTAAATACAGATAAAACCTAGATGTTTGAGTGAGACTGTATAAAATTGAACGCCATATATTAAAAACGTGCGGAATTCAAATTAAATTAAAAACGTTCTTCTAAAAAAATCTTTATATTTGCAATAAATGAAATATTTACGGTCACTTACCAAAGTAAAAACTATCCTATCTCTTAAGTTGGGAACAACAATACATATTTACAAAATTTCCTTGTTATCCAGATTTTTCTATTTTTTTCTATTTAATTTATTAGGATGTTCTTCAATTGTAGTTTAAAGAAAAATGTATGCCACGATTACTTTATGTAACTCGTTGGTTGTCGTATTTTGGAGACTCCCGGTAATTACAACGAGAATCCTGTTGTTCCATTATGTGCCCTTTTGTATATAAACAAAAAAATAAAAATCGAGGTCTAATTAAATTAAATTTCAATTTTAATTAATCGATGGTATTGCTCCCACCATAGCTTAGGTACTTGTAATAATTGAATCTATAATGCTATGGGATTGGTGCTTAACACGTACCTTGAGTTCTTGAATCAACGGATTCTGAAGAAATATCAAGTCAAATTCATTTCTCAGAGTCTTCTTAGTTATACGGAATGCTCCTGATTACACTTACAAACTGACGATTTCAAGGTTAACTTTATATTAGCTATACAATCTTTTAAATACCACAATTGATACAAATGAGGTAACGTTGTTATAGTGTAAGCTTTTAATAACTTATCGTTGGATTAAAAAAAATACACGTATAAAAATGAGAGCTCAGTCTTGATAATCATTTTTCTGTAATGGATGAGTTATATAAATAATAACCACTCATTCTCAAAAAGAATGTATCACCGCAGATCAATGAAACAAATGTCACTCACTATAATTACTTCGTCGAAAGGTACTCCGTCCTTCTACTTCTCTTCCCTATGACCCAATAGATGAGTCTATTTTAGCTGTGCCCAAGTATCTGCCCTCCTTCTATACAAAGCTTAGTTTTTTTTTTTAATTGTTCTTAAATCACTTTCGACAGTACCCAATTTGATTTTGATCTATTTACTTTTTTTTCCTTTCAGAAATACCAAACTGAGTGCTTCAACCATTTCCGCTGCTTTAAATAGCGTTGGATACAATGGTAATCAAACTAATGGAAACACAGCCCCGTCCTATTCTGCACCGCCCAGCAATGTAAGTAGTATCACTAATACCGTTTATTTTCATACAAGAGTGCATTCTAACAAAGTTGATTAAGTACATGTTATACATAATGTATTTGTGTCTGAGTGTGCATGTTTATTGCAAAAAAAGACAAAATCCACGTGCACCTTGCTACTTGTAAAATAATGCAGGTGCCACGAATTCAGATTGTTTTAGTGACATGTACGAGTATATGTTGTTTGATTTTTACTATTTTTATTTTGTAAATATTGTCGGTTGAACTAAATGAAAATAAAAACAATAATATGCACATATGTATATGTTGGTGGGGTATATGAATTGATTCTTTAACAAGTGATAATCACTTAACACCTAGGCGTCCATAATCTGTTATGTGACAAGGAAAATGTTTTGCAAGCCAACTGCATACAAATTATATGATACGTGTAGTCGTAAGTTACCCCATTCCCAGAATAGAGTCCACCTTATATTTGTTTTCTTATTTTTCCGAAAATAAAACCAATAAGGATCAAAATAAACCCACGACATCAGAAAAGATTAAAAGAAAATTCGCTTGCATGAAACTTTGATTTAAATATAGCTCATCCCTATTTACCGTACAATACTTGTGTAATGAGTCGCATTGATCGAGTGCAGATGCAACAACTATGCTTCCTAGTGCAGTATTAAAGGTGTGCATCTGTGCAGAAAATGTATTTGTGAATGCACCAACACCTTTTCACAATTAATTCACATATACGGCAAGCAGCAAAAAAATGTCTTCTAAACTCCTCGATCGCAGAATGAAAATGAAAAATGCCAGCGGTTTTTTAGTTCGACACTTAAACGCGTACGGATGGTGTCCGTGTAACCGGACACTAAGTTAATTTTTGTTCCATCATTAAACGAATAAAATAAAATTTTATCAAAAGTGCTAATTGCAGCTACGAACATCGAGATACTTCTATATTTATATACAAGAGTGTACTAAAAACACAGTCAGTTACATAATCATTTTTATGAATCATTTAGTGTCCTGAAGGAAAATTTCAATGTTTTGGACTTCAACTACAATGCAATGTTGATCGATTTTATTTCATTTGACATGACCTTAAAAATAGTTTCCAATTTTTTGTGTTGTGTTCAAAAAGGGAGAATCTTTTTAGTGACCTTGACCTAGTAGGAGCTTAGGTAGTCAAATTAACTGGAGAAAGTTTTTCAAATCCTAAAATGATGACCATTACCTGAATAGTTGCAGCTTTACGCTGATAAAATATAACAAAATTATTGTTTTCTGCTATTATAATGGCTTCATATTTTCATGCAGTTTTTTTTTGTATTTTCAATTATAATCTTTGAGGATTGCAAATGTTCAATGTTGAGTATGTAAAATAAAGTTCAAATGTGAGCTTTTTAGTTAAAGATGAACTGAAAAATTAAATTCAAAAAAATTACGCTTAAATGTATACCTATAGATAAAATGATTTGGTTAAATTTTTATAATGTAGTTAATGAATACGTGAAAAAATAGTTTAATGAAAATGGGCGTGGCTCTGAAGGTTCAATGACAAGATCTAACGACTTCTATTTAGCAGATAATTTTTTTAGGCACTATTGAATTTCTGTCAACTAAATAATTGTCTTTGTAATCCATTAAAAATATGCTCTTCTGATTTTTATACCCTATCCCATAGGGGTATATTAGTTTTGATACATAGTTTGTAATATAGAGAAAGTATATGGATCGATAGCTGAGTCCATTTAGCCATGTGTGTCCGTCCGTCCGTCCGTCCGTACAACACCAGTTTTAGGGCCTTAAATGGATGATGAAATTTGGTACACGTTTTTGTTGTTGCTCCCAGCAGAAGAAGAGTAAACATTTTTTAAATTCGCCAACCGCCACGCCCTCTTTTTAGAAAAACATAGTTTTACGCCAAACCGTTAGAGTTTTTGAAAAAAAATCTGAACAACATATCTAGACAGTCTTTATATCTATATTTCGTCTATACAACGTTTTTTTTTGCCACGCTCACTTTTTGGGGGCGTTTTTCGTAAAAAACGTTTTTCGGTCAAATTTTAAACATTTCGAAAAAAAAAATTGATGCAAAATAATTAATTTTGGTAACATAAACATTTGTATACTCTACGCCATACCATATGCAGGAGAAAAACGTTGTTTTTGGTCGAACCATTAGAGATTTTGAAAAAGTGTCTTTAGAACATATCTAGACAATCATAATTTCTATATTTTGTTCATACAAAGTTTTTTGCTCCGGTAACTTTTTGGGGCCGTTTTCAGTAAAACAACTTTTACTGTAAAATATTTAAAATTCAAAAAAAAAAATTGATGCAAAATAATTGGTTTTTGTAATATAAACATTTCTTTTACATGTCACTTTAAACCACGCCCACTTCTTGGAGGCATTTTCATACAAAAACTATTTCTATACATTTTTTTTGTCGAACCATAAATGATTTTGATAAACTGTCTCAACAATATGTTCTTACAATGATATTTTCTATATTACAATGCCAAGAAGTCGACATTTTGAGGATATTTGTTTAAAGGATGCGATGGGATATGGTATAAAACGATAAAAATATATCAATTTACCTTATTTATAAATGTTTCACAGTGAAAATTAAAAAAATTGGCACTACAAACTTGAACCTAGCTTTGACTTTTGGGCTTATATACCATTTTTCGTCATGTATATTATTCGTTTTTTTTATTGTTAATTAGTTTTGATGTATGGTGGTATCATTAACATCCAAAAAAACAGCTTTGGGCTCTTTAATATTTGGTAAAGTTCTGAAGACGTTGTTATCGACGTGGCCCAATTACCTTTTTTTCATGAATTCCACTCGTGAAAGTGACTTTGAGATCATCGAATGTGGCTTTTCAATGTCCCAGAAGAGAGAATTGTCATTATTCTTGCACAGGTTTTTCAAGGTGATTGAAATGCAATTCGCATGTTCAATACAATGTTCTGGGTCTGCTCCGAGGAGAGTGCAAATGCGCAGCGATTATTTGCCAACAACACATAATCATTTCTGAAAAGATATTAAGCCAAAGTATGAAAAACGATTTTTACCTCAATCTATATTTATTTGCTCTCACCAATATCTATTGAACATTTGCATAATTTAGCTGCAGAACGTTGTCATCAAAATCTATGACATATGATTTTTCATTAAAAAAAATACTCCGTTTAGAATATTTCTTTTTTTTTATCATATATTCTCATATCGACAATGAATAATTTTTATAAATTTGTTTGTAAATATTTATTTTTTGGGGATTAAATTACTCCACATTAATATTTGTGAAAATTAAAAATTGTGAATTTGTATGTTTTCATAGAAATTCGAAACCATTCATCATTCCCACTTTAACGCAAAAATCAAACAACAATACTCCGTACAAACGCAAAGACATTTACAAAACTTCTGAAATCCGCAAACCAACTAACCATATAATTTATTTTATTTTATTTTATTTTTATTTTTTCTAATAATACCGTGTGCCGCATTTGCTTACTAAAATAAAATAAAAACAGCAGCAACAGGCTGATATCACTAACCTTTCCGATCTACCATTGCCACCACCACCGTCACCAACACAACTTCAACAATTCCAAATTCAAGACACATTCTACAACGGAGCTCAAAACACCCCCAACATAAACAATCATTCGCGCACAAACAGCAGCCTTTCGACTGCCTCGTCGTCATCTCTGTCATTGTCACCCTATTCCTCGACAAATGGTATCAACAACAGTAGTTGCAGTCCGGTCAATACCGCCATCAATAGCATTGAAATTTCTTTAAACAATCAAAATGGATACAATAACAATACCCATAGTAACAACAACAATTCATCATCCACTCTGTCATTAGACCGTTTTGCATCATCGTCTGCATCGTCACCAGGCCATTCAAGACAACAGTCCACATCGTCCTCAACTGGAAGTGGTAACGCTACAGACTTTCAATTACCGCCACCTCCACCACCTCCACTCCCACAGCAGAACAATTCAGTACACCATCATCAGAACTCGATGACAATTAATCAAAGTGGCAAACAGAACGAAAACGATATGAACTCGAACAATCGATATGCACCGTCAAGCAACAACAACAACATGACCAACGGAAGCAGCGCACAAACAAATGTATATAATAAATTTTTAAAAGAGTTTTCAAATAAATTATTAAACAACAACTCAAACTCAAATACCAACACCAACAACAACAACATGAACAACACTGAACACTGTACAAGAACAACATCCTCTGATGGGATTAATATATTATCCTTCCCTCAGGGTGTTGGTAGTGGTACTGCGGCTCAAGGATCAGACAGCACCAACATTGCGAACGCAAGAGCTGATGATTCTACTTATGGCAGTATTGATCCGACAGACTCACGCACTGGGGGGCAGGGCAACGACCAGTTCCAATACGTGACATTACACGGTAATGTCATTCGCAGTGTTATCCCACCTGGTAAGGGCGTTTCGGTCAATTACAAGGTAAGTTCGCACGCCAAAGCTGCTGCAAAAATGTTTTTCCATGTTTACTCTGTTTAATGTTGTGTGAGATGCACATTCCATAAATGACTACTTACTTACACCACACTTAAGTGTGACAACACTGTATTGGTGTGGTTTTAAATTTGCGAAAATTGCATTAAACATTTACTTCTATTCGAATTCGACCAACAGGTAAATCAGGGTTTTGCTCGTCCATATGGCGCCCCAGCTCCAGCTCCGGCAGCTGCTCCGAAATCACCAACCTCATACCCACCACCACAACAGGGCGGCAACTGGGGACAACCTAAGCCAGTCCAACAACAGCCAGCAAACAATCCGTATGCTACTTTGCCAAGAAGCAACGCAGCTCCCCAAGGAGGTATGTACCGACCAGTAGTGTCAATATTGAATTGAAATTGGATTAAATAGGTTTCGTGTTAAATTGGGAACTAAATTTATGGAAAGTGAATGAAATGTTGTCCCTTTGGGGGGATGGTATTGAATTTTTCAAAATGTAATTGTTTTGAGTATAGATTTCGCATTTATTTGCGTTTATGGAAAAGGAAAAAGGGAATAGTATTACTCAAATGAAAAAGGACATAGGAAAGCGAGTGGGTTTGAATTTTTATGTCAAAGTATTTTTTTTTTTAATCTAAAAATGAATTTAACTCACGAGCACTAAAATTCAAAATACTGCTTCATACAGGTGTCCTATTTATTGGTGTAGTTTAATAAAAGTTTTTGTGATATTTTTGTAATAATCGCAAATAACTACGTTTTGAGTATCGCATTGCACAGCTGTTTTCTTTTTGTTGTTGTGCGACTTGGATGGACATCTACCGATTGTTCAACATTATACATTATTTCAAATCTAAAACCAGCGAATTATAAACAATTTTTAAATTCATCCTGACATAAACAAAATCAATTTAGTAGCTTCGCATGTTAAACGTGCATATCCATCGACGGTCATATTTGGTTTTAGGAGAGTTGGACTTAAATAAAACTTCGCCCTCTAAGAATTGTTGTTTTTGTAATCAACTCTGGTGAAATATAATTTAGAATATCGCGTACAAAAATGATTTTCAATCCTATTTCATCACTTTTCCAAACCTTAATAGTTTACGGAATGCTAAACCGTGATCTTTTTCAAAATCATATTGCCTGCATTACATATAACAAATCTCATATGATGGAAACATATTCCAAATGCGGTCTTAAAAGTAAAAAAAGTTGCAATGAGTTGGGTTTTGTCATAGTGTTATCATAATAAAAGAAAATTCTATTTGTTGTAAAATGTGACCTCAAAATCGAAAGCTTCTGTTGTTCGCTGATTTCTAAGATCTTACAAATATAATATAGAATGCTGTAAAAGTTTGACATTTCCAGATGTTCACCTCCATAGCGACATGGCCGACACCAAGCTATTTATATCAGCCTATAACCGGATACAGTGTGTTATATTATTTATAGAAAAATGTAAATATAAATCATTCAATTTTCAAACGTTGCAGAATTTAAAAATATCTTTTTTTATCATTTTAAAAGCAAACAAACAAGGTTGTCTAATGGCCACCTTATGGGCCACCATATATTACATAAATTCCGCCAATGTATAACCATCTATCTTTACTGATTTCTTTCTGTTTGGTTAATAATTGTAAAGCCAGTGATAATTATTTAGCAAATTATTTCATAATTGTTTAACAAACTGAAAACAAATGATAAATATAGATGGTTAAAAAGAGTGTCCCATAATTCACTCAAAATGTAATTTTGGTAGAAAATGCAGATTTTGATTGTTTCATAAAGTATACAGATTGGGGTTAAGTGTGAACTTACACATCGGATAAATGGCCGCCATGGCTTTGCTGTCAAGTATGATTATACTGGCTAAATTTAATTCGTCGCTGATTTGTTTATATATCCTTTGACTTCAGAAAAATCCAAAGTGGAAGTCCAACGCTTTGCATCGCAAGATCTCGATGACAAATACTAATCGCAAAAAGGGCCGATTACACGCTTAGAAAATGACTCATGACATGTGGCACCATCTTATTGAAACCACATGTTGGTCACATCCATATCTTTTAATTTCGGCACTAAAGACCTTACCAGCTGCATTTTCGAAGGAGAAGGGTATGATAATGCCAAGTCACACGTTGTGTATATATTTGTTTCTTGACAATTACTCGGGGGTTTTCTGAACCCCGAATGAGACAATTTTGACGATTAACGAAGTCATCAAGATAAAAATTAACTTCATCACTGAAGATAATTTCGTTCGAGAAATCAGCATCCACTTGTTGTGCTCAGTTCTCGACTATGTATTGATGTTCCTGGACTATCAACAATAGTCTCGCGAGCTGCTTCGATGTTTTCTTTTGAACCACTTGTGAGAGGACACCCAGAGTGTCTAAGACAAATAATTGATCCAGTTTTTACTGAATTTTTTTTTAAATTATTCCCTTCACATCTGATGGTTTTAAATCACTATGGCGTCCATATTTAGTACGAAAATTGCGGACTGTACCTAACAAAACTTCATTATTTTGAAAATAATGTTCAACAATGTAAATGGGGAAGTTCGTTCATATAAAGATCAATTTTTACTAACTCGAACTGTTTTCTTTTGAACCACTTGTGAGAGGACACCCAGAGTGTCTATGCTCAGTTCTCGACTACGTATTGATGTTCCTGGACTATCAACAATAGTCTCGCGAGCTGCTTCAATGTTTTCTTTTGAACCACTTGTGAGAAGCCACCCAGAGTGTATAAGACAAATAATTGATCCAGTTTTTACAGATTTTTTTTAAAATTATTCCCTTCACATCTGATGGTTTTAAATCACTATGGCGTCCATATTTAGTACGAAAATTGCGGACTGTACCTAACAAGCCTTCATTATTTTGAAAATAATGTCCAACAATGTAAATGGGTAGTTCGTTCATATAAAGGTCAATTTTTACTAACTTGAACTGTCGGCTGTCACACTGTTAATTTGTTTTCCATTTACAACAAAGTACTATTAAATGGCGCAAAATTTAAATTTTTCGTGAATTTCGGGACACCCTTTACTTTGGCGAAATTGATGTTTTATCTAGAATAAAACCTAAATTTTACAAAGTATGGTTTGGAGCCCTATATCAGAGGCCTTTTTTTAAATCAGTGTAGAGTACATTGACCTGTTATCGTTCCCCAAAGGTGTTAAGTATAGAAATAGTTAAAATAATATAATGCATTTTAGTTGGTCGCACAGTTGTTGCCTAGCTTTGAAATATACTTTCAAAAAAATTAAGATCGCAGAAATTTTCGATATTGGTCAATAATGTTTTTCTATTTTGTGTTACATCGTTTTCATATATTGAATTGAAGAAATAATGTTTCCATTCTTGAAAAAGCTTACCAACAAATAACCACTGGTTATATATAAATATTGAATGACCAATAAAGGACAGCTATTCTAAATATTTCCGATGTTATACTATCCATACCGGAATTTGAGTTCAAATATAATTTTTTTTAACGCCTTCTTCTTTTTCTTCGTTTTTATTCGGAAAACTGTAATACACCGATACTCAGGAAGGCGTATTTTATAATGATTTAAAACAATTAGGGTATTATATAGCTAGTACAAGAGTTTTTTTTGTAGTAATCACCGGATTTTATTAAATTCTATAAACACAATAGTCTTTGGTATAAACGATGAGTAATATTTATTCCCTTTTTTGTTTGAATAAAGTTAAATATTAAAACTATTAAAATCCCCCAATGTCATCATTCAATTCACTTTCCGGCAAACTATTTGGCATAGCAAAAATTATCGCAGCTCACAATAAAACAAAAAAAAAACACTTTTGAAAAACATGTCCTCAATAACAAGGACACTCTACATCTAACATCAAACCAAGTATATAACTAAAAACACAAAACAAAGAAACAATTCCAAACTGTAATATATGTTGTACATAGGGCGTCCTCATTCTTTCTATGCAACACAATACAGAAAGCCCACCGGACCCCAAAATAATTTCTACCGAGGTATGCTATGTCAATTAAAAAAAAAAAGTAACATATCCCTAAAATGAAAAAAGACTCACACCAACCAGAGCTTTGTTTAATGGCTTGCTTTCGGGCAATATTACAAAAAATTCGCACAATTTGTCTTGATTTCGTTTCACCAATATAATCTCAGTATTATACTCTATTTATATTTTTATTGAAAAATAAACTCCACCAATTATTTATTTTTATTATAATTTTCTGTATTTATTATTTCACATTCACCTGGTTTATTGCAACAGTATAGCGAGAGTAGTATAATTTATCACACCTCCACTAATTGCTTTAGATCATTCATTAAATCATGTAATGTATCGAAGCGAAGCCCAACATGGACACCATTTAAATGTGAAAAAATCCAAAAATCAATGATTAAATACGAAAAAAAGAGGACAATTTTCAATTATCCTCCTCCAGTCATCTACCCATTTTCTTTTTACCGATCGTGCGTGCCCATTCATCAATATTGTTGATTTATTGAATTTGTTAAAAAAATTATCGTTTTCCGTTCGTGCATCGCGAAGAGATGATGAGGCTCTTCATTTCCCATTTTGTGTGTCGATACATTCGCGTATTTATTTATTTTTTTTTTCTACCCCATATTGCAGTTTATTGGCTTAACAATTAACAGAATTAATATGGATAAA
The DNA here is from genome assembly GCA_949824845.1 of Rhingia rostrata. NCBI lineage: Eukaryota > Metazoa > Arthropoda > Insecta > Diptera > Syrphidae > Rhingia > Rhingia rostrata. Next base: position 89,338,467 of record OX463758.1, on the reverse strand, counting down.
AGTTTTATTTATGTGTACATTTTCTGAACGTAAATTGATAAAACGAGAAATATGAATTATATGCGTGGGAGAGGTCCTTTTTTTGTTTCCCACCACAAACCCACTTGCCAGTTGTGTTTGTTATTACACTTACAGTGGCAATTGATGCGGAAAATGAGAAACCAGGCAATTTTTGCTTTTTTCATCTCATTTTGAATAAATTATTATTTTTTTATTATTCTTTTCGTTGTTGTTTACGTGCACAATGGGTACCATCTGTAGTCCACTTTAATATTCTCATCAGCTGAATGCAAACATTAAAAAAAAAAAACTGTAGAGAGGATAATATTTTTTAACAGAAGTAATTAGTTGATTATTCTGTGTAACAATATTGTATCCGAGATACTTGTGTTCTGTGGCGAATACGCAACATTTATAGATTTGTGTATGTTGAGTGTTCTCATTGTTATTAATATAGAACCGATCACAATAACAGTGTGAATACATAAACACGTAATTATTATGCAGAGGATTAAGTGGGCTTATCAGAATGAGGATAATATGTTAGTCACATCGAAGGGATGTGAATATACTTTGAGTATGGTGTCATCGCGAAGCTGAAAGCTGTATTCAGAATTTGGTATCGCAGACTACTTATACGAAAATATACTTAATGAGATTTTTTGATTAAGTGGGACAACATTCACTAGAGGAAAAGATATCGTCTTCGCATTATACTGTTTATCTCGTTCTGCGCATCTACGTCATCGACCCAAATGGCACATGCGCAAAGACATAGCGATAGTAGTTGTAACAACTAAACAGATACCGTCCTTACGATTCCTACGTTACTGAAGGTCATGTCAAAAACTCAACATGTCTTTCGATTATATAGATAGAAGTCTGAGTTGATCGTTACTTCTCAGAATATTCATACCGATTAATGTCATCACTGGAACTATTGCACTTCGTTACTTACTTAGGCTAAGTTATTTCAATGATATCCTGATATCTAATCCAATCTTTTCTAAAGTTGCTCTAATGTTTCTTTTTTAATATGAGAAACTAAGGCCCAAGCAGGGTTATTGAATTATGCAAATAACTAAAAGGATCCGAGCTCTGCATTTCAAAACGCCGCATCATTTTTATTGTTCTCTTTTTTCAAAAGCAGTCTATTTAACATTTTGTACACCAAACATCCATGTCGTTTATCATAAGGATATGATAAGAAAAAAAACCTTGTACGCGTACAGAAAAATTTAAACACGTCAATAAACTAAGTTACCAGTACCTCCCTTATACCACAGCACTAAGTTGAAATGTGCCTACCCCATTTTTGAAATGTAAGTCCCAACAAAAAAAAATGTTCCCCACCACTCATCATTACTTACTGGTCACGTGGTATGACTTGCAAACAAATGTCATGAGTTTGCCAAAATCTAGTAACAGATATCCAGCCATCCTTTCTGGGTCGCATTTCAACCCATTCTTTTTTTTCTAAATACGAACATTTTATAAAGTAGTGAGCCGGATGTATGTCATATTCCTACTTATTTTTTTCAATTTTAATAAATTAAATTGAAAATAAAATAGGACTGCTTTGGGACATGTTTATGCGACATTCAATATATCAACAAAAAAAAAAGGTAAAAAATGTCACCAAAAAAAAGTCTTATAGCATAAATTGGGTCAATTGAATGATGAGCTCTCAAAATTGAACAGATAATGCTTCTTAAATGGGAAATATATCCCTTGTCCTGAAATAACCCGGTGTTCCACATGCGAAATCCTCCCTCTCTGGTTATAATCAGAATAAATGAATGGCGTATGATGAAGCTAATTTATAGTGAATGGGAGCTTTATTATTATTTTCTCGTTACGGAACCCATTCAACGAATTTGGAATCCATTTTTTGCTTATATTCCTTCGTAATAATTTCGGGTTGTTCGTAGAAAAAGGGATTTGGGTCGTCAGGCTATAGAAATCGAATTTTGTTAAATTGAATATGATCCCTGAATAGCTGTTGCAATGGAAGGTACAACTAAAAGGATATTTTCGAGACCTTGACGTGATATGGATATTTATAGTTTGAGGGCGAGTAAACTGACTTAAAGCTTTTTGTTACATCATCTTTTAATACTCGGGATTTTATTCCTTTAATATATTGTCATAGCTATGTACTATGGTTTTAATCGATTGTGATCAACTTCTTTGCATAGATGATTTAAACAAGTATAGATATGTTTTTGAATACGCAACCTCTTAAAACTCGACTTATCCCTTACAAATCCAACTAACAAATGTGTTCTTGAAAAATTAGAATAGTTTTACTTTTAGTTCATGTAATCAACGTAGACTTTAAGTGAAAGAGGACTTATAGCGATATTTTTGAATCCCTGAGCTATGGAAAAAGTTCATAGCGCAAAAGTGATCAATTTTCGTGCTTCTTAGATAAGTGCTTATAGCTTATAGAAAGTGAATTTCATTTTCTTCAAATCAGCTTGTACTTGTGTTTTTTTTTTTGGCTGCAAAATGAACATTTTGATGAAATAATACCAAATTATCAATATTTGGCTACGGTTTTGTAAGGAAAAATACAAATCTTCCCGTTGTGGGATTCTGCTTTTTTTTTTTAAATAAAATAAAGTTTGTAACGAGACTAAAACTTTTTTCGCCAAGGTATAACTAGGGAAAAGCTATTAAAAGCTTTCTCGCAATTTCCCAAAGCCCAGGATATTTTTCGAGTAGTTCTGCCTGCAGCTAAAATGTTTGATAGCCCTTGTCACCTTCAGCTCTTCATTGGTGGTACTCGAGTAACTCCTCTTGAAATACCTAATTCGACACTTCCGTTTCATCAAATGGATTTTTGATACATTGTGGTATTCCCATTGTGAGAATATCTTCAAATCAATTTTTGAAGTCTTATGCTGGGCATTTAACTAAACGTATGTCTGAATATCCTCATCGAGACGTTTTGCCTGCGAAAAGTTTGAAAACTGGGAAGATTCCCGCCGACTAATATTTTGTTTTAAATTTTTTAATTTCCCAAGAAAAGATGAAAAACTTGTAAAATTTGCTGAATTGCAGTTATGTGCAGACTTTTTTGGTTTAACGATATGCGTGTTTTTTAAGTAACAGTCGCTAAAAACTTGGTATAAAAAAATTAGTTTAAACAAATTGTTTATTAACCTGAGTGAAACAATTTTCTTTACTGTCGAAACCAGATAAATTTTCGTAGACCCCCACTTGTCACTGGTGAACTCCTTTTTTTCCATGCCAACGAAGACTACCTTCGAATCTCCCATGAGGTACACTTGGACCACTTTGGGAAGAATCACTGCTCTAGACTGCATACAGAGCTGTTGAACATTCACTGGATGCTAGCTAAGTATAACAAAATTCCACGGAATTGTAGGCCCGATCAACTCGTCAGTTATGAAAGTACAATGCCGATCTTACCATAAAGGGCAGTACTTGATATTGATATTGCTACATGCGAAATCAGCTAATCAAATTTTAAGCTAGAACCACATTGGCATAATAACATCAACAGCAACATTAACATTTCGGTGAACGTAAGGAGTTGTGATGCACCTCACAGGGTGTGATGCACCTCACAAAACACAATGGCTATAAAAATTGTGCTGTTGACACATATCTGCACAATTGAAAAAAAAATAGTTCTTTCAATATATCATTAATCATTATCACATTAAGTCCGTTCGGCGTGTTTCCAATGAACGATATTTGACGACATGCAACCAGTAGTGATATTTCCCGTATATCATTCCTCTACGGTCCTTAAATACTATACATATCTATAGGCAGAAGGCAGATATTATAACTTTTTCTAGCTTGTGTTCACAGTTCTTAAGTTTGCGATAACGTCAAAATATTCATTCGAAGAGTAAATAAATAAAAATAACACCTTTAAGCTGATTAAGTTATAGTGCATAGAAGTAAATTAATTCCTTAAGTTTCTGAGTCTAGATAGTCATTAATTTGAGCACAACTAGCCTTTCATTTATTCATTAAAAATTTCCTTCTTTTGACCAGCAGGATACCAATATTACTAAAGAGGAGCAAAATTGAACGAAACGTTCACAAAAGGATAAGTTCAAGCACTACACTAGACTCATAAAACCTCACATTTACCTGTGTACTTGTTTAGTTATATAAGAAATATTTATTATTTTCGTTACACCTAAACATATGCAATTTGTTACTTATTCCTATTGATCAATCAATAAAAACTTGATATTGTTTTAAAATTTTAAAAAAAATTATAAACCCAAACCATGCATTTTTTAAAAACAAAAACAAAATCAAAATTATCAGGTACGTTATCCTTAAAAATTTATAAAATTCTAATCCCACTAATTTTGCACATCTTGTTGGCTTTTTCGTTTTTTTTTTTTACTAAATACACTTTCGTGCGATATTTACGTTCTACGCGTAAGTACCTAACTGAATGTGTTTGTAAACAAACGTTTCTACAATAATTGGAGTGCTTTTGATGTTGTGAATATTTTCATATTAATCCTCCTATTGAACTTCACGTGGAATAAATTCGAGTTTCTCAACATCGCACGTTCCATGCCATGAACGTCGTCGGCGTTGTAGAAATATTTACTTTTCTATTAACAATTAAATCAGAAAAAATATCGGTTTTTCTCTTTCATATAACGACGTTTCAAACTCATACGTTATTCACAGGCAAACAAAAAAATGGAAATGCCAATCCATTCAAAAACCTAGAACAATTTTACGGTCTACCTAGCATTTACTGTAAACAAACTACTTACCTCTCTGATAAATAAATAAATGAAAATTCGCTGATAGAACTCTTTCATCATTCGCAGACAATACGACAGAGCGATGAAAAGAGGATACAACACATCCTTAAAAGTAGATAAGATGGAGTATACTGCTTTCCAGTTTACTAAGCTGTTCAGCGAAGCATCCACGCGAAACGGAAAAAACAAAAAAAGAAATCGTATCTATATAATTTTCTTCCTCTCAGGATATACATACATAGATAGATACACTCGATGCTCTATCGCCATATATGCAAGAGAATAGGTAATGCTGGGGCATGTATGTATCCATGTATTTTATGGGTTCAATTGCTTAAATCTTTGAGATGGAAAAACATGTGGCGTATGCATAAGTTGATTTAGGTCTTCGCTGTTGGAAAACTGTTTAGACTTTAAACAAAAGGCATACGTTGAGAGGAAGCCAAGTGGAAAGGTTGAAGCTTATTTTTCTATAAAAGGATATTGAAAGTGGGACAACTCGCGAAATGGGTTTGTTCATCCTTTTGCAACGACTTATGACACTACATTTGACAATAAAATGGAATGCGGTTGAGGATGATTGAAGTTGAGTGTGTTTTGTTGATTACGTGGAAGATCATGTTCTATATGTATATTCATATTGAGAAGTTATGGCAGGAAAGAGGATTTGTCTCATGGGAGACTTCAAAAAGCAAACGGATTTGTCAATCATGTGTAAATAATGGTACCACAGGGAGACAGAGTGGTCTTGGATAATAATCTCTGATATAGTCCGTCTTTTTGGGCAGAAACTGTTGTCCTCAAGTGATGTTTTTATACATGACGATATCTGCTCATAATCTGCTAAACGACTTTGGCTATTTTTCCTTATGCATTTCCCTCTGTATTTAGCTACAAAGTCTTTGCAGGAAGGTTTAAACAAACAAGCCAATCTGCAATATGTAATAAATAAGGAACTATTTCTTCATTATGGGTCTTATGAGAATGGTCTAATTTTTGCCTATTTCACATGAACTGCTGACTCCATACTTTGACTTATATTTAAAGTTCGACCTCGACCTCAAAAATAACAACACCTAAGATTTTTCACTTATTCACCGCTGGCAAAAGTCTGTAAATCATCCAAGAGCATACAAGTGTCATAAAAAGTTTCTCAAGTTCAATCAATATTACATAAATACGATATCCCATCCTTTGAGACAAAAAATGCATCTTCACATACACAAGTGAACGGAGAAGCTAAGTCTGTATTGTATATACCATATGTGGTATTTATATTCAATTAACTTAGAAAAATGAATCATAAGCACGTAAAGACTTTGTGTATCGCCCTCGTACTTCGATCACAGAGGAAGAACGATTCAAATACGGTTGCCAAACCCTGAATTTTAAGAGTCATTATAGTTCAGGGGCACTAGTTTTAAATGAAATACGTCCTAATTATACCACCTGACAAAAGTCGAAAGCAAAATGTCACTTTAGGTGCTTGAAATCCAACTTTATGAAAATCGTTTGCCAATTTAGCTTATGTACACAGTATTTAAGTATTTCCTGCCATGAATGCCAAAATCAATTTTCATGACAAATCCGGTATGAAACAGATATTATTGAGGGTCCAATCCACTGTTCGACTATAATTTCTGTGTTCCCCGTTATATCAACACACTTCGCTGAACGTCGAACAGTGAAATAATTTTCTCGATTATTTTTACCAATTTGTAAGAATTGGCATATGACTCGATCGGAGGTCTTTCTAAAATTGATTTTTTTTAACCAAACAATGTCCTTTGGTGAGCACTGTTTAGTGCGCTAATAGTGTAGCACGATTGAAAAGTAGTGGTATTTCAATTATTCGATTTAATTTGATTTGTGTTTTGAGAATTCAACTCGTACATTGCACATAATTTTGACCAAATGTTCCCCCTACAATTGGAATTTAAGATCCACTTATCTTATCTTGAGGCTATTTTATACAATGAAACCAATACTTAAAGAAAATAAAGATATTAGCTTTGTTGATTTACAGCCACTTATTCCTTCTTCCAAGTGGTTTAATTACACCATCTAGCAACCGTAGCCATCTTCTTCCCTATCTTATCTTCTTTAAAATAATATTGATTTGCCGACTCGGTAAGACGACCTTCCGTTTGCAGCTCTATCATTAAAATAACAGTCAGTGCGGTAAGGTTCCCAAATTAGCAACAAAAGATCATTTGCTAAAAACAAAACTCTGCTCAAATTATTCCTGCAGAAGCCGCTGATATAAAAAAAAAATATAGACTTCCGAGCTACTGCCAAGCACGAACACTACTTATTAACACGTCGTACATAGCACGTCTTTTGATAGTTACTCACATACGTTTTTTTGGCTAGAAGGGGAACATTTTAAAATTTTCTCTAACCTTTTCTAACCTAAGCTAAATTTTTCAATCCCCTTTTGTATAATTATCAAAAATATCACTACGGTCTTGAAAAAAGATAAATAATTTTTTTTTTAATTTAATTCAATCACAAGTTTTCGGTTCTTTGTGTTTATGTTATTTAAAAAATATATATCAAGACTGCAAGTAGGACCAGATTTTTTTCTTTTTTTTGCAAATTGTGTAGAATATTTAGTTCTTATATTTAGTTAATAGTTAATCAAACGAACTTGAAAATCAGAACTATTTTGGGAGTAACTATAAATAAAGTTTTGCTACGCATTCGATGCGTTTATAGTCTGAGGTAAAAATGCAAATGAATGGCGCCCAATTAGAGGCCCGGTAGGAAACCCTTTCTATCGTTTATACTTTTGTGAACAAAATCATATTAAATTCTCTTTTTACTGTTTCAATAACCAGGTATACAAAATTTTTGAAAACCTCAGTGTGATGTTAACTTTTTACCTATTGATTGGAATGCTTTGTTTTGAATTTGAAAATGACTTTGAAGGGTCCGGCCCTTACAAAAAATTCTGCACACATTTACTCACTCAAAACACATTACACATACAAAATCATGATAAGCTCATCCTTCACTCGCCATAGCTGCTATCCCCCTAGTGCTTATGTGTGTTTGTATTTCACTTGTATGTGTTAACATACTTTAATATTCTAATAATGCTTAGCTTTGCTCTTGAGCGCTATTGTAAATATCGCTTCATTAACTTTATAAATTTATTTTCTCTTTTTTGATTTTTGAAAAAAAAAAATGCGAAAAACATTTGCAAAAACGCACAATATTTTCATTCATGTAAAAAAAATTCTCATTTTTTTGTTTAATTATCTGAAAACATATACTCATGCTTAACAACAAAAAAACATTCTCATATGCACCCTCATACCTATCCTCCCTCATCGACGAATCTGTTGTTGTCTGACCACCATGTCTGTGTATGCATGTATCGACAATTTAATGGTTCTTGGGATTAGGGTGTGAACAGCATCAATTTTGCGAACGCAGAGAGGAAAATCGTGCTGCGTCTTACTTTGAGGAGGATCATGAAATATGTGAGGCCAATCGGGATTCGCGAGCTTCATTTAACTGGCCCCCTCCTCATGATGACTCACATGATGCGCCAACAGCTGCGCCTTTATACATACCCCCACCAGAAATGATGCATGTGGTGGCCAAACAGAAAACTATTGTGCAGGAGGAGGAGGAGGAGGAGATGCGTTTGCAACAAGAACAGCAACAGATGCAGTGGCAAAGTAGGTCTGCCCCGCAGTTGACCGGTTGTATGCATGCACCAGAAATTGAATCAAGTTCTGACAGCTATACTTCGACTTGTACTACCACTACAACTACTTCGGAGGAGTACCAGAGGATGTATGCTGCTCAGGCTCAAGCCTATCAAGCGCAGGGCTATGATCAATCTGGCTCGGAACTGGACTACCATATGGACATGGAAGTTGCCGCCATGCAACAGCAAGTCGACCAGTCTTACTTAAGCTCCTCTGAGTATATATCAGGACGGCGCAGCGCTCAGGAGTGCGTCGAGTCCTTAGCTGGTACCTTAAGCACGTATCGCTTAGTTGATATGGTTCGGGAGGTGACTCCAAGCCCTGTACCCGCTCCCTCGAAAGGTCCACGGCATGTGGAATTCGCCGATGAACCTCAGATTGAGCGCAGGCATGAAGAATCACCCAAAAGGCAGGAACCTGAAAAAAAGGAAGCCCCTGCTAAGCGAGAAGAGCCTAAACAAAAAGAGGCTCATCCAGCGCAACAGCAATCAATTGAAGAACCAGAAATTGTAAAAGAGGTTTACCAAGTTTGTGGAAAATCCAAGGATGAGGAGCAACTTGTCGTGCAGGATCGGACTGAGATTCTTGAAAGTCAGCGAATATTCCAACCGACCCCTGAAATTAAAATCGAAATTCCGCCGGTAAAACCGATTCCTCCAACGAAGATCCCCAATCCCGTTCCAAAAGAATGGATCAGCCCCATGGTTCGTGCCCTAATGACGGCTCCGGAAACTCCCGTACACATGGTGGAATGTCCATGTCCAAAGCCATGTGATTTTGCTTGTCAATGTGATCCCGAGGTTTGTCAGAAAGCAGAAAAGTGTCAACAGATACCAGAACCAGAGCCAGCATCTGTGCCTGAGCCAGAGCCTGAACCAAAGGCACAAGTTTTGCGAGAATCACCTCCGAAAGGAACATTTATTACATCCGCCATGACCACTGCACCAGATTATACCCTTCAATTTACTCCGAACCCCAATAATGAAATCCCTTTGCCCGAAGAAACTGAGCCATATCTGCCCCCCCCAATCGATATGACACCATACGAGCGCGAGGACCGACGCCCCAAGTCGCCATTCCTTAAGGCACTCATAACTGCTCCTGACACGCCATACAATCCTTTCGGCCATGATGTCTGTTCACAACTTCTTGACCTACCGACTCCAACGGAAAAGCTTTCTATGGTGGATGCCCTTATTACGGCTCCCGAACGCCCTTACACTCCTCTGAATCCTGAAAAGGCAACTATACTCATTGAGGAGCAAAAGAAGGCCGAGCAGAAGAAACCTTATCAGTTCCAAGTCCTTCTAGACGATGATGTCTGTGATGCTTCTACAGAAATTACTTCGCAAGCTACTTCGGTTACCGAATCAAGGGTCGAACAGCGAAATACATCGGAGCGAAAGTCGTCAGCCTTCGCCAACATGACAAAGACTAATTTAACCTCATTTGAACCATTCCAACCATCGCGAAACCCCCTTCCTCCTGGTGCTCCTCGTTCTTCTGTTGTCTCCCTAGGTATTGATGCAACCGCAGATAGCGAATACGAATCTATGCGAGTTGCATCGCAACGAAACACCAGTTCCAATGTCTGTCAAAAATCCTCCCAAACTTCAACTTCTTGCAAGTCCCAACAGCAATACCAACAACAACAGACTAAAACCACATCTTTGTCGACCTCCTCTGCTATCCAATCTAAGACCGAATGTCATCTGAGCGCTCATGATATCGATGAGATGTTCGATGAGCATAAGGTAGTCTTTCCACCACCATCCCCATTAAGTCATATGAAACAACATCCCGCCCAATCCGGCCTACACAAACCCGACACTATACCACAGTATCAGAGAAATTGGACAGTTTTGCCAACACAGAGACCTGTTCGTACCCCGGAACCGCCCGAGCTTAGAGAGAATGTACCGCTTGCTTTCGTAGATACACCACCATCGCCGCAACCCACCATTGTTACTTGCTCAAATGCTCAACAACAGCAAAGGCAACAGCAACAGCAGGCTATTCACTCTCAACACACCGGCACAACTTCTGTGAAGTCGTCACTTATGTCAACTACTACTGCTAGTTCGAGCGCAACTGCCTCCAGGACTATGACGAGAGGCAGTGAGCAAAAACAGCAGCAGCAGCAGCAACAGCAACAACTACAATACAGACCTATACCCACAGTTCCTATTATTGTTGAAGACCGTTCGGGTCCAGTGACCATGGCCTTCCAATCGCTAGATGAACACCAGCAACAAGACGAGTCGTATCCACCATCGAGGCCATACACTCCTTCGCAGATTAATAAGCCGGCTCCCATAATCCCGTTCTATCAGACTCCGGAGAAACTTTGCTTTGAAGAATGTCCCGCTACTACCGGACATGTGTTCGATCGTCGATCGGTGTCGCCCTGTCCTGATCGTGCTAAGTCTCCAGCTCCCGGGCCACCACCAAACCCACTAAGTGCGATCCGTGCTCCAAGGTTGAGAGATAGTGATTTGCCACCAGCATCGCCTAGAACACTTCAGGTTGGTTCCATCACCACTGGCCAGTCGTACTTGGGCGCGCAACAGCTGCAGCAGCAACAGCAACAAGGTCAGGTGCTCTCCCACTACCAAACTCAAAGCCAATCCGGTTCGCAGAGCTACATCGAAAAGCCTGAGGTTGTGCAACAACGTCAAATTGGCGATCTCACGATTCAAAAACGCGAAAAGGAGTCCCGCCTTGCCGAAGAGAAGAAATCGCAAATGGAAAGTAAAACCACATCTCAAGTGGGCAACACCCAAATTGAACGTCGGCGCAAGGTCGTCGAGGAATACGAACATACACAACGCGCCAAGACAGTCGAAATACGTACAGGTAGCTCCAGCACCAGTACCAACGTTAGTGCAAGTACTAATGCCGATGTTCGCAGCTCATATGGTAAAACCGGCTTCGTCGCCAATCAAGCTCGACGGCTATCCGGCCTCGAACAGGAAATCACAAACCTTACCAGTCAGTCGCAGGCCATCAGCGCTCGCGCAGCCACACTCACTGAAACCACATTTCCACAGCTACATTCACCGACGGACTCCGTCTCTAAGTTCCCCATTAAGACTGTTCTTCCTCCACACGATGAACCTCAGCGGCCGAAATACATCGTTTCTTCGTCCTCTGGTAGCAAGGTGGTTGGTCCGCCGCCAGGCTTCCAACAGCAACAATCTTCTACTTATGCACAATCATCGGTTTCCCAAAAACAACAACAACAACAATCATACAGCGCGCAATCATCATCGTCATTAACGGCAGCAGCCAGCTCAAGCTGCTCCTTAACAAATGCTTCTGCTACTAGTTCTCTAACTAACCAACAACAGAATCGCGCCAGCGCCATCCCAGTGCCGGCCTACAAGCCACCAGCCTTGACAACTTCCGCCCACTCTACTGGCGGTAGTTGTCCCATGACTGGTAAGGTGTGTGCTGGTGCTGGTGGTGCTGCTGGCAGTAATGTGTGTCGTGCACCATGTTCTCAAATGCAATCGCAGCCAAGTAGCAACAATAACACATATAAGCCGACCGCTTCCACAGGTCCGGCTGGTTTTAAGCCACCGCAAGCACAAGCTCAGCCGCAATACCCACAGCCGCCGCAACAGCAATCGCAACAGCACTTGGATGTGTCTAATATTTCCTCCTCGATAAAAAATGCTAGTGATTCACAAAGTTCTACTTCTGCTTCCACTTCGGCTGGTCCAGGTGGTCCCGGCAATGTAGCTAAAGGTGGAGCTTTCGGAGCAACATCCGCACCAAAACGCGGTCGTGGTATCATTAATAAGGCAGTTGGACCCGGTGTACGTGTCCCATTGTGCAGCAGTTGCAATATGCAGATCAGGTGATGGAATTGTGTGTTATTTCCTGTTGCGTGTGTGTGTTTTTTTTTTATTTGTGTTGTAAAATTTGAGTGCGTGTGATTTTAATCCTTGATGTAATACGTTTCACGACGCTGATAGATGATGAAGCCATGCGTTATGTTGAAAGGTGTCCTCTGTTAGAAATATAATAATGGCGTTAATTGTTCTCCAACCGCCTAAATGTATGCAATGGAATATTTCAACAGACAATTGGTTTCTACAATCAATGAGTGAAGGAAACAAAACGTTTGTCACCAAGGAGGTCAAAACAATAACGACATTTGACAGAAGACCTTTCGCATTATGGTGACCAGAGTTTTAAGCACTCTAAGTGACTTTCCTATTCGAAGACATCGACTTGGTGTACACGACCTTGACCACCTCCAAACCTGTGTCATTATTTGTTCTTTAAAAAAATGTTCACTGATCCTGGGCGCTTGCCAAGTGGCCCTATCGTTGTTTTTTAACCAACCCTTGCTACCTGCATGTTTATTCGTTACTTGATTTTATTTTTTGTTTTCTTTTGTGTGCGCTTTTCCAGAATTTAATACTAACGCCCAAAAACCCAATATCCCAATGACATCGTCGACCTTACCTCGTTTGAAGCCCACTGTTGCCAAACCTAACCCAAATGCTTGCCAAACTTCTGACGCCACACACATGCTGGCAGATTCTATTGGTAAAATCAACATCGGGAACAAGAATAATTTCATGAATGAAGCTGGAAAAATCATATCCAACATGTTAGAAGCCAGACTTGCAAATAGTTCGAAAAACAACAGTAATAGTGATCTCACAGCCATCTCAGGCGGTACTATTAACAACACATTATCCCGAAGCCCAATGGTTGTAAGGAAACGTTTCGAATTGGATGATTTTAAAAATATTGATCCCACTGCTCCAGCTGAATTGAAACCTACTCAAGTTGTGATGCCTGCCATTATGCAGCAATCACCGCAACTGAAGACTGTAGCGTCCACTGCGAATGGAGGGGATACTCTGCTCCAACAAAATCATCACATGAAGAATTTGATTGATATCTGTGATGCCAAACGGGTGCTAAGCCCCGCTGTTACGAATGGCAGTAAGCCAGTTTCAAGTCCTAGTGGAAAAATTCCAGTAGTGGCTGTTGTTGCGGCTCCGATTCCACCGCCACAGCCTGAATCACAGCAAAAAGTCCTTATGCAGACACCATCACATATACCCGCTAATGTCTCGCCTACTGAGTTGCAACCTCTTGAAACTGTAATCTTCCGCAATAAGAACAGAAATGCTAATAAGAATGGCGAGCTTTCTACTCATGCCACAGATCGCCGATCATACATAGAAAGAGATGGACCGTCAGAAAGTGCTCCCGTGTTTGAAATCTCAGTGAAACCAATGGGAGCCATCACCCCTGAAGGTGAGGCTGGTATCGATGAAACTAAGGCGGTTGTGAGTCAACTTCTGAAAGACGGTAAGCGTCCGATCTGCTGTCAGTGTGAAAAGGAGATAAGCAGGTAGGTATAAGCCTTATTTTGCTTTGCTCTTGTGTTGCATGATAAGTCTTTCTGTAACAGATTTGTTTTTGGCCATGACTGATGTTTTTTTTTTAATAAACTTTTAGGGGACCTTTCATCACCGCTTTGGGTCGTATCTGGTGCCCAGATCACTTCATGTGTGTAAATGCCAATTGCCGTCGTCCATTGCAAGACATTGGTTTCGTTGAGGAGAAAGGTGACTTGTACTGCGAATACTGTTTCGAAAAGTACTTGGCCCCAACATGCAGCAAATGCAGTGGCAAGATCAAGGTATATTGTTCTTAAAACTTAGCTCATATGGATTATGACATAACGTTTTTTCTGTTAGGGTGATTGCTTGAACGCCATTGGAAGGCACTTCCATCCAGAGTGTTTCACCTGTGGACACTGCGGAAAATTGTTTGGCAATACTCCATTCTTTCTAGAGGAAGGTATGGCTTATTGCGAGGCCGACTGGAATGAGCTCTTCACAACAAAATGTTTCGCTTGCGGATTCCCCGTTGAGGCTGGCGACAGATGGGTAGAAGCCTTGAACCACAACTACCACAGTCAATGCTTCAATTGCACTGTAAGTATAAAACATGATTAGACCTTGACTTGGATCAAGACACGCTTTATAATTTAAATCAACACAAATTATTTTTTCTTTATAGTTCTGCAAAAAGAACCTGGAAGGACAAAGCTTCTACAACAAGGGTGGACGTCCGTTCTGTAAGAACCACGCGCGTTAATAACCCATGTCAATTTTGTGTGTCTACCACTTCAGGGAATGTGCATATTTAAACAAAAAATAAATAAATAAAAGAGAAACATACTTTTATAATACTTTACTTATTGCTTAGCTTATTATTTTATTCGTTCTTATTTAAACTATTTTATGTTTTTATGATAAAAAAAAAGTAATGTCAATTTAGTCGACGGAGAGAGAAACGGAGGATATGTAAAATTATATATTTTTGTAAAAAAAAAGAAGAGATATTTTTAAAACTTTGAGTAGTGATATCAATAAGTGAACGTTCTTTTTTGCCGGTTACTGTTAAAGCAGCAAAGATACAAACCATTTAAGCTGCCTGGTGCTATGCAACGAATTTTATTCAAACAGAGTACGTGATCTTAAAAGCCCCTAAGACCATACAATCATGTACTCATGTTATGCTTCATACGCTACTCAATGTTTTTGTTTAAAACGATACATATTATGTTTTTAATATTTTACCGCTTATATTATAGAACGATTTCAATAAATTTTATTTTATTAAACTATTGAACAAGAAAAACTAATATGCTTACGAGTTTGTAAAAAAAGATGAAACAAAAGAAAATATAAAAAAAAAAATTTAATAAATAAAAGGCAAAGAGTGAATACCTTATCAACGTGGGTATAACATGTTGTATTTTAAAAGAAAACAAAGCTAATATTTTTCAAAACACTCTGAGAGAAGAAAACGAATTTTATTTGATTGATTTGTAATATATTTAGAATAAAACAAAAATTGTTAAATTTTTGAGAAATAAAGCAATTGAAAATTTTTTTGCCTTAATTCTTGAAAACGGTGAGTTTATGTTACAAGTATTATCTGTGTTACAATGGTGTACAGCTGTTAACCTCCAACGGTTTCCTCCAAAGTTATGCGACCAAGAATTGCTGCGAAATTAATCGAACGCGATTGTATGCTTTTTTATTTTGTTCCACAACTGATAACTCAAACGCAAATTGAGCTCCAATTGGAATTGACTTTCGTTTCGGAAATTGTTCCGAACGGATACCTCGATAGGAATGGTTATTTTTATTTTATTTTGTTGACGAAGCACTAAGTCTCGTTAATTTTGATTTTTTTTTTGCTCGTCCTAGTAGGTAAATCCAAACAAACATGAAACGGAATTTAGACACCAAATGTCATGGGTAGGGGAAGGCTAGCGTGGTAAGACAACGTCAGGAAAACAAGAAGCAAAAAATTGTTTCAGCAAATTAGAGCGAGAGCGTAAGTATGAGAGAGCCAGAGCAATCTGCGGTGAATGCAAAGCATGCACATCAGAAAATTCATGAGGTGTGAAGAAAGTGATGAAGTTTGAGGTCATTTGACACTTCAGAGCGGTGTATGCGTCTTTTGTATTGCCTCATATGTGGGTTACCCATGACTACTTTATTTTATTTTGTTCTTTTGATGAGGAAGGACTTCTGTGATTAGAGAAACATCGATGTGTGAAGTTTCACTTCACGTAATCGCGAACCACTCTACGACCCCTTTTTTCTACTTTTGATTCATCACTTTTTCCAAACTATTCAAACTATTTTGGGCAGGTATTGGTTTCGATAAAGGTTTTTAGGTGAATGAACAGAGATTTTTGGAACTGATATTCTAGTTCCAAAATTAAAGCGTGCAGGGTGTCAGCCGGGAAGGTATACTAGTTTGTTTGTTTATAATTTTTGATTAAATGAAAGAGAATGGATCTTATAGTGATAAATCTTTTATTTAATGCCGGCAATTATGTATGGTATACAATATCAGGTAAATTTCAGCCTCTGTTAGTCTCACAAATGCGAGCCCTTTTGAACACATTTATTATTACATTCTCAATATTTTGTTTTAGTTACTCAAGCGTTCTGGTTTGTTTGCATAAACCTTGCTTTTCAGATATCCCCACAAAAAGAAGTCCGGAGCAGTCAAATCAGGCGACCGTGGAGGCCAATCAACATCACCATTTCTTGAAATAACTTGTTGGGGAAATAGGCCTAGCAGTAATTTAATTTTAATCCCAGCTGTATGTGATGTGTCACTTTCGTGTTGATACAACATGTTAATCAAGCGCAAAGCATGCAGTTGTGGCGTTAAAAGTTTTCAATCATATCAGGATATCGCTCCCCATTCACAGTTACCGTTACACAGTTTTCGTTTTCAAAGGTCCAATTATTCCTTCTGACCAAATTGCACACCAGACTGTAACTGTTAATGGCTTCCAGGGTGACTGATGAATAATTTGACGGTTATCCATTGCCAGAACCGACTATTCTGTTTATTCACATGTCCATTCAACTGAAAATGTGCCTTATGGAAGAAGCTCTTGTGTCAACTGAATCTTAAATGGAAACAAATGCAAATCCTTGTGCAAAATTGTGGCCAAAATTGTTCTTTGAAGACCAAGCTCCTGAGCACGGCGTCGAATTGAGGTTGATGGATTGTTTTGAACACTTTCTTGAGCAGCAGTAATGTTATCTTGCTGTACGTTGCCTACAGACCCTCTTTCTTCGAAATCATTCAGTACACGATAAATAGTGCGTTTTGTTGGCATGTTGTTTCTCCCAAAAATTTCACGTAACTTTCTCATCGTCACAATAATCGATGATTGATTTTGATAAAATGTTTTAACGATTAAAACACGTTGGTTTATCGAATTTTTTTCCATAGTAAATTTGCCACTTGTCTACTTCACAACTGCCAAAAATCGCGGCAAAACAAAGAAGTATACCATCCCGGCGGATACCCTAAAAATTTAAAATTTATGGGTATGGTTTGATTTATTTTTTTAGTCTCCTACTACAGGGTTTTTCAACAACGATATAATTATTATGTATTTAAATAAAACATTGAATAATTAATATATCAGAATTGAATTTATTCTTGACCTTAGAGACCTTACTCCATGGGATGTTACTTGCATCAACAGTTCATGTCGAAACTATTCCCGGATTTGAAGTAAAAAATGTTTCATCGTTACTTCAGAATTGGAGGAATTGATTCTCGAGAAAAATGAAATCCCATTACTAATATTTCCCGGGAATGTTGGTAATGGTGTTATATGATCAAGTTTATCATTATCCTTAAAATGCTTTTTATCAATATCAATGATTCAATTATAACGGGTGATCCAAGTAGAGATACTTTTTTCAATAGCCTTTTTTGAAAGATCACGTGTTAGTCGTGTCATGCTGTCATGTTATTTTTGTTTAGTATTGTTTGGCATTTCATAATGGAATGACTTACGCGTGAACAACGTTTACAAATTGTTCAACTTTATTATGAAAATTCACGTTCTGTGAGGAATGTGTTTCGTGCACTTCCCACACATCGCATCAATCAATGGACTAATTGAGAGAACGTTTCGGTGAGCAGGTAATTTCACGTTTTGGGCCGGTCGATTGGCCACCAAGATCGTGTGATATCACACCGTTAGACTTTTTCCTGTGGGGATATATAAAGTCAAAAGCTTATGCCAACAAACCCTCTTCGATTCAGGCCTTGGAGGAAAACATCACGCGTGTCATTCGCCAGTTACCAGTCGAAATGCTCGAACGAGTGATCGAAAATTGGACTCAACGGATGGACCATCTGCGACGTAGCAACGTAGCATTAAATTTGAATTTTCTGTGATTTTTTCTTTAAAAAAGTAGGTAACCTCGAAATGGATCACCCTTTATTTGCAGCATGTACTAAATACAATTTAACAACTCCAAGCTTACAAACACAAATGTTTATTTTATGTTGCGTAAACTTTTAACTCTCTCACATCGAAATCGATAGCACTTAAACCCTCTCCAAGAACCTTTAAATACTTTTCGGTTTATTAACTTTGAATCGCATAAGAATCACTGACCCTTTCAATGGGCCAGTGTTTATTCGGCTCATCCCCATCTCGAGCTGGTACCGTTTTAGTGTTTAATTCGATTGGTTAAATTTATTTGTGTGCTCGTTTACAATGGTAGATTGGGTTTTATGACAGCCCCTGAATATCTTTAGCAGTTGACTTGTAAACTGAAAAAACAAAACATTTACAGACGATTTCCTTTTTGCATTACCCTAGGTCCACAAATATTTGCTTAAAAGGAAATCCAAACATTGGACATGGACATCAATGTCAGCATTCAAGGTTGTGACTTATGTTGGATACTCTCTTACACACAGACAACCAATTGGAAATCGTTTCAACAACAAAAAAAAACTGAATTTTTGGACTTAAAGACGCTGTCAGACGTTGAGCGGCCTTCAAGTGGGTCAAGTGTTTATATTGTACTCCAACGCACGCTCCACAATGGACAATTCAATTAATTAACATCGTTACATGTACGAACAGTAATTTCTTTCGAGTACATGGGCGCAACTCAAATGTCTTGCTTAGGGCAGACAGACAATTTATGCATATGTCAGTCACAGATTATGGTTGGCAGCGATTTGAATGTTTACTTTTTTGTTTAGTGTTCCTGAGATTTGGCCGTTTTGCATTACGCAATTGAACAATTGAATTGGACAGGCGATTAACATATCACTAACAGAAACTACGCATGAAGTGTTTGGGTGCGTTGCGTAGGTACCCTGGGAATTTGTATTGAATTAATTTATGTGATGATAGTGTAACGTGTGTGCGGTATTGAGCAGCTGCTCGGTGCTCATTGAGGCGTATGTCAAAGACATATATGGCAGTCGCTAATGATTAGAATGCCACCTGCTTGGAAGGTCAGAATGGGTGTACTTTTTAAGTTCTTCTTTATGCCTAATATGGTGGTCGTGGCTAAATGTACATAATCTCACTTAAGGCCTCACTTAAGAGAAAACAAAGGCCCCCTTGCGTTTGTCAATCGACAGATATCTTGATAATTGTGAAGAAAACAGGATTATTATTATAAATTCAACAAAATTTAATAGATTTAAATAAAATATATATTTGAATTAAAATCAACGGTAAGAAATAAATTTGTTCCCAATATTATTATAACAGAATTAAAATGCAAAACTAAAACATATTTTGGAAAAGCATATTTCAAAAGTTAAGTAGGTATTGCAATTGATTTGGTGATATCTGGATTTTTTTGCAAATAACTTTTTTTTGAAATCTAACTTAATATAAATAATTTGTGTACTTCTTGCACGATGGCGGGACCTCCTGTTTTATGGCGACTCCGAACAGCAAATTTGAGATAAGCTTTTCTTGACAATTGATACTACTCGGATGATTTGTCAGATCATCACGAAATGAGGGCCAGTAAAAAATCATTTAGGTGTTGCTCCGGATGAAAATCGTACCGAGAACTTCTGCGCGGCAGTCCATCGCACAAATCATCTCGCTACTGAGCCCGTGTGCATCGGCTTTCGTAAAATAAAAACAAAACTTTTAAATAACAAAAAAGTTGCTGTATGATAAATGACTTGTCGATCAGGAAAACGTGAACGACAACGGACGGTTGTCAATTCGATAGATATCCATCAAGGTAGTATATGAGCTTTTCCTCACATCGATAATTGGTACCAGTGCTTAAATCACCAAGCATTTCTAGTGGCTTACACGTCTAAACTATTCTAGCACCGATTTGCAATACTCATTTTATAAATTGTGTAAATTTTGTCGTTTGCGTCCTCAGCTCGTCATTATATTGTCAAAACCAAGAAAACAAAACAAAAACATAAAAATTTCGTTTTTAAAGATATTAGCTAATCGTTTTTTTTTTTAATTATTTGAAAACGCCAACAAAATTTTATTGTATTAACAGCCTTGCGTTGTGACATTCAAATAGACCAACTATCACTCTTTCATAGTTCTCAATAGCCTCGAAATCGAGAAACAAATTGTTGCAGCCAAAAATATCCATTTCTATAAATTGATTCACTCTATTTTGCCAAATCAAAATGGACGGACATAGTGTTTAATAAAACATGTAATTGATTCAATTTTTTTTTATTAAAATAGGTATTCTGTAAGGGCAACCTCCAACGCGCTTCGCCAATTTTACTGTCGTCATAATAGTCCTAATGAGAGGACTGCTCGCATTGTGGTGAGCAAATTTGAAACCACGGGTCCGCTGGTTTCCGTACGTCGACGAATTCCAAGATCTGCCAAACACATCGCCGCTGTCCGCAGGAGAATCCTATGGAGTCGATTTCGCGTTGCTCAGAAGAACTCGATCTTTCGCAAACCAGAACCTTTCAAATTTTGCGTCGGGACTTGAGCGTAGAAAATTCTATTGACCCAGAAGCTTAAGCTAACCGACTATAGAAAACGACGTGTGTTCGCTGAACGGGCTCTAGACCTTCATCTTTATCTTCAGCTATGAGACCCATTTTTGGATAATGTCGTATTTGGAACAATAAAAATCTACATGAGATCCAAGAGCGTCCAAGGTATCACGAAAAAGTCACTTTTTGCTGTGAATTTTTGGTCCATATTTCTTCGAGAACGACGTTTTCAATGTCATCACAGTCAATGGCGAGCGCTAAAAGTAATTTATTACCAACTTATTTTATCCTGACGACAAGCGGTTTAACCAGCTGACGTCATATTGAAAATTATGCACGATCGATTTGAGGTCATGGTCATCTCATGTGGATGTGATGTGAACTGGCCACTGAGATCATGCGATCGTGCGACCGTTTACTGAGAGAATTACACAGGAAACTAAAAAAAAAAAAAAAAACAATGATACCTAACACAAACTTTATTTTATTTGAATTTAAATTTAATGATTGGAATGAAAGACGCTATGTCTATGTATTCCACAAGAGGAACTAAAATCGAACTCACTCAAATAACAAAATTTAAAAATCAAATAGTGTCACTAGACTGCCAATTTCGAGGGTCCAGCTAATACGAGTACTAAAAAATACTCGGTACACGCAGAAACTCATGTTTCATACTTCATGCCTCTTCAGAAAATTTGGTATCCAAAGTTAAATATAAAAATAACGCTTCTAAAAAGGAGATGAGCGATTTTAATACAAAACTCATTCCAAACACTTTGTTAAAAGGGTCCTTGTGCACAGAAAATCAATACATACTGCTATTGGACTATATTGAGAACACATTTTGCTTTATAGTTAATAAGATGCCTGAAACGGTTAAATCCTGACAAATAAAAATTTGTACAGCTAGGTTCCAGAAATCGAGTTAAATGAAAGCGAACTTACTTATGCAAATCGAGTGAATTAATTTTTTATAAATTATTATTATTTTTTATTTTTAGAAATTGTTTTGTTTTAAAATTCTGCCACAATTTTAAGATTTATAAAATAATGAGTGCTATTTATATTGCTCCGGTGTTGTGAATTGAAAAACAATAGCGCACGTTTTAGAGTTCCTTATAATCCTTTAGAAATCGCGGATGCTGCGTAAGTAAAGCAAATAAATTTCAAATGAAAATTAATAATTGTTATATTATTTAGATTTATACCATATTATCGACTTAATTAAGAAGCCTTCCAAATGTTGCGCCAAATCTAAAACCACAGTTTTTCGTTTTCTTGCTGAAGGAAGTTTTCAGACATCAATTGGAAAAGATTCAAATGTTGCTTTGGGTCCAAGCACTATGTCAAATATATTGAAAAGAATTCTCAATGTCGGATGAAAAAAAGGAAATCAAGAGAACATTTCATGGACGAATTTCGTCCGCTGCAACACTCCTTTAATAAATCCTCCGGCAAGATTTTTATGACTCTCTGTTAAAATATATTTATTCGAAATCTCAATAACATTCTAAGTTACATTAGTACACTCAAATATTATCACTTACATTTTCAATCGTATCGGCACATCCTAACAATTTGACAGATAAAAAAATGATCGGATATAAATCACTCATAAAACGATAAAACCGAATTGTGGAAAATAGAAGTTCACTTTTATTAACTTCGAAAAATGTGTAATTGAAATTGGTAAAAGTGGAATGTGGAACCCAACATTGCACTTTAGACAGATTTCATTTCGAGTGAAAGTGAAACCTGGAACCTAGCTTTAAAACAGCGTAAATAGTTTGCTTAAACTAAAATGATAGGAAGCATTGTAATTACTTGCTATGCTTTTTTTTCATAAGCTGATTTCGCAAACACAACTCATGATTAATATTTTAATTTAATGGGCATCTGCATTAGCGAGGTATCCGTCGCAGCGGACAATTTTCCGCAACGCATACTTCGTCGGAGGTTAAAACTCCATTCGAGGTATGTGCCATCGGAACAAAAATCTCTTCACTATTCGTAAATAAATTCCGCGAAGAACTGGTGTCGGAAGAAATCGGGAGAAGAATTGCACTTAGCTGTCAAGTATTGCACGACAAATGCACCTGAACGCACTCCAACGTTATTCGCCGTGATGCGTCACAAAATGTTGGAGAAATATTCCGAAAAGTTTTTCGGATGAAAACCTCGAAGCTAAAATTTTCCGAATCATACAAGACCGGAGGATTTTCCGCTCCAACGGATACCTCGCTGGGGCTATATATCTTTAATGAAAAATGTCAATCTCTATTCGGAATAATGCCTGCAACCCCTGCGTTGGCATACCCTAAATAGTATGCACCCGTATACTTTATGCTCTGAAGTTTGGTATTGAACTTGAATTTCAAAACCACAAAAAAACGAAAAGAATAGTATAAGGAGCTATTCGCCAGAAACACATAAAAATGTACTTTTCAGAATTCCACTTTATTCAAAAACGAAAATTGGTTTCATTGAAGTTTAGAGCATCACATGGATCCTCATGCTCAGGCTTCACTGGTATCTTGTGTTTGATGAAAACGTATGCGAGCTCATTAAGAATTCCGAATTGTCATTCCATACCTACGGATACGTTCGAGAGACTCTAATCATCCTTTGAAATTGGAAATATGGAATTTTAAAATCGATGAAAAATGTGAGAATTGATTTGGAGTAGTGTGGTTTTTCTAAATATCTATGCAAGTATGAATGTCTTATCAATCATGAACTCTGTTAGCATAAAACCAAACTGACGCATTGCAGTTATAGCTGAAATTTGATATACGGTCCCATAGCCATTTCAATGTCCGCCGATGTGATCATCAATAGTCCTTACGGTTGTGACTCACCTATGATGTTTCCTTCTTCATTTTAACAGGTATAAGTCAGAGCCCTGTAAAAATTATTAGATCCACTTTAGATTAACTTTACTTTAATATTGGAATAAAATTGCTATAACCATTTGATAGCTTGACACAATTAAGATATGGGACTCAATCGTTAATTTTTAAAACCTATAAGTTTCCTTCTCCTTATGTCTTCTACACCTGGATTGTTTTCATATTACTTATGATTCCAAGAATGTAGAAAGTCAATATAACAATTGACAATCGAAAACATTCCCAAATTCCAAACATAAATAAAAATACAATTTTTAATTTTATTTTTTAAACAAATTTTATTCGTTTTTCCTGTTGGGAAAAGAACACTTTTTATAATTAATAACATTCATGCTCACTATTAAGGACGAAACCTAAAGGTAAACCCTTTATTCGATTCCGCCCCCAATTTGATTTCGAAAACATCATCATTACGTAATATATATTCTTTAGTTTTATACAGAATTATTTATTATCTTTTTGGCAAAGAATAATAATTCAACTTAGTAGCTAGTCGTTAATCAAAAAGAAAATATATATATTTATTATATGTAGATATATTTTTAATTTGTTGATATTTTGTAGTACACTCGTGTGAATAAACACACTTTTCGCAGAATAATAATAATTCTGTGAGTGTATATAATATGATTGTTTAATATTAGTGCTTAAGTTTAGTTGGTTTTTATACAAATTTATTTTTTATTCAGCATGATATACATTTTATTTTTTTTTTGTTTTAGAAATATATTACAGTGAAAACGAGATTAATTGAACATAAATTATAAAATATAAATACCTTTGGGTGGCCAAGTAGCGAGTGTGATATGCTTGGGTGAAATGATAAATTGTTTATTTTCAAGGGTGGTAACAGGATAAACACAAGGATTGCTCACACACACACCACTTTCATAATATAAATACATAAAATTTACAAAAGAAAAATTAAAAGCGAGAAGATTTGTTCATAGTTTGAAAAGGTGACACAAGGACACCAAGGATATGAAGTACAAAAAAATAGGAAAAATCAAACAACAGATTAAGGAGATATGCATCCATTAGGAGGGCAGCTCCCGATGGACTAAAACGTAAACTTCAACATTTGCTACAAATGCGCCAAAATCTCCATTTCATTGTGTGAAGTTGGCGGGTCAGGCTGCATATGTAGTTGATTTGTGTTTTCTTGTGCTGAGATGGTGACAATTGTGACAAGGTCCTTAGTCTTGCCAGTTGTCATTGAGTCGGGCGTCTGCGATGACGACGAGTGGATGTTGAGGAATCCAATCGTACGGTTACTAACGCCAACACCAACACCACCCGCCGAACCACTGCGAATGCCAGCGCTATTCGCCAAAACTCTCGGATTGAGCTTTTCACTTAGATGCAGCAGCTGGTCCCGTGGGTGGGCGCTGTCACTGCTGCTATTGTGGAGCGATAATGAAGTGCTGTCCCCAGTTGAAGGATATTCTTTGGAGGTTGATGATGAATGATGGCCATTGCCAAGCGTTGATGATGTAATTTGTTTTTGAGGACCCGTCTTGCTGTTGCTCGTGATGTTGTCCTTCTGGTGATGGTGCTGGGAGCGATTGTCATTGTCTGCTGTACAACTCAGTTGGGAATTTCTTGATGAGGAATTCTGCTGCTGCGGCTGTGGTTGTTGATGCAAATCCTCGCTGATAATTGCATTGTACGCTGGCAGTGAGGAGTCGAGGTTTGACGATATTGTGCACATTGATGATTCAGGAATATCCTCGTTAGCCAAGAGACGGCCAGATGGTGTCGTTTCGATGCTTCTCTCGTTGGATATTATCGCTGGAGTGGTGTTTCTGGAGCGATAACTTGGTGGAAGACTGTACTCCGAGCCGGGACCACCTATATTGCTGGCACCACCGCGGATGGTTGTGGTAAGAGGTGCTCTGCAATGACATAAAAGAATGCTTGTCAGTAAAGAAGAAAAATGAGTTTAGCAGTCAAATAAGATTTATCAAGCAGTATGCGTAGTGGAATATTAAAACGGAAGTAAAGTAGTGGAATAGGGATGATGATGGGGCAAAATTGATGATGTGGTGAAAAACTGTTAGAAGGCTTTGAATACCACTAATATTTTTTTGCTTTAATTATTACACCCCAAAAGGGTAAGGTACGCAGATGAAAAGTAGAGTCAAAGATTAAAAAGCCATAGAGATGACGCATTGAGAATAAAAAACAGAAACTTTTGCTTACCATTTTCATGGTACGGGCGGGAGGTGTGCAGGGGTATACATGAGAAACGAAATCCAAATATATGGCGTCATGTGCCAGTACAAGCCGCCATTGAACAATTTTTCTTGTATGCGGTGCGTCATCTGTATGACTTTATAATCTTTGGTTTAAATGTTCGTAAAACGTAGTGATGATGAATCCCGTTACCAAACCAGATATAAAGTAAAATAGAAATGTTATGATTCCTTACATCCAGATTATATGCCACATCAATTGTGACGGACAAGCATAAGGATTACAAATTGTTCTCCTAGATTGTCTGTCCAAAAATAACTTGGATTTGATAAGTATATATTGAATGAGAATTAAGTACTTCAGACAGAATAACTTGGTGTACAAATCTGTGCAGTGCCTTTGATGCGTCTAAGGTTTTTAGTGGACCAATATAATTAACAAATTGGTTCCACTTTTTAGGTCACAATGCTAAGTGAATGTCTTGGTTGCGAACTCGAACCCCTAGTCCTAGTTTTTCTTGTGCCTTATACAGATTTCTCAGATTTGAAAATATAAATTTATGGGTTGAGTGGTCAAGCGACAATTATGTGGATCATACAAAATGTTTACTGTCCCACCTCTTGCGAACGTCTGACAAACTTTCAAGAGTATAAAACTGCAATGAAAAGCTTCTTAAGCCATTCATTGTTTGAGCCAAAAATAAAACTTCATACACACAAATGATTGAAATTGTCTTCAGGTTATATATTTGCCGTTAATACATAATACTTTGCATCTATTTTTTTAATATTGCAACTGAGCCGCGGATTTCGCAAGAGATGTCACATGTTTTTCTTGTTATATTTATATCTAAGCCGGCTGCTGTGCCTTGAAAGATACAAATATTCCTCTGATTAAATACATTTGTTCCTTAAAGTTAATGTACAATAAATGTGAAAAAAACAGTTTGGCATTTTGACTTAAAGAACTTAAAGAACGTTACGTTACTAGGCCTTTCGTCATTCCTTTGGAATAGATTAATTCTATTTTTTAAGTTGTGGAGCTAATGAGGTCCATTGTAGTTCCAGTTGCAAGCTCCTTTTACTGAAATTTACTTTTTAAAGTTATGTTTCATACCTATTTTAAGTATGGTTCGTAAGCACTTCGCTTATTACAGTGGGAAGTAGCATGTTTGGCGAATGGATTTCAATTTTGGTGACACATGCCGTTATATGTGGATACCTTGAAGCTCTTACCAATAATCTGGTCGGTTCGTATCAGTCTACATTTAGGCCAGGAATGTCAACTATACATGTATCAAATTTGTACACTTCGGCCGATCATGGACAAAATCAATGCATCGATTTGAATGCCGCCTACAACAAAATTTATAGAAATGAACTATGCAGAGCCATCTCTAGTTTCGCTAATCCGCCCAAATCCAGACCGTACGCACAGGACGAGGTTGGTGAATTTTTGTTGGTCCATCAGGGTCGGCAGCCTATGTATGCCTGATTTAAGCTGGCATAACGACATTTTGTCTATACATGATCAAGCACCCTCAACTATGAAACGCTTATGTTTACAATATGCATAAAGGCTGCCCCGAGTCAATCGGTGCGTTAAATTTTTACCTTAGTTCGAACAAATTGAAAAAAACTGAAATATTAAGACCATAGACCATAAGAGAGTCTTTCAAAACATGTGTCTATCAGAAAGTTTATTCTGATATCCAAATATATTTGGTAGTAGATCAAGAGCCCAACTAAAAATTTCTCAAAGGACTCAGGTAAATCCATTAACTGCAGAAGTAGTAATACCAAAATCCACTTTCTGTGATTAATTCTTGAATAAATATCTATTATGATTACAAAATGAACATAAGCTACTTCCGAGCAAAGAGGATATTTCCTTACGCCATGGGGCACTTAAAGTCGTTATAGTCAATTACTAAAACTTAAAGTACCCGATGAAATTATTTTTATATCTCTTAAAACAGAAATCGTCATTTAGAACGAGAACCGTTATCGGCACAATATTGATTACAAAACCAAACATCATACCACACAATCTTAGCTGTACCAGAAGGTCCTTTCAATATGTTAATATGCGAAATATAGGCAGCAAATAACAAAAAAAAACACGACGTTTTAATTAAAGTCTTGCCTAAATCACACAAATGTCAGGAACATAAATTTCCCCATTTTCGCCATCAGCACGGTGCCATCTACAGAACGACAACGATGACGACAATACACAAACAAATGCTTTTATTCAATTTCCCTTCGAAACACAGCCATCCCACATAAATCAAAATGTAAGACATTTCGGGATTTTGTACTTTCGCCAGCGTGTTTTACCAATTTATTTTCAGTTCTGCCCCCGTCCACGGGCGGCAGCGGTGACAGGAATAAAGACAAAAACAAAACTAACAAGAGACTACGTGCTGGTGTCACAATCACGGCAGTGATGCGAAGAATAATCACCCCTTGAATAAATAATCAATCAAAATGCAAATTTATTCACCTCCGACTCCACCATCCCCCCCGCCCTCATAAGCACTTCATAAATCTTTGAATTAACTTCCTTCCACTGAGAGATGCCGACTAACATGAAAACGATGTTTGGCGAATTCCAAAATCTGAGCGGCAACCCCTTCAAGATGCTACCCTCAGATGAAAAATAAAACAAACATCAAGTCCTAAGGGATATGTACCTGTTGTTAGCGTTCAACATTTCTACCATACGGCAAATATTTTGGAAACTCCTCATCCTTAATTTCAGATTCTTGCAACATATACCTGCAAGGAACAAACATACAATGCGAGATTCGATATTTCCGACCACAACCCCACACGGACCACTATTAACTTATCAACCATTCATTTAGTACTGTGTCCAGACTATACCGACCGGGGTAAAGTGAGATTATGACTTCCTGTCCGAGCTCAACACAAGGACTGCCATACACCATTCTATCTCTGTCCCTTCCGGCTGAACGTATTACCGGTGGTTGTCTAATAAAATTAATAATAATAATTCCAAGGTATGCTGCAACCGGGCCCCAATACTGTACTCTGACTTGGGGATCCGAGAACCATGATGAGAGCATTGTTGGCAAAGACAAGGATGTTGAAAATCTGTCATATGTAGATGTATATCCTTCTGTGTGGAGCCACAATGAAAATTCATCATTATTATCACGTTATATTGCGAAGGTGACTACACACCGTGGTGCCAGGAATTGTGTATAATCTCCTATAACCACCCCCTCCGGATGGGGTTTTCAAAAACAAATGCCCCAGGAACTTTGTTTCTATTCATGGCATTCATGTTTTACATCCGGTCATGTACGTTTTCGTTCGTTTTGACTAAAACAAGAACCATCTGAGAGTTGAGGAGGGCTAGATGTCAGGCCGGATCACATACATTGTAAAGAAATAACAGTAATTCGTTTTTGTATGCGTTTGGGCTTATATGCGAACGTAAATCAAAATTTCCTATTCATCCTGACGCTGGAATGAAAAAGGATATGCTCGTGTGTTATGATTATTTTGTAAAAAATATTTTTTTTTTCTGAATCTGGGTTGATGCTGCCACAACATGTGATAGGACGTGTTATTGTTAGATTCATGTGAGGGGATAGTAACAAAGGCCAGATGAGTTTGATATTCTGGTCAATAGAGATTATGTTTTTTTTTTATTAATTGTGTCACAGAGATACATTCGAGTACATTACCCAGCGAAGTGAATAGAATGGAATATTAAATTCAACGTATTCAAAGAAAATTTTTTATAGCGTCATTTTTAGAATTTGCGTTTGAAGAAAATGGAACTTTTCTGTCTGGTCTTTCATAGTGTCATTTAATAAAATTTCAATTCAAGTTTCTCAACAAATTCAACCCTTAAGTGATACTTTATATGTACACATTAGATATTTTTACTAGAGCGCTCTTAAGAAACAAGTATCGTCAAACTTTTTCCCACCGCTGTTCTTTTTCAAATTTGGAAACAGACAAGGATGAGGTGGCGTGCTTTCTTGATCATTATTTAGGTAATTGTTGTTAAGTGACTTTACTGTGAAAGAAAACCTTGACTAACTGCCTTCTAGTTTGCTTTGTTTGATTCCCACTTAAAGCCAGTTTTTAGTAATAGAAGACCCAGCGAAATATGGGTACCCAATTTATCTGCCTGACCAGAAAACTTAAACACATAACACACAGTTCAGATAAATTTCACAGTGCAGCTAGTAAAATTCGTCGTTATCATCTCCAGACCCAAATGGGAAGGAATATTTTTCGAAAAAAAACACATACAAAGTTTTGGCATAACAGGCTCGGGCATGGATTTTTTTCTAACAACCATTTCTGTGTGCGTGTGTACTTTTTGGTCCTGTGCGCGAGGATGGCGAATGAAGCGGAAGATAAAACCGCGAACTCTTTGACCAATACCAAGATGCGGATGTAGCCCAAAAAGCCAAAACTTGTCGACTACATTGGCTCGGCTTTTTCGAGCGAGTGGAAAATAATGCTCCTGTTAAGAGGGTCTCCAAATCTCAGCCCCCGAGAAGAAAAGGAAGACCAAACCTCCGTTTCAAAGACTGAGCAATCGCGGATGCCAGACCGCTTGGTCTGGACAACTAGAAGCCGCCTGCCCGGGGTCGGGAGCTCTATTAGTAAAGTATGTAAGTAAGTGTTCTTCTTGCAAGATAATCTCCAAAAGTAGACAAGTTTTATAGTACCTCACAGTTCTTACTAATAACTTAAATTTAGCCTTACCCTATATTACGTTTAAGCCTTAAATAACTTTAACATATGATAACCTTCTCAATCCGTTGACTTAAATATTTCTCTAAACGAAATTTATAAAGTAGAATTATTGCCTCACAAAAAGATTGTAGCTGTAGTGTAGATAACAATATTGTCTACATATAAATTTTTAATCATTTCCTTAAAATTTTACAAAAATATCATTTGGTGCACCTTTTCACATTTCTTCTTCTAAAGAAACTTGAGAAACCAAGTCATTTTTGCGTACGAATATATTTGACACCAACTACAATTAAGGCCACTTTTGAATGGCCCATATGATTAGTTTGACATTTGAAAATGTTGGAAAAGTAAGTAAAATGCGTTTACTCAAAACGTATACAAGTGTCTGGAAAGATTTAAATCAAAAACATAGCACATAGTACAAATTACATGCTCCAACAACCTGTTCGGCCCTTATCAGTGTGGTTTTGGCCTAAAAAGTCCACAACTGTTCTAATTTTCACACTTCCTTAGATCTATTGAATTCCAAATCTATATCCAACATCTATTCATCGATTTCAAAGACTTGTACGACATCATTTATGGAGACATGGAGTCATGTCTAGTTTTGCTATACAGCCTAAACTCGTCCGTCTGTGTAGGATGGCGATGGAGAATTCTCGCTGATCCATCAGGGTCGGAAACTATTTAGGCAATGCGATGCGCTGTCATATGACTTCGTTAATTTGATTCTTGAGAGCAAAACTCCAGAGTCAACACCAGAGACACAATCTTCCGAAAATCGGTGCAACCACTAGCATACGCTTTCCATATTGACATCACTGCGAGGACTCAACGTGATGTTATGGCCACGTTAGCTAGCATAAAGTGGCAAAAATGGGTCTTGTTGTTAACACTTGCGCTTATCGTGTGGCTAGTCACATCGGTTTTATGAGAACAGTATCCGATGGTTACCACTTAGAAGTAAAAACAAGCACAATGGATGTGTAGTCAGACATCGCTAAGATAAAGCCAATCAGAGTCTACCCACGTTCTACAACATCCGACCATGATGGTAAGACTATATAAATGCTGTCAAGGCGAAAGGATACAGAGCATCGACGAATTCGACAGAGCGTAACCATTGACAGATAAAACTTTAAGCTAGTACTGGAATTCATCTACCTCGGCTCCACGATTTACTCTGACAGCAACAACCCGTCAGAAATTATACGAAGAATTACTCTTGCCAACCGCAGTTTCTTCGGGCTAAGAAGGCAATTTAGTAGTGAGGCTCTCACTTGAACTACTAAGGAGATCCTATATAAGATCCTGATTATCCCAAGGGTGGATGAAGAAACCCTTGTTTGAGAGGAGAATTCTTCGCGTTATGGAGACGAAGATTCAACCAAAAACTATACGAGTTAAACAGCGACTTGCCTGTAGTCAAAAAAAAAATCCGCATTGGACGCCTAAAATGGCGAGGACATGTAGAACGAATGGACATCAATACACCCGCTCACAGAGTCTTAAATTCCCAGCCAGACGTCGGGCACAGTAGAGGAAGACCTCACTTGAAGTGGGCAACCGGAGGTTGTTAGCTAAGAACCGTGCTAATTGGAGACGCATGTTGGCTGCGGCCCAGGTTCATTCCGGACTCCAGCGGCAGG
Source organism: Rhingia rostrata (assembly GCA_949824845.1). Taxonomy (NCBI): domain Eukaryota; kingdom Metazoa; phylum Arthropoda; class Insecta; order Diptera; family Syrphidae; genus Rhingia; species Rhingia rostrata. Next base: position 89,306,117 of record OX463758.1, on the reverse strand, counting down.
TAAGTAAGTAAGTAAGTAATACACCCCTAAAACGCAGTCTTGTATCCGACGAAATAATGAGCATTACCAATATGTGGGCGATGAAAAAAAACGTAAAAACACGTCTATTACACGGGCCACATTAAGCGGGCGAGTATTAACACTCCATACAAGAGAGTCTTCGAAACCCAAACAAAATTTAAAACAACACTCTCTTTCCAGTTAATAGTTAATTCGAACCTTCCACACTGGCCTTTTAGGTGAAGCTCCTACAATTCCACATTAAGTTATTGCTGATGACCTGCACTTGAATAGTATGGCTGTATCAAGAGAACCTGTTACATTTTCAAAGAAAATGCTCGAAAAAAACAGTTAGATGGGTTCCTCGAATTTGTATGAAGGGCCAAAAAGGAAATGGTTAAGGGGTTCACCAAAATTGGCTACGAAAAAAAAATGCAATCATGTACATTTTGTTTTTGCTTTAAAGATAACCAAACAAATGGGGAATTTATATACGACCTCGAAATCAAATACGAATCCAAATACAAATCCAAAATAAAAAAAATTCAAAACAAAATACAGTGATACAACTCATCAAATCGATTTACTTCAGCAGTGAACGCTGACAATCCACTTAAAACTGGTCAAATATTAAATGCGCAAATCGCCTACCAGAAACATAACGAATCTTAAGCCTTGCACACACTGACGAAAAAAAAACGAGAAATTTCTACGTCATTTCATTTATTTATTAGATTTACATAAAACCTGATATAAAGTCGACAATACCTACGCAGAGCCAACTATGAAATAAAATATAATATAGACACGTCCATTGTTACGGATGAATTGAGCATCATGTAACTTACCTAAACAAATAAAATTAATTCCACCAATCTTTGCTCTTACAACACCAAATGCCTGCAATAACATTTTCCATCACATTTAACATAAAAGTCATTAAAGGGTAAAGCCCATTAAATTCAAATCTTTTATAAACTACCACGGGAACAGTACCTTTCCCATCGTAAGCAATACAATTCGTAACCCAATCATTAAAAATTAACAACCAAATACAACTTAAGTAGGTTATAAACCCGAAATCATAACTCGAAACCCACTTCCTCACCATTCTGAAGGGATCTCACAGACAACTTCAATAAGCCCCGTATTCCACCTTAATTCACTGCTTCCCTTAAGCATCAAAGTCCCACTACTGCACCAGCAAGAGAGAAAAAAATAAACTTTTTCCTAATTAGAAGCCATTACGATCAAAGCGCCAATTTAGAGCAAATAAAAATATCTAACCTATGCGAAGGAGACAACAATCCGTTCTAGAGATACACAGGCTTTGCAGAGAAATAATTTTAAATGGTCAATTAAAAATAGGGGGCGGGTTTCAAGTTTTCAACCAACTCTGCAGAGTTTGCTCCTTGGGGCGGGTAGTTGTCGCTTTGATGGAGTTTCGTAACTTTGTTACTCGTGGCCGTTGGTGAGTTTATTAGAAGTCACTTTGAAGTACCCTACTCGAAGGAAAAAAACAAATTTCCACTTGAGTGAGTTTGTTTACTGCAGACTAAAAAACAATCCCTTGGGGGAATAACTTCCTGTTACCCTTGAGAAAAAAAAACAGCAACAAATTTCCACGAACCCAATGAAAAATGTGACACTACCATCACTCAGCTGGGCGCAAAAATAAAAAGAAAAAGGAAAAACATCACTAACACACACACAACCTTATGATTGGCACACAGTTGTACCGGAAAGCCACTCTCACCACAGGTGGCAGTGGTGGTTTCAATGTTGGGGATTCTCTGGTAAATGGGGCTGGATGTTATTGGTCACATTCAAGCATTGTCCTGGAAATATCGTCACCGTCATCGTCGTTCTTGTGGTCCTCAAGACGAAAGGGAGGAGGAATTAAATGATCTGCTACCGAACCCAAGGCTTTATGTTATTACAAGTAATTCTGAGGAAATATACTGTTCACCCAAGAGGGGAAATTTGAACAGGCAACACTTTTCGACAGAATAATTCATTATGCCCGTGCAAGAAAGTTTCGCACTGGAATTTATGGTGACACATCCGAACACACAAAAACATATCCCACCATGCGGTAGGAAGGAGTGTTGGCATTTGGAAACTTTTCTGCTCGAGTGGAACCACCCAATGGTAAGGGTAAGACAGGTTACGACACGGTCCTCTCTCGGGACACTGAAGTTTGCCGACTAATAATGTTTTTCTGTACGGATTTTGCAAGGGAAAACAGAAGGGAATGGCTTGTCATTAAAAAGGGTAAGCTCCCAGGTACAGCAAATGATTAGAGGGAGGTTCACTGAAATGATGATTTGTGGGACCAAGTCGTAATTCAATTTCACTTTAGCGCTGCTTTCTTATTGATTTTCTATAGCTTACCTTAGGAGACTGCCAGCATGAGATCGATATGTCGGCGGTGGTGAACTTCCTCGTACAACACCATTTTGCCGGTCACGGTCGAGGAGTAAAAGTCTGCAATTGAAAGGGAAAAACTTGACTAATGACGTGGAAATACATATTTGAGAAAATTTATGGTGTTAAATTCCCAGCACCTGCTTTCAAGGTGGGCACACTAATGTTGCTCAACGACCGCAACAGAATCACCTACCACCCTTTCAGCGGCACACACCATATACTTCCAACACGCAATGTGTATGGAAACGCTTTGTTGTGGTCAGTATGGCCACCTATTGACTAATTACCACACACTCACCTTAGTCGATATTCCTGCATGCTGGCCTGATATGATGGCGGTGGTGGTCGATGTTGAAATTCAGGATACAAAAGTCCATGCGGTGCACCACCACCGCGACTGCATGGCCGACGACCGCAACGTCCCAGGTCAACACTGGAACCTAATCCCAAACAGGGTGGACCACCTGGTGCTGTCATACGCCATGCTGCACCGCTAACTGTAACAAGGACAACGCCAACACCTGAAAATTAAAAATTAAATTTAAATTCGAATAAGTGGATTTTCTAGGATAAAAAAATTATTGGGGATAGTAAATTTTATTCGCAAGGATATAGTATTTTATGGTGATGTATGCTGTTTCGAGTTCTTACCGGAAGTTAGGGGTTAGTTTGTTTCGTTGTTGTCAGGGAAACTAGTCAAGCGTTACGCAGTTTAATTTATGTTTTTATGGCTAGGGGGTGGTAAGGTAGTCTACAATACAGTTCATTAGCCTACGTCCGTGTAAGGGTAGCAATTATGTGACAGGGGTAGACCTTTATGTTGTGGTCAGTTCGAAGTGCAATTAGTAAGTAGTTAAAGGTTGGGTTCATATTAACATTTCACTTGTTTGTTTTTTGTAAGCAGTTTATAATTCAAATGGGGCGTCTATTATGTGTCGACTTTTTTTTAATTTCGATTTACGATTTTTATAATCACCTAATGTGATTTTTATGTAACAACAGTAATATTTATGCAACACCCAAAGTTCCTTATAAAGATTTATGTTGGATCCTTTTCAGATCATGAGGTAAGTAAGGACTACACAACAGAAACAAAACAAAAACAACAAAACAAACAATTGGTTCAGAATTTCATTTTATTTTTTTTTATTGGTTCAGAACGTTTTCAGGGTCCTGTGCCAACTGGTTGAACACTGTTTTTAAAGATTGGGCCATATCGGGATATGCTGGAAAACATTCTTGTGTCTGATTTATATCGTTCCATCAAAACGGTGATCACAATACAACTAACAGGTGCGACGATGCAAAATTTACGATACATTTTTCCCGGCTGCATAATGTCAAAAAGTAATGTCCCACACGATCCCATTATTTAACGCCTTCGTTTTCTTATTCCATGCTTAATGAAATCATTAGAAACGAAATTGTTAAATTACACCAACAGTCTTTCAAATTGTAAGTTCGCACATGCACCATATGCAGAAGCACCGACCGACAACCTATTTCAAGCGTAGTAGTTTATTTGAGTCTTACTGCAATTTAAAGCAACGCACCTTTCGTGCAGATTAAGCACATCCAGGTAAGCCTGGAGATACCTTCAAGATCAAAAAAGTTCTTCGCACGTGTTCATGTAAACCACGCCTTTCTGTCCACGAGAAATAATAACTGCAGATTTCAAATGGAAAATCAAAAATAAAACTGCAGCTAATCATAAGGGCGGATTAGCAGTTATGCAGTTAATACATCCTCTATCGGAGGACAATAGATTTTCAGTCCATATCAAATGTCGTACCGGCTTATTTAAATCTTCGAAAACTGGGTTAAACTTAGGTTTCCAAAAAAAAACTTCGTTTACTATCGGAAAGAAAATGTAATCAAAAGTTTCCAGGACTGATTTTTAAGTGGGTGTTTCCTCTAGTATTCTAAAAATATGACAATTCCTTTTCGTCTTAGCATTTTCCAAGCAAACTTAAATTCCATCCAGTTATCAGCAAGGCTGAAAGGATGATGCGTAAGGAAGAATATGAAACCTCTTAACATTACCTTACTATAACAAGATGTAAGTATCATTAAATCATGGTGCGATACAAAAACAAACTGTGGGTGGGATACTGGTCCAACATTATTTAATTTAGTTCATGGAGAGATAACTGTTCCATAAGGCTCCCCACTAGATTTTAATGTACCTAACTAGTCCTTTAAAAGCTACTTAGAAGGAGACAATAAGAAGACCGTCCTTCTCATTTTCTTATCTTAGCGCTTTTCATACTAGTCTTATCCGCTTCGAAAAATGGTGGAGTTGGTTCACATAGTCAAAAGAAATTGAAGATAACCTCTACAATAAGGAAAAAGGCCCATTTCACGACTTAAGGGCCGTTTTTCAGTGCGCGATCAATTTCAGTAAAAATTTCGAGTTAAGTCGAGAAACGTATTTTTTAATCAATTTGATTACTGAGTTACCACAACAACTTTATTAACCCTACTCTAGATTAATTGGCCTGGTTTAACTCAGTGTTAACTCAGCCCTAAAAAGCCCGTCCTCAGAGAGAAAACTATTTATATATTTATAAAACCAAATTTGAAACATCCCTCAAAACAATCAAATTTATATAAATTGTCTAAAAGTTGCATTTGCAACCAATTTCGTTTTTGCAAAAAAAAAAACCGAAACCCAAAAAACGTGCATTGCTTTCGTAATAAAATGCCAAACCAGAAATGAAAATTAATTTCCCTAAAGCGCACCGCCATGAAAATGGTTTGGCAAAAACTCTGTGAAAATACTACCTAGCTCTGCATGGACGTTTCCCAAAAACTCTCTAAACTAATTTGAGGATGCTTCGATGAGCACATAACTCCCTTTCAAACTTCTCTCGTCCAATTTGCATCTGCATTGGCAAAGCATCCTATAATTTGGATGCACCACGATGCAGAAATAGGCAACGTTCTTCCTGTTTCCTCTTCTGTGAGGGAAGAATTCCATTTTTCTCTGCTTAGTTGTTGTTGGCTGATGCTAGTTGTTCGATGTCCTTCTCTCTGGTATTCAGCTGAGGAAAAAAGTGGAGTTATTTTCTTTGGATACTATTTTTACCGTTAATAGGGACTCTATCATTGAATAAAAGACGATGCAAGCAGGAAGCAAACGAAACCAATGAACTAAAAAAAATACAGTATAACAAATGGATCCGTAAAGGGAGGGTGCTCCTGCTAGTGCTACACAATTGAAGCTGGGATCCAGTTATAGCTATTGTTGCACTCAACATTAAGTTTTGAAATGGGCAAAGTTTTTGTGGTCGACTAGAAAATTATGATGATAATCACGTTCATGTTTTGTGACGTAGGATAACGAGGCAAGCGAGAGGCGTAGACCAGGCAAACCTCTCAACATTTAATCTAATTGGTAGAAGGAAATTAATTTTCCGTTGTCTGCAATGGTAGCAGCGATAACTTTCACTTTTGTTGGACGGATTGTGTTTTCTTGTAGTTTTGCTTAATTATTGCCAATTGAGCAAGAGATTTAAGTCGCAAACATTTATCGAATTAGCAAAGAAAAGCAAAACGACAAAGTTGGATTGAATTTAGGAAGACAATACAGTTCTCATCCCATGCTGGGCATCGTTATGCAATCTTTTGTTTTGGGATTCCCGAGATTCAAGCTAAGATTATTATTTCGGTTTAATAAGTGTTGTCGGATTGGTAGTAGACGATAAAGAAAATATGGGGTAATAATAATTTGTTTAATTGTCTCTAATAATAATGATAATTATGTTATTAATGGGATCCAGACATTTGGGGAAGCGAAACTTTGCTTTGTTGGAAGAGTAATAAACAGTTGGTAAAACGCATTTTATTCCGATATGGACACAGAATATAGGATCGTTGAGAAACAATAGTAGGCATGATTATGCCCCGTTTTTTTTTGTATGACCAAATTTCTTATATGCAAGTATATGATTTCAAATTATATTACCATCAATGGTAAAACCCATAGCACACATAGAGTGCTGGTGGGGCAAAAGAAAAAATCGAATGTCTTGACTAAAAAATCGTTCGTTCCGTATTAGTCGTGTTCCAAATTCGACGTATTCCAGATTTGTCGTTATGAAAACAAGAGAAAATATCTACCTGTTACCTTTCAAAAAATACAGACACACAGACAGCGGAGGACCGTAATTTGGCCACGTTGAGCATCCTTTGGGTACGGAATTCTAATTATGTAGAGACCAATAGCACCACTTTTTTGACCGACTATGCGTTTAACGACGAATCTGGGTTACGTCGAGTTCGGAACACGACGAATACGGAACAAACCCTTAAGACTTTATCAATACAAGTTCAAATATAAATAAATCATACGTTCTTCATTGTGCAATTGTGCATAACAGGGCACGTCCTGGTTCTACACATAGCTAGGTATTGGTATAAAGAAATAAAACTAAGTACGTAAATCAAAGGCAAACATATCTCTATAGAGCTCCTCCTTTGGTTATTATATGAAAGTCGGAAGTTTAGTTTATATATAATCGTTTCTTAGCTTTAGATCGTGCAAATGTATTTATGACTTCGGTTAAATCTAACAATGGTGCGGCTTTGTTTACGGTTGCGGCAGTAATAAATGTCGGCCTCTAGCTATGTAATCTAACAGAAGTATTAACAGCAATGTTACTGTTCCATACAATTGCTGTCACTTCTGCAGAAGCTAAAAAAAATCTTTTATCAAATTAAAAATTATAAAAAAAAAACTATTTGAGAAATGCATTTGATTGTTTAGTACATTATTGAAAACAGTAATTTTAAATATTTCTTGACTCTTTTGAAATCGGTAATCTGAAGATAATTCATAAAAAAGTTTTTTTTTAGATTCCTTTGCATTTTTTTCTTTGAAATGGTGATCTGTGTCATATTTAGTTGCAATTTCACTATCTTTACATTCAAATGATTCGAAGACATTTCTAAAAATTTGAATCTTTGTATTTTCTTCTTGTAAAGCTATACGTGCTTCGTCCGAATCAATATTGCATTTTTGCATAGTTTTGGATGTATAATTGATATACATATACATACATACATGATATATTTCGTTATTCATAGCGCAATATAGCCAAATTGGTATTAGATCGATTTGAAAGCCACGTCACTCTTTATAGTTGTTCATGGAACTAACGGAACATTACTTTCTATTTACTTCAATAAAAGTACGCAAATATTTGAGTAATCCGTAATGTAAAGGGTGGTTAAATTTTTAGGGCCGATTTTGATTTTGATTAAAACTCAAACTGTTTAGGAAATTAGTGTCATTTTTTTTTTATTGTGATAATATTGATATGGTTCAATTATGCATGGAATAAAATATCGACCAAATAGCTGCCGCGACCTCGGCGGCACACCTCCACCCGGTGGTCCAAATTTTCGATGAAGCTGAGGCATAATTGAGGTTCTATGCCGTTAATGTGTCGAATTATCTCATCCTTTAGATCTTAAATTGTTGCTGACTTATTGACGTACTCATTTTCTTTTAAATAACTCCAAAGAAAGAAGTCCAACGGTGTCAATTCACATGATCTTTGCGGCCAATTGACATCGCCACCACGTGAGATAACACGGCCATTGAATTTGTTGCGCAAAAGAACCATTGCTTCGTTAGCAGTGTGGCAAGTGGCACCGTCCTGTTGAAACCACATATAGCTCACATCCATATCTTCCGATTCGGGTCATAAAAAGTTCGTTATCATCTCACGATAGCCAACACCATTCACAGTAGCTGCCTGCCCGACCTCATTTTGGAAAAAATATGGACCAATTATGCCGCCAGCCCATAAACCGCACCAAACAGTCACTCTTTGTGGGTGCATTGGTTTTTCGACAATCACACTTGGATTATCATTCGCCCAAGCGCAGCAATTCTGCTTATTGACGAATCCACTGAGGTGAAAATGTGCCTCATCAGTGAAGATGATTTTCTTCAAAAATTGATTCACTGTTGCCATTTCTTGTACGCACATTTGGACGATTAAATTGACCGAAAAAATCAAGAAGTGCACGATTTGCATTTCGATTTGAACGCCCATTTTCATCATAAGCCTGAATGACTTTAACGTATTGCTCGATTGTGTATCTTTCAATGGTTCAAATTGAGTTAGTCTGAAATTGGGAAATATCAAATGAAATGCAGAGAAAATCTTGACGTTCAGGTGTGGTTCACATTCAACATCGGCTTTTAAAATTTAACCACCCGTTATATCGATAACATCCCGAAAGAATGTACCAAGCGAAAAAAATGTCAGGAAATTACTTTTTGACTGCCCTTATAATTTGTGCAAGTGCCAAGTTTTGGTCTTGGTTTGAGGTTTCTACCATTAATACAAAACAAACTATTGAAAAAATAAATTTACTGTACACTACAAAATACACAAATAATTACCTATATCGGCAATTTTTTTGTCTCCTGTAAAATTTAAAAAATGTCGCTTAATACATTTTTCCGGGAAGATATCGATATGTAACGGGTGATCCAAGTAGAGATACTTTTTTCAATAGCCTTTTTTGACAGATCACGTGTGAGCCGTGTCATGCTGTCATGTTAGTTTTGTTTAGTATTTTTTGGCATTTCATAATGGAAAGAGATTACGCGTGAACAACGTTTACAAATTGTTCAACTTTATTATGAAAATTCACGTTCTGTGAGGAATGTGTTTCGTGCACTTCGTTCAACTTATGGTCAACATAATCACCCATTTTGAGACCCAGCATTCATTATTGGATAATATTCGACCGAATAGACCACGTCCAGCACGCTGTGAAGAAAATATAGCGGCCGTAGCTGAGAGTGTACACGAAGACCGTAGAGAGTCGATTCGGCGCCGTTCGCAGCAACTCGGACTGACGTATGAACGACTTGGCGCATTTTACATCAAGATCTTAAATTGAAAGCGTACAAAATACAGCTTGTGCAACAACTGAAGCCGCTCGACCTTCCCAAGCGACATCGCTTCGCTCTATGGGCTCTTGAAAAGTTCCAAGAAGATCCGACGTTTTCGAGGCAAATTTTGTTTAGCCATGAGGCCCATTTCTGGTTCAATGAGTATGTAAACAAACGAAATTGCCGCATTTGGGACGAAGAGCAACCTGAAGAGATTGAAGAACAGCCACTTCATCCAGAAAAAACAACGGTTTGGTGTGGTTTGTGGGCCGGTGGAATCATCGGTCCATATTTCTTTAAAAATTATGCCGGTGCGAACGTAACCGTCAATGGCGACCGTTATCGTGCCATGATAACCGACTATTTGATGCCTGAAATTGAAGCTCGTGATCTCGGCGACATTTGGTTTCAGCAAGACGGCGCCACTTCCCACACATCGCATCAATCAATGGACTTATTGAGAGAACATTTCGGTGAGCACATAATTTCACGTTTTGGGCCGGTCGATTGGCCACCAAGATCGTGTGAAATCACACCGTTAGACTTTTTCCTGTGGGGATATGTAAAGTCAAAAGCTTATGCCGACAAACTTGCTTCGATTCAGGCCTTGGAGGAAAACATCACGGGTGTCATTCGCCAGTTACCAGTCGAAATGCTCGAACGAGTGATCGAAAATTGGACTCAACGGATGGACCATCTGCGACGTAGCAACGGCCAACATTTGATAGACATATTCTTCAAAAAGTAAATGCCAAAGAATGTTCTTTCAAATGATAATAAACATTCTCCATTAAATTTGAATTTTCTGTGTTTTTTCTTTAAAAAAGTAGGGAACCTCGAAATGGATCACCCTTTACTATTCAACCATCAGACGCATTTTATTATTGCAGCCACTACTAAACGTAGTATACGTTTTAGAGACATTTTAAAGGTGCATAACTTTAATTTCGAGCTTTGGTTAAGTTACTACTACAACAACCTGCACAATCAAATTTCATACACCTCTTATACAAGTACCCCAAAAATGACACTAGAGGGGGTGGTTTTATTGTGTTTTATTCGACTGTGGGTTTTTTTTAATTTCCCTCATTATCATCTTGTTTATTGGCCCTTCCGCTTGCGGCACCACTGACAGCAAATATTGTGCAACAGTAATTAGCGCCATTAACACCCATTGAGTTGTTCACTCCAATCCACGTTAACATTTCTGTAGCTTCAAGAGGACACGTTGCACTACAGATTGCCATGGTGCGCGTATACAAAAGAACTATACACACAAAGGAAAATCACAAAAGTCAATATAAATTTTTTTATTTCACCTACACCCATATACCGAGTTTCTCTTTGTAATTTGCACTACAGCTAAAAAAAAACCGTAGCATATGTTATATGTGCAATTTGTATAGTAATAACAAGAAAACAATCAGGTCTTGCCATTGCCACCCCCAGCCACTCCACTGTAAGCTTTTATTGTTACACGCCAATTTGCTATATTCGGGATGTACGGTGACGGTGACGATGACGCTTGGGTTGATGGCTCAAAGTGTGCTGATGCACTTCACATCTTTTATTCCCATGGCCTGGGTGTAATTTTCGTGGCTTGCCGGTGCCGCCGTCACTTTGCGCGCTTATTTAAGAGGGAAATAATGCATAAATTGAAACGGATGACAGTTTGTCGATTCGCGATGCATCAACGTCAGATCAGAGAAAATACCGCTGCACACGGGCGAGTCAAGAGCTCATTGCCGCCGCGATAGTTTTCCATCTATTTGTGTTTTGATTTTTGAGTCACAGTTGAATGACTGGATGGTACCAGAGGCTCTATTATAGCCCGGCTATGGCTATCAATTATTATTTTACGGGACGAGAGAAAATATTTGCTTTTATTATTTAAATTGTCCGCTTCATTGATTGTCCTATTTGAGCGTACCGTCCGGGGGAGGGAGGGAGTCTGACCGTCTCATTGACCCTGATTGGCACTCAACGTCTTTTTTCAATTTGGACAGATTTTCAGGCGGTGTGTGGAGAATAATATCGAGGGGGAAAGTAAAGTGTCCTGGACGCGGAACAAAAAAACCCACCACTTGGTTGTGGTTATCCGCCACGGCTCAATTAACTTTGAGCTTTCTTCCGGTAGAGTGCAAATACATAATCGTTTAGCGTTGTTTTTTTTCGGCAGTTTTATGGAGGTTTTAATTGAAATCAGTCAATGGCTGTCGGCAGGAAAGGTGAATGCTTTAGAGTTTTTTTTTTTAATTTTCTATTGCTTCGATGAATGGCCAGTGAGTGTATATTTCGTTTTCTATTTAGTTGGGTTTGGGATGAGACATCGGACCGCACGGATGTTGTTGAATTGCATAAATGTGAAGGGGGCTTTTATTTATACAGGCGGTCTGTGTGTGTTTCGACGCAGATGAAAATTAGCGTTCGGCGGCGAGAGTTTGTATTTATTTGCAAAACTGAACGAACTAGATTTTTTCCCGATTGGACGTTGTTGGGCTTGACTTTGCTATTCAATTGGATTTTTCAAGTTCATTAGTGAATCGGATGCGAGTGGAATGTGTTTTGTTTGGAATGGAAGTTGGGGGTCCACTTTATTACTACTAAATGGAATTATTTTAAATTGCACGCTTCTATATTAAATGCAGCATTTAAAACTGAAAACGGGGTGGTTTATCAAAGACGGGGTTGTAGGGGTATTGGATTTTATCGTGATATTTAGAATTTTAGTCAGGCAGTGAGCTTGAGCGATACTTTGAACTGCTAGTTTTGAAAATGCCGTTGCCAAGGGGTTTTCGCCTTAACCCTAGATGCACATTCTTCACCCCAAAATAATCTCATAGGTTTTTATTATTTTTGTCGCTCGCTGTGTAGCTGATCCCTAAGGAATTTAGCCCAGTGAAGAAAAGACTTTCAGTGAAGGTGCTCATTTCTCTCTGCGAGAATTCTATTTAAGACAACCAACCGTGATTTTCAAGCTAACTCGTCTTATGCAATAAGTGTGAGTTTGGGGCGGTTTTAGAGGTCACTGGTAAGTACATCAAATCCAAAGTCTAAAAATTAAAAATATCATGAGAAGTTGAAACAAAAAACAGGCTACTGCTTACTCAGGTGGGAGATCATGTTCTATTTACAAATTTTTCTGAGATTTCGGACGGATTTGCAAATGCGATTGAGCTGTTTTATTATTTAAAGTCTATTTTACTGAATCGTATTGACTTGACTTCACGTCAGCTGCACCATGAGTATCAGCACGGGATAATGTCTGATTGGCATGCAAGGATCACGACTTGGGAGATGTATATAATATAATAAAAGGAGCAAACGACAAGACTTCATCTTTTCTGATTTAAATGATGTTTGGAAGCCAGGATAGACTAACCAATAGGCCAGAGTAAGTTTGCAGACAGAGAATTCCTGATCACAGAAAAATTCGCCTAAGATTAAACCACTGTAAGTTGACATAATCAACCAGGATCAAAACTTAAGATGAACGCCTTAATTTCATACCGGGCTTATGATGGAAAGCTATCAAATATATTGTTTTTGGTAATTTTATTTTTGTTTTTATTTATAATTTTTTTTGCTATTTTTCATTATTTTTTTTTATGGGTCATTTTTTAATGGGGCCAAAGTTATTTAGCCCTACTAATGGACCAGTGGACTCTTTATCAATATTTTTTGGCAAAAATTTTTCACAAGGATTTGCATTTGTTTCCATTTAAGATTCAGTTGATACAAGAGCTTCTTCCACAAGAACAATTACGCCGCGGTACATATGCCAATAGGATGTTACAGCGATTTTCTTGAAATGAGTGACGAGGCACATTTTCATTTGAATGGATATGTGAATAAACAGAATAGTCGGTTCTGGGCAATGGAAAACCCTCAAATTTAAAAGTTACAGTTTGGTGTGCACTTTGGTCAGGAGGAATCATTGGACCTTACTTCTTTAAAAATGAAAACGGCGCAACGGTAACTGTGATTGGGGAGCGATATCGTGATATGATTGAAAACTTTCTAACACCACAACTACATGCTTTGGGCTTGATTAACATGTGGTATCAATAAGACGGTGTCACATCGCATACACCCAGGATTACATTGGACTTACTGCGAGACCTCTTTCCACAACAATTTATTTCAAGAAATGGTGGTATTGATTGGCCTCCGCGGTCGCCTGATATGACTGTTCCGGACTTATTTTTTTGAGGATATCTGAAAAGCAAGGTTTATGCAAACAAACCAGAAACACTTGAGCAACTCAAACAAAATATTCGTGATGAAATTAATGAAATACCGCGTGAAATGTGTGAGAATGTAATGAAATGTGTGCTCAAAGGGGCTCGCATTTGTGCGACTAACAGAGGTAGACATTTACCTGATATTATATTCCATACATAATTTCTGACATTAAATACAACATTTATCAATAAAAGATCCATTCTCTTTCATTTAATCAAAAATATAAACAAACAAAGTAGTATACCTTCCCGGCGGACACCCTGTACTTTTACAAAGGTTTCATGTTCGACACAAGGTCATATTGTTCGAAAATGGCCACATATTATTTTGTTTTGAAATATGGCCTTATGCTAAGCACCCTGAGCGAAAATCCACACATGACAAGACAGGACAAACAAAAGTTATGCTAAATTTAAAGAAAAAAATTGTTTTTACAAGAAAATGAAATAAGAAAGTAGATTCTGTGTATTAGAAATATTTCTACTTGCTACGAAAGATTTCATTTTAGAATAATTCGGATATTTTGAAGAGAAACGCTTTCCAAAATCGTATCTAATCCTCAAATAAAATTAAATTTATTTATAACCACAGAAACATTTAAACCCTGCCTCACACTTCCAACTAATCTTTGGTTTAATTTTTTTTACTAATTTCAATTAAAATTATTAACCAAACATGTACTGTAATCTGATGCAACCAATTACTTCTCTCACGATATTCACATGCAAATTAGTTAACTGCACCACAACTCACCAATCATTAACAACGCTGCTGTCAAATGTGATGATGGTGGCCCTGCCAATCCTGTCGCCCCCAAAGCAGCACCACCTAAAGCACACGCCACACCGCCCAGTGCAACAACAGCAATTAATGCTCGTAATGGCGGTCCAGCAAACCATTGACCACAGCATCCTTTCCCCGATCGTTCCGAAGGTGATCTGTTTAAAAAGAAAAAGAAAAAAAATTAGATACTCGTCAACAGTTAGTGCACTAAGCTACGAATTAAGTCATAGGCCGTTCTAATATGATCCAGTTTTACGATTTGTTTGTTTTCTTCAAGCATGGCTTTGAACTACTTTCCGTTACCTTTGAGTAGTGGACTCGTATTAGACGGATTACGTTATTCGCATACAAATTAGTATTTTTTATTGATATTTATATCGCTTGTACTCGCAGTTCATATAGCGTGTTCGCGGACCTAATGTTATGCATGACATGAAGCTCGACGACATGATCAATCATTATGGATTTTCAATTACCCTATGTGTTATACCGCGAGAAGGGGAAAGTTCTTCAGGTTATAATATACGTTGTCTATATGCTCATTTTTTGAATAAGTCCAAACACTTTTGATTTTTTGGAACGCGTCCGACAGCACTTTTTCGCATGTAAATATTGCATGTAAATATGACTTTCGCGTGCGCACATTGTGGTCACTGTGTTACTTTCTACATTTGGTTTGTAGCGCGTCAGGTGAAATATCAGACATGTCATCTGATGGCGTGCGAAAAATGTTGGGTGAAACCTTGTTGGGTACAGAGTTACTGAGTTGAATATGTTGATGTTTTTGACATGGCAATTGGGGTTAACGTAGGAGAGGAATTGTATAATAAGGTAAATCTAAGTGCGAATTGCCGATATTTGCAAAGTAACCAGAAAAATAGTATCTCAAGATATATGAATTGTATACATTATATTGATTACACAAACAGTGAATATGAAAAAACAGTTACTGTCCCAATTGCTTCCATCGATCATCAATCTTCCTCCGCCTTTCTTAAAAAGTGGTAAGATATTTACACGTTTTACTAAGACTGGAAATAATCCAGAAAAAATACTTTTGTTAAGGATATACATGTGCCAAGACGTCAATTATAAAACAAACTTTATCATACATACATTTGAAATACCACCGTACCTAACATAATTTCAAGTTTTTAAAGTAACCTTGAGAGGGTCTATGACAAGGACTATACAAAGGGAGCAATCTAAATGACTAGAAGTCGTTAGTTGATTAAGTTATATCTTTGAAAAATAGTGATTCCTAGAATGTTTTATTAGCGATTACATGACTATTGACTTTCGGCGACATTGACTGATGACTGTTTCTTGCAATGAGATTTATTGACGCATGCACATAAATGACGGGCTCAGTGGGGCGATGGTTTATGCGATGAACTGCCGTGCAGAAGGTCTGGGTTTGATTCCCAGCCGTAGCAACAATTATATAATTTTTCACTCGGCCTTCTCTCGTAATTAATTGTCAAGAAGAGCTTATCTCAAATTCGCCGTTCGTAGTCCCGCCATCGTGCAAGAAGCACACACGCACCCATAAATGGATGTAAGAAAAGAGTTTTGTTGCGCCAAAAATTTGTATTTTTTATATTTTTTTTTATTTATATTTTTTTGACATTTATGATATATAATGTGTGAGTCGTGTCAAAATGCCAATGCGTTTTTATTCAGTTTGACATTTCATCTTATTATTTAGCTAATTTTAGGGTATTCAACTGTATTACAGAGACAGCATTCATTGAGGAATGTGTTTTGTGCGTTTATAGCAACTCGACCCAACGAAGGCACAATTTTCCATAACGTCAAAAAATGTGAAACCCAATTTTCATAATGAAATAATGCGAACAAGGAGGTTGCAACGGTGATGTGGTAATGTTTTACCCAGCCAAAATCCATGAAACCAAAATTCAAAGAAATAAATATATAAATTTCGGTAGTTACTCGCCTTAATTATGCGAATGTAACGAACACAAAAAAAATGACTCCCCGAAGTTCGGACACTACCCATGGAGTAAGTGTCTAGTATTTGTTTCCCCCTTTTTTAACGCGTAACACTGTGGTATTCATAACACCTTGAGTGAGCGCAAATTATAAAAGAAAAAACAGATCCATTAAGCGTTGTAAAGAAAGCATAGCTGCGGTAGCTGAATCCATGCAATCGGCCCCTGTTCCAACAGCATGGAATGACGTTTGAAACACCTTGGCGTATTACGAATAAGGGAAGGATCACGTTTCAATAGCATGGGCAATCCCAACACGTATTTGAAGCTAGTCGAATTTCTGAATCGTCATTGCTTTAGTGTTTGGGCTCTTGAAAAGCTGTCCAAAAACTGTCCAGCAATAAGGAGCCGGATAACCAGGATGTATCAAAAAACTACCTTTTCGTTAAATAGATGGAGGAATTATCGGCAAATATTTCTTCAAAAATAAAATTGAAGCCTATAGTCCCAACTAGACGGCTTCACTTGCCACACAGCACGTGAAACCGTAGTTTTTTTTAGGTGTACATATGGTCTAAAGTCAACATGAAAAAGTCGGCGCCGATTGAGGATATGGAAGCCAAAAATACTCGCATCATAGGTCAACTGGTCAAAATCCACTCGCAATGCTCGTTCAGGTAATCGAAAATAGGAACCTTAGAGTGAACCATGTTGCGGCATACTTTTGCATGAAAGAATAATAAAAAATTAAATAAAAGGTAATCCAACGAAAACGCACGATGTTAATTGTAAATAAAATAAAAAGTTTTCCGAGAATTATCTATACATTTGCTATAAAAGCATCTATGACAATTATGTGTGAAACCAAATATCGGCCAAATACTCGCCACAACTTTGGTGGCATACCTCTATGGTCCATGTTTTCAATGACTCTGAGACATAATTGGGGTTCAATGTTATTAATATGCCGAATTATCTCATCCTTTAGCTCTTGAATTGTTCTTGGCTTTTTGACGTACACTTTTTCTTTTAAATATCCCCAATGAAAGAGGTCCAACATTGTCAAATCACATGACCGCGGCGGCCAATTGACATCGCCACGACGCGACGTGAGATAACACGGCCATTGAATTTCTTGCGCAAAAGATCTATTGTTTCGTTGGCTGTGTGGCAAATGGCACCATCCTGTTGAAAGCACATATCGTCCAAGCCCAAATCTTCAATTTCTGGCGACAGCCCGGCCGATATAATTTTCAAAGAAGTACGGCCCAATGACGCCGCCAGCCCATAAACCGCACCAAACAGTCAAACAGTAGGCTGCAGCTCTTGAGTCAATTGAACCTTGTAAGCGTGCAAATTCAAATCAATGTTTAAAATTCGCATTAGTGATGTTCGTGCGATGTGTAATTGTTGCAACGACGACCAGTCGAGGGTGACGGCTCTTCTGCCACACTATAGCGAACAACAGCAATGTTTTCCGCAGAAGCCGAGCCGAGCCGAGCACGCTCAGGTGTTTTCACATTTCCTACATAACGGATTTGCAGAAATTCGCGCACAATTCTCCCGTATGTGGTCACATTTGTTCGATTATGCTGACCAAAAAATCACGAAGTTGGTAGAAAACTTGACGTTAAGGTGTGACTCTCAATAAAAATCCTGCATTAGGGTTGGACCACCCATTATAAAGAAATTTTATTTTTTATGATAAAAATAGTTATCCGATAAAATTAATTTTCATTCATTTATCTATAAACCATTACAAGAGTTTGCCAGTTGAGTTCAGTAGAAATTGCTTCCATATGCTTTGGGCGGGGCGGCGTCGCATTCCCATAGACATAGATAGGTGCACCAACAACAAAACTCAACATATTTAAAGCCATCAACAACATTTAACCGCCATTAAGGTTTATTTAGTAACTCGAAGAAATTTCATGGTACCAAAACACCAACAAATACGTAAGCGACATAAAAACCCCAAAACAATTATTATTAAGCGACAAGCTGTCGCTATTATGTCATACAGAATAAGTCACAAAACAAAAAAAAACAGGAGCTTGTTTCATTTGTATTTTATTATGCTTAATGGGAAATAACTTTCCCAGCCCAACGAAACATTAAGTGGTAAAACATGAATGCTTACGACAGAATAAGGGAGGAGACCACGCTAGGCGTTTGTATGAAGCCTATATGCCTATCAGCTTGTAAGAGATCCTAAAAATGCCCTGCAAAGTGGGTATGATTATTGTTTTTATTGTCACACATTTATAGGGGATACAATTTCGATTTGGATCGGATTAGACTTGATTTAGAACTATGGACTATTTTATGACAGATTTATTATGTCAGTGCATGAGGATGAGTGCTGTAAACGTGTGCTTGAGTTTGAAAATTAATGGATATCGTGAGGATATTTTGGTTAACGTTGACACGAAAAAAATAAATAAATAGTTAGATGAGGATGATAAATAGACTTTATGTGAAAATCTCGATTTTGGACGTACATGACACTTTTAATACTAGAGGTGGTGATTTAATAAAAACGAAGTTATTACGTTCATTCAAAAGCGATGTTTCTATTGATATTTTACAGAAAAAATGAAATAAAATGAAATGAATGAAAAATGTAAATTGCCTGAAAAGCTTCCAAATGTTCAGTCACGTCTATATTATGTTTATGTCAAGTATGCAGTGTCATTTCAACCTGAATAGACTTACACCCGAACAACGCTTACTAAAGGTGGAAACTTATTTCCTTGAAACAGCTCCATATTGATCCACCCTTTTATTGAAAAATCGTTTTTAGGTTGAACAGCCAGAGGCAATCCAACAGCTTTTACAGCCACGCGTCATCATCGGACCGCAATTCTTTGAAAATGCTAAAGAAGTGCATGTTACTGTCATTGGCGAGCGCTACAGAGCATTAATCAATTCATTTTTATTACCGAAAATTCAAGATATTTGTGTAGCTGACTTGTGGTTTCAACAGGTTGCGCTACATGCCATACAGCTAACGAATGAGTCGCATTATTGGTTTGATGAAATTGTCAACTCAACGAATGGTCCGGTCAATTAGCAACCAAGCCCTTGTGATTTGACATCATTGGATTACTTTCTATGGGGATATATATAAAATCTCTTGTTAACGTAAATAAACCCGAAACGATTGCCACTTTGGAAGCCAACTAAACATGTGTAGTTTATGGAACACCGGCGGATATGCTTGAATGAGTGGTCGAAATTGACCGACAGAATGGACCATTCAAGAGTTAGTCGTGGGCAACATTATTGTATTTCTATCGAAAGGGTCCCTTCATTTTTTCTTAAGTAGCGCTTCAGACGAATACAGTCATACCAATATATTAAATCAGGTGGATAGAATGACCTTAGCTTAAAACTTACTTATAAAATTTATGTGTAAGGATTGTTATGAATTTACGTTAAGTAAATTCTATTTGAAGTTACTACAGAGAAGACTGTCCTAACTTGTGAGGCATACTCCAAATGAGGGCGGATGAGACAACTATATGTAAATTTATTTATGTATATGTTTTTTAAACTTTCGATTTGTTGACGCTAGCGTTAATTTGTTTATTAATAAACTATATCAGGATATTCTATCTATTCCGCATGCTTAAAATAGAAATATCCATCATTTAAGCATTTTAAATGATAAAACAAAGTCACACTGTAGATCTTTTATGCTTAGCCAATGTAATGCTTTTGTACATACAAAATGTACTTCTAGCTTATTCCAAAACCAGACTACCCTATGAAAATTTTTTTTAAATTATTTTAAACGAATTTTATTCTTCTAAAAGATGTCGTCTTCATATTTTTCTTCTATAAGGTTTAAATTTTCAATTTGCAAAACCAATTACTTCTAATGAGCTTTTTTGTAACTCGTGAGCAGAAGTTGAAAATGTTTTCTATTGACTGTGTTCAGTGATATGCTTAATAACTCTTTATAGAAGACAGCCTCTGTAGGGCTTTTATAAAAATTTAGGGGAGCGTGTACATGTTAAATTTGGTTTTATTTGTTTTATGGAGATATTTCGCTTAAGTAATGCAGAAGCATTTTTTTTTTGGAGCTCCTGAGTAAAGGCTTAAAGCAGCTGTGACAACTAAGGTTCATATGTTATGATTCCCAGTCATGGCAACACCAATGTATGTTTAAAAAAATGTTTCAATCATCAATATCTCAGTATAGTCGGATAAAATCGTCGCCTTAGTGACACAAAAACGAATGTCAAAATTTGATAATTTTATTTTTTTGCGATTTTTTTGAGTTTCATTAATACTTTTGTAAAGTGCTAACTTCTACTCTACTTCACTTACAGGTACAATTGTTTGGGACAATATACAAATTATCTATTTTAATTAATCGTGTAAAATGTAGACGAAAAGCACCCTATAAATTACGTATTTCCCATCTTTCGTGTAATTTTTGCTGATTACTTTAACTGATGCCTAAGATTTATAATTATAAAATTTAATGTACGTAAATGATAGAATCTGACAACTCGTTACTTCGTCTCGCAATTATTGATTTTGCTAAGCAAGTTTTAATTGCCTTTTTACTGATATTACTCTTGCTTTCTTAACAATCATAATTAAATAAAAAATATATATTAATAAAGCACAGATGTATTTATAATAAATTTAACATATTAATATTTTCGCTATATTTGTTATTTTTGAGCTTCGGTAAGGCTTGCACAAATTTTTCTTTGCTTGTCCCAGAAAAACTTTACAGAAATGTTGAAGAGTGCATCGAATTAAAGACCATTATAGCTAGAGGACAAATATATTTCGATAGAGCTTGACGTTTTCACAAAAAGAGAATGTGCATGTAGGATTGCTTATTTTTTCACCTTACCGTACTTAATTTACCAAGAGGGTACTGTACCTACGATCTGTTATTACAGCGATATTAATATAAGGAATTTATTAATTCCCACATAAGGCACAAAGGCGACATATCTAAAATTGTGTAGCTTCTTCAAACTGCAGTAGATATAAAAATCATGCCAATTGATATCACATAGATTTATCACATGCACAAATGGCTTTAACATTATTCAAAGTACGTATCGGATCCATGTCAAGTTTTGCAATTTGTCAAACTTGTTTAATGTATCTACCCACCAAACACGTAAGCTAATGACAAATGGTCATTAAATGTTGTAAATACACGTTATCCAAAGTTCAATAGAAAGTCGACTAACATCGTTAATACATCCATTGTCGGTGTATTACCCCTAATGATACCAAGCAAATAACCACAGCAATACTCAAGCCCCTCAAGGGTCTAATTATCCCAAAAGGAAAAGAAATATCCAATCGATAATTGGTATTGCAAAATTTGAATATTCGAAAATCCAATCCATGCCTACAGCAAAAACGGGTTTCACATTTTTGCCCCCAAAAAAACGGAAAAAAACTAAACTGGCGTCAGAAAGACGGTAGCGTCTGGCAGTAATCTGATTGGCATCTTTATTAATTGCATACGAGCCCAAGAGCAAATTGATTAGCCAAAACAAAGAAAAGAAAGATAAAAAAACGAAAACAGAGGAAATGAAATGAAAAGGAAACTTGTCCACAAAAACCAAAATAAACCACGACAACTTTTACTTTTCACCAATGGACGACCGTATGCATAAACCCTGATATGGACGAATGCTAGCCACGGTATGGTGAAGCTGCGCAGCCTCGGAATGTGTCACGGCTGCCATATTGCCAGAGATCAACGAAAGCGAAATTAAATTTCCATAAAGTCGTAGTTGCTGGGTATAGATACTTTTTTGTTAAGATTTTGTTGTACATTATTCTTTTTTTTTGTATAACTGACTATTAATCGAACCGGTTACCGGCTTCGAGGGGAACAGCCTGATAAAATATGAACAAGAAAAGAAAACAGAGATACATCGTCGTGGTCGTTGCTGTGTTCTTTTTGCTAATTTTGGAAAACAGCTTAAACACATTTTATGGACCATAAATAAACGAGTTTAAATGCAGTTTTGACATTTCGGGTTGCAGAGTTACCTTTTCGCTCACCTTTGGCTGTTTGTCGTTTGGTTTTTAGGTGGGAATTTACCTGGCAGTTAGTCATAAGCCGTACTATGGATATAGATACAGGAAGTAGTTTGAATGAGTTGCATTTACATAACGAGTTGTTGGTGTGCGCCTTTCTGATAGGCTTATCTCCCTTACAATGTGCCTACATTTTATAGCATCTGCAGTCGGAGTTGGTTGATTACCTTTCTACACGCCTACATAGCGGAAGATTTTGCTAATTAACGACTTCTATCTACCTATTTCAATCTTGCACCCTACTTTTCAAAAGAAACATATGGGTATACCAACAGATGCACTGAAATAGACAAAGCATCTGCAGTTGGTAGGGGTACACTTGGGAATCCCCTATTCGTTTGACCCACATCCTGCATCGATTGTTTTGAAATTAATATTTATCTTCAAACACCTGAAATAGGCGTGTATTCATAGATTTGGCGCGATGCTGCGTGCAAATGGAAAACGAACACGCAGGTAGATACACTATTAATGCAACCAGCAAATTTTTAAAAGATGAATGAGTATGAGAATGAGAAAATTCTCTTCCAGGTGTATACGACAGTCTTAAATTATATCTATTTAAAATATTGAAAGATACAACCCGACATTTAAAGAGACTAATGGCTGCCTCTAACATCGTCCCTAATGCGATGTGTGTTGTGGCATTTCAGCGGGCGGTCCTTTCATTGTCTGTGTTTCATAAATCACACACAACATCCCCGAACAACTATACGATGTGGAACGGAACGCGCCACACACCGTATGAAAAATGGCTAAACACAAACCCAGCAAAAGCACCACCAGCCGTTTTGTGCACCGTAAGGATGCTAAATAGGTGGCAAGCATCATTCATGGTTCAAGGAAATACACGGAATTGTTTAGGGAATTCCACATGGCTGAATGAATGACTAGATAGATGGCAACCAAGTGAAAATGTTAATGGCGCTTTTCGGGTTTGCGTATACAAAGAGGATAATAAATAACCCATATTGTGTAGGCCGGCCCAAAAGTGTCAGGCCATGGGATCTCTCTGGCTGACAAAAGTTGTGTGCCATGACGAAACATGCGGCACACTAAAATATTTCTGAATAATAAAATCATAACAATGGCCGGGGTTATTTTGAAACGTTATTGAAATTAAGCTCAAAAGCATGCAATATCCATTAACACAGCTGTAAACACTGCGCCACATCGTGTCCAGCTAAAGTGGACCTTTCCAACATGTTTAATAGCCTAGACAATGGTAAGCCAATCAAGGTACTTTTTTACGATATCTTTTGAGCGAACTGTATGTGCGTGACCCATTACCTTGGTAAGTTACAATAAATGTTCTCTACGAAAATGTGAAGCTCTATTTTTATGACCACCAGGAAACATGTTGACCACTAAATTTTATTTATGTCCTTACTATCATGTGTAAATAAATTAAATTTGAAACCCAAAAATGGTCTTATACCTCATGTGCGCGTGTGTTTGGTTCAATTGCAATTCATATTTCAATACTGACAAAATGAATTGCTACGAATAGAAGAAATTGAAGAAGTCAATGGCAGGCGATAGAGAGAGAGAAATGAAATCAATAAAAGGAAGCCATGATAACATTCAATTCTTCGTCTATTGTTCATTCGTTTGCGGAGGTCTTCTAATGGAGCGGCGTTGTTCAAGACGAATACGCCTTTTGAAAAGAGAAAATTGCAAATCAATCGAGAGAAAAGATTCAATGGAATTGTGTGAAATAACGGTCTTTTAAATTGGTAAATAAATTTTACTGATTTTTTTTTGTTATGTCTTAATGCGGAGGTCAAAAGAATATTGGCTCGGAATGAAAGCGAGTCGTTCACGATTATCATGAAATAGGAGGCAATTAAAACAGCCAATGTCATGCATTTTGGATCAAGAAATTGTATGTTTGTTGTGGGCCATGATCTAGGACCCTATCGAAAAGTGGCTAAAGCGGGATAATTTTCAAAATAACATTTTGTTCTTCTCCATTCAAATTAAAGGCTAGACTTCCTGTACATACATATATAAATAGCCTTTGGAAAAAATTCACGTCTACTATAAGCCAACAACGTAGTCTGTACAGAGTTTGTTAGTTTTGATATTCACGCATATCCAAACAATTTGATACCAAACTAATTTATTTCAAATATTTACGAAAGTGTTAAAAGTGTTAAACGCTCCAGTTATATCTTAAAGATAACACATCCGTCAGGTAAAAAACAAGTCAATTCCAATATTAGCAACCTGAAAAAAACCATCAACCGAGTTTTATCCGAAATTGGTGGACGGCACGAATCAATATGGCTTCCGATGAGAAGATAAACTATATTTTCTTAGTTTATTGAATAATAGACCGGAGCAACAAATTTGAAGTCGGCCTCATTGGCACATAATATGTGGCCAAGTGGTTAGTGCGTTGGACTTTTAGGCCCGCGTTCTCTGGTTTAAGTCCCGAAAATGACAAGTAAGTTTTTTTTTACTGAACCACCCCTTGAAAAATTCTCACTGTAATGAGAAACTTCTCAAATTTGCCGTTCGGATGCGGCGTTAAAAGACAAGTCCCCTCCATTTAAAAAAAATATATAAACATCGCATACAAATAGAGGGAGGTTCTAGTTTTGATGCCCCTTTTGGCCCGTCTATGCCAAATATTTTGGATTTTATGATCTTGTATACATTGCTAGGCGATGATCAATAAAACAAGATCCATTCAAAATGATAGCTTTGAAGGACTTACTTTTTTCAAAACAAAAATGCAAAATATAGAAGCGGGGCAAATAAGTTCCTGTACCAAGCGCGTCTTCATTTTCCCAGGTGCCAGCGGATGAGTTACCAAGATGGAGTCATTGGATGCTTCTACATAGTTTCAGTTAGGATGGATAGATTAAAATATGCCATGGAGGTATTTGACGTATATATATTGACATATATTGATTCGCGGATTTTGGTCAGGAATAGTCCCATTTTTAACCATCTGGAACTGACTTGGTAGTCTGACGGATAACACAAAATCGAAATACATATGCGTTTCGTCGTTTTTTTTAAAATGTTGTTCCTTGATTTCTTAGTTGTTTGCTGTTATGTGCTTAAGTGAAATTGCTGATTGTTTGAAGTTAATTTGCCGTCACATTGCAAAATCTCCATAACAAAGCCATTTTGGCGTCACATACTATCTTCAAATCTAACCAATGAATGGATAACTTTTTTTTTTGGTTAAATAACCGTAAGTGTTAATTTTAATACAAAATAAATACAAATTTTGGCGCAACAGGCTCGTTCGTACTTAGGGCCGAGCATTCTCATAATCATTCATTCACGGTGGCGAATTGTATCCAGCTTATATATGTACAACAAAAAAGATCTCACTAAACATGTTATTCAAAGATTTCAGTTGCTTCTATGCAAAACAAATAAATTATTAAGTTGATTTTTTTTGATTTTTTCTGTATATCAAGTTTTTGAAAACATGATTTTTTCACATCAAAAAAAATTGTTGCTTTTAATTTAATATTTTTGTTATGTATAAAATATTAATGCAACTTAAAAATGTAATATTTTTATTAAAGTATTAAATAAAAGCTGTCAAAATGGTTTCCGGTTGAATATAACGTCCGGTGAGTAGTGAAAATGTTGTTTTGTTTTAGCCAACATTATTTGTTTATGTGGACCAGGTTTTCTTTATTTTCATAAAACAAAATTATACGATGATGGATGGCCATAAATTGGACCTGTCTGTGTGTTCAACAGGAGCATAATCGACTTCACAGTATTTGCTCAAATTTTGCAAAACGAAATTATTAGATAAATACCTAGATAAGTTTACTAATTTAAACTAAGTCATGCACAACTGCTTTTAAGAAATTAAAAATTCTCAAAGACTGCAGTAATAGATAAAAATATACGTAATATATCAAATTGACATTTCAAGTAAATTTTTTTTTAAGTTCCACGTTCCAAACCATAATTATTTGTGTTTTTGAATTGTCTTCACTTTTTCTTGTTTTGACAAATCACCTGTATACCATTTGCACGGATAAGCTTACACCATTCCAGCAAGTACACATGTGCATACGAATAACGTTAGGAACAACTTTATGCCAAACAAAAACATTTGTGATAAAACAAAACTGCAATTCACGTCAAAATTTTAGTTATACATTGATACGATTTAAATAAAAGTCTAAAAATGTCATATGCGCTATATCCACCAAATCAACCATTAAAGTAAGCTAGATGCATTTTTTTTAGTTGCGCCCACATTCATTATCCAATAAGAAAAATGTTAAAATTAAAACTTCAGCTATACATAAATTTCCCAAGATCACTTAACACCAATAATATTCAATTAGCATTGGAATGAACCTACTGAAAAGGAATAGATAACAATCTACACCCGCATTCATTATCTCAGCATAATTGTGTCAAGCAAACAAAAATGTAACACCCTCTCATCTCAACTCGTTACAACTCGCAACTGTCAACGGTAATTTAAAATAAAATTTACATAAAACTCATCCCGTCCATCTCAATCTAGATACAGCGTTCAATTCCAATGCCAACGTAGATACACACCCACTCAATTTCACACCATCTTCACCGGTGCTCTGCCGGTCTCGTCCTCCATTCGTTGCACCAATGTGTGGGCAACGAGTTATTCATGCGGTACCCTGATTTCCGCCCGATATTACAACACTATTATAAATTCTAAAATAAAATAAAATATTTTTAGCAACAAGACGCAAAAGAAAACGGATTTGGTCAAGGATCTTTTTATAGAACTGTAAATGCGATTTATTTAATTACACCTTGCGATCTTAATTGTCTGTTCCCTATGTTAATTTATGAACACAAACAAGTCCGATCACAGACATGTGTATAATAAAGGCTGTTAATCACATTTATTGTATCTCGTTGCGCGCTACTAAATGAGGTGAAAATGTCTAAATGCTGAAAAGGACCTTGAACTAGTTCCAGTAAGTTGTGCATAGAAGCAACTGAAATCTTTGAATAAAATGTTTAGTAAGATCGTTTTTGTTGTAAACGTATAGGCTGGATACAATTCGAATTCAATGTCAATGACGTTTAGGTTTATGAAATTGGCGGTAGTTTGAGCTGTGGTTTGCTAATTAGTTTGACATAATTGCGTTTTTTTTTGGAGTCAGGGTGTACTGTTCAAGTGTCAGACCAACGCTAGCTTGGCGGTTGTTTACTTCCTGGCTGCTTTCAATTTCGGTTGAAGACTTGGTATAAATTAACCGTCAACTTGAACTTTTTTTTAGCTATTTTTTGGCTGCAGAGTATAATTTAGACCTAAAGAAATTTAAGACATAAAGGCAGGATTGATTTTTATATTTCGCCCTTCTTTTTAGACGGGTGTCAATCTTGTCTTGGGAGTATAAAACATGATGGTTTATAAAAGTGATTTACAAACGATAGTTTAAGAAATTTAGTACTTATACATACTTAACAATTTATTTTATAGATAGTTGAACAGCAAAAGGTGGGTATCGAAAATAATCGAATGATTAGCGCAGCGATTTTTGTGTTTTAAGTAGTGGACGGATTTGCAAGCTGGTCTTTCAACTTTTCCCCGGTCCTGAGATTTTAAGCTGTTCCTAGCCGCCCATTAGACGATGTATTCCTTATGATAATGCTTGCTCAAAATTTAATTGCTAAAAGCTGGTGACAGATAGACAAAACTATAGATCAATACAAACAGATGTAGGAGTTGTTTGGCTTTATTATTTTTAGGTGTCAGGCCAGCACTAGATTTGGTACATTAGTCATACCAAATTTAAAAGCTCGCATAAAAAGTGTCGTTTATATCAGCCAAAGTCTTTATTACAATACAAAGCGTATCTGTTTTTTTCGTGTGCAATTGTAAACAGTTAAATAAGGACCGGGCTAATTGGAGAAGCCAATGTTCATGTTCGATGTTCAATGTTCGAAAATTCTTCGGTCCCGTTTGCGTTGACGAGCTATGGAGACGAAGATTCAACCAAGAACTATACGAGCTGTACAGCGATATGCCCCTGGTCCAAAACTCTGCATTGGACGTTTAAGATGGCTAGGACATGTAGAACGAATGGACACCAATACTCCGGCTCGCAGAGTCTTCGATTCCCAGCCTGACGTCGGACGCAGTAGAGGAAGACCTCGCCTTATTGACATTGACATCACAGTAATTCGCACATGAATGCATCGAATTACAGACAAATAACAGCACTGGTAACTGAGGCCATCGGCTGGGACAGATCAAGACATTAATACAACAGAGAGAGACAGACAGACACATAGAAGGAAAGACATATAACATAAGCCTAAGTGGCACAGAGGAGGAGACATAGATTTATATTGTCTCATATTATCGCACAGGTGGCCTCAGATAAGCTGGAAATTTTCGTAGAAAACAAATGCTGCCGAAGCTGGGGCTTGAACCCGCAGCGTTTGGCTTAGCAGTCAACTACGCATTCCTCTGAGCCATGGCCACCTGCGACCTCGCCTTAAGTGGCGCGCACAAGTGAAACCGACCTCAACCACCTTGGAGTGCGCAACTGCAGGCAGTTAGCTAAGGACCGGGCTAATTGAAGAGGGATGTTGGTTGAGGCCCAGGTTCATTCCGGACTGTACCGCCACTTAAGTAAGAAAGTATGTTCATTCCGGACTATATATCCCATTAAGTTAGTAAGTGTATCCGTTTATTTAACAAAACTATCGACCGGGTGCAGTGGTCTGGTGCTTAGTGCGTTGGATTTAATCCCTGAAGTAACAACACCAAAGTGTTTTCACTCTGAATATTTGCTGAAACAATCGAAGCTAATGACGTCGAATTTTTTTGTGTGGAGGCATAGCTGACAGTTTTTAATTAGGAAACTTATTTTAGTGGCGATATGATGCTCAGAGGCTTACCCCGTATTAATAAACTCTGATTAACTAATCAGTGACTAATTTTTGACATTTGTGCCGGTTTTTCTTATATGAAACACTGTCATGTTAATCATTGATTAGATAATCAGCGTTTATTAATGCGGGTGTAAGTGTATTTTTGGCTAAATTACGATCACCTAATTTTCAATCCAAAGGGCTGACATCGACTCGTACCACCACCTTGTTGCACCCAAGATAAGAGTCGCTTATGACCGGGCTAATTAGAGAGGCATATTGGTTAAGGCCCAGGCCAATTCCGGACTGTAGCGCCACCTAATTAAGGAAGAAATTTCGAATTTACCTTATAAATCTCGCCCAGTTTTAAGTTTCAGTACCCAAAAAGATATAAATGATACAAATTTGTGGTTAACATTCGTCATACTTGGGATATCTTTGCAGGTAATGCTTCTTGACTATCACTTAATTAAATGATATGTCGTGGACATCAATTTAGACTTTATCCTCATTTTCATTCTTTCCCATGGTTTCAATATGAACAAAACAGTAGCATAACTTAGAAGGCGGATGGATCTGTTCAAACATAATCAGAATTTTAGACCCAGTGGTGCAGATGATAAGTCTCATTCAAGACGACTTGAAATGACTAATCGAAAGTTTCAAACGGAAAAGAGTTATTAGGATTGGTTTGTAGATTCATGGCTTTAGTGGGTAAAGTCTGTTACCATTGTTTTTTGAATAATGTGTCCAATGCCTGCAACATGTAGAATTTTATCCGCCGCTGTACCCCGAGCATCTTCACGTCTTCACTTAGCATAGCAATCGATGCTAGTATAATATTTACCTTTTGAGTGTATGGTCTAAGGGCCCAGTTATAGCTATCGTTAAGAACCATCATTGGAAATTTTCTTTTATTTCTTGAGCTTTAATGATTACGTGAACATGATTATCCAAAAATATTTTAATTTTTAATGATAGTTTTCGCAGAAAATCACTTCTTATTTTTCACTGATTCAGATTTATTTTTGTGAAGTACTTCCACCGAAAAGAAGCTATGGGGTGACATTTCATTTCCATCATACGATCACATGAATACAAGTCTGTTTAGGGTCACGTAGATCCTGAAAATGGTACATTCATAACCCTTAATTTTTCGCAAAAAGCATTTTTGAAAAGCGTATTTAGACCTTAAAAAAATTTATTACATATCTGGTAACGGCCCATACAGAGACTTGAATTTAGCTTCTCTCTTCATTGTTTGTGCGAAGTTATTATTTTTGCCACAAAGAAAGTATTTTGCCTTTAGTTGACTCAAATTGACTATTTAACCTGACCGAGGCGACATTTCGTTTCGGATTGTCGATTGGATGTATTTTATATTTTTTGCTGAAGTAGACCAGTTTGGGTTTGTTAATGTTTGCGTCGAGTTCCTAGCTGGCGGCATGTTTGGATATCACAAAGAAATAATTTTGTAATAGTTCCTTACGAACATGGTGAGATTTAAAATAATACAACTGCTGTGTAAGGAACCTTCCAACCTTCCCTCTCCATGATAAATAATATTTAATTGATAGCTATATCCCAGAAGTTCGAGCGGATGAAATGTCAAGATTAGTTCAATGACTTGTAAGTTCCTGATTTAAAACATCAAAAAAAAACTTACACGAGGATCGAAAGCATGTCCGCAATTGGGTTATATAATATACCATTGAACAACCCTTCATAGCCTAGATATTGTTATTTTATGGAACTTGCGTTAAGATTCTCCATTCAAATTGCATGTTGGTAGTTGGATGGATTTTAGTTAACCTAGATTGAAAACTCTCCATATATACACATGACCTCTTATCTGTTTATCTGATGAATAGAACTTCCATATCCTACTCCAATATTCCCAAATAAATACAATTCCACGAACATTTCATTTCCGTTTCATAGCTGACTTTCTTCTGCCGGCGAAAAATTTCTTATCGTTAGAGAAGAGTCCTTATCAGATTCGTCTACAAACCCCAATCAAGCATAACAAAGATTGAGTTTCAGTTTCATTCAATTTCTCACAATTCCTTAATTACCACACGGTGATGACAATTTACTTCAGCTTAGCGAAAATGAAAAGGTTCGAGTGCAACAAAGAGAAAAAAACATCCAAGTCTTCTCCTCATTAGCAATAAATTCAAGTCGGTTGCTTAACCTACAAACTAGATTTTCCCATGTCACCCGGCTTTGAATTAGCCCAGGTATAAGAAACCGCGCACGAAACAACTCGGCCGGCCGGCGCTCGCATTGTTAGTTCTCGAGACTGCCAGACGCACGTATATTCATGTCTTTTTGAAAGTACTTGGTGACTTCACTTCTATAGTAAGTGCTGACTGCTGACCTAGAAAAAGCCACCAACCGAGTCATCGTCGTGGCTTGAGCTACTGCCGTCTTCTTTTCCCATCCGAGATCGCACTTTTGAGGAGAACTATTGATTTAGATTTTTTCTTTTTCTCTGCTCTGGCACCGCCACCGTCGCCGCCGCCAACAAGAACGGGACCGTCAGCATAATGAGATTTTTTTCTGCGCAATTAGGAATTTTTTGTCTGTCTGTCTATTGGGTTTTATGTCTTGTCTCTGTTTGTTGTGGTGGAGCTGTACGGCGCACATCGAAAGTATCCGGGACTTAGAAAAATGGGCCGTGGCAATTGAGATTGTTGGGGGCCCCTTCATTATAACGCGCAATGCTGTATGCTGCATGCATCCGGGAAGATCTTGAAGCGGTTCAAGCGCGGGGAGCAAAAGTGGGTCGTGGTCGTTGCATTATGATTAGCTGTGTTGTATTAGTATGTTGCAATCTATCGAGAGAGTTTCTTGTCGGTTGGGATGCTTTTATTGCTTAGCGTGTGGCAAACGATGGTGGGGGTCGGCTATAGGCTCATAATGCGGACGGTACAGCGCATTGGTGTTTGATTTCTGTGAATTGTGTCTAATTATTGTGATTTTTTATTTGATCGCACTTTGAAGCCAATTGAGGCAATTTGGTAAACTGTAAAGGGTGCCTGCTAATGATCTGTCGGACAACAAATTTGATTGCAATTGAAATCGGAGAGATTTTCACCAAGTGGAGGAGAATAATGGGGCGACAAGATCAAAGAGTTTCCTGTTTTGATTGTGTGTGCATTCACTCAATTTATCTTACTTAAATGAGGTCATCCTTAACAGTGATTGTGATGATATATGTTTCGAAATGAATGGTGATGTGAGTATGAATATGGATAAGATGGTATATCTACAAGCAAAGGCATTGATGTCTCAAGGAATGGGGCAATATGCTTTAAAATATGACGACCAATGCTCCATGCATTGGTTCGTTAAACGTTCAGTATAATGAGCAATTGTGTGTGATTGGGAAGGAAGTGAGTGAGGGTATAATCCACCGGTTGTAACTTTTGAAGCAACAATGTTAGCAAATTATACAAATGAAACCGTTAAGTAGGTATGGCTTGATAAAATACAAAATGAGGTGAAATCTGGACTTAATTTTCAACTCGATGTTTTTTTTTAAACTTGATTATGAATTTTTGAACCAATCTGTATGTTTTTACGGTGCGAGTTCCGTACTCTGCCATTAACAAAAATATGATCTGGGTATATTTCTCTACTAAAAATGTCACCTTGCTTGTTGATCTACTCCATGTCAGAGTTTATTCTTCTAACATGCCCTGTAAGTGCACAGGGCCTCAAATCTAGCTTCTCCCTTCATTTGTGTGTGCAAGTTACTATCATTGCCACAAGGAAGAGGTAATCCGAATCCGTGTAACGCCGAATTTGAAAGGCAGCCTTCCGCAAGAAGTACACCTTTAAAAAAAACTTAGAGGTTGCCACTTTCTTGTTTTGAGACAGGTAACCTATCCACTGCACATACAAACCGAATACTGATCTGTTGAAAATATTTTCTTGAGAAAATACTGTCTTCCAACCGCTGCTTACAGAAAAGCCATTATATTTGTGGTTGTTGGTTGTTATAAGCCTTTCCCATAGGCGTATGTTGGATTTGATGCATAGTTTGTAACATATAGAAATAGTTTCCATAAATTTACCTTAAACAGATCGACTTGAAATCGGTAGCTCAGTATAGCCATGCCTGTCTGTCCGTCATTTCGTCACCGATATTTATACCTTAAATTTTGAACTGGGATAATGAAATTTAGTATAAGAGCTTTGTCCATACCTATAGACCAAGTTTAAGAAATCCACCCTCTGACACGCCTAGTAAGAAAAAACGTTTTTTTTGTAAATCCGTAAAGAATTTTGAATAAGTTATTAAGAAAATATTAATATCAATGTTTTGTGTTTACAAAGTTTGGTTTGGTTTGGTAATGTTTAAGTGAAAAATCGGTTTTCAGTAAAATTTTAAGGAAATGTGAAGAACACGTTCGCTGCAAATATTTTCAATAAATTGCTTTGAATATTTCGTCTATAATCAGGCCTATCGTGAATAATTTTTCCTGGGAAATTGTTCCCATTCAGCAATCTGATTTACATTGCTGACAGGTGAAACATTCTCGGGAAAATTTATTCGCGATAGGCGTGAATATCATCATGCTGAGCAAAATATTTAGATAATCTTAATATCAATATTTCGTCCTTACACTGCCACTACCTACTTTCAGAAGAAACTTGTATTTCGGTCAAGTGACAAGGCGTTTTCATAGAATGTCCAATCAATATATTCAGACAATGCCAATTTCTATATTCCATCCCCATAATGTTTAAGCACACCCTATTTTTGAGCATATTAATGTTTAGAATAGGATGGGATCGGGTATTAAGCGATTCATAGTGGATGGCAGCCTCTTTATATAATTTTTCGTTACTAAAGAATTTGTATACTAACTCTTACCAATGTAAAGTTGAATCTCAATCTATGACAGGAAAAAGAACGGACA
Organism: Rhingia rostrata; assembly: GCA_949824845.1. Taxonomy (NCBI): domain Eukaryota; kingdom Metazoa; phylum Arthropoda; class Insecta; order Diptera; family Syrphidae; genus Rhingia; species Rhingia rostrata. The sequence goes on along the minus strand of OX463758.1, from coordinate 89,271,903 downwards.
AGGCTATGCAGATTAAGGTTTTCATTCTAAACAAAAGCATATTCATAATTGTATGATGTTAACAAACGTGTTGGCTTACAAGGACTAAATTCTCGCAACTAAAGGCCATCAGAAATTAAAAAAAATAAATGACCGTGTTTACCTTGGACTAGACCGCAACTTAAGCAAGTAAGTAATATGTCTTTCATTGTTGTATCTTTATGTTCAAACTGCGTTTGAGAAATACTATTCCCTTTGTGAATACCATTTACAGATTTAGATAGTAAAAATTAAATATAAAACATTAACAGGTCATAAAGGGCTTCAAACCTATTGTTTTCATTCACACTTGTGTGTAAAGTTATATTTTTTGCACAAAGACAGTTAGTTCAATAAACCGCAAAAGCATCTACCACATATCCCGAATTATTAGAATAACTTTAAACCTGAAAATCCTCGAAAATCCATTCGCCATTAAACGGTAATCTCTGTGGTACATTTTTGACACCTCATTTACCGTCCGTATATGCAAATGATGGCAATTGTCATTGCCCTCAATATTTAATGGGTTTATAAACCCCCACTGGTTTTTTTTTATCTGCTCGTTTATACCATTTTCCAAAACGAATACATTAATGCTAATGCACTCTTACTTTCAGTCACTGACTGTTTCACATTTGCATTTTGTGAAATACCAAAATAATTTTCAACTCTTTCGCTTCCCTCTCTCAATGGATGACACCGAATTGGGTGCATATTCGTCATCATATGTGTCAATACAAATAAAATATTTTTATCATAACCCAACTCCATGGTCTGAAAGAGGTCTGACATGATTTCGCGAAAATAAAATTGAAAGTTTTTCCATGTGCAAAAAGTTGGCCACCGCGCGTGGTTTGTTTGGTTCATTGGTGGCTTTTGGCATGTGTCGTGTATCTTTTTCGTGCTCATTTCGTCTAATTAATTCGATTTTTCCCTCTACATGATTATCTTTTTGGTCTGCATTCGTTTTGTCGTTGGAAATTTGCATTCATATTTTAATGAGGAAGTTTTTTTGTTTGTTTGATCTCTCAGTTTTTGTTTATGGATAGCCATGTGGTGTAGAAATTCACGTTTTCACGTTCACTGATTTGCAACATTTGGACTGCGATGTCGGGTGTCTAGTTATTTTTTTTTTTGTATTATTTATTTGTTTGTTCGTTTTTATTATTTTGCCCGGTGTCATGCGAAAAGTAAAAGTATTTGTCTGCATGGGCGAGTGTGCCCAATTTCGAGACTTTCCTGAAAGGTTTTTATTTTATTTTTCAGTTATTGGTGCTGATGTCGAAATGTCTATAAATATGATGGCTTTGGATGGTATTTTTGGTGAATGTTAGTTTTTTTATTCGACTTGTGTAATTCTGCATCAATGAGTATTTAATGTTATCGGAGATTAGATGGAGTACTTCATCTAAAATCGTGGGTTTTAAAGAAAGTGGATGCCATAAAAAAAGGAAAATGAGCGTTGGTGGATTGGGGTATAATATAAATTAATGAGGCCAATTGGCATGATTCGATTGTATTTTACAATCTAATAAGGGGAAGGTTTCTGATGTAACTTTTGCGCAGAAAGTCGATTTGGGGAAACTTTGATTGGATAAAATTCACAAAATTGATCTTACGAGATTGTTATAAGAAAATGTATTTGAAGTCAGATAAGAAGGGGATTTAGAAATGCCTGTGATTTTTTTATAACTCTACACCAATATTGAAATTTTAAATAACAAAATCTAAATCCCCTTGTGATTAATTGGATGCGACTTTCTCTATAATTTGATTTCTTTGAAGCTAAAGAGTTGTCATGCGAACTTGAGTTTGTATATTGGCATTGTTCTTATAATTAAGATGTGAAAGTTTTCTGAATTATTTGAATTTAAAAATATATTTTAGTTGAATCAACTTCATATTGTTTTGACGATACCTAACACAACTTTCGTTTGATCATTTTGACGTTTCAAAATATATGTGTACCAATGTGAACTATGATGAAGAAGAAGAAAATATTGATGAAAAATACATTAGCATAGGAAAGATTTTTTGGACAATGAGAAAATGCCATTATCGACACCTTTATACATTCTTAGTCTTTGTATCGCGCCAGTGCACTTGTACAAGATGACCATAACGTATGACCATATATAAATTTGCCCAAAAAGTTGGCGTAGAATTGGGATAAAATATAGAAAATGATGTTGTCACCACATCTTTTTCAGACAGTTAATCTTAATCTTTCATGATTCAACAAAAAACGATGTTTTCATATGGCATGTCATAGGCTAAAGCCTTGTTACTCCCAAATTTTAGGAGGAACGAAAGTTCCTTACCAAGTGTAGATTTTTGGTAATCGGTGTTATTTTATATCCTAAATAAATAATAAAATGGCAGTCCTTTGGAAAAAAACAACTACGTATATTTATTTAACAGAAGTTACAAGTTGTTTTGCCATTCTACCCTTGGAATTATGAGGTTTGCTGACAGGTTTATTGCCAGAATCTAACAGTTGAAATTGAAATAATTAACGTTTCCCTACTTTATCATAGCACACTTACCTTTTTCAGGAACTTTGACTACTAGAGGTGTAAAAGGAACGACAAAATGAATACCCGTATGGATTCGGTACTTTTTCACTGACTACCCGTTACAAAGAATTCGTTCCTTTCGTTACTTTCGCACGATCGATACAAATCATATAATTTACGTTTTAAAGTATATATTTGCTCGCTCTATACTCAGAGGCCAATGTACCTGAGCATGATTACATTGGAGTTACGAGATATAAACAAAATGATTTCTATGAGATTTTGGGTTATTAGGGAGATGCAAGTTTTTCCATAGCAGTGATATGCTAAGGAATAGGATAAACTGTTTCTAGAAAACGCCTTCAAAGAATGGGTGTGGCTTTAAATTATCTGTAGCCGAAATGTTCATTTTATTATTCCCCATATATTTTTATTGAAAGTTTTTTTTTTTTAATTTTTCAAAAACTGTTTTTTTACGAAAAACAATACAAGAAAGTTGGCGTTGCAAAAAAACTTTAACGAAATATAGATATTGAGAATGTCTAAATATCTTGCACAGGTTCTTTTTCAAAATTCATTGTGGTTTGACCAGAAAAAATTTTTTTTTTTAAAGTGGACGTGGGTGGATTTTGAAAATGGTTATACTTGTAGCCTTAACATATATTTTTATTTATATGATCAATCCGAATTCGATTTCTATTTGCAACTCGGGCTAATTGAATTACAATTCGGTTTAAAAAAAATATTCGGTTTGCAATGCACAGAGTTGCATCTACTGGTTGAATATGATTGTGTTTGTTTGTTTGGAAAGAATGTTTAAAATGTGAAAGTTTTTCAAAATTCATGTGAAAATTATTTTCCAGAAAGGCTCTTCCTTTTTAGGAAATACGAGTATTTTGATGGTCCTTATAAAATGTTTGGGTTTGATGGCTCTTTTAATACTAGTAACAGTTTTCAAAAGGCGAATACGACTCGATTCCATTTCGATAGTTTCGATTTAAAAGATGCACCAAGTTTGGAAGGCCATGTAGATGGAATGAAATTATAGAACAAAATTTAAAATCGTCAAACCGGACCTGCAAGCACAATTAGAATGTTTGGAACCATTTGAATAAGGATGGATACAAGAGAAGCTCGACTAAATAATGCCATGACCGAATTTCCATGTGCGAACTGCTTCTGAAGACAACTAAATCGACCCATTTCTGAACCTGATTGTGACTTCTGATGAAAAGTGGATCATTTACGATAACATCAATCGAAAAATAAACCGCGGTGAGCTGTATTACAGTGCCCAAGCGAAGATTTACGTCTTATTGGAGGCCTGTGATAAACTACTGCCCATGTTTTTCGCTAATAGAGAATAGGGCTTTTATAATGGAGGAATAATGGATTTACCTGCAACATGGCAACAAGTTATCAACCATAAGGTGCATATTAGACCTAAATCGATTATTTGTTAAAATGGATAATTTTCTATTGCTAAATGAAGATTGAAATTCCACTCAAAATCAATGGATTTATTTTAATTCACCCTTATTTCAAATATATATTTGTTTAAACCGAGTTAACCAACTAGGGTTTCAACTGGAATTGCTTAGATTTAAATTTGGGTTGAAAAATGTTTGGTTTGCATCACTATTCTTTATGAATTTTTTATGGTTTTCCTCAGAACTCCAAGAGATAATATATTCTGTAATTCTTGACGGGTGTTCTTCTCCACATAATCCCATGATTCATTGCCTTCTATGTTAAGCTCAATATACCACTCTAATACGTCTGCAACTAATTACTTTGAGTTTTTCCTATAAATAGAAGACCAATTACTGACATACAGACGCAATTGTCATTATTTTCAGTGCCCCCACAATACAAGCAAAAACAAATATCCTTGCAGTCATTAAAACAAGCTCAATCTGAAGTGGGTTTTAAAGTGGGCGTTCAGTAAGATCTGCAAAATATTACAAGAACAACAGAGGTGGAGGAATTTTCCATTTCCCATAAACGATCCCAAAGAAAACCCCCTACGTAGCTGTTTCCTCATCGATTGGATAAAAAAAGGTTTGTAAAATGTAAAGTGCACAAAGTCTAAGGGCGGCAGGATGATGACTACTACCACAGAAACATGATGGCTGCTTATTGCTTCTGCCAGAGATCTAAGCTAAGCAATATCGTAGGTAATTCTCAATAAATTGATAGATAGATAGACGAAAGAAAAAAACAGGAAGCGTTACGTTTCCCTCCTTACAACTTTCTTCTTTTCCATTTAGGGTGTGTTTCCAGCGCGACAAGGTTTTACGTCGTCTTGGACACTCAACTTTTTTTGTATAAAGACGCTTGACATTCAATTCCCTTCAACACGATTGAGGCACACTAAATAAAGCGCCGACTGAAGAACAACAGAATCTGGAGGGAAGCGAAATAATTGAAAATTTTATTCTCTTTCTGGTAATTTTTCCACTTTTCTTTTGTGCTTTTTTTTTATGTCCTTTAAGACGACGGATTGGGTGGTTCTGGTTTGAGAAAAACAAAGTGTTTCTGGTTTTGTGATGATTTGAAGTTTACGAAGGTATGTATGTAATCGATGCTTCGATAAAACAAAAGAAATAAAGTTTTTCGTTTTGCTGTTCTCACTTTTTGTTTTATTTTCTGTCTGCGTCCTTGTTAAATATTTAAATTCGCTGTCTTTGTAGTTGTGTACGATGAGTTACAAAGAATTGGAAATGGAAAATCGTCGTGCTCTTGGTTGGAGAGTCATTGTGGAAATTGCCGATGAACAATTTGCTCGCACATGTCGATGTCGAGGAATAAGAAGAAGAAGATAGAAAAATTTAATTTCGTTGTTTCTTGTTCTTCGTTCTTTGTTTGTTGTTTATAAGTGCCTAATGAAATTGGAGGTGCAATTTTATTTCCTATTGTCTACTTCAACGCTCTTGTCGATATGAACTCTTGACAATAACGAGACACTTTGTCGTAGGCATATTGGTGTTGTTGTCTTCGTTGTGTTTATTAAAAATGCAAATGTAAGGGGGAAACATTTCCCGAAAACAAGGGTGAATTTATGATTTAATATATTTTTTTTATTTTGCAGAATTACGAGCAGTATTTTTGTATAAATGACAAAAATTCAGCTAGAGTTTGTTGTCGTATACGAAGTTTCTATGGAATCAATTTAGTAATGGTCGGCCGTGATATCTGAATGGATTTAGTAGACATAATTTTTCGTGTTTTAAAAATGCTTCGGATTTTGCAGAAGTTACTATGAATGGCTTAAACGAACGTCAGGTACGATAGGTAGGTATAGAACACAATTCCTGATTTGCATTACTTTTGTTAGAAAGTTTCTCGACAAATGTCATTTATAACACAACCTTAATGTTCCGGACTGTTAAAATATATTGCGTTTAAAATATATGTCAATATTGTTGTTTCATTCGGCGACAACCATATGTATATATCTAATCTAACATCAATGAGACCTTGCTGGGCATGCTTTAATGATTCAACGGCTTTTGAAACAACCATGCTTCTGCATAGATTATGGGGTAGTGATTTATACAGCTTTACGATAACTCTATGTTTCTCTATGATTCTCAACAGCAACAATGGTAAAACACCTTGCAACCTTTATTTTCCAAAATATTTGACCACCTTTACAAATGCAGCGCTTTGCATTAGGGCGTCAGCTTAGGGCCAGTAAGGTAGTTAAGCAGTTGATAAGTAGGCTGGTTTTATTAATTTTTGTCCAGCATTAGTTAGTTTTAAGACGATAAAAAATAAGAATTGAATTAAAAAAAGGCTTTAGGCACAGTCTTTCGCGGTACATCACGTTTGTTTGTTTGGCTACTAATTTCTTTACGTAATATATAGAAGGATCATATAATGACAACCTAGGCAAAATGCAACCCATGGATCTTTTTATGTTGCAGGTCTCCAAAGATGGTGCAAAGGCGAGCTCTTTAAGCACATTTGGAATAATAATATCAAATACTTCTGCTGTAATTTTAACAATGACTATTGTAATGGTGTCCTTAAACATAAAGGTTGTGATTGGTTTATTCGTATACACCGTTTCCTTCAAGTTTCCCAATAAGAAGAAATCGGGAGGTGTCAAATCAGGGGATCTTGCGGGCCTGTCGATATAATCAAGTTTTGTCGGGTATTTTTTTTTATAAAACTATGAAACTCGAGCAATCAAATCTAACCGACGTTGATGGTATTTTCCCTGCATCTGCAGTACCAATAAAACATGACGGAGACATTTCGAATTCTTGTGCCCGCAACGCGTCATTTCTTATCACTTGATTATAAGTCCAGTCATCAGGTTCTTTAACACATACGAAGGGCTCTATAACTTAACCCCGATTCCGTCAGTTTTTTTTTTTTTAATTTTGGATGTGCAAGTAGGGACACCTCGCTTAGTAATTGAGCCTCTGTTCTCAAAAGGCGTTCCAAATGTGTTGGGAAGTCTTGCCAGAGATTGCAATATAAACATTTATCAGTAGATCCCGTGGATGTAAAAAGTAGATATTGATCTGTACGGATTTGTCACAAACTATCAGCAGGTATATGCTTGTAATGTCATTGCACGCTATTTACCTTTTACAACTTTATATGCATATACCACAAAAGCAAGATCCATTTCATGTCATTCCGAAATCAGTAATCATTATGATTATTATGACCAGGGGGCAAAAGGGTGAAAATCATCACCGAACATTTAAATTAGGTCAATTCGAAATTTCCTTAGTAAGCCCACAGAGGAATTAAGAAAGCCCAATATATTCTGAACCTGGGCATCATTTATATCCATCTCCGTTTTCACATTTGGACGATTTGTATCTGCTAGTTGGAACCCGCCTCTAATTACACCATCTGCACTCAGTTCAACAAAATTTATGTTCAAAAATAAGAATCACTCATTTCCTCCAAAACCCATCCCACATAAAGCCCGGCGGAATACAAAACCCATTACACTTTCGAAAAAAGCCCAAAAATTAATATAAAGTACCTTGAAAAAGTAATAAATAACAATTCTCATCAAAGTACCATCGGGCCCCCGAAGGTGTGGCTTTTGCAAATTGCTTTTGCATTTGACTTTTTCCCCTCAAGACCCAAGGGTACTTGTGCCCAAAATGAGTCGAACGCTTAAAACGAAAAACGCGACATTAATTACATTCGAGCGACCCCGTATTCTTCCTGTAATTTTATCTCCGATGTCCTTCCATAACTTAATTCTAATGGCTGACAGGACTCGGAAAGCAGTAAAGAAAAAGTTGACTATATAACTCCGGCGTATGGTGGCAGGGGAGTCTTTCCAAACCAAGTCTCATTTACATTCTAATTGTTTTGGTTTTGATTTTCTGCAGGCTTTGTTGTTCCATCGTGTGCTTTTCCACAAAATTAAATTCAAATTAATCGGTCCGAGGTTGCTTAATCGCAAAATGGATATACTCTCTGGATCCATATTCATAGATACAAGTTCGACTGCGAGTACTACTAGTCGCCCGAGCCTCGGGAGAAAACCAAAGGAAATACGGAAGGCGCACAGAAGTGCGGGTCATGTTATACTTTATACCTTTTCAAAGAAAGTAATTAATAAAGTCGAAGCTGGGACAAAAAAAAAACACCAGAAGAAGGAGGAACAAGAAACAACAATCTCCTCCCTACACGAAGAATAGATGGGAGAAATAATAATAAAAAAGAATTAACAACACAGTGCAGCCAAACAGCAAAAAAAAGGAAAAAAACTCAAGCCACGGTTAAATATGCCGAGGGGGACTACAATCTGCTGGAGGAGGTCATCTGAAAGAAAGTACTTTCTCTGTTTTCCGATGGATTAAGCATAAAGCTCTTATATTACCCTTGAATGGAAATGGAAAGATTTCACTTTGCTTTGTTTAGTTTCTCTTTAGGTTTTTGTTTATGTTGTTGGATAACTTTTTTTTTTCTTTATCCTTCGGATCGAGGGTATATGTAATGGATATATAAGTAGGAGATCATTGACGGACGCACAAAAGGGTTGATGGAAGTTAAATAAATTAAACCTGACTAGCGCTTTTTAAAGCGTTCGTAACTCGAATTAAATTATTAAGTTGTTGGTTTCAAGTAGATCTGTAGATTGTGTGTCTATCTGCAACTGGTGCATTGCCTCATGTTGCCCGGCTTTCATAACAGTTGCATACAAATCGTGCAACCGAACAAAAACAACATCCAACTGACCACTTTCAGCGTTGGGATTTCTGCAAGTTATTGTATCTTCCATCGCGAAATATGCCTATACATGAACCGAACACACATGTGCTGTATGATTGAGTACATTTGAATGAACAAAGAAATAATTCATGAACTATAGCCGCAGAAGAAGAATAAAAAAACATGAAAAACACAATTGGATGAACAAACAGCGGTGTCTTATGCAAGGTTATGCAATGCACGTAACGCGGCGGTGAGTCATGGATTTTTGTTTAATAATAAATTGTATTCGATTGAGCAATCCGGATAGTACTGAAAGTTCTTGTGGCATATTGAATTGCATTGAGAACTCAATTGGTTTAGATGTGGAATCAACTGGCGTGACTGAATTTGTTATTGGGAATAACGGGTGAGCCAACAGCTGGTGTGAATGTTGGTTGTCAGTAAATGACATTTGCCTAATTCATCATGGCTGATCTTTCAGTTACGAACTAAAGTAACTTTAATCATCGTGTTTTTTATACACAAAAACGCATTTTTTTTTATAAAAAAAAACGGGCAAGACATAGGACTTTTTCGGTGAAAACGATCGATTTATAATGCTTTCCATTGGTAAACAGCATCAATTTTTGTTTATGATCCAGATCTGTCAAAAGAACAATTTAGAAAGTTGCTGTGTACCATTGGGCAAACACGAAATTACAACAATACAAATACAAAAAAATCAATTTGAAATCGTTTTCTATTACATTGTAACAAAAATGATAAAATTTCAGATTAAAAACTAGATTTACCAATGGAAAACGCCATAAGTGTCATTAAAAACTCCGACTTTCGTAACATTCAACCGGTAAAGTTGCAGAATACATTTTAGAACATTTATCAAACAATTAGTTATCGTTTCTATTACAACACATTTGTGAAAGCAAATCAACAAAAAAACAACTCTTTTATTTATGTATATTTGTGAGCTATTTTTGTTTCAGGCATAAGACTTGGGAGATTTATGATGGATCACTACACGATCGCACGATTATTTTTAATTCCACGTGCCTAGAGACAATTTTAATGCGTTAGAAATGTTCCAACAGCACTCACTATTCATGCAGTCGTGGTAAAATTTGCGCAAAATGGGAAAGTTAGAAATGTGATGCGTTCAGGGATTCCTCGTTTTGGACGACTGATCCTGAAAGATCGACATGATAACGATCAACACAGTAAGACATACCGCATAGGAAGCTTTTGAGGAAAGATTTACACATGTTACGAGTTTGAACAACAGCTCAATCCCAGTGACAAACAAAAATATCTGGAGTACTGCAGAATTGATATACAGAAAATAAATTTTGGGCAACACTGTATGATTGTAATATGTAATAAAGAATTTCAATTCAAAATGGTTTTCATTGTATAAAAAACAGTCGTTAATAATGAATCAATTTTTAAAAACATAGTTCCGTATATTGAGGATTTTATTTGGAAAAATTACTATTTCTCCATTTCCATGGTTTTCCTTGTCAGAGTTGAACATGAAAATATCATAGTTAGTAAACCTGCAACATTTCCACTTCTTATTGTAAATTTGTATAAAGGGTCATCAATGTTATTTTATCCCACTTATCCGCGTAAAAAAAATGTAAATAAGGGGGGAATTTCGTCATTTCTCTGACAGTCTAAGTCAAAAATAATCAAGTACATTTAAAATGAGAATATCTTCTTTATTAGTAGTTTTCGAAAACAAATTTGTCGGTTTAGTGTTTTAGACTAGAAAATACAACATTTTTTGATAATTACACGCAAGTCCTTTAATGGAATTTTATATTGCAACCTACTTAGCAGAAACAGCGACTATTCGGATGCGGGTTTGTTATAAGTGTCATCCTTAGGCAAGAAGTCTTATGTTTCCAAGACATTAGCGAACGCATTGTAACAATCCGCATCAGGGCCAAGTTCGCCAACAAAAGCCTTATATGCGCACACGCCCAAACGGAGGAAAAAGATGATAGAGCTAAGAATTGCTTCTACGAGCTTCTTGACAAAACCTATGAGCGACTACCGAAGTACGATGTTATAACCGTGCTGGGAGATTTTAACGCAAAGCTAGGAAGAGAAGACATCTTTAGCAGTATTGTCGGAAAACATAGCCTACACGACAACACGTCTGGCAACGGACTTAGGCAAATAAAGGCATTTCGCTACGGAACGAAATGTCACTATAGCCAGCACACGGTTTCCTCGCCTCGATATCCATAGTGGATATGGCGATCTCCAGATCAACGAACGGTCAACCGAATTGATCACATAGCGATAGACAGGAGGCACATATCCAGTATTTCGAACGTCCGAACCTTCCGAGGAGCTAACATCGACTCGGATCACTACCTTGTTGCAGTCAAGGTTAGAATGCGGATATTCACCACACCCCAACAATTTAGAAATACTGCGAAAAAAATTAATGTCGAAAGACTGCAATCGCAAGAGACCGCCAAGACCTTCGCGAAACGCGTATCCCTAAACCTCTCAATTAACACCATACCACCAGCATCGAATTTCGAAGAACAATGGCAACGATGCTAACAAGCCGTAAGATCAGCTGCAACTGATGTGCTAGGTTTCTCGCGCCCACCAGCAAGAAACCCCTGGTTTGATGAAGAACGAGGCCTACAAGACTAAGCTGCAGGTGAAGACGAGAGCTGCCGTTGTGCTCTATAGGCAGAGAAGAAGGGACGAATACCGGCTTTTTAGAAGTAGAAAAAAGAGCAAGAAAAGCGCGCGATCGAGGATATAGAGAGGTATCACTCCAGGAAAGATGTTTGCAAGTTTTACCAAAGTGTAAAAAGTCAAACCAAGGATGCAAGGCTCGAACAGAATCCTGTCGAGATGAACAAGGAAATATCGTAGTTGAGACACAGTCGATGCTGAGGATATGGAAGAACTACTTCTGCAGACTGTTAAACGGCGATGACTAACAACATTCCGCTGTAAGGCAGAACGAAACATTCAATATTGGCAACGACAGCGAAAACTACCAACCACCCGACCTGAGTGAAGTGGAGATAGCAATATCTAAACTGAAGCTCATTAAGGCTGATGGAAATGACGGCATTCCCGCTGAGATTTATAAAGCCGGCGGAGATGAATTGGTAAGTAACATCCACCAACTCGTAAGCCGAATCTGGTCAGAAGAAAGAATTCCTGAAGAATGGAACCTCAGCCTTGATTGCCCGATCCACAAAAAACTGCGTCAGCTACAGAGGCATAAGTCTTATCAACATCGCCTACAAGATAATATCTGCCGTAATATGTGAACGCCTGAAACCGTTTACCAACAACCTGATCGGCCCTTATCAGTGTGGTTTTAGGCCAGGAAAGTCCACAACCGATCAAATCTTCACACTTCGGCATATTCTGGAAAAAACCCAAGAAGTCCAAATCGATACCCACCACCTATTCATCGATTTCAAAGCCGCATACGACAGCATTTATAGAGACGAACTATACAGAGCCATGTCTAGTTTTGGTATACCGCCCAAACTCGTCCGTGTGTGTAGGATGACGATGGAGAATTCTCGATGCTCCTTCAGGGTCGGAAACGACCTCACTAACACATTCGATACCAAAAAAGGATTTAGGCAAGGCGATGCGCTGTCATGTGACTTGCTCAATCTGATTCTTGAGAGGATTGTGCAAAACTCACGAGCCTACACCAGAGGCACAATTTTCCAAAAATCTGTTCAACGATCGATATTGACATCATTGGCAGGAGCCACGTTTGCTAGTATAGAGAAGGAAGCTGCAACAATGGGTTTAGCAGTAAAAGAGGGCAAGACGAAGTATATGCTGTCAACACGAAAAAACACACAACATCGACGAATTGTACATAACGTCACCATTGACAGATATAACTTTGAGGTAGTGCGGGACTTTATCTATCTCGGCTCCGCTATTAACCCTGACAACAACATCTCGTCAGAAATTAAACGAAGAATTACTCTTGCCAACCGCTGTTTCTTCGGGCTAAGTAGGCAATTCAGTAGTAAAGCCCTCACTCGAACTACTAAGGAGATCTTATATAAGACCCAGATCATCCCAGTCCTGCTCTACGGCGCTGAAGCATGGACCGTCTCAAAAGCGGATGAAAAATCCTAGGTCGATTTAAGAGGAAAATTCTTCGAAAAATCTTCGGTCCCGTTTGCGTTGGCGGGCTTTGGAGGCGAAGATTCAACTAAGAACTATACGAGCTGTACAACGAACAGTCAAAAAACTCCGCATTGGACTTTTAAGGTGGCTAGGACATGTAGAGCGAATGGACACCAATACTCCGGCTCGCAGAGTCTTCGATTCCCAGCCAGACGTCGGACGCAGTAGAGGAAGACCTCGTCTTAAGTGGCGCGCACAAGTAGAAACCGACCTCAACCAACTTGGAGTGCGCAACTGGAGGCAGTTAGCTAAGGACCGGGCTAATTGGAGAGACATGTTGGTTGAGGCCCAGGTTCATCCCGGACTGTAGCTCCACTTCAGTAAGTAAGTATTTCTACTAGGCATATAGTTTGCCCAAAAATAACTTTATACATACAATTTTATTCGGAGATATGGATTTTAAATCTTAAGAACGAAGAGCGAACCCTATTGTTAAAAAACAAATAATGACAGATGTTCACTGGGAATCACATCGTTTTTCATTGGTACCATTACTATCCTATGACGCATTAAGGCTTTCAAACATTTATTACAATACTCTCTATGTCCCTTTAACTAAGGTTTACAACACCATATCTAAAAGTAACTCTTTAATGGTTTAAATAAGTCCCATGTGTCACCCACTCACAACATAGACAATGTAAAATTATGGTTATGAAAATATGAAATGCCCTCATTTAACGACCCCCGAAAGCCAACTTACACAACCCATAAAACTGAAAACCTTTGTTTTCCATTTCGAGACTCATAAACAAAATTATCGTCAGCTTTCAGTGTGACATATTTCACATTTTCACTAAGCAAATATTTTATCCAGGCCAAGCGGTTTTCTGGAAACGTTTGTCCTCACATACAACAACAAAGCATATCCGCCTTAAAAAAGAGACCATCCAGTCAAATTAATCTTAAATCTGGAACACTTTTGGGCAAAATCCCAAAAATATTATTTTATTCGTTTTTTTTTTAATTTTCATTTAGAAAGGAAAACAAATGAAAGCAAAAAAATCGAAATCATCCAGAATCTGTGTCGTCGCCATTTGGTCGCGTGATGCATCGCATAGCTGGGGGCCGCTCATGAAACGGAGCACGATGTGGTGGAGGTTTCGAAAATAAAACTCTGCGCGATGAATTATTTTGATTAGCCCACCATGGGGAACGCGAGGCGAATCCGAATAACTCGAACACATTACTGGTACTATTGGACGACTCTGCACATTGTTTATGATTGTGAGTTATGAGTGTCATATATAAAGTGATATTTTCCGTTTTATTTTTATCTCATACACATGTTGCGCGTCTGGTGCATTTTTTTCGGTGGAAAACTTTGTCCCACATACGTATCTGAGTATCTGAATGAGCATAGTGATTTAGTCTCAGTACTTGTGTGGCAATACGAAATAAACAATCTCAAGATGATTAAGGGGTGATTTTCTTAAATTTATCAACAAACTTGTGGCACTAACTGCAGAACATATGAAATTGATTACCACTTGCGAGATTATAGGCTCTCGAGATCATGCCCGATATCTGCGATGATGAAATATGAACCACCGACCCGCTTAATGGTGGTCTTATCGACATTAATCGTGCATTTTACAGCATCGGCGATGAAATTCAAAATTATGATGAAATATTTATGATGCTCCAAAAAATGCACATGGATCCCACATATGTTACATCATTTAAGGAAAAGCTACATTCATGTGAATAAGAAAATAAAAATTTCTAATTTGAGGAAATGACCTGGATAGAAGTTGTGAATTTATTAATATTTTGTACACACATCCGCATAACTAGTGCCAGCCTTCGCAATGGCTTTTCTCACGTTAGATAGCCATATTGCAGCAACGTAACGGGCACGTTATGGTTTTTCATCTGATTAAGACCCGATCACAACAACAATGCTTATCCATATATGCATGGGCTTTGCAGAGCACAGTTGTAGTCATGCGGAAATTATATCATACTATGGCGGCTTTTGCCACATAAAAACAATTTCTTTTAATATTAAATTCATGATATCACGTACGTATAGCATCCGTTGATGTGAATGCCGTACGATGAGGCGCGTATAATTTTGCCAAAAAAATGAAACGAAATATGGAATATTTGGTCGGAGGAATTTGTTAATATAAATTAAAACCAAAATACCTACCAATGGAGTATTCAGTTTTCGATATGGTAGTTGGACGGAAACGATGGTTAAATGAATGCGATAGCTGGCATACAATAGTGATATGGATGAAAATGTTTAAAAAAAATTAAAAGCATTTCAATTAATTTGTTGGCAAAAATATTTTGTCCTCATTGGACTATGAAGAATATTTCAGTTACATGTATCCTAAATAATATGGTGGTGTCATCACGAATGAGATACCAACGTTTGATACCAGGATTTGTGGAATACACGAGTTTCTTACCACCTCTTGAGTCGAAGGTCTGTCTGGGGATAAGATATTATTTCTAGCGCGTTCATATGGCTATGACATTATAATCCCTGTGGGACATAATATGTTAATAACGTCTAATGTTGCTCCATATTATCTGATCTCCTTTTCAGGTCAAAAACTGCCGACATCGACTAAAACCTAAATTAATTATAATCGGGGTGGCAAGCACTCGTTGCATATGCCCCGTGTTGTCGACACCCTGATTGAGTCTTTGGGTCATCAGCCAGAATGTCTTCAACAATATTGTCCGCCAATATGATGTACAAGCCCCGTTCCAGAATTCATACCTAAATTTAATTATTAAACTAAGGAGTGGACTAAAAGTCCGCAAAGTCATGAGGAACACTTTCTTCATATTGCCACAAAAATTCGGTGCGCTGCTTTTCAGCATCCGTTTTATCGCAATCTGATATCGCCGTGCTTCATAATAAGAAGCGCCAGAGCATTGTCGACGTACCCATCGCGGATTAGCCGCTTGTCCAGTGCGTCAAGTTGGCGGTGGTATAATATTGGGATACCGTTACGTCATTGAACTAACAATAACGAATCGATATAAACAAATATCTCTGTTGAAATAAAGCCCAACATAAGCATGCTCTCCATGTATATGTCATCGTAGTAAGCCCAGAAGATCAGGCCGTCGTCGCTAGCCATCGCATTTAAGACGTGCCTTCATCTTAATACATTGAACCACACAGACCAACCGTGAGCCATGATTTTTCTCATAAGGGCCATGCAGCAAATGACTTTCACCTTTGAATCAAGTTGACTGCTTTAAAACAGTCTTCTCGTCAGTGTATAAGCCCCTTAGCCCTGGGCAGACAAGCATCTTCATTTTTATTAAAATACAGAAACGTGTCAAGCCAGATGCCAAGGTATATAACTTCACTTCTCACCGCCAACGTCTATCCAAGCTGTCCAAAGATACACAATTTCAAGTTTTAAAGCCCTAAGCAATGGGGTCCTAAACAGAATCGTTTCGTTTTTTTTTTGGAAATTGATATTCAATTTCTAATCATCGCATGATCCCTTAATGTGATCGAGTTCAGGTTGCAAAAGTATGTTGGTGACCTCGATTTTTGGACCTCATCTGCACGCCACTAGATCATCTGCGTATGCTATAGTATGTCTGAGGGAACTAACAAGATCACTTGTATAAACGTTTAGCAATATCGGTGAGTTCGCCGCCCCCTGTTGTGAACGGTTCTTAATTTCAATGGCTACCCCCTACTGATTTTATTTTATTTATTTTTATGATGGTATTTGAGATGCACATCAAGAAACCAACAACAACCTAGATGCTTAAGTAAAACATTAGAAATCTGAAAAATTACCTGTTATGCAAAATGTCATTCAAGTTCAGGTTTTGAGATATAATTAGGCTATTCAAACACATATCGAATTACACACACTACATGTTTATAATACCAAATCATGTTAAAAAAAAATTCCTTATAACATCCTTTGCATAATGAAATCCCTATGTTCATTCTATACTCAGGTATAAATCCGACAGAAAAAAATCCGCAAACAAAATAAACCCACGCAGAAAAACCCTGTGCCCTGTCGTAGCTGTTGCCTTTATCGTCGTTGTTTTCATCGACATCGTCGTTTTCTTCCTCATACACAGTATCAACAAGGTGCTTGACCAATATTCCCTAGACATGAGGCGTCGGCAGTGACGGTGGACGTTTTGTGACAACGTCAACAGCAAGCGTAACCGAGTTCTTTGCAAATTTAACCTTGAGCTTGAGGCACTGTTTGAGTTACCTCAACTCTCAGTAGTGTGGTTACAACTGAGTACACTCCTGTTCATGCATACAAGATGAAATTACAGAGTACACTACAGAGTGCATTCAAAATATTGACAACTCTAGAACGACACACATTATACAGATGAGGAACGAGCACCAGGTGCTCTCGTTCATGCCGAGCTGGGACATTCTAGAGTCATCTACTCAGAACCCCTAACAAACATAACAATTAAGATGAGCATACGTACAGATGCTTGGCAGACATTATACCGCATATTAGACCTGATTTCGGTACACATACCGTGTAATGGTATATCTCCTTAGAATCGAATTGATAATCGTGCAATTTACTAATGCACATAATGTTTCTGAGGAGATCACATTTCTGGCGAATTATGTGCATGGCTGTTCACCTATGGTAGACGACGCCTTGCTCTTGATAGACGAGTGAATTACGTGGGCGTTGTTGGTTTATTTATACGAACGAGTACATGTAGTGCTAACAAACGAGCAACATCATCATGTGTGTTGTATAAACGTCAGGGGCTCTAATTTTATTTAAACATCTTGCAGACTTGAAGGAAGCCCTCTAGGAATGCGATTTACGATGTATCAGCATGGAATTTATGGTTATCGAAGGGTTCGACTGAATTCAATGGTAGCATAGAAGAGGTTTCTTACGATTTTTAAGTATCTATAAGTTTAGTAGATATAGAGAATGGTATAAGGCCAGAAAAAAATATCCACTTTAAAACGTTTAAGATTAAACCTTGAGATGCCCAATAAATTTCAAACTCTCTTGATATCGTAGATACTCATTTTAATTCAAAAGATCTAAAGACTGTTAATTTGACTCCCCACGAAAATCTTATCTGCTTTACGCGATTCGTTAACTTTAGACCACAAAAACTACCATCCATCTACAGACCTCAAAACGACATAGCTACTGCGATAAAATCGCGAATATTATGAACGCAGAAGGAACAAAAAATCTACTCAAATATACATTTTCCCATCCACCATTTAGCGTTGCGTACTTCTCTATTATTTAAAAGTTGAAGGCATTGCTTCTCAGAATAAATGTCTGCCTCTGATGTATTCTGGGTTCCATTGACTTCAGACGTTGTCGGATGCGTGTGAAGCAAAGTACGTCGTAAAAAAAAGTAAAGCACATCAAAAGATTCAATGTTAGTCGTTTCTTTTGTACTGACATTTTTAGAAGGCAGTCGTTGTTTTCTTGAGTTCTCTTCGTATTTTGGGCTTACAAATCAACCACTTGACCTAGACAAGATACGTTTTCGTCGCTTCTTATTTAACAATATTTTCGTTTGGGTGTACGTATAACTTAATGATCAAGAATGTAACAAAATGGAATTAATTGCTTGCCGAAATTGTTAACAGACATGCTAAGTGGTATTTTCTTAAAATGTATTTCTTCGTTTTTCTCATTTCCGTGTCGAATTATTATGAGACCGTTTGTACGTGATGAATTATAAAAATTGCTAGTTTAACTTTTTTTTTTGACGGTCAAATGGTACTTAATGTGTGGATACATACAAATTAATTCAAAGGCGTTCCTACGCATAATCGGTTAAGGATTACTCACAACGAAAGTATCCAAAAGTTTCGTAACAATTACGTACCTGAAAAGAAAAGAAAAAATGGTAACAATTAGTTTTATATCTATCTGGAAGGTTATTTGAAATTGCGTTTAAAAAAAAACAGCTGAAATAATGGTCATAAAAAAGTGACAGATTTACTGCTATAGATATCAAAGATGGGAGGTCTTTGCAATGAATATAATGCAGAAGTGCTAACTTTGAAGACATGTTTTGTTGTAAGTCTGTCAAATTATAAAATGTATGTATTTTAAATTATGTAGTTCCAAAAAAAGGATGTCAAAATCGGCCTTTAAAATAATAATAATGTGTGTTAACGAAATGATTCCTAAAACAATCAACACTTAGTCCAATTGGTGCAACTGTTTAATTGTGAGAAAACAATATGAAATACCTAAGTGCTTTAAAAGGGTTTGAAAGATAGGTAACATCCTTTTGATTTATTATATAAATTAGTCAACGCCAATAAGGCTTTCTTTAAATTTAAATTTAAAATTAATAAAATGTTGAACAAAAGAATATTGAAATTCCATAGAATGGATTGTAAGCGAAAGTGCATTATATAAACCCACTTTTTTAAAATAGTGTTCATCTTTCCACAATATATTTTTAAAATTCAAAAGCTTCTCATGAATTCTTAGATGTTAATTTATGAGATCAGATATCAATATTGTATTCATACTATATGCAGGTGTGTTTCTTAACTGTTAGCTGCGGCATTTTGTCTTCTAAATTAATTTGCTTTGTCGATAACAGGGAATTCAACTGGTAGTCAGCTTTCAAAATGCTATTTGGACTCTAAGACCCCGACAACCTGACTACTTTTCCTGGTTGATTAGATCTTAATTTAGAAAGAAGAGCCCCAATCATGTTGCCAATTCAAGACGACGTGATCCAAAATATCGCCTGTGAAGTTTTTGAATGAAAGGCTTCTTGCAGATAAAAAAAAATCATAATTTGCATATAAGTAGCATTTTTTATAGCCTCCGGGGGGTTAGGACATCCCTTAATTTTTGTATATGATTTATTTACATGCCATAGAAAATTGCGGATTGGCGTATTACTCAAAATGTACCATTATTGTTAAAATAAATTAAACTATCAATTTAGTTTTTCAATAAGTGGTAATAGTAAACGGTCATTAAGCTACAACATTAACAGCCAAGCGGAAATAAATGCAATTTCTGCAGTATAATATAATCCATAGATTTTTTTTATCGATATCACGAAGAATTTTATTTTTTTGGCACACCGAACAATATAAAAAAAACGGACAGACTAGCATGATATTACTATGCGATTAAATTCAAATATGCTGAAAACACAGTAACAGCAAAAATGTATTATCTATCTATATATATGTATTTATCCATCTATCTCTTCTGTATCTATATGTTATATATATAAAATACAAATTTTTGGCGCAACAGGCTCGTAAGTACCCACGGCCGAGCATTCTCACAACCATTCCTGTGCGCGTGGGTACTTTTTGCATGACGACTGCATGGCGAACTTGAGATAAGCCTTTCATGACAATTGATACTAGTCAGATGATTTGTCAGATCATCACGAGAGGAAGGCTAATGAAAAATTATATAGGTGTTGCTACGGCTAGGAATCGAATCCAGACCTTCTGCGCGGCAGTTCATCTGAGCCCGTCTTAAGCGACTATCTGGTCAAAAACCTAAGTATACTGAATTAAGCAGGATATATAGCTCAAATGAATTGCAATATTGTAGGGTCATTGACTTTCTGGCAAATGCCAAATGTAGAAAAAGAACCGACTTCTGTTATCTTGAAGTGGCTCAATAATGGCAGGATATATTGACTATACCAACTGGAAAAAGAAGTACGTTTAGGCCAAGATGCATTAAGAACTATACCGCTTAAGGAAGTAAGTTTTAATAAATTGTTTTCTCCATTTAGTCTTGTCTTTGATCATCCTTTCCGACATCGATTATCTTCAGTCATGTCCGCCACTTCTGTGAAATCCTTAAGTCTATATAGATTTTCTTCAAGATCTTATGGTTGAATTCCTCATGACTTTTGTTTGGGTTAGTCTAAAAGTTTTTATAGCTATCATCAGTTTATGACAAATATTTGTTTAATAATAGGTCAAGTTTGAATTGATTCAATTTAAAGGCTGTGTTATTTGGGGAAGCTATTCTATTCCTGAATAGCGCCCCTAAATAACTTGTGAAAATAGTTCAGACGACTTGGTTTGGGTTCGAAATACAACACTGACAAATCCCAATATTAAGAAAAACTCCGAGTTGATAGATGACAAGAAATCAACAAACTATCGAACATGGTCTATTCATACGTTTACAAAACAAAAAGACCCTAGTGAAGAATCCAGAACGAGCGGAACACATTTGTCAATTTAATTTGACTTTCTCTTCCTGCTGCATCATTAATGTTTGGTTTTTTGCCACCCTCGGGTGCACCACTAATTGCAACCCATTCAATGATTGATACTCATTGTCATCATATTTCACACTTATCGCAATGAACGCCCAACTTTTACGTGGTAGAATCAACCACAGCCAACCTACACCATCTTTTCATACGCAACGCGAATCAAATCCACTCTATGGAAGATGCATTCCTTGACTATATACGAAATCTTACGTGAAAGTTAAGAGAAGACAAGATTCCGAAACACTCGCATTTGTAACTCACTTTCAGATGGCTAACCACTGGCAGTATCCAAACGTCTATTTGATTTTTTGTTCAGATATTTCGCCATTGGGGATATGGACGAAAAGATTCCGAAAACAACACAAAAACAGACAACCACGCCAGCTCATGGAAGGCCGACCATCAGTGATACCATCACGGGGTGGGCAAAATGGAAATAGCTCCAGGGGAAACAACAAAATAAAAGCATAGGAGTCGTTCCAATGATTTGGGAGCAGTCTATGTAGATGAAGATAAAAAGCTACGGCAGGATATACCCATCGACGATGTGAAGGGCCGACCGCACCGAAGTTTTGAATTCCCCGAACATGATGGGTAGGTGCGGGCTGCCGGTCGGTTCAAAAAAATGGGTGGAAATTGGCTCAAGGTTTGTGATGCAGAATTTTTATTGACTCCCCTTGGGGTATATTATTTCTGGATTTTATTTCGATTCGATTAAAAATCACTATGGCCAAAGGAGCCGCAAATGCCTGCTAATTGGATGTTCCTATGTTTATCTGTTTCGGCATTTTTATTGTTATTCTTCGTCGGTCAAAACTGGGTTAATAATTGCAAGCTAAATGAAAACAACAGTCCGTTCAACAAATTGGATCAAACATTACTTTGAAACGTTTTTATAGGTGTCGCCCACTTATGCGGCCGTTTCTCTTCTTGTGCTGGTTTGTAGGTAGGAAAGCAATAAAACGTCCACACAGTAGACAGATCTTCATGAAATGAACTGAGACATCGTATAAAAATATTAAATACAATATTTTACGAGTGCGTGTACATAATTTCGTTTATAGATACTCTCGTTTGACGAAAGTAACTTTCCCTTGTGAAACATCCAAGCGGATGATCGCGGCCACATGTAGGAGGAGTATGCCATCGCTTTGTTGTTGATGATGATTCATTGGCTCTCATTTATATGTAAAGTGGAATTCCGCGTGGCAGTTGATTGATGGCCAAACATTTTGTGTGCAGTTGGCTTAGAGACCTAAGACATTTATTGAATGAAATTTCTATAGTTACGGAAACTGGCCTTTGTTGGGTTTTATTATCTGTTCTGGGCTTTGAATGAATTATACGGAATTCTCTTGGGGATCATTTTCATTCTGATGAAATGTGTCTGCACAGGTACCAATCTACCATGTATTATGAAATATTTAGAGCTAATAAGGGACTGGGGTTTATGAAGAATATTTTCTGGCTATAAGAGTATGGAAACAAATTAAGTGTTTGCCATATTTGTCTCCAAAGGGGTGCGTTTATATAACCTGAATTTTTATACGCCAACAGTTAATATTAATTGACAACACCAGGTGCTTTTAGTGATAAAGATTAAATGCTCAAAGCGTGTGATTTTGGTTTATTAAAATATACTTATTCCCCAAACAAATTCGAAATGAGGTGTAGTTTCAATGCCAATCGGCTCAAAAAAATCCTATTCTCTAGAATATACAAGAATCTGCATATTGAGCCTTTGTTACTAAACAACGTCAGCTTAGATTTCTTAGGCAAGGCAAAATACGTGGGCCTCCTTTCTAATACAACTAAACCACAAGGCAAATTTATAAGAAACCCTTAAGAATCAGCGAAAGTTGCCCTTTATTATTCTTGGATAGCCATCATTGTGCTCTTTCTATATCTCGGTAATACGAAAGGTATATTTATCAAGTTAACTAGGTATTTAGGTAGCCCTTGAGAGACTTAAACAGAAATATGCTAGCTAGGTTACAAAGGTGTGGCAGCAGCTCAAGTCTTTGTATTACCGGCGATGTTACAGATAAATTTTAATTTATTTCACTTTTAAAAATGGGCTTTCCCAGTTGCAGCATCAACAAAGGTGTAATAGGAAAACACGCAATAAGACTTGGCTCAAAAACTGGTGGTACTATTAATTATGCAATACATAATCATTTTTTTATAGTTAAAAATCATAGCATCATTTATAGCAATCAGTAAAATGTACGCAAAAATTAGGAAATGTTTCATTTGTTATGTGCATTTGATACGTTTATACTAAGAAATGGGAGTCTGAACATATTTGGAAATAAAAAAAAAAAAAAAACAAAGTAGTCACAAGCTCTATACATATTATGCTTCTATAATACTTCGGCGGAATCTCTACCAAAACATTTTTTCAACTGTCACACGTACACACATCCCCTGAAACTTTTTAGGAGCCTTGTACCAATGAGGATTCTATAAAGCCTGTGAATTTACCTTTAAGTGTTATTACACATGCTGAACTTCTCTACACAAATACATAAAAGCTTAATAGAAGAAATTACTTCTTGAAAATGGAAATTTTTGCCTGAAAATTTGTTAGCTGGGATGTGATAAATGAAAATTTGATATTTGCATTTTGTACTGTGTTGCTCAAAGTTATATCATTACACCCACTGTAATCCCAATTTTTTAAATATTTTCTTCGTTTTCAGCTGTATTATAGCCTCGACTATAACTGTCAAATCATTACCACTTTACCAAAAACCTATAGCCTATCTTATTCGCCGGTACCATCCCACATCAAAAATTAGCGAACAACTCATATCTGAAGCCAATCAAAAGCTTAAATTGTTGCGAATCGTTGATCTAGTAATCTCTTTGACTAACTCTCTGTCGCTATTGTATAGGAACGTTGATTGACAATGCCTTTTAGACCCCGCCCGTGTGATATCGCATTAAAATAAAAAAAATAAAACACAACTTTTTTTTAAATTGGTATTCTGACATTTTGGAGATAACTTAAGACAATTTATGATAAACTCATAATTTAGTTGATATAATCCAACACCATTTTATGCAAATCCGTTTAAGGAATCGTTGTTTTTTTTTTGACTTTACATCGTCGTATAACCTCAGTTTGGCGCTTTGGGAAATCTTCAGGTTAAAAGAATTCTTCAGGGTTACTTTGATCGTCTATTTAAAGATTTGTTGTGCTTTTACGGATGTTGATTTGACTTAGCGTGTTAAAGGAATGTTTTTAACAGCTGTAGATGACACTTCCAGCAAATTTCAATAAAAATCGTTTGTTGTCTTTGCCTGAACTAAGGTACATTTTCTCATTGTAAGAACTTTGGAATATCTGTACTCCGATTCGAGTATTGTTGGAGCAGAAAATTTCGTGCGTACCATGGTAAAGTTCTCTATGATAAATTAGGTAAAAACCACGGGATTCAAAATATATTCAAAAAAATGTTTTGTAATCTTAAGTACTCATTCAGTCAGTAGCACCGTTTATTGTCAAAACCCTAACATTTATAACGAAAGTAGGAAAACTATACTTTATAATTTTTTCTTCAGTTTTCCGCTTTAAGCAATCCAATTCATTAACCCATTTCAACCGAACTCCGATTCCATAGCAATCATACAACAGCCACCAATAAATATCACAAAAGTAGCAAACGTATCTGCAATTAATTAAGTACGTAATTAAATGGAAAATATGTGCTTGCTTTTGCTGTTGCAAACAATCTGTGAAAGTGTCCGTTTTGTATCCAAGCCAACACATGGCTCCATATAGAGGCAACTGCGACAGTCTTATCTCGCTTGCGAAAGGCTTGCGTAATGAGTTCTGGGATTACAAGGCAT
Organism: Rhingia rostrata; assembly: GCA_949824845.1. NCBI lineage: Eukaryota > Metazoa > Arthropoda > Insecta > Diptera > Syrphidae > Rhingia > Rhingia rostrata. The sequence continues at coordinate 89,246,872 of OX463758.1, read as the reverse complement.
AATTCAAAGGATAGTCACGTGCAGCAAACATTACCACCCAAACTACCGAACTGCTATTCCACTCATCGAACCATTTCTTTCATCACTATTACGTCTATACTCTACCCAGGACTATCCAATTACATTATATTCGCAACAGTTCATCCCTTAATTACAATCAGAGTCCCTAGTGGGAGTTGATTGCACACCGACAAAGGGTGGCAGAGCAAACGTACGAATAATATCCCTTTCAAGGAGGGTCGAACAATGTGTTTACATCTTAGACAGGTTGAATATGGCGTAATTGCTGGGACTCGTCACGCACCCTTAATGACATCTTCTGTGAACCGGAATCCACTCCAGAACCCACGAAGGGTAAGGGTGGGTATCCTTTTTTATATATCGCTGTCGATAAGAAATTATGCGGCATTGTAATCGCTTTATTCATGCGGTGTGTATGCACATCCTACGGACAGCACCCGGATTTCAGCTCATATCTCAGTGAAACATGAAATAATTACATTTTTATCTATAAATGTTCCCGTTCCCTGGTGACTCATTGGGAGCACGGTGCGTGCATCTTTTATCCACCCCTGGCTTAACGGAATGAAAAGAAACTACGGTTCTTAGGAAAGTGCGTATTCCATTCAACTGTGACCCATAACGTGGAGAAGAAAGGTCGTTTACCCACAGGAGCCCTCTTTTTTTATTTTGCTACATCTATCGGTATCGAAAGGAAGGCACAAACAAGATACAAGGTATCTCTAAGGCCATTCCCAAGTAACAAACAGTATTGTTCTCACCCAAACCAAGTTACCCACCGTTTGCTTTCGCCGTACTCTGCGGTGAGTGGTGAAAGACCAGAGGGAAACATTTCGAAAAGAAAAGAAAACAGATACGAGATACAAATTTATGCTCTGTCACTCATTTCGCTTGCAAGCATATCCGTTTGTATTATCGGATTTACGTTTCAACCTCAGGTGGTTTCACGGGTGAGATTTCACATGTATACTATATGCGACCGAGTACTACACACATACGAGTACGAGTTTGCATGCATTAGCACACTTTCATAGAGGGGGAGCGCGCAAAATCAACACGCAACACACACACTCACCCATGCACTCGGGGTGGTGTTCTATTGCTGCACTTTGGAAAATTTGATGATAGATACGAATGAGTGCATCGCTCTAACATATGCAGCTTCACCTCACCGCACACCTTGTGTAGGTACAGCAGCAACAGAAGCAGTAGTGGCTGGGAATGATACTACGACGTGGATGGTTCCGACGACGATGATGTATCATATGGCGTTGATGGGGAAATATCCCACGGCGGTGCGCTCAGTGAATTCTGTACGGCAATAGTTTTCCATTTTCACTTATTTCTTTTTCCAGCGTGTTGTTATTATAGCTGTACACACTTTACAGACACAACAACGACACAAAAAAGATGATTTATGTTCCGTGTCATGTGTGTTACATCAAGGGAAAATCGTACGGCGAACTCTGCAGCAGACAAAAGTGGTTGACTTCAATTAAGTTGACATCCATTGTAGCTAAATTGCTTAACGAATTAAATCAATCAGACTATTTTGAGTCATACCTTGAATTAATAGGAGTTCTGAACCATTTCTGTGTCAATAAAATCCTTTATCCTTGGGAAAGATTGTTGACAGCTAACATTGTTACTTAGATCGTGTGACCGATAGCTGCCACCAAAAGCTGCACATGATAGGATACGGATTTGTTGCGGGTAGCTGCCTTAGGTCAAGGTATATTGTCTTCAAGCCGGTTAGTGATTCGAAGCATCACTATTCAATATCAGCCTCATATGTGGTACCGGGTCTTCAGTCACTTTGGTATGTGCACGAGACTGAAGACGCTATCAGGGAGGAATTGTATGCCCTTTTGGAGTCTGAACGGAGTAGGATGACAAAATCTTACATTTTTAGTATGATTATTGGAGAGCACTGCCTCCACGAAACTACAAGTGATAAGACATTGGGCCAGTAACTGCGATTTGTAGCATGCGATAGACATGACGAACTCAGAATAGTCGACCCGATAACCGAACCGACCATGTGCTCCAGCTCAAACACCCTTATCCAGCGGACAGAAGTGCATTTTGGAAACGGATATAGACAAAGTCTTCAAATCCTCCAACCAGCTGAAGTATCACTGCAATATAATTAAATACAAGTTGGTTTTACTTCTTGCACGATGGCGGGACCTCCTGTTTTATGTTGACACCGAACGGCGAATTTGAGATAAGCTTTTCTTGACAATTGATATTATTCGAATAATTTGTTAGATCATCACGAGAGGAGAGCCAGTGAAACTCATGTAAGTATTGCTACGGCTTTGAATCAAACCCAGAACTTTTGCGCGGAGTTCATCGCACTTACCACTGCGCCACTCAGCCCGTCAGCCCATTCACCTCCCAAAATATGTTCGGAGTATTATATTGTTTGCAATACAACGAGCGCTTAAAGAGAATCAAGCTAGAAAGAGAATAAGATCTTATATAGGAAAAAAGTGTAAATCAACTTAGGAACTCAAAAAGTTTCATCAAAAGGAAAACATCCGAGACTTTAACAGAAAAGCAAAACAACTGACAGCTGGACTTAAAGTCGGAACGTATAGTATCAACAAAATGGCAATTGAAACCTAGTCGCAGAATGACAAAAATTTTCAGGTATATAAAAGCAGTATTTCCCAGCAACTATACATAGTGTCGATTGAAACCCGCCAATTTCCAGTCACCCAAAAGATGACCCCTTTCCCAGTAAAAAATTCAGTCCAACTAGTATAAAGCTTGGGAATAGCGAAGTAGCTTATTCGTAAGGATTATCAGCGGAACGCTTTAAACACGGTGGAGACGCATTGGAAGTGTTCATGCAGAAAATCATTTACAAAGACTTGATGAAAACAAAAAGAATGCGCATTCAGCCCCGTTTATCCGGAATATGGAAGAAAATCGATCACATATCTTGCTTTAACTATCATGGTATGTTTCTACTAAATCTAGCAATAAAATTCTTAACTAATGATTGACATTGACATTGACATCACAGTAATTCGCACATGAATGCATCGAACTACAGACACATAACAGCACTGGCGACTGAGGCCATCGGCTGGATTAACTAATGATATTTACAAACGTCTGAAGCCTTTCTACAATAAAATTATCGGCTGGTACCAGTGGGGCTTCTAGATCACTATATCGGCCGTGCTTACAATTTGGACATTAAGGCGAATCCTGGAAAATACATATAAATTTCAACTCAAGATCCATGAGACCATGATTTCAAATCCACGTATATGACAGCATCCACCGCCTGGAGCTCTAGAAAGCAACGATCAAATTGAGGATTCCATCAAAATTGAAAAGCTGTGCTGCCTAAGCACGCCATGTATCTTAGTTCGGATTTAGCTACTTTGGACTTTTTTTAAAAAATGAACCGGATTTTGAAAAGGAGATGCGAACTTTTTTCTTATATGATGAAACAGAAGTGATACGAAGGGCTGGTGTAAGACTTTGGAAAGCAGTATTTTTTAAAAGTCTTTGGTAAGTCCCTTCGGGGCCGCGTAGATTAGTTTAAGTATGTTAGGAAAAGTTTTTTTTTATACTTTTTAATTTTCTTAGGTGAGCACAACCTCACCTAAGGTGTGCAGGAGCGCCCGGAGATGAGGCCTGAAGATGCTTTTTGGACTCTGATTTTCAACTGTTGTAGACTTTTTGCTTCTTCTGGAACAAAAGGAATTTTGTTGTTAGTTGTTCGTTTCGTTGTGTATCTGTGAGATAAAACTGCGAGTCTTGTCGGTACTTGAAATGCAACGTATGTATGGATGTCTACGAGTATACACAGCACGAATCATCTAAAAGGCAGATTTAATACCTTTTGATGATTCCATAGAGTCCAGCAATTTCAGTGTATATTTCGACGTGGCCGAACTCCAAATATCAGAATAGCATTAAAGTCCGGGTCATACTAAGGCTTTAGAGAAAAGAAGAAGCTGTGCTAGTGTAAAATATCTCTTAGCTCTTAAAAGGTTATTGATTTGTAAATATATAGGTTACATGTTGTTGCCATGATACATCTTACTCAACTGTGATGCCTAGCAGATGCGTGGATTCTTTTGGTTTGCGGGCAGATTCCACCATGTGAACTTGTTCTTTCTTGTGAAAGGCATTGATCTTGTGTTAAACTAATACAAAGAAAAGTTTATGTTTTCAAAAACAAAGACTTCCACGAACTTCTATATACTAGGTAGACAACAACAACTTTGAGGTTGTTAAGGTGATTATCTACCTTAGGTCTAATATCAACCCTACGAATGACACCATAGGATAATATCTGAAGATGATTGACCTTGAAAACTGATACTCCTTTGGTTTGCAACACAAATGTAATTGAAAATAAAAACTAGAATATCCAAATGTTTCCTCTACCGAAACCTAATTTTACCAGTCTCACTTTAATGCACCCAGAGCTGGGCAATATCCAGGAAATCGCAGCAAATATTAGGCACTTTTCAACCAAAAATTCTTTGTCGAATGGAATACGAATATGAGCTTCATGAGTAACACCAAGATTTAGATGTATCCTAATGTAGACTACCTTGGTTCGGGTCAATATTCCCGAATGGGGAAAGTCAACAGTAATGCTGTGGCAAAAAAACTCGGATCCCAGTCCCCAGGTTCGAGACAACAAGGATTACTGAACACCTTTTAAGGGACCTAGAGATTTGGGCTCAAAGGGCGCTTGGAATGAAGCAGAGTTAAGAAGAAAAATAAATTGGGAAGATAATCATTTCTCTGTACAGATAATTATAAGAATGATAAAAGTATAGACAGAACATAAACACAAGTTTTTGTGAGTAATTATTTATAATTTTGTGAATATCATGAACTCTCAAAATAATTAATAATAAATATTCGCAGAAAAATCTATTAATCACGCCAAACGAGTTTATTGGCAATAATTTATCAAACTAAAATTATACCTCTAATTTATTCATTCCATTATATGACATTTTTTTTAACCATGACCTATGGATCATGTAGTTTTGTTAATCCATGATTATCTTCATACCAGTCATCTTCATATCCATGTAGAAAGGTTAACTGCAACATAAATTGTATGTTCGACTCATAAATTTCCTTCAGCCGTAAAATGTATTTTAGTACCAACCGGTTTTTTTTTTTAAATTTAACGATCTTCCATTAACAGTCTTTCAGGAACCTACACATTTTTTTTACTTCATTTCTCGTAAAATGTTGAGCTGTCCTAATCATGTAGACCATTTCTTTTTACACCATTTATTTTCCAAAGATAAAGCCGAAACACCTACACTCAAATTTAATAGACTTTCTCCGAATTTATAGCACAACCTTGGGCACGACAACAATCCATAAAACCAAAACTCCATCCTTTCGCCAGAAACCTCATTGCACGCTGATTAACTGCCAAATGCATGAACCTTTCATGACACAATTTCCATTGTGCTTGTCGTGGTAATGTCGGAGTTGTTTCGTTCGAATTTAGTGCATCGTAAGTCGTAACTGATCAGTATTCTGTCCATCATCTCCATATGAGCTTAGCTTGGGGGCCATCATCTTGAGGCCACCGAATTTGTAATCTTTTGTTTTCTTTGTCAGAAGCACATGAGATTCTAATCGAATTCGCTTTAATCTGATTACCAAGCAGGTAGGCATGAGTATAATCAATTGTTAATAAAACCGAATCAACATTGAGAGAGTGAGAGCATTAAGGTCAGCTTTCAAGACCTTCACCAAACAGATGGAAATTAAGAACAGAGATTGGCATCAAAGACGCAGTGTTCTCATTTTAGTGTCTTGTATCTGTTAGCCAGAACGCATTACCTCATCCCTTCCGGGGATTTGGTGCAAATTAACCATGAAATGGCTCAGCTAACAAGCGGTTGGGGATCTCTTGCTTCGAAGGCAGACGGCACACAATGGTCGAGTAAATCACACAGAACCAAAGACAATGGGTCATCGCGCGCTATCATTATCGTGATCACCGTCATTATAATCTTCTTCTTCGTCGTCGTCGTCAGACAAAGACCAAAAAACACACATGAAAAGAGGAAAAGCCGGAAGTCTATTTGGATGAAATAAATTGACGGTAAGGCTTACCTTTCTCTCTATTAACGTGTGTTTCATGCATGGGCGGGATTGAGCAGTATAAAGATCATTTGGCCTGCAGGCTATTTGTTGACTGGATTTTTTTTTTATTTTGGAAGAATGCTGTTGAAGTGGGTTTGTATTTGTTCGGAGACCATAGCCATCATTGGCTTATGAAAAGAAGCAACTTGTGAGGTTACTTGAGTTGGTATTTTTTACATAAAATTTTAGTCGAATTTCATTCTCTGAAACGGAAGCTATTTTGATGGTAAAATGGATCGATAACTGCATAAAGCCGTCGTTTTGGAATGTATTTTGTTAAAAACAATTAGCTCGTTATATTGGCACAAAACGCTGCAAATTGTAAATATATATACAATCGCTATAGCTTGACCTTCGCCTTTGCTATGTTCCATGTCACTATGAAAACTCTTGTTTCACATACAATTGATGATGAACATTTTTAATGGTGGATATTTTAACTCGGCTTGGCAGATTATTTTTTTTAGAAACTTATTATTTTAATTTTATACGGTTTAAGTTATGGAGAAGTTCAAAAGTGTGCCTGGTAACTTTGTCAGTCTGTACATGCGTCTAGATGCTAAACGGTTGTGAAATTGCATGTATTTAAAAACCAGACGGATTTTTGGAATTCACATACAAAATAGGTACAAAACTAACGATACTTGTCATATAACATTTTTGGTAATATCGAACATTTCAAAAATGTTTCTTAAGATTTTAACAAAACTTAACACGTTTGTTAACGTAAATATTCAAAATAAAACAGGGTACCCAGTTTTTTTCTTTTAAAAAAACTCTGCCGAAAATTTGTTGTACGCAGGCCAAATTTTTAAATTATCACTCAATCATCGACTTTTGTCACTTTTCTTACTTTACTTACTCCCCACCCGTTGAGGGTCTCTGCGTAAATCAAACCAGCCATCCATCCCCTTGGCTTCATCTTGCAGTAATTCAGTTGGCATCTGCCATCGCTTGATCTTTAACTCGAAGGTTATCACCTAGAACCTGAAGGCTAAGACTCAAAGATTATTTTGTTTGATGTACACCGCCAATATTTTAAGTGTTTTTGTACCTCTTCCACACTTTGGTACAGAACTTAAAGTTCGTGGTTGTATCTTCTTCTCCATATGCCTTCCTCGCATACAGGATCAATAATTTGTTGCGATTAAACTAAGAAATGGGTGGCTGAATATTTTTTTGGAAATATTGCCATAACTGGGAATCGATCAAAAACCTTTTGCGTGATAGTTCAATGCAAAATAAAATTACTAATCACAGCTGATATAAGCCTCAAGTCACAAGCACTATGCATATTATGCTTCTATAATACTTCGGCGGAAGCTCTACGAAAACACATTTTCAACTGTCATCCCCGGAAACCTTCTAGAAGCCTTTTAGCAATTAATCTTTATAAAGCCTATGCATTTGCCTAAAAGAGTTATTATTCATGCTGAACTTCTCTGTAGAAGAACTAAAAAGTATTATAGAAGAAATTGCTTCTTGAAGTTGGAAATTTATGGCTTATAGAAGAAAACTTGTTAGTTGGGAATATTCGCCCACTTTCCAATTTATTGTCCATCACTCGGCGCCGTTAAGTAGGACTTTTGAGATTAGGGTCCGGTAGATAAGACATTTTCGGGTTTATATGCCACGAGGCATTAAAAAATGTGTAAATTCAGGGCCATAATTGTGTATTAAAGCGTCATTTTGACTCGTTTTTTTTATTAGCGTCTTTTCACAATATTGTTTATGGATAGTTTAATCAAATAAGAACCAACTCTAAAAATATTGTCTATACCTTATTGTATCGCTAATTTCCATGCTAATAAAACAGCTACCAAGAAACTATAACTTTTGAATTAATGACTATGTTAAGACTTGTTGAGGTACATTAAGTGACACTGAAACAAAGGCAATTATGCTAGTATCCAGTGGTTGCTAGTTAGCTGCATGAATAGTTGATTAAGATCACACTAAAGCCCAATTGCAGGAACTAATTTAATCAAGAAAATGCAAAGAGGGTTTTTTTGCAGATATGAAACATATTTTGAACAAAATTTTGAAGCAATCACTCAAAAGCTATCAATGCTACAATAGCTGGCTATGATGTTGGTCATACAAATATTTTCTGGCTCAACTCAAAAAAAAAATGTCAGACCGTATTTCGTGCGACATGAGGTCTTCTGTTGTCGTGATGGAATATATGACGTAACACTTTTTCATGCAAAGCGTGAAGTTGGGTTTTAGATTTTTTTTTTGTATAATTTACACGTACTCAAGGGGTTATGAATACCCTTTTATATGTTACCATAGTACGAGCGTTAGAGAAGGGGAAGAAAGAGAGGATAGGAAAGATTTTGGATGTAGTGGAGACTTAAACTCCATGGGTGGTGTCCGAACTAGCTTCGGGGAGTCACTTTTTCTTGTGTTCGTTAAATTTGAAGAAATTCAAGATGGTGTGCATACTTTAAGGTATTACACCGACCTTTTATTTCTTTTAAATAAAAGTGAAATGGATTTTGGTTGGGATTGAACGCGCAACCTTCCACTCAACAGTCGAACACATTACCACTACACCGCGGCCACCCACAATAGATAGATGGTGTAAGATCAAAAAAAGGGTATGCTGCCAGCAAGACGGAACTGACAACAATTGACTTATAAGACTGAATATTGTAGAGGAAAGCTTTAACTTCGATGTGATATGAACGGTGTATTTCAAAAAACAACTTGCCTAAAGACATTACTTGCCTTTTTTATAAATTTTTCTCAGGTAAGGCCTAGTGGCGCGCAGTGGCGCGATGGTTAGTGTGCTGAACTACCGCGCAGAAGTTCTGTGTTCGATTCCCAGCCGCAGCAACACCTAAACGATTTTTCACTGGCCCTCCTCTCGTAATGATCTAACAAATCATTCGAGTAGTATCATTTGTCATGAACAGCTTATCTCAACTGAGCCGTTCGGATTCGGCATAAAACAGGAGGTCCCGCCATCGTGCACAGAAGTACGCACGCACACATGAATGGTTGTGAGAAAAAAGCTAGGCCCTGGGTACTAACGAGCCTGTTGCGCCATAAATTTAATTTATTTTTTAAGACCTATAACGCTCAAAGAGCGCCCTGAGAAGATGCTTACAGATTTTCATTGACTCTGTTTATGATCATGATTGGAATGAGTAATAAACCACTAATTTCAATTATTTACTGATAAAGTCTATGTTATAAGACCGCGATCATGCCAATCATGACTTACAGCTGTATGGGAATCCATAAGAAAAATCCTCGTCATACATGTGTATTTGGCGTTTACGAGTTTTGATGGAGAATACTCAAGATAGTAACTAGTCGACAAACTACGCATTTGACCTCTGAAATTTCTGTAATTTTTCTCTTGAGACACCCCCATAAAAGCAAACGTCAAATTAATTGGCGTAATACGTACTTAGAAAGATTCTACAAATTACTTGGAAGGTCAAGTGAAGACATTAGAGTAAAAAATGGGCTAATTGGATTGGAATGTGAGGTTCATATTAAAGATTGTCGCCATCTTAACGTGACGAAATACAAATATTTTTAATGGAAACACATATATGCCTTTACATTTATCATGAATTATTATTATTGTAAGTAGATAAGGTTTAGATTTGGTTACAGTGGCTGAACCATAGAGGCCCGTTGTGGTACCCCGTGGATCTGTCGACCTTCCCTATATTCGTTAGCCTAAATAAACTATTCAGAGCTGATTATATAACGTAGGAGGTTTCTGATATTATTATGAGCCTGCTTACCTAGATTATCGAAAAAATAGTTTCCCAGATACAGTTTCCTTTTGTCGGAGATAGCTGGCCAGAGCTTTATAGTAGAGAAGATGAGTAATACTTTCCTCCTCTTCTTCATCCAAGCAGCTTCTACAGAAGTCTTTTGTAAGTAGATTTGTAAATAATTTTTCATTAGACAAATCCTTACCAGCTTGTACATGTAGGCATCTGTTCAGATCAGTCGCAGTGTGTTCACATCGAAAAGCTCTTTATATGAATAGATATAGTTCGAGCAAGTTCAACGTAGTTTTCCAGCTCCAAACCCCAAATAAAAGCGAAAACTATCTGTATGTTCAACTAATGTCCGCTCCAGCAATAAATTGAAAAAAATTTAGTGCCAAGTAGAAGTTATCTGAAAACCTTACCGAAGCTCGAAACCATATGGCACATAAACATTTTTCCTAACGTTTAATAGAAACATTACAGAAATTGTACCGCCAAAACTTTGAAAATGCACATTGATTTGACTATAATAGATCTTAAACAGGCTATTACCGACTGACAAATTCTCAACATTTTCGCCAAGTACTTTAGAAACTTAGTGGAACAAATTGCTTTAATTTGGCTCTCGAGTCAAAAGTCGTTGATCAGATTTCTTTCCTGAGAAGTATGTTTCACATCTACAGTGAGCTAATAATCTTGTATTTAGGAACAACATTCAGAAACAACATCGATTTTCTTCATGCCAGATTAACATGTGGATTGACATGCCAATCTTATAAAATCTTACATACGCGCTGTTTGATAGACCAATATTTTTTGTGATTAAAATCACATCACATCATCCAAATTTAATAAAAGTTTTTTTTTATGTTTCCAAATGTAGTTTTAATCCCAAAGGGGGTTGTTCTACTACTGGGGTTCGCCGTCGGGTAGAGGAAGCCGCAAGTATCCTGTAATTCGGTATTAGGGCGATATGCGGCCTAATACCGATATGCGATACGTCGACGAATGACGCTTTGTGACAGGGTACACGTTGGTAGTATACCAACGTGGCACTTGTTTCGCCATGATTTGAATCCTTACCGTATGGAAATGCCATAAAACTACAGACCCTTCATTTTGAAAAAAGTATACCTATTTAAATCAAACCCTTACTTCTGGAGTTAAATCGGAGTTAAATTTTGAGACAAAATCGTTGTTTTTTTTCGATTACAAAAAAAGCGGATATACATTTCTTACTGAGTTATACCTGAGTCACTAATAAAGAGATGAACGCATACGTATACTAAACAAACATCAAGTTAAAAAAACTGCTCTGACCGCTTCTTCAATACACCATGCACCACCAAATGTCACAGATACACCCCAAAACCAGAACCCAGAACGGCATTGGCAATTAAGCTTTATTTCCCGCATTTGAATTACTCCGTGGGATTGCCACTCATTGGCCAGCACAACCAGAATTTATGCAAATTCCCCACCCATACTCAATTTACAAGTCGAACAGACACGAATCTCCTGCGCCCACGATTCGGATCGAGCTCGAAAAGTCGTGTCAAAATGTAACCAACCACTCTTAAGGCACCACAACAACGGAATAGCAGTCGCAGAAGGAGGAGGAAAAAGTGAAAGTCTCGCAAATTATGATCACGATCAATTTGGTGCTGGATCTGTTGTTTGGATTTGGTAACGAACAACCAAAATGAAGGTGTTAAGCATCGTCACTCTGCACAACAGAAACTCAGATAGTACATTATATCTATCTAATAGTCCTCCTCCGGCCGTATGCCGTTATGTTGTTTAACCTAAAGCTAAACACGATCATCAGTCATTCAACTCTGAACTAAACCTTTCTCCGTCAGTCAATCTGTGCGCTCGAGCTCTGACTGGATGTGTGTGTGGGGATTTCGCTTCACCAAATGAGAGTTAGTGTGTGCGTGGAGCATATTCGACTTGTCAGGCTAGACCTCAAGCCAGCGAGCGCACATATACGATTTGACGTGAAGATGAAGTACTAGGTTGAAGAAACGGTATCTCTGCTGCCAAAACAAGTACCAGGCGTATATCCTGTATGCCTTGTTCTTCTTTCTCCGCCAAGGGTAAAACTGACAGGAACCAGTTTGTTACAGTGATGATGACGTTCGTTCGCTCGATGTCGAGAAACCCGTTCCGCTGATGTTGTTAATCGCGACAATGTTGAACGTCGGCAAGGCACTCATTGAGATCCGTTCAAGTGCGCGGGCTTCTGTGATTTTTTCGTGATTCCTCAACACCAGCCGCAGGAGGTCTGCAACTGCCAGAAGGATCACTTCTACCTACGCGATTGTGCAAGGCATAGCTACATTACCATGCCACAATGTTGTTTTCGTTTGGACAACCCAACAACTTCTGTTCGTGTAAATCCTCGTACTGCGGACACTTGTGCGTGTCAGAAACCATCAGTTGTCGTCTCTGCTGGAACATGCGCCTTTAGTTGCACCGACAAGGGATGTCAAAGTGTTGCAATTTCACGTGTCCCTTCGCGAAACGTAGGCTTCAAAGTCAAATCCAAAGCCATAGATGGCGTGATGGCTGATTGATAGTTGATACCATGGCAGTTCCTGATTGCAAACTCATTAGAAGAACAGAACAACCGCACTGATGTCTTCCCCCTTCAGCGTAAAAACGTGATATCCGGATGACTTGCATCGGATGCGGGTGCACGTGGACATCTCAGCCCAACCCTAGGAATTGTATTGTAATAGGAGATGTTTCAGCATCCTCAAGATGTTTTCATTCTTCTCTTCATATTTTTCTCATTTGATTTCTCTATCCCACAGGAGCGACATGAATTGGGGGGACTCTACAAGATTAATAAGGATTCTTGTTTCAGGTTCATTAGACCCGTTACCAAGGTGAGCTGTTGTTATTCGTCGTCGTTGAGGGTGTACAGAGTGTAACTATGACGACGATGTCGGAAGGAGCCTTATGGCGCACGGCACAGCAGAATGAGTTGAATAAAAACTGCGAGAAAAGTTTTCAATCGCTACGGCTAATGGAGTGTATATCCTGCTTCGGAGGGTATTTGTTGCTGCTTTTCATCTGGCAGGTTGAAAGCTGTTGCATTAGGGAAGTAATTTTGTGTGTTGTGTTTCATAGAAGTGCCCGGACAAAGTTAAGTATTGTAGGAGTGGCAGGTGATGTTGCTACGATCCGGATGAAAGTATTTCACTTGAAGTGCATAACAAGGAATTTCGAAGGAAATGAGTTTACTATTGGAAGATGCCAAGAATCGGTGGTGGTGGTTGCTGTTCTTGCTATGAAGGGTTTGAAATGAATGGGTGTAAATTACCGGAATGTAGTTGGAGAGAGTGATGGAACTATGAGAGATAATTACTCGAAATTATTCAAATGATTGAGTTGCTTTGGGATTTACTTGTTTCATGGATACTGTGTGGCTCCTATTTGTTTGTTAATATGTTTGTCGTTGCAAAATAATAGGACCAATGGCCATTTTCATAAAACTGAAACACTTATTTGTGAATTCACTTGTAACTTGTAAATTATGTGCACATTTTTGTTGGATTCACAATTAAAATGTTTCTATTGTGAGATATACTCATACAGGAATTGTTGGGAAAAAAAAAATTAATGACTCTGAATCCCTTTGGTTTTTTTTTCGGTTCATTAGAAAAGCGAAAAAGGGATTTGTGGGAGATGATGTATTGATGACATAGATATTGAGAAGTGTCCGAACTATATTATTGGGGAGTATGTTGTAGTTTTTTTTTTGTTTGCGATTCGCAGAATATTTTCGAAAATATTGCAGAGTATTCGAACAAATTTGTTCACTCTAATTTTTTGAAATTTCCGTAGAATCCTAGGGAGAACTCTGCTTGTCAGGAGTGGCACCCACCTTTACATTATATAGTAAGTGGAAATATCAGGTATATCTGTCGCTATATGCACATTATTACTTAAACTGTATGCGATCAAGCGTGCAAGCTGTAGTTGCATAAACGGCACAACTTGTCAGACGATGCTGGTCTAATTTTTACCAGAAGCTCCACTTGCACCAACTCAATAAACTCAATCAAGATTAGTCACCTAAAATAAACCAGAAAATGCCTTTAGAGTTAAACGGATAAGTTGGTGCAAATCAGCTTAATGCTGAAATGGTAACTGATCCGTTAATTCCAAGTACATGAACGTTAGTAATAAAATGTTTATTACTATTAGGACAAATATTCCATAGTACATCTACTTAGCTGGAGAGCCACACTAAATAGAACAGAAAAAGGTTCTTCTTGAAAAATGATCCAAGAAAAGTGACGAAAACTGAGTAAACCCTCCTTCGGCTTAATTTTTATTATTTTCATTAAGGTATCTGATTATCTGTACAATATAGCTTTGGAGCACTTTAAGCACTCAATTATAGTTGAGATTCGGACCAAATTTCGTTTAAATAAAAATAAAAAGTGTTCAGTTCAATGACCTGGAAAAACAATAAAACTTTACGAATATTTCTTGATCTAGATTAAAGTGGATTTATCAATGGTACATGAGCTTAGTCGTTAAGTACTTTAAATTTCAAACTCCTCATATGGGGTATTCGACAGATATGAAGATTAGGAATTCGCATCTTAAGAGAAATTATCTAACTGACATCATTCTACTAGGAATGAAAATTTTAATTCCTAGTCTTCAACCATGCTTCAAAAAGCAATGCGAGGAAGTTGTAAATAGTATTAAAAAAAATCGATTATACAATGCCGGGCAGATCAAACTGAAACACAGCCCAGCAAACAATACAAGCCACAAAGAATGCCTACAATAAAAACTAACAACCTTCTGTCATATCCAGGAGGCCCACGGACGTTTTGGTCAATGGCGACAGTAGTCAGTAGCTTCAATCACTCTTCATTCCCTCCCTCAATCAGCATTGATGGATCGATAGCTTCAACAAAAAAACGAAATGGAAGAATATGGAGAATCGAGAGCTGTTGCCCTGGATATTTTTAAGAATATCCATAGAGTTTGGCACAGAAATTTGCTAGCCAAATTGACAGCATAGCGACTTCCTTAAATACTGTGCATCTTGATGGAAAGCTTTCTTAAAGACAGATCTTAGCTAGTAGTTGTAGATGGCGTTTCCTCAGACAGACTCTCTATAAACGCTGGGGTACCTCAAGGATAAATTCTATCATCCACTATATTTCTGTGGCACAGCTTCTTTTCCTAAATTTTGAAGTTCGTCCTCGAAACCATTTGCAATTTGTCATATAGACGATTCTTCCTTCAATGCAACCTTTGGCACAGCGAAGACTTGTAGGAAATCTGTCACTTGATAACAAACATTAAAATAGAAGATCTTGAAAGGATCTCAAAAAATCATCTCTATACTCTTTGCATTTCAACGACCGACAAGACACAATGTCTGAGCTCACTGAGAGTCTATGGAACAATTACAAGTCAAGATCAGAGTAAATAAATTTCTGCAAGTATCATCTCAGGGCACTTCTGGAGCATTAAAGGTTCGCCTTACCTGTAAAAGGTGCTTCGTTTTCATATCGATTTCTCTGTGATCTGACAAGCGGTGGTATAATACCGGAAAACCTTACCTTTCTTGAACCCTTGCGAGTTGAAAGAAACGAATTTCTGGTGTAATAAAGCCTAACATCAGCGAGTGTATATATCATTGGGGTATAGTAAGCTGGATTTCCGGCTGTTATCACTAGCCATCAGGGCGATGAGACGTGCTTTTCACCTTAATTATGAAATTTTCTAATCTATTCAGCTGAGCTAGATCGTATAGGACCTTGTTGTGATAGTATACACGTATATTTGACAGCATAAAACACACCTTCTCGCAAACAGATGTAGGTGTCATTTCCATTTGGAATGGAGCTGCTTTGAATAACAGGGGGCAGCCCAAATGGGTTATTGGCCATATAGGGGCAATGTCACATAGTACTTTTACCCTTGCATTGACTGCTTAAAATCATCATTTTTGTCAGAGAACTGTAATCCTTAGAGCCGGGCAAGCATCTACATTTTTGTTTGAGTATAGAAACTGGTGATATGAAGGTATTTAACTACATTTCTCACCCCCTGACTGTTTTGTTTGAATATTTTCATACCCTGTCCTATAGAAGTATATTAGTTTTGATACATAGGTTGTAACGTAGTGAAATAATTTAGGTAGATATATATACCTTAAAGTATATCGACGCAGAATCGCTGAGTCAGTCGATTAAGTCATTTCTGTCTTTTCGTCCATCCGTCATCCGCGCCACCGATTTTTAGGACTTACATTTTGAGCTAGGATAATGAAATATGGTAAATAGGATCATTGTCCATCTTGTTTATACTTCGGTTATTTCTTGGCGGTGTTTTCAATTAAAAAACAATTTTAGTTTCATAGAAATTCGAACAAAACTTTGGGGATATTTATAAGATGGAATGGGATAGGGTATTCAATGATTCTTACAGCGTGTTGTAGTCTTCTACTACGATTTTATATAAATTTCGTCAAATTATCGTTTCTGACAGATTTGCAATTTATCAAAAATACTGCATACAACACCTCAAAACTAATAGAACCAACCGGGTCACCTTATATCTATCTTATCGCTTGTATTTTTATATCTCATCTTATTCCGCGCTCACTTTGAAGTTGTCTTTCTGTTTCGCCTACCCCTCTTATTAGTGTAAAAATACATTATTAACATACAAAACAAGTGCATTATGCAATTAATAAATTACGCTCGCATGTCAATCCCAAATGGAGCAAGCAAGTCAAAGCGTTTCAGGCACTGGCACATCGCCTTTATATAAACCTCATTAATAAACCACGAGAAGCGTAAAGTCTATACACAGATACGACCATACGTAGGCACTCTGTCGTGCAATAAATTTATAATAATCTTGTAGTAAGATGCATAATAGTCGGTGGAGTGAATTTCCAGCTTCAAGCCGATATCGTCGAACAATTCAAGTCAACACAAGTCGTTAGCCTTTCCATATTCCATATCATAGCCATTTAGGGAGCAGGTGTAAACGGCTCTCCCTCCAAATATTCATTTACAGGTTACACAAAGTACATTTCCTGTTCCAGGCGCGATAGCATGTGGGTGGGATACACCGAAAATCTCATTTTCACTTTTTATCCAGGGGAGAGAGAAAATTTGCGAGAATGTATGCTGTGTGCACCTTTAATTGGGTTGTCTGTTCACCTTCCTTTTATTGTCGTTCGCTCCATCGTCACCCGCATCTATACAGCGGTACTGATTTGTATCAATTTATTCACCTTTTATCTGCCATTGGTGTGGTTGTTTTACAGATACTGTACAAGTATTTCGGATTCGATGTTGAAATGGAATGGTGTCGGTGTGGCTGGGGCAGTGGCAAGGGAAATGATTTTCCCACGCAGACCACGTTTTCAGAGGCTAATGCAGAGTAAAGTCGGCGTGCGAGTGTCTGTGTGTAACGTTTAAGTCGGAAAATGGTTTTGGTTGTCTGGTATTTCCCGTCTTCTCCTCCATTTTTTGTGGTGACTTGCTTTTCCTGACATTTTACTGATTTTCACTTGGGAAATTTGTAATTCGAATCGACACACATTGATATTATGTTCTCTAGATATAGTGGAAACGTGTGTTTTTTTTTCATGTTATCCCGCTCTATATAGGTGACACCCTTCGTTATGTGTTTGGCTCTTATCGGTCTGGGTGGGTAGGTGAAAGGAATTCCTATTTCTCATGGGAATCAAATGCATGAAACTTGAGTTGATTTTGATTACAAATTGCAATGAGTTGGCAAATTTATGGCGATAAGTGATTTCTGGGGAATTTCGTTATAGAGGGTGGATTTTCTAATAGGAACACAGAAAGATAAATTATCTGGAACATTTTGTAGTAATTAAGATTATTTTATAGGGAAATACTTTTCGTCCGAATTTTGGGAATTTTCCAACCCGGGGATAAGAAATGGAATTTTTATAATTTTTCTTAGATTTATGAGGGATATTATGTCAGTCACAAGTATCATGAAAAAATATACACCACACCAGTTTGGTTTGGAAATGACATTCCAATTATGAAAAACACTTTTTGTAGTGGAGCTCTTTTTCTATTTCTGTACTTTAATAGTTGCGTGGGGTAGTCATAAATCTGTCCACATTGTCATATGGGAAACTCATTACATGGCCCTTTTTTGATTACCCTCAAGTGTTGAACTTAGATGGTTTAAATTACTGGCACAGTTACTGTCAGACCAATTTAAATTCGAATTTTCCTCTGCTACTGTCATGACTTTGGGTGATGATTACTTTTTTACTTCCGTGATACTTTTCACTTCGAAAAGATCAGTATAAAGTTAGCCTTCAAAGTATCTCATTAAAGTTGAAATTCCTCCTTCTGTGGAATAACTATTATTTCTCTCTGGCAGGCACATTTTATAATCCGACTAAAGTCGCCTTCAATAAACCGCACAATAACTTACTTACAATGTCTCCTTACTTCGGGGAACGTTTAAAGTCGTGAAGATGAAAATAATATTCTACTTCATTCGAGCCACTGACCATTATGCGCCTTAATGATCCGCTTTTCTTCCCCCTGTTTACGTCAGAGACGTCTTCAGCCAAAGTCAACACTCTTTCTTATCGGGTTTGAGAAATCTCGGTGTTAAATTAGCCTCTTCCTTTAGGGGTGAGGAGTGAATTTGCCTGATGTCGGATCTGGGAACAATATTATTTGTGCCTGGCGGTAGCCATGTGCTTATGGATTGTAAAGCAAAGAGTGGACGAAAATGTTGGGAAGGCGAGCGAAAACAAACAATTTAATCCGCACGGAAGCAAGAAAAAAAAGTTTGGTTTGGTACTCGACGATAAAAAATAAAGATAATAGTTCTAGGAAACTTTTTGTGGAGTAGATACTATAGTTTGGAATTTTCTTTGCACCTTTACAAAAGCTGACCACTAGATCGTATTTGTTCGAGGCATTTTCAAGGGAATTAAAGCGGCTTATACTTTGTATAAAATATTCGTTTACAAAAAAGTTAGAACCTTATGATTTTTCTAAATATTTTCGATATTTTCTAATCCTGCAGTCAATGTAACTTTTGAAATTCAAAATAAAACGTATAAGGACTTGAAATAAAATATAGAGGAACGTTTTAACCAATTGCAATAAGATTCATACCTCAGAGCTAAAAACACAAGCTGCTTTAATATAAGCAAGTTATAAAGCAGGTGTGGACCTACGGTTAGCAATGTTTTTATAATTTGCGCGCACTCAAGGGGTTATGAATATCCTTTAAATGTTTTACCACAGAACGAGCGTTAGAGAAAGAGAGTTATAGGAAAGATTTTTTTGATGTAGTGGAGGACTTACTCCATGGGTGGTTGTACCTACCAAGAAAACCAATCCCAATATTTTACAAACTTTTCAATTTTTTTCTACCATAGTATACCATATTAGAAACTAGGATACCTATGGATAAGGTATTTCATAATTGCTGTAATTCAATCCTGCAAAAGCCGATTAACATTTTAGATGACGCATTAAGCTAGCAATCGCAACAACAATTTTAGGCAATTGTTTGCATGGTTATCCACAACTGAGCTAAATTTTCTTGCAAAAAGTTTGCAGACATTTTTCGCAGGCCCATGCAACTTGTTTGCAAAACTGTGCAGTTGTGCACACCGCATGTAACTTGTTTGCATGGTTATGACCTTCAAAATATTTAACAGTTCGATTTGTCAAGCAAAAAAAGCATCAGAAAAAGAATACTTTGGAAGAGATTGGATAGCAAAAAGCACTGAGCAAAGATTTCTTCAGCAACTTTTGAATGAGTAAAAGAAATTAAGATGAAGGATGTTATTTAATTTTTTTTTGAGTGATAAAATGTGAAACAGTTATCCACTGACGAAGCATCCCATAGTTCGAGAAAATGTTTAAATTTATATAACGATTATTTTTTTTGTAAAAGCTAACGATTTTACATTTTTGTCTGAGCATCCTTACTGAAAAATTGCAATAAATGTCAAACAGCAGCTTCAAACAAGCGAACAGGTCATGACGAGTTCACATGGCATACTACATTATTGCTGCAAATTTTAGCTGCAAACATTTTTGATTGCAAGCAACTGTTTTTTCTAGTTCACACATGAACATTTGATTGCAGACAAGCATTTCTTGCAAATTTATTGCTCGTGTGCACGAAGCTTTAAGAACGAAAAGATTTGACATGGTGAAATAACGTAACATGCAGGATCTTTCATTAGATATATAATTGGCTTTTCAGAATTTCTCTTAGTTGCAGTAACTAATTTGTGTCGAAGGGTTGACACAACGAAGGTTGAAACAGCTGACAACACTCTCAAAGTGTCCATGGAAGATTGTCACCTACGCTCGGAAAAAAAAAAGTCTAGTAGGGTGATCCAATACAACGCATGTATCATAGAGGCGATGTAGTCATATGACAGACAAATTTTCCAACCATTCACCATTTTCCCAAAAATAAAAAAGAGTGGGCAAAAATATATTTGGGTACCTAACCCGAAAATAATTCTGTGGATATATACCTACCTACGGCAAAAGTTCAACCACTGTTAACATAAATGGGGGTATAGTCTTATGGTAAGCTAGGGGCAAGCTCAGCAATTTGAAGTTAACGACAAAAATATTAATACTAGGATGTATCATCCCTATCGATATATCCGTTCGGAATAATTACCGAAATGAAAGTCAGTTTCAATCGAAACTCAATTTAATTTCCGTTTATTCGTTGCGGAGCAAAATAAAAAATCATACAGTCGGACAACTTCGGAAGAAATTCAACGCCAAGTTGTCAAAAACGGTAAACTTGACGCATATCGCTGATGCGTTATCATTTGCCTGCTTTACATTTCGTAGGCGAATTTGTTTGAAATGCTAATCGGAACAGATATCTCGGAAGAAAATTGTCCTATTTCGAATAACATCTTATTCCGAACGGGTATCTTGATAGGTGTGTATAATCGGCTATCCACGTAGCTATCAATTTTATGGAACAGCAATGAACCAATCAAAAAGAAATCAATAAGCCACAAGAGTACTTGACAATCTCCATATTTGTTGACAACATCAAGAAGGCTGAAAACCGGGTGGCCGTAGGTTCAAATACAGCACTTACTTGCCCTGCAGAATCAACTCAAAATGCCCACACCCGACGTATCGTTTAAAGAACAGTCCAATTTTCTTTAAGCTACAATCACGCCCTGAAGCTTAAGTTTTTCTTTGACGACGTTAAACTGTAAGGTATCGCAACTCTAAAGTTAGCCACTTAAAGTTTTTTTTTTAGACTTTTCCAACATTCATCTGACAACAGACCAAGAGAAACAAAAAACACTTTTACAATAGTTTGCGTTCGTTTTCACCATCCCATACGTCTTTCCTTGGCTAAGGTAACCTGAGATTCAACAACAATAATCAATGCTCAGTCATGAGCGAAGCAAAAAAAAAAAGGCAACTAACCTACACTCTTGCACTAAACTTCAACCCAAAACAAAAACAACAACAAACACTGTGCACGAAATAAAAACCCCAAACCTGTCCAGACAACTTTCCAGATTTGGCTTTCAAAGAAAAATGTTTTTCTTTCGTATGTTGTTGTTGTTGCATATTTTTTTGGATGCGGTTTCTTTGGCTCTTTTGTTTGACTTTTTGTGTGAGTGCTGGCTGAGCACAACCAGAGTAAAGTTAAAGCTCCCCCACCTTGGTCACCGAGGACCGATACGATGGGCCAACTATATCTCCTGGCTGAACTCTTCTAAAGTCTCGTCATCAGCCGAGTTTTCGTGGTAGCAGTAGTCACCGTCAACGCTATAGCCGTATCCTATTGCCATATTCCTCCAACCTCCATTGACTGCATTCAATTTGTGAAGAAACCTTTTTTTTAACAGCCTTTACACAAGCACCACCAAACAAGAACATAATTTCTGTTGATTGCAGAATAAATAAAGAAAGGCAATCACGCGCTCCTCTCCGCCTTCGCTGGCACTATGGTACTGGTGGCGGTGGGTAACCACAGCGCAGTTAGAAGACAAGACCAAGACCATCATTGCAGCTTGTTTGATGACAATAGCTAACGTTGAATCGACCGGCAGAGGAGAAAGAGTACGCGCCGTGTGAGTGTAGTGGAAGTCACCTTCTCCTCATAAAGTGTGTCAAGCGACCGCAATGCTCTGGTGAAATCAGGTTTCGCTCAGCGTCTTGTGTCGCTTTGCCTCGTTCTGGCCAAGTGTCGGTCCAACCAATCGACCGCCAGTCTTTGCTTGCAAAAAAAAAAAAAACGAAAACAGTCCTCCAACAAACTCCACCATCTCTTCCATTTTTCACCAACACACGATTCCGCTCGAACAGACTTGATTCGATGATGAAGACGATGAGTAGCCGGTTCTTGAGAAGAGGTTTTCTTTTACTATGGTCCTTCTGCTCTGAAGATGAATTGCTGGCTGCATTTTAGGAACTTGGTCTTCTTCTTCTTGTTTTTGCATCTTTAATTCCATTTCAGTCCGATTCGATGGTACAAGAAAACAAAACACTTTTCATTGCCATCACCTTGTGCTTGGTTTGCGGAACATGGTGAGAGGAGGATGATGCGATGTGAGATCAACCAACAGAGAGGTGAGTCATTGCAGTTTCGTTGATGTTGTTGTTTTTTTTTTTGACACTTAATTAGCAGGAAATTCACGACGACAAGTTCTTCAAAGTGTTAACACAAGACGCCCCAGGAATCGGAAGGGCAATGGGTAGGGTATACCGTGGCACATTTCTGTTATTCTTGTGTAAAGAGTGCAAGCTTGCGTGTGAGGTCGGTTAATTGCGGAGACAACTCGCTTTGGCAATGTGACGGACTTAACAAATGTTGTCGACTTCCTAAGATGCGACGAGATAAATGGTGATCGTGATACCGACCCAAGAAATGATCAAAACAATTTCGTACGCCAAAAACTAAATTATGTGTTAGAGACTTTTCGGATGTTGGCCATCGAGGAGTCAGTGACCTAAGGAGCGTGTATTTTTGGGAGATAATTCATTTGATTTGGAAATTTCTTTTGAACTAAAGTAGAAAACAAAGAAAGTCTAAAACGCGAAATCTGTGTTAGCGCATTATGAATGTCGGCTATTTCCATTTATTTTAAATGCAACCCTCGACATTTTGAGCCCCAGGCGCACTTTTTTCGTTGAATCGACAAGCAGCATTTTTTTTTTATTGGAGAGCTCTGATTTCTCGTATAACACGAGCCGTTACCACATTGTCAGCAATGCTCAATTTCAGCTGCATTAGTTGAATGTAAATGGCGGTTTATTTTTATTATAAAGGTACCTTAAGGACGCTACTTTCAACTATTCGATGATTATTTTCCTGAATTCAATGTAAAAATGATTTAAAAGAAAATTTCCATTTACTACCATTTCTGTTAATCTCAGAATAAATTCTTGTGGACTGATTCTAAGAACATTTTTTGATGGATACAGTGGCTTGGGTCCTTCGTACAAATCTCAAAAATCGCAGCCCGGTGCCCCACAACTTACGAAAGGCTGACAAATATCCCAGAGTATGCAATTGTTATGAGAAACTTCTTAAATTTGACACTTCAAATCGGCGTTAACGTGGAGGACTCATTCTTAGTGGCAAAAATGAATTGTATACGATATCCCGGTTTTTTGTGATCATTCCGATTTTTAAAAACCAGATTTTTTTTTTATAAAAATCGAGTGATTTTAAAATAAAAAATAGTTTTGATTGTAAAAGCGGGCTGCATTGGCGTACTACTGGTCGTACGTATTTGCTCTTTGGGCCCTCGACCTTAAATTTCTATAAAGGTTTTTTATACACTTTCAACGAGGATGAGCTTGCAAGACAGGGCACTGCCCTTGATATTCTACAGCTATTAAAAATGCCTCGCTACATGTAATTCACAGATCCAACAGGATGCGACCAAGAAATCAAACCGGAGGTGTAAAAACGGCAATACGTGTCAAATATCCAGGCAACTGTGGTCAGACTATACTTATCAAAGCTGAACAATTAATCGGTATCCTGATAGGACATTGTCCCATAGGCCTACATGCAAAAAAAACTATCCTTCTTTAGCAATGACTTCTGTAGAATCTGCTTGGACGAAAGAGAGTAGGATTGTATTCCTCACCTTCTCTGCCGTTGTTCAGGTCTCCCCAACAAAAGAAAAACACACCAAGAAATTTACTTCTTTGATAATCTAGGTGAGCTGGGTAATGTTAATGTCAGAAACCTCCTTTTATCCATAGTCAACTCTGAATGGTTCAATTAGGCAAACGATTATCGGGGAAGTCGACACAGATCCACGTGGTACCAGACATTGCTACCAATAATTGATGCAGTCCCATAGTGGTATATTAGTTTTGACACATGTTTGTAATCTACACAAAAATAATTTAGATATACACTGCGTTATGTATACGGATCGCATCAACATTGAAAAATACTTCTATCTAACAACATCTGTCCGTGCTACCGTCTGAAGGTATGTCGTACGTTACCAGTTTTTAGGACCAACCGTAAGATTTTGTGGAAATGTCTCTATACACGATATTTAGACTTTCAATATCTACAGTTTATCTAAACAAAGTTTTTTTTTATTTTTTGGCTTCATTTAGTAAAAAACGGGTTTCTATTGTATTTAAAGGAAATTCGAATAAATTTTAGATGATTTTGACGTTTGTGATAGCCATTAAGGATTGTAAGAGATGGGAAGCACACTCTTGGATTATTCCTCATTTTGGAGGGAAAACATATCATCATCACATTATTTAACCAAAAGCTAGGAACATGTTTTTTTTTTATTTCAGAAAATGTAAAATAAGCTAAAAAATAATTTTTGAAGGGCATTTGGAAAGGGAAAATGTTATGATTACAGTTGTTTAGCTTTAGCTGTATTGCTTATGAGAGATTTGTTTAACTTGATCAAAGAAGGATGGATATCTTCAATATCGGATAACAATATCTATTCGGATTATTTTTATTACAACAAAATAAAAAGAAAGAAATTTTGTTAGAATTCTGTTGGGAAATTGTTGAAAATTTTGTGAATATCAAATTGAATTTAACAGACGCAGCATAAATCCAAAATTGTTTAGCCCTGCAGAAATGTCAATAATAAGCCAGACCAAAATACTTACTTTGGTCATCGTATTTTTTCGACATGTTTTTATCATAAGCTACTCAGCGTTATATTTACGGTGGTTATTGATAAAAGCGGCTGTCAGATAACCTAAGCAATGGGTATATATTTATATTCTACACATATAAATGTGTTCTTATTATTGTAATGAATATGATGTTAGTTTACTCATTAAATTACCTGTAAGGAACGCATCGATTGCTCCAAACAAAAAAAATTGTAATAATTTTATAAAATCCGTCAGCAATTTTCATTTAGAATTAATGAAAACAAAATAAATCAATGAAATTGTATGTAACCAAATTTGTCAGTTCGCCAATAATCCATTTAGTGGGAAATTGAAAGACTATTCATCAGAATAACTTAACAAGATGTGTGGGTCTTCCGTAAGTTAGGCAAAGCCCGTCTGTTGTTTACAATATAATCGAGACTGGATCTTTCATGAGTTCTTGGAAATGTTGAAACCCCTTGGCACCAACGGCGCAGTCAACAGTTCTGTTATCTGCACTGAGTGTCATGGTTAGAACATTGATTTCCCTAAAGCCTTTGACGACAGATTCATCTATGATTAGCTTCTTGGTCGTCGTTCCCACAGCAAGAATGCACGATTGTGGTGGATAAATTACGGCACAGAAGTTGTTGATACCAAACATTCCCAAATTCACGGTACCCCCTTTGAACTACTGAGGCTTTAGTTTGTTTTCTCAGGCTTTGGCGTTAGAGCTTTGATATCTTTGGAAATGTCAACTACACCCTTCATGCCGGCGCCGAACACAATTAGAGTTATAACACCACGTTCTGTTGATACTGCGACCGACACATCAACGTTGTCCAACTGTCTAATTACGGTGTCCATCCAGTAAGAGTTGGTTTCTGGGACCTTGCAACAAGCTTATAACCAACAATTTGAACAAGAGCTTTAAAAAACATCCCTGTAGCTTTTAGAATTGTAACACTCTCACTAAGAACAATATGACATTTATGCTAATTTATGACATAAGTCACCCTGCCCATTATAAATTGAAAATCATGAAATAAACTTAGAAACATTTGACTAGTAAATGATAACGGCAATGCACGTATATCTCAACCGAAAAGGATTTTGCAATAACAACAAAATTTCCTGATCATATAAACACGCAAAGATATAAAAATCCATTTATATTCAAATGTCGAAAAATCCAGCTACAAGCTCATTAAAAACAGATGGCAAGTACGTAGAATAGTTGATCCATCATTTCTTATAATGTTAACCACTTCTTCAAATAAATGGAAACCGTTTTAAAATCTCTTTTGAACAAAATTTGAATGTCATTTTAAATAATAGCACTGCGAAGACAATAGATACAAAGCGATTTTTAAACAAAGTCGTTGTTGATATAATGACAAGTGAATCGACAAAGGTACATAATTCCGTAAATTAGTGTTGACATGACACAGAAAGGTGGGAGTTTTGTCATTCTTTGTTGAGGAATTGTTGTTCACAGACAGCTTTTTTCACGACGGAACAATAGAAAAGGTGTGATAAGAAATTGGGGTTTATTTCGGATAGTTATTTTGAAGATATAAGTTCAAAAAAGGTGAAAAACAGATTAATACGCTAATGGGGATTCATGTACAATTATAGTGGCAAGTTGTAGGTATATACCATTTAACACCATCTTTGGAAAGTTACTTTTAATTTTTGCAGAATTTATGGAGCAGGTTTGAAAGTAGAAAATTCAGCAACGATATTTTTATTTACTATAAAAAGTCCTAAAAGGAAAAGGAAAAGGAAAAGGATAACGATTTTTAATAGAAAATGACTAATACCATAAGAAAATACTTTTTTTTTTCAAAATTCTGTGTTTTTTTAGATAATTAAAATGGTTTATTCGAAATTTGGGGGGAGGAAATTTGTTGTTATATTTTTTTTTAAATATTTTAACTTGATTCAATAAGGATTAAGACACTGGTAAGAGTAGAAAAATTCAAAAATTCTAAAGAAGTTTTTTTGTTGCCAAAAAGCCGATGATCTATTGTTCAATGCCGAATCCGGATTTGAGAAGCTGCTCATTACAATCTTAAGGCCTGATATTTGTCAGACTTTCCTTATACAAGGTGGGCCAAAAGAGATCACCCTATTGGAAGATGTTCTTATTTTTTCAAATGGCCGCCAATGTCAAATGCGTTTTTACATTTGTGAACTAGACAGATAAAGAATACATCAGCTGCTGCATTTCGAACGCCAAACGCGTGTAACCTATGCACAAGCCATACTCAATCTCGAGGACGAAGTGGTTGATTTTTCGACCAAAATCATAATGAGCGATGTGGTTCATTTCCACCTCATCGGGTACGTGAACAAGCAAAGCTATCGCTTTTGGGGCACCGAAAATCCAAGAGTAATGCACTAGGAGCCATTACACCTGCTCAATGTTACGCTGTTCACACTGGAGGAGTCATCGGGCCATTTTTTCTTTCGAGAACGCCGCTGGTCAAACAACAACAGTGGACGGTGCACGCTATAGGGCCATGTTAACCAAGTTTTTTCTGGCGCAATTGGACGAATCAGGACTCAAGGACATTTGGTCCCAACAGGACGGAGCAACAACACACTCTGCGCGAGCCACAACCGATATTCTAAAGGCGGCGTTCCCGGGTCGCCTCAACTCTCGTTTCGGCGATTTGAGCTGGCTCGCAAGATCGCCCGATTTAACCATTACAGACTTTTTTTGTTGAGTTTTTTGAAGTCCCGTGTTTACGTGAACAAGCCAGAGACCATAGAAGCCCTCAAGGACAAGATTCGACACGAGTGCGAGAATCTGTCGCCCGAAGTTCTCGCTGAAGTGATGAAAAGTGTCATAAAACCAGCCCGTATGGCAATCAATATTGAGGGCGCCCATTTGGCCGATATCATCAACTTGACTTGACCAATAACATTCTAAAGGTTGACAAAAAAAAAGACATAATCAATGAACAGAATCGAAGTTTTTCGAAAGAGCCAAACAACAACGAATGACTTCTTTTGGCCCACCCTGTATTTGGAGTTTTTGTTTGTATTTTTCTCCAAGCAACAATCTTACATTTGCCTTTCCCAGTTATCTAATAATCTAATAAACAATTTTTCAGAAGAAAAGTACAAGTCATCAAATCTTAGTGTAAAATGTGCGGTAACAAACCTAATGTCAAATTATATACAAAATAATTAATTATTTGTCAGTCTTTCGCAAGAGGTATAGCAGTGAAAAAAATTAGGTTTTGTCAATTTCGGAATTTTATTCAGCGAATCCGCCCTTAGTTGTCCAACACACTTACCGCTAGGCCACCGCACTTATGTCCAAATGAGTACATGGGAATGAGGCATGGAACTACGTGTTACCATTTCGAGCATAAATGTGCAGAAGAAGATCTTGCCAGTAAAATCTAAACTAGCCTATTGCTGATTCAAGAATTGTTATACAGATTCTTCTATAAAAAAAAAATTGACTCTGAATAAGAATCACATCTAGGAAACTAGAGCTAGCTACACATTTCACATCATAAAACTGAATCGCAGTTGGTATGACGATTCAAGGCTTGGCACGACTTGAAATCCCCGGTATTGTTAAAGGATTATCAAATGCATTTAATTGCAGTTGCAAAAAGGTGGGGTGATTATCGTCCATTTATCCACATTACTAGATAGTTTGTATGTATGTAGGTCGTAGGATAAGGAGCTCCATATCTTGTTTTTATCTATTATTCACTTTCACAAATTGTCAAAGAAAGATACACAAAAAGAATTAATTCAAGGGGTCATTTGCATTTCTCAAGCCGACTCAAATGACGTATCCATGGCATGTGTCGAATATTAGTATGGAGACATGTGTACTACGTGCGAACCATAGAAAGCTGTAACTTTGCGTTGAAGTAACTTTACTCCAATATTTTACCTTCAGTCAGATCTCAATTAATTTTGATTCTTAGCAAAGAGTATAGATCTACATAGAGTTCGCATCACAGCTAAAAATTTTGTAAAAATTTTTGTCAGACGTGGGCGGTAAGTGCGAAGGGGAAATTTCGTCGATCGTATGCGTTGGCTATGCTGTTGTTTGATGCTGGGGTAGAAATGTGAAGATTGGGGTATCAATATCAGTAACCCACGTAGAACATTTTCGTTGCATGAGATGCGCACTCTATGTAGTTCCATAGTCTTTGATCTTAGCTAGTCACGTATAGATAACTTTATCCAAAACAAAAACTTACCTTCTTATTATGGGCAGCGGTATGGAGAACCTTCCGTCGCCGACCATTGTCGCGGTGGCTGCAATAGGAACCGTTGATATGACCGGCGTGATCAGAGACGTTGCATGCGGGGGTGGAGGCTGTGGCGGTGCACCCTGTGACAGAGGCAACGCACTGTAGGGTGGCGGATAATGACTATGCAATATATCGGGCAGCATCGGACGGAGCATTGCTGCTGCCGCTGCCGACATGGTATGATGCGCGGGATGATGGAGTAAAGGAGGCGGTACTGGTGGATGTGAATGCGAGTGATGTCGACTTAACCGTTGATGTTGCAACTGCTGTTGTTGTTGCTGTTGCTGTTGCTGCTGTTGTTGTTGCTGATGACGGCGTTCACGACGCTCACGACGTCTCTGCTCGCGAGATAACAATGCATCCGGATGCAAGTGAGTACGCGCAGTTGCACTACTTCCATTACCAATACCACCGCCGCTGTCGCCGTTGCTGTCAGCGATACCACCCCTCAAAATCGTTAGGTTATCCACTGCTGCCTCGTCTCCAATCACAGTCGGGAAATCATCTGTTTGACATTCAGTCGAAGTGAATGTTCTCGTTGGCGATGTGGGTGGCTGATGTAATCCATTTGTTGTCACAATCGCTGTAGAACTTTGGGTATCTGTTAGGTTATTATTTACAACAAAAAATTTATCATTTTTAGGCACTGAACTACTGCTACTATTATTGCTACTATTGACACTACCACTGGCATTATTCACGTACGTACAATTGACGACACTGATGCCATTATTCGCGATCGACTGATTTACGACAAAATCACCGTGATTCGTATGACCACCGTTGTTGTTGTTGCTGTTGCCAATGTTGCTACAACTATCATTAACTTGAATAGTTAAACTTGGCGCACTACTGCTCGACAAAATTGCCACACTACTGTTGTTCGTGCTTCTAGGATGCGAAGTCACAATCGAATTCGTTAGGAAAACACTACTCGATGTCACGAATGCATGCTGCTTGCCCGAATTGGCAGCATTTGCTGACGCACTCGTGCCATCTATCACCGTTGCGGGAATATTAAGACGCATTGCTACCGCCGCGCACTCTTCACCAATACCACGCACACGATTACAATCAATTATTTCATTATCCTCCCGAGGATCGTTGACAGTTAATTGCGCATTGCGATAATGTTGAATTGCGGCACAAGGGTTGATTTTATTACCACCACCGACGACGTTCGACGACCCTTGTTGGAGATACGATTTTGTCACTGTTGCAGTGGTTGTTGTTGTTGTAATGGTTGACGAAACAGACCGACAGGCGACACTTGCAATACCGTTCACGACGAGAGCACTCAATGAACTGACTTCACTCAGTTCACTCAGTCGCGATCTTTCGTCGATTCCTCCATTGCCCACTGTACGTTGTTGCAGTGCTGTTGAGTTTGTCGGTTCCTTTTGTTGCCGTTTGTTGCTGGCGGAACTCTTTGTTGGTGTACTGTTGTAGTGGTACAATGGTGGTGTTGCTGTTGCTGTTGATGGTGCAAGTTGATTGACCCCCGTTTGTTTTTGTTCACCGTTTGCTTTGTGCTTGTCGTCATTTCGTGGCGTGACGTCACTGATCGTTATGGAAAAATTATTGGCAACAATGTTGCCAGTTTCATTGTCATTATACAGTGACTGCTGGTGTTGGTGAGTTTGTTGTACGCTTGTTGTGGACGAAGCGGACGATGATGCCGATGGCGACGACGATGAATTGGCCTGAAAGAGAGACAAATATCCATGAAATGACAATTGATTGTCTAATTATTATTATCTGCAAAGAAAAAAAAATATTTTGTATCCCATCCCAATCCGAAAAGACATCCGCGAGACTATTCGCCATTGCATAAGGGATTTAAGTACCCCCGGTGTGAATATCTGCTGGGTGGCAACGATAGAAATTGAGATTTTCTCCATTTCCAACAACTCACTTGGGCTTCAAACAAGATCACCAAGCGTGAAGATATAATGATATAATTTTTGTTGCGCCGATTAAATAAACTTTTCGCTCGTAGTTTACGTGCCAACAACATACTTTAAGGCTTTTGTAGGAGGTGGGGTACTTTGGTGTGATTAACCTAAATTTACGTTTCGCTGAACGAGGAAGATGAATTTTAATGGCAGATAGATGCTGTTGAAAACTACCCGATTATGCACAACCTTACATTGATGACATAAGAGCGCAGTTAATTACAAATGTGTGGTTATAAATTGTTTTTATGTGATTAAATTTTGCTAAAAGGAATCCTGAACTTGGAACTGGGCCATTATGTAGTTCCACTTAGAGATGATCACAGCTACCCGAGTTGTCTTGATTGACTTTCCTTAGCACCTTCATTAGAAGAAGCTAACAAGTAGGTAAGCGTCAGCGCATGCATCTCTATACTTTGTCATGAAGAAACTCTTATAGAACGTTTAAGTTCAATTGTACATAATTATGTATAATTACCTAGCATGTTGATTGTTGCTGAAAGAAGCATTCACCTGAGGTAGCAAAAAGCCTAGGTACCTATTGTAATGGGAAATGCAGTTCTTGTTATGTCATTTAATCCAGAACTCGGATCAGAGGAATTGACACAAAAATGGTTCAATTAGTCGATGCATTCTGCGTTGAATGGCATTCGTAACATATTTTACAGTTGAAGACAAAGTCGCAACTTATTCGACAGCGAAGTGTGCGCAATGTTATAGCGGAAATGAATTTTGTGCGTTTCAGTGGAAAACGTGTTATTTTGGACTGATGTGTCACAAAACAAGAAAACGTTCGTGTGGCGTCGGCACGCTACGAGACATATTTTTTTTTTAATGTGCTAGACTACTTCCCCAAACAAGCTTTTATGACTCTATGTGTAATTTTAAAGAAAATTAAGAAATTTAATGAATGTGTTCAATGAAACGATTTTTTTTCATATTTAAGGATACGTGTAGGATTTTACATTTTGTTATGAAAATGAAATTGATTGTTGGGTATTGTAGAACAAAGGTAAACACATTAACTTTATCGATAACCAATCGTTGTAAATTGAACAAAACATCAATTCTGCATATTTAACTTTTTAGTGGTAACAATGTGATACTGGTCTCATGCAATCGGATTTGGCTTGCTAAGTTTATAAGTGCTAGTGTTGGCCACAATATTTTCTGCAGAAGGCAATATGGTGGGATTCGATTAGTAGTTCGAATAGTAGTTTGGGACTCTAAAACTAGATAAAGACAAATAGCAACACTATACAAAGCCTTTTCAGAACCACTGGCACCTTACTTTCGGCCTTCTTTTCTCAGGGCAAAATATGGACTGACCCTAAAGATTAGGGGATGTAGTTTGCGATATGGTGATTTTTTTTGACATCTTTGCTAAATTAAAAATGGACAAAGTCGTTTCAATCTGCACCTGGTATATAAAAACACTCAACGACAAAATGGAAGCCGAAGAGCTAGGAAATTAAATGAGATCGATCGGATGAAAGGAAGATGAATAACTGTGGCATTTACTACTTTCCGTGCTATAGTGAGCGGTTTATCAGCGAGTTTTTGAATGCATGTTTATATATTAGGCGACAGACTCAGGGGAAAAGTTTTATGCTTCGAGGATATCTGCGAACGCTTTAAGACAATCAGTATCGAAATCAAACTCGAAACAATAGCTTAAATGAGCTCATGTTCTGACGTAGATATATACAACGTGATGGCCCTAAGATAACGTCATTCAAAATGCAATATGAAAATCTTGGTGGGTGATCTTAAGGCCAAGGTAGGAAACAAAATGTAATGGTTGATCTATCAGGAGGTTTTTTTTCAAAGGCTTTTTTGGCAGATGGCGTTTGAGTCGTGTCATGTTGCCATATATCGTTTATTCAGTTTTCATTGATTATTATCGTAGATAGACTTACACCCGAAGAACGTTTGCAAGTAGACAAATTATACATATTACGAATATTCACGTTCTGTGAAGAATATTTTTCTTGCGGTTCGGCGAAGTAGAATTGTTGGAAAACAAAGCTAACAGGAAAAGCACTAACGTTATCTGACCAACAAAATTCGTATGAGATACAATGACTTTGCAATTCTTCTCATAGTTTAACCTAGGTTAGATTCACCTAAGAGTAGTAGTCAGAATCAATGAAGTCGTTCTCTTTAAAATAATGTACCCTGCGATAATTACAGTGACAACTTAAGCTACCGTAAGAAAAAGTGAAACCTGTTATAATCATCTTGATAAGAACGACTTTGATGTCATAAATCTCCGATGCCATCCACCGGCTTAATCAGGTCATGTTCTCTCAACGTTGTTTACAGTACAACCATTTAATCGCAAGCGTCTAGATGATATCATTTTAAAAATCCAACTTAAGCTTTATTTAACAGAACAGTTAATGATCCTGATTTATACAATCGTCTAACAAAAAAAAAATATTACCCAATTGGAAACCCTATAAGAACTTAAGCCTTGTTTTTGAGGACTTTTGTATGCTTATTTAAAATTGTTAGTTGGACAGTTAGAAGGCTGTACCACTATTGGATGGTTTTAAGTCGACTGCTAAGTTTGCTACCATTTGACAAAAATATCGTAGGAAGATAGTTTATGCCGTTCTGCACTCAAAAACGTTTTGGTAATTCATAAGTCCTTTCGCATGTGCTGATCATAAACCAAAATGGAAACGAATCCACAGTCAAGTGAAGGGTGTTGTGCTCAATGCATGTCCAATGTACAGACTAGCAGTTTTGTGCAACATAAAATATTTAACCGCTTTTTAGGTAAAGGTGTTAAAGTCCGGTCTAGCTTAACAACGTACATCGCACTGATGACGGAGATTTAACGTCACAATAATAAGCTGTCACATAAATTAACTCTCCTTCCATGAATGAGTAAAAGCCTGATTTTTACTAAGTAAATTAACTTACTCGGAAAGAACGATCGTCTTCAAGTTGAACCACCTTAAACGTATAATAACATAACCATACAGAAATATCCTCGCTTTACCACGATTGTCCTTAGCAGTTGGAAAATCGTCCAGTTGTGGACGGGCTCGGTGGCGCGATGGTAAGCGCGATGAACTGCCGCGCAGAAGATCCAGGATTTATTCCCAGCTTTTTACAGATTTTTCACTGACTTCCATCTCGTGATGATCCGACAAATCATCAGAGTGGTATTAATTGTCAAGAAAAGCTTATCTCGATTTGGCCGTTCGTAGGAGGCATAAAACAGGAGGCACCGCCATCGTGCAAGAAGTACACACATGAAAGGTTATGAGAAAAAAGCTAGGCTCTGGGTACTAACGATGCTGTTGCCCCAAACAATATTTTTTGGAAGAGAGATTTGCAAGAAATCGCCCAGACCCTTGCAGAAAGAGTTCCCTTAAGCTCTCGATGTTGATTTACACTCGAAGCTGAAAATATAAAACTACTGCAGACTGTTACCCGTCATATTATTTCGATTAGAGCCAGAACCAAAATTCCAATATTGGCGACGGCAAGAAAAAAACAAATGTTTAGCGCAACAAGCTCGTTAGTACCCAGGGCACAGCTTTCTCACAATCATTCATGTGTGCGTGTGTTCTTCTTGCACGATGGTGGGACCTCTTGTTTTATGCGGACTCCAAACGCGAATTTGAGATAAACTCCTATTGACAACTGATATTACTTGGATGATTTCCGACAGCAGCGAAAACTAAAAACCATCTAACTTAAATGAAGTGAGGATAACAATATCTATACTTGGTATGGTGTTGTTCGTATCGTTCTTAGATGGAGAGAGTACCACTGAGCTGAAATTTGTGGTTGAAGTGCATCAAATCTAGGGATGATTTACCTATGCTCCTCCGAACATCTGCGTTAAGTGGCTATATGGAAGAATATTTACCGCAGAACTTTGCTAGCTTTATAGCGATTAGGACATGACCAGAAAACTCCTCATTGGACTTTTATGTGGGGTGGGACTTTTCGTTCACTTTAGATTGTAGACGCAAGAGAGGAGGACATTGCCTAAAGTGGCGCTCACAAATAAAAATCAAACCATCTAACAAAAACTTGCTCAACAATCAACTAGAGGAAGTTAGTTAATTATCGGGTCTGTTGAGGTCTAAGTGCATGCTAGATTATAGCGCAATTTAAGTAAAATATGTAAGTTGACTAAAAATGTATGTATGTATATTCAGATACCTGTAGATCAACTAAATTGTAGCAAAGATTATAAAGCCATATAGATGACGCATTGAAAACAACAGTCAGAATGTTTTAATCACAACCTTCAAGGTACGGGCTGCCGGTGTGCACGTGTACTCACATGAGAAACGAGATCCAAATGTATGGCGGGCTGTGCCAGTACGACCCGCCAAAGAACAATTTTTCTTGTATGCAGTGCGTCATCTGTATGGCTTTATAATCTCTGGTTGTAGCTTATGTATTCATCCATATGCTTAACTATACGTCTAGGTGCTTGCCTCTGTGTTAAAATTAATGTGTAAGGATACACATTGGTTTGGAAAAATTGACTCCTATAAAATAAATATGTTCAAAGGATTACACCTCTCCAAAGGCAGCTTGGGCATCGTTTTGGAAAATCGAGAAAGTACTCTCGACAACCTTTTTACTACAAAGATGCAATGTTTGAAGGCTATAATCTCACGGTTTGTGGATTACACGAGTTTGCTTTTCAGAATCAGAGTGTAAAAACTTTTCTTACAGATTCATTACATCATAGTGGGCAATGAATTACTCTCCAAATGTAGGCATTCATTCGCTATAATTCAATTGACACCATTTTTGAGATAAAATATCACCGAATCAGGGAGAGTTGTTTATCTCGTGACGAGCAATAGTTTGCCTATGTTAGCTTGTCCATTTGTAAGTGTAAATTCACACTATTAAGAATTTATTAATTCGCAAATCATGATCTCATTCATTTCGCAAAAGTTAAATTCGAAGCAAAACGAATTAATTGTGTTACCATCACAATGAAACACCTTTCGCTCCAACTCCATACAGAAGCAAAGTTTGTTCACATCCCAATCCCCTAAAAGCAAGTTTCGCTAATGCGTCTTTAGGATTTTCGATCGAAAGCAAAATCGAAGACTCACCCAAGACCATAAGTCCAATTACGACATGAATAAAAAATTGTATCTCACAACAACTGAAAGCAATTATTATGACATGAATCGCTTCCATCTGCCCTCAGGCATAGGAATTGTTGAACCCTAACCATCACGAAAACTACGAGTATCCACCATCACATATGGCATGGATATGAACATGCGTTCACTGCGGAATAAATTGAGACTCAGGAGTATCTATGTCCGAT
Organism: Rhingia rostrata; assembly: GCA_949824845.1. Taxonomy (NCBI): domain Eukaryota; kingdom Metazoa; phylum Arthropoda; class Insecta; order Diptera; family Syrphidae; genus Rhingia; species Rhingia rostrata. The sequence goes on along the minus strand of OX463758.1, from coordinate 89,210,209 downwards.
GGCGGCCAAGTGCATTGACCGGAATTATACAAATTTTATTATTTTACAACACAAACACACACGAGTTTAGAGCACGTGTCCAATAGAACTTTTGTCTCGTTGTTGACTGCTTTCTGGAGCGTGTATGCATTTTGGTGTGGTACCTATGCGGAATGCGCATCAATTATATCGAAACTCCCTCCTCCCTTCGTGTATAGTTAAAACGGCGCAAACGTACGCCTTCTGCTCTACTACCTGCATTAATTACGTCAGCACTTTGTACTTTATCGCTAACATAACACACGTGGATACAGACAGCCTAGGGCGATAGAACTACACAATGGTCACGAGGTCACGCTCATGAGTAATGAGTTATGTTTCGATTTTAATGAGGGCTTGGTGCTAGGCCCACCACCCATGCAGTTGACAAATAAAAAAAAATTATATCCAACGGGATATACTGTTAATTAGTCATTCAGTTTGTTTTTCCATCCAGAGTATAAGAGCAGAAATTCTTTTTGACACATGTAAACCGGGAATTCTAAGCAGAAGTGCGCTTTTATCTCAAGTGGCTGCTGGCTTCGTTCTGTAGAGCACTCTTTGTTTGGGGCGAATTCTCTATCGAAATGCATTGTTGGCGGCACGGCAGTATTATGGGCTTTTACAAGTACCGCTATGGAAATTAAAATGAGTTGATTACACTTACATTTGTTCCTATTGTTTTGTTTGCTTTTATTTGGATGTGATCAAATGCCGCCTGCCGTGCATATGCGGGGTTGCAACTTAGTTTGATGGTCATGTCATCATCTCCAGATGCATCATCTGGCGTCGGACAGATGACAGCGCAGTGGTTTATGATTTAAAGTGACCTGAGGTTTCTTTATGTGTGGTATGAGAAGACATTTGTTGTCTTGGATTCTCAGATTGTTTAGTCATAATCGTGAGAAATGTTTTAAGAAGAAAATACGTTCGTGGAATTGGGGTAGTCAGCCTTATGGTAGAACAGAAGAAGAGGAGGTCTTTTGTTTTAGTCAGAGATGACTATATTTATATAGTTTTGGAGTTATAATTTCAGAAGTAATTTACGACGGGCTCAGTGGAGCGATGGACAACAGTAGCAACACCTAAATGAATTGCCACTGGTCTTCTCTCGCGGTGATCTGACAAATCATGCAATATATGAGGGCATCCCATCGCATTGTACAAGAAGTACGCACAAAATAAGTACACATCGAAATTAAGAAGTAAAAACGCTCACATAAAAGATTTTTAGAAGAAATAAGGTCCTGGGTACTAACGGAACGGTTGCGACAGAAATTTGTATTTCCATTTTTATGAATAACAAAGATGCATAAGAGCAGGAAATACTTAGGACTTTATGGATGTTTTTGGTGTAGTCTTAGAATATGACAAGCGAACTAACAATTAGATAAAATAGAGGATTTTAGAATGCTTTAACATATAATCGCAAACGGGATCGAAGACTTTTCAAAGGAAAGGATTTCTTCACCCGTTTTTGATATGGTCAAATTGCTTCAGAGCCATAGATCTAGCATAGGATTAGTAGTTCGGGTAAGGGCTTAACTACTGAATTGCCTTTCAAGCACGAAGAAACAGCGATTCGCAAGAGTAATTCTTCGTTTGTTTTCTGGCGAGGTTTTGTTGTCAGAGTTAACAGCGGTGACGAGGCCAAAAAATTCCCCTACTAGCTTAAAAATGTATCTGACAAATTGGAATTCCTGTCTTATTCGTCTCTTAGTCTCACCCTCCTTTACAGTAAAACCTATATATCTCCATACTAGCAGAGACGTTTTGCCCGACCAATAATGTCAATATCGTCGGCGTGTGCTAGTAGTTGCACCGATTTTTGAAAGATTGTGAATCTGGTGTTGGCTCGGTAGATTTGCAGAATCCTCTCAAGAATAAGATAAAATAAATCAAAGGATAGTGCATCGCATTGCCTAAGTCTTAACTTTGTTTCGTATATAAATTTACAATAGGTTAGTTACCACACATTTTACAATACAGAGATATGATAATATGTATCTTTCTTCTGAAACATGATTTTAAACATAATTGAGCAATTAACATTGAGGAAAATATAATAATACTGAAGGAAAATACAAAAAAAAACCTTCAATTTGAATATATGTAATAATATAAATATTAATAAATATAATTAATAATAATATAGCGATACTATTGACTAGATAAATAAATTAAAAAAATAAATAAATAAATAACTTAATAATAATAATAAGGTACGTAGTGATATTTATAGATATATGGAAATATGTAGATAAATAAATAAACATATAAATAATTTAACAGTTAAACGAATAAATAGATTAATAACAATTGAACGAATAAATAAATTAATAACAATTAAACAAGTAAATAAATTAATAACAATTCAAACGAATAAATAAGTTAACAACATATAGGTATAATTTAATAAATAATAAGGTAAATAAATAAATAATCACAAATGCTCAAGGAGGGAGAGTTTATTAAAAGGTTCTTAACTATTTATCTAAATTAATTCATAATTAAGTTTTGTATAAGAGGGTTATCAGAAAAATTACAGCGGTCCAAAAAACGAAGATTTAACTTCTGGATTCTGTCAACGACCAATTCAACATTCGCTCTATCATGAAGATTCGAAGTTGAGTGATGCCACTATAAGTTTAGCATCATTTTTAATAATTTGTTTTGGGATATTTGTAATTTTTTTAATATGGCACATTGCAATATTTCCCCATACTTGGCAACCATAGAGAAGAATAGCCTGGAAGATCACTTTATGGATAATTATTTTGTTTTCATTCGAGAGCATTGACTTCCGATTTATAAAAGGGTATGGTATTTTGATAGCAATCGCAATTTTCTTTAATGTGTTGGCAACATGAGTGCTAAAAATTAATTTGGTGTCTAAATATATTCCTAATTATTTGACAGACGCTTCCCAATTTATGTTCATGCCATTTATCTGCAATTGTCTATTGGGAAGATAACAAGCTTTTCTTTTTCGGGAGAAAAAGATGGCTTGTATTTTTTCCTCATTTAATTTTCCATTTGTTGAAATAGTTTTCTAATATTTTCATCGCATTGATGAAGAGAAAAAACATCTGATGAAAAAATTGCTGTGTCGTCAGCAAAAATAGCTGCTTCGCAATTAGGTAACTTAAAATCTTTGAGAATCGAATGTTTCGGTGAGTTCATTGCTGACCCTGCCGAAGCAGCGAGAATTCTTCATCGTTATCCTGTTTTATGCCTCTGTCGTTGGTGCAGTTCAGAGGGTCTCTTTTTTATAGATCGGGCAAACGTAGCTGAGGTTCCATTCTACAGGTATACTTTCATGCGACGAAATTTCGCTTTTGGTTAATGTTACATACCAAATCATCGCCATCTTCGGTAGCCTTGTTAAGCCTGAGTTTAGACATAGCTATACTCACTTCACTTAGGCGGGTATAGTTTGGGAACTTTCGCTATTAGTGAATCGTTAGTTCTGTCTGACAGCGGGAGATTGTTTGTATAGCGGCTGTCTCAACTACGGTCTTTTTTTGGACATCATCAGAGGATTTTGTTTGGGCCTTGTACACCTGGCTTTAACGTTTTACACCTTAATAAATCTTACGAGCATCATTTGTTCTGAAGTGGCATATCTTTATTACTTCGATCGATCGCTTTTCTTGCTAATTTTTCTTCTTTATGAAAAGCCGGCATTTACCATTCTTCTTTGCTTATTAAGCTCATTAGCAGCTCACATGCAGCTTTGCCGTATAGGCCTCGTTTCAAATCTGTTGCGTCTGATCAAAGAGTATAGAACTACATAGAGTACGCATCACAGCTAAAAATTTTGTAGCCGTTTCAGACGCGGTCGGTAAGTGCGAATACGAAATTTCGTAGATCGTATGCGTCGGCAAAGCTGTTGCTTAATACTGGGGTTGCAATGTGAAAACTGGGGTATCAACATCAGTACCCCACATAGAAAATATTCGTTGTATGCGATGCGCACCCTATGTAGTTCTATACTCTTTGGTCTAATCTAATGGCTTGTTGGCATCGTTGCCGGTGGTTTGTTGTCAATCGAAAGGTTAAGTAAAACGCAAGACGTAGTGTCATGTAAGCTGTGTTTTTCGACAATAATGCTAAAAATGAATTGTTATTCTACTTTTGAGTTGAAATCTCCGCGGTGACGGACATCGCTATTAAGCGTTTGCGCTGGTTTTCGGTGGTGCGCTAGTAAAGCTTATGTATAGACAATCAATAACGTGGTCACATATAACGCTTTTTGCTTTCGGGCTAGCAAGAGAGCAAGAGAGCTTGTCCGCGTTTTTAGTTTTGTGGATCAACATTTTTTTTCAAGTAAACTAGCTTGAACTAGCGTGAACAATCGTCTAAGGTGTTTTTTTTTTGCTGGCGCGGCCTCGCGCACTTGCTTACTTACGTTGTCTGTTCTTCGGAATAGTCCCTTTATAACTAGGTACATAGTAGATGTCAAAGTTTATGTCTGCTTTGTACCAAAATAGTGATTCCGCTAGTTGTTCTGTTGTACCTCTCCTGTTTAATAGTCTTACATTCCAGGTACAGATATAATCGTGGTTGTCCTTTTTTCGTCGTCAACAATTAAATCAAATAGATAGAAATCTCAAGTAACAGCTTATACAACGGAATATTACTCTCTATCGATATAACATAAAATATATAGATGCAGTAAAGTTGAATGCATTACTTCACAACCTAAACGATTCTAAAAACAACAACTTTATGTCGAATCCGAAAGTCTGAATCGAAAAATACTGGAGAAATTGTTGTTATTAGTCAAATATATTGACTGATTATCACTAAAGAATTGACAGTGAAAAACCATAATTATTGACAGATCACTGCACTATACACCTATTGCCCTGCCCCCAATTGGTTCCTTGATAGATTCAGACGTACAATCTCTGGATAAGCCAATGAAAATTTGTTTTACATGCTGCTTGGCGATCACTTGATATGAACTCGCTCTGACAAACAAAAACCGATCACAAAATCACTCTTACTGGATTCTTAACATGAAGGTAGAATGGGCTGTTTATACAGCGGTAGCTTACAATGGTGCAGGAAGTTGTTATCTCCCCTTCAAAACTACAAAGAGTTTTCCAGCTTTTTTAACATATCCTGCCCTTTATTCTTAAAAATTTTATTGCTCCCGTTGTTATATGTACTAAATGCCTGGACTGAGTTTAAGGCATTTTTCATCCTGAAAGCACGTTTCTACCTAAATTTCTCAGACCGATCAGCCTAACATCTCTCCACATAAAACAATTGCGAGAAATATCGTTGAAGGCAGCCCTTTACTTTGATGTTGGTAAAGAGCCACTATAGAGCCGAATAATTCTGCGACCATGTTCAAAACAGCTCATAATTTTGCCAGCTGCTGAGCTATAGCGATGGTATGCTTCAAATAAATTTGCTATTATATCTCCTCCGAAAAATACTTAAAATATCGTGCTAATGTGGCGTGCTATCGCATGCGGACGTTTTCTTTATAGATGTATCAGGTAAACATCACAGACAATATCAGATACATTGTAATCCACGTTAAGCAAATCAGTCTCTTAAATTAAATGCTGCGATCTGGAGTTTTCATATGTCTTAGGTAAAACGGACTCTAATGGGCTGCACTAGGATCAGTGGCGTCCATTGCCTCACGCATACCTTCAATAGTATGTAGAAAAATTACCATACATACCTCTATCACAAAGTTATCCGTAAACGAATGCACCATTCGCCCGTAGCTTGGATTCGGCTCAAACACATTTCCTCCATATTCCGTCCGCATGATAGCACTTGACGCTGTTGCGGATACCGTCACCAAATTGCTCAACACCCGTGTGGCGTCCCTCGACCGCGAATACAACGAATCATACGACGGAGGCTCCACAGTCAGGCATTTCTTTAGACTTGGAATCGGACCATAGTAAGGATAGCTAAATCGAAAGTTGTCGCACCGGTCCGTCTTTCGAAAGTAATCCGCACTGATGCCGCCATTATTATTGTTAATACTGTTACTACTACCGCTATAGCTTAGAATATCATTATTACTACTACAATTATTATTATTTCTAACACTGTCATGGTTATTAGGTAAAGGCACGAATGGTGTGATGGGATCGTTCGACCCAAAGTACGGCATTATGGCCGCTGGCGGCGCAAGTGTTAGCCCACCATACTGATAGTACTCGTAGCTGCTCTGTGATTTCCTCAATTTCCTATTTAGGCGCTCGTCGTCATCGTCAGAGGAGCTATCCGTTGGTGTGCGCTCGTAAGGCGTCCATAGCATCGATGAGAGTGCCTCTTCGACGTCAGGTGGGCGCCGATGGTGGCTGCGTTGCTGCTGCTGCTGGTTTTGTGTCTCCCGCTGTTGAGGTTGATCCATCATTATCAGTTGTCAGGTGGTTACGCATTTCACACAGATGAGGGGCTGGCCGCAGCAAGACTACACGAAATCGGTTCCTGTTTAGTAGGTGTGGTTGCCCACTGGTAGTTGTCACCAGGATTCAATTTGCCGCTGTTGCTAATCCTCTGATTCAAATCGATTAGCTTGTCGTGATTGGAAGTCATTGTCGCAGCTAAATGATGCATCGCCAACTTGATTATCATCGTTCTATCATCTCTCCGCAGGAGATCGACGTGCGAGGATAGACCGCCAGGCTGTTTGTCGTTGTCCCAACCAGCAGCGGCGTGGATCAGTTAATTCCAAAGTGAAATGTAGCTATTAATGACACAGCCGAAGATATGTGTCGCCGCGCAAGTGAGTCCGTGTGTGTGATATTCGTAAATAGACTTTCACCCCGATGCGAAAAATTTAATTATACGGTGCCCGTTTGATTGCATTATCCCACATGGCTCATGGCTGACTCTTGGGGAGGCTGCAGAGTGATATGAAAATTATTATCTTCGCATGACGATTTATTTCCGTTTCGTTGAAAGGCTGCTTAAGTGCGGATGAAAAGAAAAGCACCAGCGTCCGTGCACAGGGAAATTGTTTTTAATTTTACTTCTCCTTTCTTGTAGCCTGCAAGTAAACAAATGGAGAAAATGTTAATAATGGCATTATGAGTTAGATAGGTACTTTGCTGGCAGTAACGAAGAGTTAGCATGGGAAAGTTGAGTTGGGTATGAAACTTAATGAACCTGCGTCTTGGACTATCCAGCGGAGCGGATTTTGCCTATATGCGTGCTGGCTCTGTGGTTAGTGGCGTTTTAATGGCTATTGATTAAAAGTGAATGAAAATTAAAATAAGGAAGTCGTGTTATTTAAGCAACGTTAACGGGTATTTAAACTGTGAATCAATAAAAAAGGGCAATGGTAGGTAATTGTTACTGAAGCCAAGAAGTCATTGCCACGTCAATCATATAGTCAAAGGATGGGTATGTGACTTTCACGTTTTTGTTGGTATGTATGGTTAACCATAACTTTGTGAATTGCAAGGCTACAATAAATTGATTTGATTTTTGATGTAAGGAACGATTATATGAAAACATAAACGTTTTCACTTAGCTGGTGCCTACGACCGCCGGACGGTTGCTTAAGAAACTTTGACTTGTAAATTCCTGGTAATGGCTCAGATTGTGTTGTAAGTGGAATGTGTTCATTGATTAGAGAACTTTTAAGACGATGGAGTCAAACATTCTAGTGCATTTCGTAAAAATAAAAACAATAAATTGTCGGGAAATTTCCGAGAACTGTAACGAATTTTTTTAAAAATTTGGAATGACAATATTTTTCGTAGTCAGTAAAAAAATATACAATTTACATACAGTATTGGAAAGTATAATATAAACAGTGACAGATACAATAACAAATAAACAGCTGTGTCAACTGGGACAATGTCTTGTGGTCGACTTAAACAAAGATAAATTGGTTTGGATCTAATGACGGAAAATTGTGAATTTGACCCAAAGTACACAAATAAGGGAAAGCACGGTGCTGTTAGCCTTATAATTTGGGTTGGCATCTGGTGTTGGACCACTTTTACTCGAAACCAGCAAATCAATGATGCCAAACCAATTAAACTGCTGTCTTGGAATGGCCGTCACAGTCCCTCGATCTAAATCAGATAGAACACTTGTAGGACGTTCTAAAACGCACTATAAGGGAGTGTACAGCCAGAAATAAAGATGAATTGAGTTCCAAAATACACATACCTGCCCAGACCTGTGTCAACTAAGTTCAATATTTCCATGGGACAAAAATGTTAGGCAGTGATTAAAACCAACGAAGATAAGACCAAGTACTAAAACCAAACTTAGGACTTTCAATGTAAAAAAATTCATTACATGGAAAAAGTAAGTAACAATTTTTTGTTTCTAGATATTATTTTTTCCATGATACAATCGCCAAAAAAAGTGAAACCGATTTTTTTTTAAATTTTGGTCATTTATAAGATAATCCAAGGAATGAAATAATTTATATAATTTGTGTTTGCCTTCACGTTTTCATTATTTTTACATTAAAATGTTGAAAACGTGTTCGTTGCTACTATTTTTCCAAGACCAAAGACCCTTAACCTCTCGATTAACACCATTCCACCACCATCGAATGCCGGAGAAAAATGGCAACGATGCTAACAAGCTATTTGATCACCTGCAACTGATATTGACCAACAAGAAACCCCTGGTTTGATGAGGAACGCCGACAGATGCTCGCAGCCAAGAACGAAGCCTACTGCCTACAAAGCTAATATGCAGGTGAAGACAAGAGCTGCCATTATGCTCTATAGGCAGAGAAGAAGGGAGGAACACCGGCTTTTCAGAAAGACGAAAAAAGATCAAGAAAAAGGCCCGATCGAGAATATAGAGAGGTGCCACTCCAGGAATGTTTTACTAAAGTGTAAAACGTCTAAGCCAAGTATACAAGGCTCGAACAGAATCCTGTAGAGATGAACAAGGAAATATCGTTGTAGAGACACAGTCGGTGCTGGGGATATACACGAATCACTTCTGCAGACTGTTAAATGGTGATGGCGAACAATATTCCGCTGTCAGGTAGAATGAACCATTCAATGTTGGCAACGACAGCGAAAACTGCCAACCACCCGACCTGAGTGAGGTTAGGATAGCAATATTTTAACTCAAGTTTAATAAGGCTGCCGGAAATAAGGGCCTTCTGCTGAGCTTTATAAAACCGGCGGAGATGACTTGGTAAATAGCATCCACCTCATAAGACAAACTTGGTCCGAAGAAACTATGCCTGAAGAATGGAACCCGAGATCGTTTGTCCAATCCACAAAAGAGGAGACCCTCTAAACTGCGCCAACTTTCCTATCCTATCTGCCGTAATATGGGAATGCCTGAAACCTTTTACCAGGCCAGAAAAGTTCACTACCGAGAAAACCTGGAGAAACCCCAAGAAATCCAAATCGATACCCACCATCTATTCATCGGTTTCAAAGCATTTATAGAGACGAAATTTACGGAGCCATGCTCGTCCGATTGTGTAGGATGATGATGGAGAATTTTTGCTGCTTCATCAGGGTCGCATACGACCTCACTGACACATTCGATACCAAAAAAGGATTTAGACAAGGCGTGTGCTCTCATGTAACTTCTTCAATTTGATTCTTGGGAGTATTGTGCAAAACTCCCGAGCCAAGGGTCGCATACGACCTCACTGACACATTCGATACCAAAAAAGGATTTAGGCAAGGCGTGTGCTCTCATGTAACTTCTTCAATTTGATTCTTGGGAATATTGTGCAAAACCGAGCCAACATCAGAGGCACAGTTTTCCAAAAATCTGTGCAACTCCTAGCATACGCCGACGTTATTGACATCATTGGTAGGACTCAACGTGATGTCATAGCACAGAGAAGGAAGCGGTTGAAATGGGCTTAGATGTAAATGAGGGCAAGACAAAGTATATGCTGTCAACACGAAAGGACATAAATTTGACGAATTGGACAGAGCGTCACCAATGACAGGTATAACTATGAGGTAGTACGGGACTTTCATCTAAATCGGCTCCGCTATGAACTCTGACAACAACATCTCGTCAGAAATTAAACGAAGAATTACTCTTGTCAACCGCTCTTTCTTCAGGCTAAGAAGCCAATGCAGCGGTAAAGCCATCACTCGAACTACGTAGGAGATCCTATATAAAACCCTGATAATCCCAGTCCTGTTCTACGGCGTTGAAGCATGGACCACCTCAAAAGCGAATGAAGAAATCATAGGTCGATTCTAGAGAAAAATTCTTCGAAAAATCTTCAGTCCCGTTTGCGTTGACGGGCCATTGAGACGAAGATTCAACCAAGAACTAAACGAGCCTTACAGCGACATGCCCGTTGTAAAAAAAACTCCGATTAAGATGGTTAGGACATGTAGAACGAATGTACACCAATACTCAGGACTGTAGCGGCACTTATGTAAGTAAGTAAGGGTCTGAAAGTTATATATCTAACCATGTGCTATTTGAGATACCCACAATGCTTTCAGGTTTCTTGGTAAATATGTGTACACTTTATAAATAGAAGTACACGCGTTATAACCAAACCAAACCCAAAGTTTGCTTAGAATATTTTATCCCCAAAGTGTTTTAAAAAGGGTAGATAGACGAATAACATGCCTACAGCTTAAGAACTTTAAGTGCAATTCCGACAAATTGTTTTAAGTCTATTTCCCCATAAACAAACAGAAACAGTCGAATTTAATATCGAAAAAGTAAACTGAAACAACCTCACGCCGATTCCTATACGATTTATCCGCATTATCAAACTCAAAATACATATAATTTATTATTCCTGTGTGACTCGCATCCATTTTTCATCTGCAACCTGACCACATTATTCCAACCCAAATCCAATGGCCTATTTAAATTCCGTCCGGAAAAAATCATCATCGGTTACACTACTTCGGCTACCCTTCCATGTCAAAACAAAAAACTGAAACATCAGCCGCCTCAAACAGGTCAAACAAAAATACAAATTCAGGAAGAACTGGATGGAGAGATAAACCATTTCATTTCGGCAGCAAATCCCTGCCACATCCGCAATGGACGGACGTTCGCCCATCACCATCAATGACCGCACCAAAGAGATATACAATAACGTACCATGAAGCATCAGCTGCCGAGTAGAGCACATAAATCAAAACCGAAATCACATTCTGTCAAATAAGTCCCAATTGTTTTGACCTACATACAGTGACTATGGCACTGTGCCCTATCTATCTAGGGTTAACCCACCCGTGGCTTTTTCGTCCTGCTAATGACTTTGCCATCACCAATCGGACGGCAGTATGCTCTTTTGTCCTTTAATTACACAAGAAACTGATGTGTCATTATTAACAATTACACTGTTTAATCCCGGTTAATGTTATTAGCTCTTGTCCTGCTACTATGGGGCAACACCAGAAAAGTAATACCACCGCAGTAAATTCATTTTCTTCTTGAGATACGGTTTAATGCTTATTTACGTCCAAATGAAAGGAAAAGTTTGCCTGATTTCCCTCGAGGACATAGCCACAAAGAAATTACAAAAAAAAAAAAAAACGAAACTTGCCGAATCACATTAGCAGCTTTAGCTGGAGGGGGGCTGTTATCATCTACATAATAATGGTGATTCTGTGCCAAAATTAAATACAAATATTTGTATGCACACTCCTCTCGCGACTCTCATTGTTTCCTTAAGCAGGAATTTTCCGCGTGAGAATTTCATCTTCTTTGATTCTGCGAACCTCTAAGCCAGTAGTAGTCTGCAGATGTTTGAGCCTACTTCATAAATTTAAAAAAAAAAATGCAAATATTTCCCGCATATTAAGGCAAAATGAAAATTTGTTTGTTTTTCGCCGCAGCACTCCACGACCACACTCGTAAGGAGCTATGAGCCTGACGAAAGGAGAAAACTTTTCACGTGTTTTGTGTTTTATTTTTTCCTACTTTTTCTGTTTTATTATATTTTACTCTTTCTATGTAGGTATGTGTGTGTACTGGGATAAGTTCGTTCACTTTTCATTAATTCAATTGAATTAGTTTGAATGACTGTCTGCTTGTCTGCCGGATGATGTGAAGGAGCCGCAGCCCCCTTAACCTTCTGCTCGTAGCGTCATCATCGGCGAGTGAGTCGAGCAGTTGGAACGGAATTCTGCCAACGAGATGTGCTCCGGAATTAGGGACTGAAGTAGGTACTTTTCCACTCCATTTGAGTGAATGAATATTTATTTAATTTAAGGTATTTGCTAAGAGGGTGAATTTTCAAAGTTTCCCCAGACCCTCATAGCGAAAAAAAAAAATGAAATGAAATACATATTTTCAGATTTGGGATCTTCTTCATTCTTTTTGGGAATTCAAATAACTATGACTGCTGAAGGATGTACCTGGCGTCCTGAAGATGAAAGTAATTCAACTATAGTTAATTCTGGAGGTAAACACGAATAAATTAGAGCTTTCTTTTTGTGGTGTGTGTGTGTGTGTGGGGAGGGGGATAATTTTGGTTTTACAAATTGACAAGGAACTTGAATATTACATCTGAAAAATGAAAATATGTTGTGTGATTTCAATAAACAGAGTGGTTCACTGAGTTTATAAAATGTCTTGGCAGAAATTAGATTCATTATACATACAGCTTCTGGGAATATTTCAAGCGAGGTTAAGGTCCTCGTCAAACAAACTGAAAATGAATGTAAAGACGAGAGGTGAATCTATTTTTATTCATCTATTTCGAAGTCGTAACTTTTTTTTTATTCCAAGTTAGCGTCTTCTATTCATGAGCAAATACTTTGTTCTAAATAGGTATATGTATATAAACATGAAAGGAGTCCCTAAAAACATGAGTGTCTAGACCAACATTGTGGCTTCACAATTTAATTCAAGGAGAACTTTTATGGTACTGCATTCATAATGGTATTTATTTAAAAAAAAAAAGTTCAACTATTATACCACTGCTTTAATATTTGTGTTGGAAACTCGAAGTTTCATTTTTTTTAGCATTTAGAGTTGTTCTGACAACCAGCAGATAAGTGATAGCTTGTATGGGATTTTTTAAGGTAAAAATCTTCTGATAGGGATAACTGTGAAACAAGCTGTTTACATTTTCATCAGCACAACGTTTTCAAATCGTGGAAATTTATTTCAAATCGTGGAAATTTATTTAGAAAATTCGGGCGCTGTCCTCCAAAGATAAAGAGTAAAGTTTACGTATGCGCACCGTAAAATTTACTCTTTATCGTTCATCATATCGTCCATATGTGCAGTTAATACGCAATACTATGGATCGAGGCTGGACCACATTTACTCTCTTTGATGAAGAAACAAAATTATCGATCCTACACAGTTCTCAGCAAATCGGTCTCTGCCCGTTCACTGCATGGAAAATATTGAGGAAAGATCTTGGCCTACATCCATATAAGGTCCAACTGGTGCAAGAATTAAATTGCGTCTTGTTTTCGCTGAATGGGCTGGGAATCAACTGGAAGTCGAACTAGATTTTTATCGTCAAATCATTTTCAGCGATGAGGCTCATTTCTGGATGAATGGGTATGCTATGTTTGGAGTGAGAACAACCCTCATTACATTCAGAAAAAAAAACATTTGTTTAGCGTGGTTAACATACAGAAGGCGTCATTGGCCCATTTGTCTTTAAATCTTAATCCGGTGCCAACATTACCGTGAATGGCGAAACTTAAGCGTTCAGCAAATGAATCATGATTTTCTTCATTCTCATGCCATTGGAAGTCACTTGGAGGAGAAATGGTTCCAACAGGTGGAGCAACAAGACATACATCGCATGCAACCCTGACTTTGGTGACTGAATCATCTTTAGAAATGGATTTGTGAATCGGCCACCTTGTTATGTGAATCCACACCTTTGTTAATCTCTGATCCATTCTGATAAACCTAAGACGATTGATCACTAAGAATCTAACACTCGACAAACTTTTGATGAAGGAAGACCGGGTATGCAAAGTGGTGCAAAATTGGACCGACAGGAGGGTGTTCATAAGACGCAGTCCCGGAGGCCATAAGTCTGAATATATTTTAAAACATTAAACGCAAATTCTTTCATCTCATGTTGGAATAGGTTGTTCGTAATTGTAAACACAGATGGTAATTTCATCAACAAATATCACCAGTTGCTGGGATATGTGGACGATGTAGATATTATAAGCAAAACCCATTGTGACGATGTATACAAAAAAAAAAGAATATCAATCCTTTATAATCTCATTATTTTTAAATGTTAGTTACTAAAGGAGGTGATAAAGTCGAAGCAACATCAACCGCATGACCGTAGTGGAGATCCGAGGATTAACTCTATCATCCGATGGTCGAAGTTGTTCGAAGACTTCTTTAAAAAAAAGTTTGATAAACTTCCTTATGTGATATGAATTTATAACGCTCTTGAAAAATAAAGAGGGCCCGACTTTTGCCACATATCCTAATACAGCTGTACAGGAGAATGTTTTCTAACACTGCCTTCAATAATAATATTCCAGTTCAGTTTCCTATCAAGTACAATTATTCCCAGAAATTAAGCACTTGCTGTGAGTGTAAATGTTGAGCTACCCTAATTGGGCGAAGTAAGTTCAGGTAGCCAGGCATTTTCTGGATTTCATGCAGTTAGCCCTGATTCAATGAGTCGATACAAGGGCCATTAAAATTAATATTTGTTACGTTGGGTGCACTTTACGATTGATAAAGATGGCCCTATAGGTTTGGGGTTGATTCAGTAAAAAAACATAGGTATAGTTGTAATAGAGATAGCAGCCAACGGATATCTTCTAAAACCAACACGAACAGGAGCAACAACGCAGAATGTCTAAAAACTATGCACATGGAACGAACGCATGCTGTACACCCGAGTTCCACTCAAAAACATTACCGCAGTTCAGAAAATACGTTGGACAGGATCAAAAATAAGTGAATGAAAAATTTGCGACATTTATTACAACTGCCACTCTAGGCTGCACATATTAGAACGCGTATTCGATGTGGAGAGTCTACAACGACTTTAAGCCGTTTAATGCTCGCATGGATTTAAGCCGCATCAGAGCAACGTTCTGCAACATCAGGCTTATATGACCAATGAGGAATTCTACGACCTTATGGACAGAACCTACAGAGCCTGTTCGTAGTATGATATAAAAATTTTACTAGGGTACTTCAATGTGAAAATCGTTTAGAAAAATATCTTCGCCGGGTTAGTTTGAAAGTAAATCCTCCACGAAACGCGACAGCTTGCAACAAATAGAGTTCGAGGCAGAATATAATACGGTTACCAGCAGCACTAGGTTCCCAAGACCTCGAATCCACAAAGTCGAACCGCCAACCAAATAAACGATGTTCTCCCACTTACTTACTTACAAATTTGGTGCTTCAGTTCGGAACGAAACTGGGCCTCAACCAACAAGCCTCTGCAATTAGCCCGGTTCTTAGCTAACTGCCGCCAGTTGCACACTCCAAGTTGGTTGGTTTCTACTTGTGCGCGCCACTTAAGGCGCGGTCTTCCTCTACTGCGCCCGACATCTGGCTGGGAATCGAAGACTCTGCCAGCCGTAGTGTGCCTTTTACTTTTAAATTCATTTTTTATTTCCTTAAAATATTAACTTAATACTAGACAAAAATGCTTAAATCTAACTTATCAATAACATATTTACTTAAACTAAATTATGGCCCTTAGCGGGCGCTGTTAGCTTACATCTAACAGTTTTTTATTTTGCCTTTCGGCTTCAAGTTTCTTTTTTTTTTATTTTAAAATAAATTTATATTTCAAAGAAAAATTTAAAAAACTTTGATTAATGACAATTTTATATAAAAAAAAACTTAATCTACTTAAGACTACTTAATACTACTTAAATACTTAATACTACTTAACTACTTAAGACTACTTAACTACTTAAGATTACTTAACTACTTAAACTTAATTATAATCTGGGTGGCGAGCCCTCGCTGCATATGCCCCGAGGGGTCGCCATCCTGATCGAGTCTTTTGGTCCACAGGCAGCATGCAACCACCCATATTGTACGCCAATATGGAGCACAATCCCCGCCACAGACCTAGTACTAGAATTAATTTGTCGAAGAACTAGTTATTGGACTTAAAGTCCGCAAAGTCTAGAGGAAGTGCTGAATCACTTCCCTCGTGTAGCCACCAGAATTCGGTGCGCTGCCTTTCGGCCTCGGTCCTATCGCGATCCGATACCGCCGTGCTAAAGCGGAGGAGCTCCGGAGCATTGTCAACGTACCCGTCGCGGATTAGCCGTTTGTCACGCGCGTCACGGTAGCGGTGGTATAAAACCGGGATACCGTTCCTGTCTTGTACCAACCCTAACGAATCGATATAAACAAATGCCTCTGGTGGAATAAAGCCAGACATGAGCGCACTCTCTATATATGTTTCATTGGGGTAATAAGCCCCGAAGATCAGGCTGTTGTCGCTAGCCATCGCCCTTGCAGCGTGCCTTCGATTCACCTTAATTAGGAAATTGTCAATTCTGTTCAACTGGGCCCCATTGTATAGAACCTCGTTCCGATAGTATTTTATGTACTCGGAGTCTGGTGTTCGGTACAACCCTAAGCAGGATCGGAGACAACGCCTCTCGAATAGCCGTATCCTTTCCATGTAGGATGGTGATACATTGAACCACACGGGATAACCGTAAGCGATGATCGGCCTTATGAGGGCCATGTAGCAAATGACTTTCACCCTTAGCCGTAGTGTGCCCATTCGTTCTACATATCCTAGCCATCTTAAACTCGAAAGGGGAGATTTTTGACAAGGAGCATGTCGCTGTACAGCTCGTTTAGTTCTTGGTTGATTCATCGTGTTCGTCAGCGCGAACGGTACCGAAGATTTTTCTAAGAAATTTCCTCTCGAATCGATCAAGGATTTCTTCATCCATTTTTGACACGGTCCATGCTTCAGAGCCGTAGAGCAGGCCTTGGATCAGTGTCTTACAAGTTTTTTTTATATGAGGGCTTTTCTAGTCCTATTCTAAAATTACATTACGGAGGCCAAACTACTACTCCAACCACTTTCTCGTCGCAGATTAATTCTGAGCCCGATTGTGCAATGAAGCTACGAATGGTACACGAAATGAGACTTCACGCTAATCACCAACATCGAAATACCATCGTGCCACTGTACAAGCCTTTACGGCAAATCGAAAAAGTTGATCTTGTAGTTATTGGGGCAGGACAAAGATTAAGTATGCCTTTGATTATAGCAACAGTTTTGAGGTAGTTGACATCAACCCCACAAGCGATACCTTATTGAAGATACAACGAAGACAAGTACTTGGAAACCTGAGCTATTTCTGTTTAGCAAAATAGAACCAAAAACTGAAAAAGTTTACTCTACTGGACTCTTATCCTACCAGTGCAGTTTTACGGCGCCGAGTGCTAGACAAGACGAATAGCGGAGCAAATATTAGGCACTTCGGAAAGGAAAAGTCTTCGTCGGATTATTGGTCCTGTTTTCGAGCAAAGCGAATGAAGGAGAAAATATAACCGCGAACTTTCCGAGCTGTAGCAAGATGTGGATGTAGTACAAATGGTTAATGCACGTAGATCACGATTTAAGGTTCAAACGATCGCAGATGCCAGAGCGCATGAAAAGCATCTGTCCATGCCCATGTTTGAAGAGGATTAATTTTGCATACACTGCAACATTTCGATAGTTAAGAAAGTGAATTTATCAAACAAATTGAAACATTTTCAAGAGAATATGATCCATGCAAATACTTAAAATATAAGAAACCACATGTGTTAGTACTGTTCATCCTTTGGTAAGTAACTACTACAAATAATCTGCCCTAGCGAGACATCCGTCGGAGCGGAAAATTTTGCGCATGTTTGCGGTATGTTTCATTGGAGCAAAAATCATTTCACTACAATTCGTAAATAATTTGCGCGAAGAATTTGTGTCAGAGGAAGTCGCAAAAAGAATTGCACTTAGCTGTCAAAAATTACACGAATAATGCACCTGAACGCACTTTAACGCAATTCGTCGGGATACATTACAAAATGTCGGAGAAATAATATTTCGAAGCTAAAATCCTCCGAATCGTACTAAATCGGAGAATTTTTCGCTCTGACGGATACCTCGCTAGGGCTGAATAATCCTCATCTAAAAGTCATTCCTAGGCAATTCGAAAATAATCTCCCATGCTCACATTGGTAATGCTTCCATCAGTTCACACAATTATTTAGCCACATCCATCTTTTCTAGTCGTCTGCCCCTTGTCGTGCTTGCATACTGGCTTCTAAATAACAGTTAATTGACAAAATGCAAAGCAAATAGCTACTCAACCATCTGCACCGAAAACGGGAAGTTGGTAATTTAATTGTGTCTTTGCGATTTCACTTTTCGCAAAATGAACTTTCTGCAACTAATAGACCAACGACATGGCTCTCCTTTCAATACTCTTGCATCCGCATGGCAATGGTTGCCATTGCAACATAGGGGTGTTGTACTGCACTTGGTTTGAGGTTTATGTCTTCCGTTGTATCTTGTCTAGCTAACACAAGGGGACAACTTGTAGAAAAAAAAAGTTTTGATATTATTTGCGACCACTGCTGGTTTTAGGATCATGAAACTATCAATCATGTAATTTGCATAAGTGAGGCTGTGAATTTTCGTCTTGGGTTTTGGAATCACTCTGCTTCCTGAAATCTATGCAGTTTGTGTGGTGAAATAATTGATGATGGTTCCTGGTTGTACCTACTTTGCAGTTTATTGCATTCGTATTTCGATATTATATTACTGGAAAATTTAAATGACAAATTTCCTTCTTTGATATGAGTTTGGAATTACCTTAAGAGGGTTTTAATCTCGATTGATTGAATAACTGTCTTGATGAAATATTGACGCAGTCATGTAGAAGGAAATTAAATTGTGGAAACTATGTAGTGGGAATATAACCTCAGGCAAACCACTCTAACGAATGAGCAATACAGCTTGGAGATATTGGGCATACAATTGATAAGGAACATCATTTGGTTAGCAATATTCTGAAGTATATGATTACTCGTTGCGACATTTAAATATGCCAATTAAACGTAGCTTTCTATTTTACTTATCGCAAGGTTCTGATTTGGAATTCATTTTAGTATTCATAACAACTTCTCAAATTAAAGTTGTACGTCAAGTTTTATTTTTTTTTATTTGAATGTTCGAAATTCATCTTCTCAATTTGGCTAAAATTAGTTAAAAACGAGTGGATCATACGCAACTTTCTCTTTTACAGTGAGTTGTGTACTGGATGATATACCAAGCATGTACATTTTTGACGAGTTATTCCAGAATTGGAAGGAATCGTCCTTTATGTGAATAACAAAATGCAAAAGTTTTTCAAAGATACCCCTCTCTCCCCTAGTTACTTTTTTTTTTTGCTAAACTTCATCAAAATATTTAAATAATTATATAAGTTTTTAAATTGCATGTTACATTTCATATGCTTGTGCCTAATGAGGGTATTTCTGGAGATTAGAGTATGGAACTTAATTAGTGAAAACTCAAAGAAAAATTATTTGTCAAATTAGGCTGTTATTCTACATTATTAGGCTGTCATTCTATTCAAATCAAAATTTTGACAAACTTAATATTTTGGGAAATGATCGTCTCATATGAAGTTACGTAATTAATGTTTAAATAAATCTGAGCTAGTCTATATTTAAAGTTAAAATATTTAAGTTAAAAGTGGGTTAGGCTGTTTATTGTATTGTAAGAATCATGCTAAAATGTTTAATAAAGTGATGGCAGATTTAAGTATTCTTTTGTGGAGTTGTTTTGTTAATAATTACATTTTTCCAACTCAGGTAAAACGGTATTGGTATTATTTTTTATTTGTAAGCAAAATTTTTTTTATTTACAGACAACAACAAATATAATTAGAATTCGTGTGAATAAGCAATAACCCTAAAAAATATTCGTTACGATAAATATAATTTTTTTTATAAACCGTGTCAGGTGCTCCACAAACGGATTATCAAACTGCTGAGGATTTGAGTTAGCACCCATGTGATTTCCGGGGTACCAGAAAATTTAAACAAAGAAATAAAACAAAATTGGATTCCAAAAGTAAAAGCAAATAATATTTCGAAATAAAAGGAAACATAAAAAATTACTAGTTTTCAAAAGAAAACCAACTAGAACTGTCTTGGGTAGGTATGGCAGCAATATAACATTATGTATCATCGAACGATAATTGGGAGCATTCTTAAATTAAATCCTTATTTAGGTCAACTTCGTTTTTGATAATCCTTTAGCGAATTAGCCGGTTAAAATGATCGTATAAATGTTTTATTGGGTTTAGTTGTGGAGATTGAGGAGGCAGATCGAGCTGTTTTATAGTCTTATAAAGAAATCGTTTATTAACTAGCCGGGAAGTATTCTTGGAGTCGTTTTGCCCATTCTCTACTTAATGTAATAAATGAATTTGCAAAAGTTCGATTCTTCACTAATTCATAAGATATTTTATCTTTAAGTTTTAAGACTTTACAAATGAATAAATCTAAATCTAAACTGTCTTGCAGAAAGACCCATTTGCTAAGCATACCTAATTGGTTTACCTTAGGTTGGAGGACGGAAGTGTATATTGGGGATATTAATTTATTCTTGTGTATCGTTGTTCTTTCAATAAAGATAAGATTAACGCCAAACTGAAGTTTCTCCTCCATGTTTCTTATTGCTTTTTACATTTTGTGTACCAAGTTCTTTGTGTTTTTTTTATTTTGAATATTTTGTTTTATTTTCGTTAATTTAAAAAAAATTAAATAAATCACACAAATAAAGAAGAATGTAAAAAAATTTATAAAATTTAAAAGTAACAGAAACAAAAAAAAATGGAAAAAAAATTACTATGCGTTCGAAGATAACTTTCATTTTTATGATTTTATTAAAAAAATAAATGATTTTAAAATTTTTTTGTTACAAGCATTAGTAAAGAAAATGTTGATGCAATGAACGATTATTTTTATAACTTGCCTTGTTATTATAATTTGAATGAGAGCCATATACAACTGGAAATCGCTAATATAAATTTATTAACACCTGTGAAAGAAGCAAACTTTTGTTCCTATAAAAATCCTTACTCCTATTTCGTTCAATAAAAGATTACCAAGTCTTAAAATCTTAAGCTTATAAATTATATATAAGAAATTGAAAAGACCTTGAACTGCGAGCTAAATATAAAGTTATTCAACTCGAATTTGAATTTTTAAATAAATTCGTTTATTATTCATATGCAATGTTAAAAATATTAGGTAATGGTTTTTGGAACTTAAATTATTCAAATCGTGAGACTACAGTTTGTGTGAAGTTCCAAGATTCAACAACTGGTGATGTATAATTAATTTCTAAATAATTTGCTAGATATTTTCCGTTTATTTATTCATTGGATTCATTGATTTAATCAATAATAATGTTGTGAGTGTTCTGAAAGTTTTTCATGTAAGCTCTATGGTTTTGCATGTCTCTGAAATAGAAGAACCATTGCTTTAACTTGATCCAAGTAAAAAGAAAAGTAATACTACGGAATGTTCTGCTTCTATCTGCTGCTGGCTTATTTACTTTGGGACATTTCCAACGCATCACATCAAAAGTATATTTATAGATTACTGGAAATTAGTCATTCTAATTGCAATCTTTAAGGCAAGATCAAGGCGAGACATTACTAATCATCGCCCTATAAGTAAGATATCTGCAATGCCCTAATTTAAAAAAATTGAAAAGAAATTGAAGAAATTGTTTAAAATGGCTATGTATCTGAATACCAACTAATTTGTCATTCATGACAAATTTCGAGGATCATATCACACATACAAGATATAATACTGCATTTTGCAAGGCGCTAGATCTTGTAAATAACAGGGTGCTTATCCATAAACTGCCTTCCCTAGAATTTTACTCTAAACTTCTGAGTTGTTTGAAATCTTTCCTCTCTAACCAGATTGTCAAAGTTCAAGACTGCTTTTCTGGAAAAAATGCGTTCTATGGCTTTGATTTACGTCCGATCTAGCAAGGCGCTAGATCTTGTAAATAACAGGGTGCTTATCCATAAACTGCCTTCCCTAGAATTTTACTCTAAACTTCTGAGTTGTTTGAAATCTTTCCTCTCTAACCAGATTGTCAAAGTTCAAGACTGCTTTTCTGGAAAAAAAATGCGTTCTATGGCTTTGATTTACGTCCGCCTTGGATGCTATTTTAGGAGGGCGAAACGTTAAGTTTTTATTGTTGACCCTTAAATAAAATGCTGTCCCTTATTACTTTGGTGCTTTGGAAATACGCGAATTCGGCATCTTAATCTTTCATGATACTGATATGGAATTCAGCGAATTCATCCCAAAATAAAATATCATATTTTATTAGAATCGTGCAATTAGATTGTCAGGTTTCGAACTTATATCTGTGAGCATGAGTTATGTTGCATCGCCCCAAACTAAATTTGGAACCAACTTTTGAGGAAAAGTAAGTATTGAGCATGAGGAACTACAATTGTTTCACACATTTTACAAAAATGTCGCTATATGCACCTTATGCTAAATTTGAAAGCGATTTCATAAAGACTTTTGCCACTCTTGATCATGATTCACTACTACAAATCCTGAACTCATCGCTTGAATGCCTCATCACCTCAAACTAAATAACGAACCAACTTTAGAAGATTTGTTGGCATTGAGCATAAGACACTACAAATGTCGCACATATCTATCAGGAATGTCCCTATACCTTACATTAAAGATAGAACCGACTTTATATAAACTCCTGTCTTTCTTGATCTTGATTCTGGTATCGTACAAGCTAGTAAATTTTGTTCATTGCTATTCTTTTTTTTTAATGATATGCCTTCAATCTTCAAATATGAACTACTTCATGTAAATCTTGAATGTGTCGAACATATCTATTACATTGGGGTTATTTCAGATATGAAACTCTCATTTCTGCCACCGTATTGCTTATATTGATAACAAGGCTAATAAAATGTTTATGAATAGATCATTGAAACTAGAGCGGTTTGTTGTACAACATACAATTTTATAAGATGTACATACTTTAAATTTATTTAACATGCAACTGGTTTAATTTAAATATTTATGTAAATCGCTATAATTAAGTTTATTTTATAATTATATTCTCCATTTTCTATCCCAGTCCCAAACCCTGCAGACCATAAGCTTTATTTTAATTTGTTTATGTTGTGCTGTTTATGTTGGGAATGTCATTAAACCATTGTTTTAAAAACGCCTCGGACTGAATTTCACTTAATTAATAAATTAAGTTATTCCAGCACTAATAATTGACTCCAGCGCAACGGAGCAATGTCTAATGCGTCTCCAAGTCGTCTGTATTGGCCCTCAAGATCTGCCGATTTGAGAGTCCTTGACTTTAGTCTGTGAGGCTATCAAAATCACCGGTTTGTTCAAAAGCCACAGTTGTAACAGCTCAAAGAAGAACAACCACCTAGATGTTTTCAATCTGTCTTTAAAGATCGTTCACATCGTTTTGCATATACGACCGTTTAAGTCAACACCAATAGCCAATAAAAGTTTCCAAATGTAAATTAATAAAACCCTCTTATCGAATGCACTTCATACTAAAGAAAAAAATGTTCACATGAGTGAACATTTTTAATTTGAAACATTTTCCCATTAACTATATGAAATCACTCGGATTCCATATGCAAAATAATCAGTTAAAATGATTTTCCAAACTCAATTTAAAGTAAAAAATCATCCTTGTGAAATTTGAATGACCCACAATACACGCAGTTGCAACACACAACGCCTCAAACAAATCAAACCCCAAAAACTCTGCTGGAGTCCAAATTTAGAAGAGCATCTACCCATATAAACTCCCACTAATGCCACATTCCCCGCAGACAAATTATTAATTAAACCCACTATCGCCACTTATAAAACCACCGGCGAGCGCTATGATATCAATTTCACTCTGCCTCAGATATAAGAACCGTTTTAGATATAAGGATATTAAATCCCCCGGGGGGGAAGGCAAAGCCATTCATCAAGAATTCCATTCACGACATAATCACAGAATTTTTTTTAATCACAAAACCCGCCTTTTCTTTCATCTAGAAACTTTTTCTCAAACTTCTTGGTTCCTTCACTTTTCAATTACCACAAGTATGCATTGCTTATACACATATCCATGCCAAAGAAAATCCATCTCTTGAATTTTCTACAAGACCTACATTTCTAAGAGTTCACCAACCTATTGCCGAACAAATTTGCAAACCATTAAAAGGTCAAAGTGTATTCAACCATCCTTGCCAATGACCGATTCTGTCCGGGGAAGAAATTCCTTCTTAAACGAAACCCAACAAATCTGCGGACCAAGAAACAGAAATGACTTAATATTCCATAAAAAAATATAAAGTTCGTTCCTTCATCCATTCGATGGCTCGAGGCTAGGCAAACTTACTCCATTTTCCCAGAGGAAGTATAAAGTCCTTCCCAAAAATGTATAGTACTACGTTACAAGGACAGCATGGAGGCAAAAGACGAGCCAATTTCAAAGTACCAATTTGTGCTACCAACCCAGAAAGCCAAAGGAGCAGCCGTTTCCCTTTGCTTGTTTTTCCTATCATCTCCTCTTGACTGAGGCCCCGGGCTAAGTGTATCGCGAACGTATATCGACTAGGACTCGAATTAGTGTCAGGATGTTACAGAAAATCGATAGGAGCAACAAAATCGTACACGTGTCCTCAACGCTTTAAAAACAATTAAAGTGAGATGTGTTTGGGGAAGACAACCTCAACTTGCCAGTGGTTGCTTATCCTTGTTGGTAGTCATAAATATTATCCTGTCAATTTCCATCCACAACACATAAACATAAGTAAATCATACATAGAACGTCCTTCCTGGCACTTCCTTGCAAATTGTGCTTTCCTCATTATTTGCAACTCACTCACATATAATTCAAGGATAAGCGAAAAGGCACACACGTAGTTTCTTTGCGAGACCGAGAGCTGGCTCCTTCATGCTCCACTCGCTTCAATTCAAAATCGCATGTTGTTGATGATGATTTGGCATGCACAACGCAAATACTATGCACAATGTGGGAGAGGACATGGAGCAAAGAGATAAAAAGTACACAAGAAAACATAGCCAGCAGCAAGGACGACTTTGTTTCAATGTCTCTACCCACTGCCACCTTGGGAGTTTTGTGTGTGTCAAGATGACATGTATGTCACATACTTACACATACCTTGTGATTACTCGGTGACCTTCCAGCTGTACACCTCAATCAGGTGCGTAAGTGCATACGTATCCGTTTCATCCTTTTCACGATAAATGGCGACACAGCAAATCAACACTTTAACACAGATACACTGAACTGAGATAATTATCACTTAACACAACTTCTCGTCGACGGCTCTATATCGGTTTTAATTGCCTTTACAAATTTATGTAGGTTTCAGGACACTGTCACACTGTTTTTCTCTTATTCTAATTTGATTATGGGCATCAGGGACAAAAAATGATTTTACCGCACGCACAAAGTTTCAGCGAACGTCACGTATCCTTTACTCGAGCGAAACTAAACTCCGTGATATCAGAACGAGATTCCTTGATATAAACTTTGTCGATTCTCTGCAGAAAGGCAAAGGATGTTGATGTTGAATGCTCGGTGGTGGTGAGTCGGCGCGTTTCATGTGGATTCCAATGTGGAAGGTATTCTGAGAGAGGGTAAACAATAGCAAATCCTACCTTTAGTTGAATCCAAATCATCGATGGGTTTAGTGCAGGAGTACTGACAGCTTTAAGACAGCATAGGGCGGATGTGCGATAAAACTTTCTTTAGCATAGTTTCCTCTTACCCCAATTTTTTGTCCTGTTTGTTTGTTATGGTGATCCCAAAGGATAGTGCTGTCGACTCAACGATGAGTGTTCAAAATGGTGAAAGTGTGGAATTTATAATGCGCCCCACCGTATTCATGTATCTATGGAGGGTCATTGTTAGCTCGAAAGATTTTTTGGGATTTTTTTTTTGCGTGGTACACATATACAGAGTGAGAGTCATTAGTTTCGATTATCGTTGAAGCTGAAAATAACATGCGTCCCGACGTTGCTGAAAGTTTGTGTGCTGTGTATTATCGTCCTGAGTGGATGTCTGGGGGGGGGTTTAGAATTTAAGTGGTGTTCTCCATGCATCTCCCGACGCAAAGCTGGTTGTTTGAAGTTTGAGATGTGATTTTAGGGAGGCAAATGATTTGAGTTGCTTAGATAGGGGATATTTTAAAGACCTTGCCATTTAAGAGTTGATATTTATTAACCAAAGATTATTCTTAAGTAATACTTAAAAGATTTGCAAAATGGTATTAAAGTCTACAACGGACGTAAATGATTTGAGTGAAAGTGTGATAACTATGCAGAAATAACCAACCTCGGAAGAGGTATTCCTAGTGTATCTTCGAATGTCGGAATATTTTGAATAAAAAGAGAATTTTATGTGAGCGCATCATATTTCTAACAAAAAACAAAATTATAAATTAACGAAGGTAATGGTTCTGGACTTCAAACTCTTACTTAGTATACACCACGACCAACGATAGCCCTTGCAAGATACCTATTCACATGTGCACAGTTAGTATTTTTATTATGCTCTATCCCAAAGTTTGCGACATAGAGTTAAAATTATGTGAACAAGTATATAGATCGACTCAATATTACAAGCTTTTGTCAGTCCGTCCATATGTCACCAGTTATTTAGCCAACAATTTCGAGCTAGAATGCTGAAATTTGGTACACGATTTCCTTGGTGATTCCAGCAAAACCTGTGTAAACATTTTCATAATCCGCCACCACTACACCGACTTTGGGGAGAAACTGTATTTCGGTAACACTAAAAAAATGAAAAGTATATAAACAAGATATTTAGATATTCAGATATTTTCCTACCAAAAAAATCTAGATGAAATCACTTTGAAAATGTTTTTTACTTTCTTACTTAAATGGCTGTACAGCTTGTATAGTTCATGGTTGAATCTTAATCTCCATAGCCTTCTCGAATCGACCAAGGATTTCATCATCCGTTTTTTATACGTTCCATGCTTTAGTGCCGTAGAGTAGGACTGGGATGATCAGTGTTTTTTTTTATATTATCTCCTTACTAGTTCGAGTGAGAGCTTTACTTGCCTTCTTAGCCCAAAGAAACAGCGGTTGGCAAGAGTAATTCTTCGTTTGATTTCTGACGAGATATTTTTGTAAGAGTTTATAGCGGAGTCGAGGTAGATAAAGTTCCGTACTAGCTCAAAGTATATCTGTCAATGGTGACGTTCTGTCGAATTCGTCGATGCGGTGTGTCCTTTCATGTTGGAAGCATATACTTCGTCTGACCCTTATTTACTGCTATACCCATTTTCGTCACATCCTTCTCTTTGTTAGCTAACGTAGCTGTGATATGACGTTAAGTCCTACCTATGATACCAATATCGTCTGCGTATGCTAGTAGTTGCACCGATTTTAATAAGATTGTGAATCTGATGTTGGCTCGGGAGTTTAGCACAATCCTCTCAAAAATCAAATTAAAGACGTCGCATCGCCTTGCCTAAATCCTTTTTTTGTATCGAAAGTGTCGGTGAGGTCGTTTCCGACCCTGATGGAGCAGCGAGAATTCTCCAACTACGATATTTCCTTGTTCATCTCGACAGGATTCTGTTCGAGCCTTGTATCGTTGGCTTTGACGTTTTACACTTTGGAACATCGTTTCTGGGGTGGCACCTCTCTAAATCATCGGCATCTATAGTGGCATTTCTCTACATAAAAAATAAATAAAAATAAATTTATGGCGCAACAGGCTCGTTAGTACGCAGGGCCTAGCTTTTTTCTCACAACCATTCATGTGTGCCTGTGTACTTCTACGCACGATGGCGAGACCTCCTGTTTTATGCCGAATCCGAACGGCTAAGTTGAGATAAGCTTTTCATGACAATTGATAATACTCGGATGTTCAAATCATCAGGAGAGGAGGGTCAGTCAAAAATCATTTAAGTGTTGCTACGGCTGGGAATCGAACCCAGACCTTCTGCGCGTCAGTTTATTGCACTACCCATCAGGCCACTGAGCCCGTCGGCACCTATAGAGCTCAATAGCAGCCCTCGTCTTCAGCTGCAGCTTAGCCTTGTAGGCATCGTTCTTGGCTGCTATAATCTGTCGGAATTTCTCATCAAACCACGAGTTCCCCGCTGGTATGCATAAGAAACCAAGCAAAACAGTTGCGTCTGATCTAATGGCTTTGTTGGCATTGTTGCCAACACCTACATTCGGTGCTGGTTAATATAGAGGTTAAGGGTTGAAATCATAAAAGCTTTGCTGCTTGAAATTTAAGAAACTGGAGGAAAGTTGTTGATCTTTTCGAAACTTTAAGCAGAGACCGCGTAGGCCGTTATTGCCAAAAATTTAATTTCATTCAAATGCTTACCTCATTGTGAGTTCTAGCATGGTAAAAGTAGTAAAATATCTTCTATCTCGATAAATTTGTTTTTCGTTGTAAATGTTTATACTGGGTTTTCTTCGAGTTAACTTGTTCTTATATTTTAGTTTACTTATTCAAATATGTTCTGTTTTAAAACACTGTAAAGTGCTAATAGATATTTTGTTTGCGATGGTATATGACAGTACCCGTATACAGTCATATATGAAACTTAAAATATGATTGCATACATAGGTAATAGAATTGTCCAGACTTAATGGAAAATAAATTCGAATATATGAATCCCACCACGATCTGTAGATAATGTGGTACACAAGAAGTAGTCATGGCTCTGCATGAATTTCCCATTCCACGGAAATGATTATCATTCCAATTTTGCAATACTCTAAACATAATGATGCGTCAAGACAGTCACTTTAAATTTAATAGAATTTTAAAAAGTTAAGTTAAAAAAACAAAAGATTTGGCGTTCATTCCGTAAACCGAAAAGGTTAGGTTATGGTGAATCCATTTTTAGCATAATCTTCGACAAATGAAGATCAATCCAGACAATACCAACGTATATCAATTTAATCGTTTGATTTACATATAAAAAAGTTCATACCAACATTACAAAACTAAGAAATCCAATTTCTTATGAACAGAATGTTGCTTTAACATTAAGTTATATTAAAAAAACACACACACACACTTGTATTTGATTGCTTATTGTTCTTTTGCTTTTAATTTGTTTAATTGTTTTTTAAATGTTAGAAAGTTTCGTAGCGAGGACTAGCGTGAACTAGCGTATAGACTAGTGCGAAGCAAAAAGGATGATCTACGGCCATGCTTTCACCCAAAATAAACTCAAATAGAATTATTTAAGCAAAATGTATATTAAATTTGTTTATGATTTTAAGTCTCAGTGCGAGTGAATATTAAAAAAAATTGTAACTCGATTTTCAAAAATATTATTACAATATAGAACACGTACCTGTAATAATTTATTTAAAAAAAAATACTTTTGTAATAGAGCCAAGATAAAAAAAATCTAGTCGCCCTAGCTAAATTCAAAACAAAAACTTGAATTTGTAGATATCGTGAAGTTGAGCAGCATTCAACTTCTCGCTTTATACACACGCACTTAAGGTTTGTTAGGTGGTTGGGTTTTGTAGAACGAGGGTAGACTCTGATTGGCTTTAGCTTGGCAATGCCCAGTGTTGTCACTCTGACTACACATCAAGTGCTTATTTCTTACCTCCAAGTGGTAACCATCGGGTCTCAGGTCTCAGGTCTCATCCAACCGGATTTGACTTGCTCAACGAAAAGCGCGAGTGTTGATAACGCGACGAAAAACAGCAACACTATAAACAGCCAGGTCAGAATGGCACGGAATTAATACCCAGCCTGCTGTCCCAGGCGAACCTAGACAAGCTGCTTCGACATATTCGGACAACAGGTTGTCTAGGAGTTTCAAGGGTTAGTCAGGCCCCTTGAACAGAGCTGTAGGCGGATGAACAGAAAGGCAAAAGGCAGCGCTCAATCCCGTAGTGGATACTGATGGTCCCGTGTCCTAGGGGTATCTAATAAATTGTAACTGGCCCTCCAGGTTGGGGGTTGTGCTTTGGGTTAACTACCCAACCATGAAAAAATCTAACGGTTACGAAGCAACCATTAGCCTCGGAAAGGACTGATTTTATTGCTGACGACACGGCTAAACGAAAAAAGGACAAAGACATTCGTATCTGCATCTGGAATGTGAGAACATTAAGCAGGAGAGGTGCAAGCGAACAAGCGGAAGCCCTAAACTGCTACAAAGCAGACATTACTGCCATCCAGGAAATAATAATACTGCCAACGGAGGAAAAAGATGATATAGCTAAGGACTGCTTCTATGAGCTCCTTGACAAAACCTATGAGCGACTACCGAAGTACGATGTTAAAATCGTGCTGGGAGATTTTAACGCAAAGGTAGGAAGAGAATACATCCTTAGCAGTATTGTCGGAAAACATAGCCTACATGACAACACGTCTGGTAACGGACTTAGGCTAATTGACTTCGCTACGGAACGAAATGCAACTATAGCCAGCACACGGTTTCCTCACCTCGATATCCATAAGGGGACATGTCGGTCTCCAGATCAACGAACGGTTAGTCAAATTGATCACATAGCGATCGACGAGAGGCACGCATTCAGTATTTTGGATGTCCGAACATTCCGAGGAGCTAACATCGACTCGGACCACTGCCTTGTTGCAGCCAAGGTTAGAATGCGGATATCCACCACGCCACAACAATCCAGAAATAACCGTAAAAAATTTAATGTCGAAAGATTGCAATTACCAGAAACCGCCAAGACCTTCGCGCAACGCGTATCCCTAAACCTATGGCACTATGGCAACGATGCCAGCAAGCCATTAGGTTAGCCGCAAGTAATGTGCTAGATTTTTCGCGCCCACCAGCAAAAAACCCCTGGTTTGATGAGGAATGCCGACAGATGCTCGCAACCAAGGACGAGGCCTACAAGGCTAAGTTGCAGGTGAAGACGAGAGCTGCCGTTGTGCTCTATAGGCAGAGAAGAAGGGGAGAACACCGGCTTTTTAGAAAGAAGAAAAAAGAGCAAGAAAAGCGGGCGATCGAAGATATAGAGAGGTGCCACTCCAGGAAAGATGTTCGCAAGTTTTACCAAAGTGTAAAACGTCAAACCAAGGATACAAGGCTCGAACAGAATCCTGTTGAGATGAACAAGGAAATATCGTAGTTGAGACACAGTCGATGCTGAGGATATGGAAGAATTACTTCTGCAGACTGCTAAACGGCGATGACTAATAACATTCCGCTGTAAGGTAGAACGAACCATTCAATATTGGCAACGACAGCGAAAGCTGCCAACCACCCGAACTGAGTGAAATGAGGAAAGCATTATCTAAACTGAAGAAAGGCTGCCGGAAATGACGGCCTTCCGTGATAAGTAACATCCATCAACTCATAAGCCGCATTTGGTCGGAAGAAGGTATGCCTGAAGAATGGAACCTCAGCATCGTTTGCCCGATCCACATAAAAGGAGACCCTCTTAACTGCGCCAACTACAGAGGCATGAGTCTCCTCAATATCGCAAACCAAATTCTATCTGCCGTAATATGTGAACGCCTGAAACCATTTACCAACAACCTGATCTGCCCTTATCAGTGTGGTTTTAGGCCAGGAAAGTCCACAACCGATCAAATCTTCACACTTCGGCAGATCCTGGAAAAAACCCAAGAAGTCCAAATCGATACCCACCACCTATTCATCGATTTCAAAGCCGCATACGACAGCATTTATAGAGACGAACTACACAGAGCCATGTCTAGTTTTGGTATACCCCCCCCAATTGTCCGTTTGTGTAGGATGACGATGGAGAATTCTCGCTGCTCCATCAAAGTCGGAAACGACCTCACCGACACATTCGATACTAAAAAAGGATTTAGGCAAGGCGATGCGCTGTCATGTGACTTCTTCAATCTGATTCTTGAGAGGATTGTGCAAAACTCACGAGCCAACACCAGAGGCACAATTTCCCAAAAATCTGTTCAACGATATTGACATCATTGGTAGGAGCCACGTTTGCTAGTATAGAGAAGGAAGCTGCAACAATGGGTTTAGCAGGAAAAGAGGTCAAGACGAAGTATATGCTGTCAACACGAAAAAACACACAACATCTACGAATTGGACATAACGTTACAATTGACAGATATAACTTTGAGGTAGTGCGGGACTTTATCTATCTCGGCTCCGCTATTAACCCTGACAACAACATCTCGTCAGAAATTAAACGAAGAATTACTGTTGCCAACCGCTGTTCCTTCGGGTTAAGAAGGCAATTCATCAGTAAGGCCCTCACTCGAACTACTAAGGAGATCTTATATAAGACCCTGATCATCCCAGTCCTGCTTTACGGCGCTGAAGCATGGACCTACTTAAAAGCGGATGAAAAAATCCTTGGTCGATTTGAGAGGAAAATTCTTCGAAAAATCTTCGGTCCCGTTTGCGTTGACGATCTATGGAGGCGAAGATTCAACTAAGAACTAAACGAGCTGTACAGCGAACAGTCAAAAAACTCTGCATTGGACTTTTAAGGTGGCTTAGGACATGAAGAGCGAATGGACACCAATACTCCGGCTCGCAGATTCTTCGATTCCCAGCCAGACGTCGGACGCAGTAGAGAAAGACCTCGTCTTAAGTGGCGCGCACAAGTAGAAACCGACCTTAACCAACTTGGAGTGCGCAACTGGAGGCAGTTAGCTAAGGACCGGGCTAATTGGAGAGGCATGTTGGTTGAGGCCCAGGCTCATTCCGGACTGTAGCGTCACTTAAGAAAGTAAGTAAGTGCTTACGATTTTTCTTGCTTTTAACATCTGTTTCGGCTACAGCTTTTCATGCCAGGCCTTAAGTATGGTTTGTGGCTCACAAAGATTTTTTTTTAACTCAACATAATTCTATATAGACACTGTGTGTCTAGTTTTGACCTAGCGCCCTTTAGTAAAACCGTCTAACATGATTCTTATATTAGCATCTCTCCATACCCGCGAATAGTGCATCCTCTATGCCCTGTCTTCGTCTCTAAAGCCCTAATAGGATTTTGGTGAATTCGACCTTGATTCAGATTGGGACAATGCAATGCACAATGCAAAGCATCCTTCGTTTTCTCGACTGCAGAGTTGTGTGCTTATAACCACCATACGTCATTTGTTAATGATTCATCAGCACCCGCGTCTTGATGGCTATAATTATAACTCCATATTAGTACGTGTATTTTCGTATTCTTTTTCGTTTTTATGGTCGTCAATAATAAAGTAGGTACCTAACTTTGTTGAACAATTTTATGTGATAGAGTTGTATTCTGAAATTCGTACATTTTTGTATGCTACAAAATAGTATAAGTAGGCAACTAACCCAATTATGCTGTTCACCAAGTAATTCTATCTTTTATAGTAGCATTGTTTTCTGTCATCTGTCAAATGCAGAATACTTTGGTTAAATTATCCGTTTGCTGCAGACATTTGTGAAATAATAGATAAAGTCAACCTTTTCACCGAAATTGGCCCTTTAGAAAAACCAGATCTGCAATCGAACAGCGGACGCAAAACCCACCCGCCATAGCAAAGGTCACCCAAAAGATCCCCTGTGTCTAAATGATTTCTTCAGATTTTAGTTTTGGTACACATCTCAAAGCTCCAAAACAAATGCATTTCAACCGAGTGTTTACGATGCTTCAACTTAGAAAATACATCACCAAACGTTTATGAATGCGGTTGCGCAAGTATTGTCAGTATCGCCCGGCTAATTCATCGATTTGGCACATCTCCAATCATTAGGTCAAAACACTACGTAACATCCCTAATTGGGCCACCAAATACCCCTGCACTTGCCAACTGTGGTTGCCAAGATTAACGTCACATCCACACGCATAAATTAACGCTTGTCTCACACAAATCATCACTTTTCATATGTCGGTCAGAGACATACACCTACCTTCGAATTATCAACAATCAGTCGCCCTTTAGGCTCTCCTCCACCACCAGCTCAGCAACGAGATTGGTGTCGTCTCGTTGGAGTGATTTACACACATTTAAGCCTCAGGGTGCAATGGTTTGCAAACAGAATGCTGATTATCTCCAGCTCGGTTGTTGGGTGCTGTCTGACACGAATGTGCATTTCATCGATGTTTTGGAGGTATCCGCGATCGTATACCTCGATACAAGTCGGTACATACACACGATAAACATTTGTCATGTACCGCACTCATCCGAAGTGCGCGTCAACAATTTTAGCGTAATTAACGAATCGCGTTACCAGCCATGACTGTCGGACAGGTGCGACCTTGTCTCTACATAGCACTTCAGATATTGTTTGCCTGGTTCTATAGTATGCTGTGGCCACTCCGTACATGACATTGCTCGGCTGACCCACAAAAAAGTTCCAGTGAATGTTGGAGGGGGGATAAAGGTTTGAAGATGGAAGTAAATTGCGCTCGGAATCCTGTAATTAAATGGCGATAATTGCCTTTCAGGGATCGGAGGTGTGTGTCACAGAAGCTGTTGTATTGGGACAATGTAGTGTGCCTATTGTTTTGGGCGCACGATTCGAGGGTAAGGCAGTCGTGTGTCTCTGGTATTGAATGGAATTTTTGTCTCAGAAACAATGCCTTTGTCAAGCTGCTGAGGGTCGCGTGTTTGAATGCGAATATGTGACATGGAGCTAATTGGCGGTACAGGTCGATGTCAAGGGTTTTTTCATAGGAAATGCCTTAAGGCGGTTGGTAAGGAAAATGTCAAGGGCTTATGATGTTTGTAAGAAACTACGGCTTATGTTTTGAAAATTCAACTTGCAATTTTGATTTGATGTCATTTGCATTCTGTTAGTGGCTTTGGTGAACAATAGTAAGGTTATACAGTTAAACAATCGTTTTAAGGTAATAAATTCACAAACCACCTCTTTAGCATGAGGTGGGTAGACAAGGTAGAACACATCAAGCCAGTTGGAGCAAACACGTGACAATCGAAAAAATAACTAAAATTATCAGCATAGTTTTCGAAAATAATGGATGCAGTTGCCTGCTGGTTAGTGCGTTAGGCTACTAAGAAACTTGTAGTTCAAATCCCGAAAGTCACAGCATCTATGTCTTGTCACTGCTCCACCTCTTGCGAAAGTTTGACAAATATCAATTGTAACGAGAAGCTTCTCAAATTAGATGTTCGGATTCGGCGCTAAACTAGAGGTCATTTTCTCTGTGTTATAAATAATAATAATTTACATACAAACATGAAGGGATCGGAAGTGTGATTGGAGTTAGGTTTGAAGACTTTCTTTTTACTTAAATGGCTTCCGATCAGTTGCTGATTTCTGCCCTCGACAAGGCAGCCCTTCATCCTCTTAGATCCTTGAGCACATTACTTTCAGTAAGCCGGAGGTTTGGTCTGCATTGTCGCCTCCAACTTGAGAGCTGGGATTCGAAGATTGTTTTAACTGGAGCAATATTATTCGCTTGATGTGGTTTTATCAATAATGAAGTCAGAAGTTTTTACTTTTTGTGCTACATCCACACCTTGATAGATCTTATAAAGATCGCGGTAGTATCTTCTCCTCCATCTTCCTTCCATCCATACAGGATCAAAAATTATACGAAGAATTTTCCTTTCGAAAGGAATGGTAAAGTAGGGTCCGAAAGATTAAACATTTGGATTTTCGGGTTAAGAGTTGTGACCCATTGTTTCGGTTAACCGAAAAAGCATCGGTTTCCAGAGATATTCGTCGTTGTATCTCCAATAAGGTATCATTCATGGGGTTGATGTTGACTCCGAGGTAGATACACCTTAATGCCGCAAAATGATTGCAATCAACTGTGACATTTCGTCCAAGGGTGTACGTCGAAGTTATTTTTTTTTTTGATAGCATATACTTTGTCTTGCCTTCGTTAACTATAAGACCAAAGTGTTTCGCCGTAAATGCTTCTACAAGCGCACGACGTGAGCGACCAATGATGTCGATATAGTCTACATACCCCCATAGCTGGACGTATTTGTTGAAGATTTTGCCACCCATATTGACTCCGGCACTATGCACTATCTGCATTCCAGCACGAGATTGAAGAAATCGTATGATAGCACGTCTAATTGTCGGAATACTTTACATGTTTGGAAAGGTTATGAAGAGCTTTTCCAAACTGAACGTTAGATATCAAGGTGGGCGATACAGTTGTATCAATTTTGATGGCATCCAGAATTCTGCCACCACCTTATTAAGCTCGAGGTAATGGATGGTAAAGTACGTCTTAAAGGCGATGAAAATGGTGTGCCTCGACTGGACTTATTAGTCTTTTCCAGGGTTTGCATAGTGAGAATATTTGGTCTATGTTCGATCTGCCGGTTGAACTACATGCTTAACACAGAAGTTTGTCAATCCAGATAAGGTTTCTGCTTAGAAAAATAAGTATTCCAGCTGCTGGACAAAGAACTACAAAGACGCCAAACCACTCCATTTGCATATTCGAATATACTGGTGCAAATTAATTTCCTCGGATCATACCTTAGTTCACCTCACTCAGATTCATAGCAACCATATAAATGTTCCCAACTGACCCCTTTACCATAGATGCATCTAACCACAAAACCCAAACTGCATGATCCACCAAACTGCATCGACATTCTCAAAAACACTCAATATACGCTAAATAAGACCCAGCTCTTGATTAAGCCAACCAGGCCCCAAAACCACAATTGCCAAATGGCCATTTCCTGGTACATAAGTATAGGTACTTAGCTCCGCACACCACACCGATTACGTTATAGACATAGGCAGAGTGGCAAAGAGACTGCAATCGAAAATTTCAACGGCGAATTAATTTGTGCAGTGCGTATAGCGTTAGGATATGACCGCATTTGATTGTGCTTGCCGATCCCGCTCCCCGCTGTGCCGCACATTTGTTAGCTGTTCGTTGCGGCGAAACAAATTCGATTGCGTCACTGTCGAAGAAAGTTCGTTGTGAATTGTGATTAAGTGTGGCCTGTGGCACGTTAGTATGCGAATCGGCCGGGCCAAAGTTGCTAAATTACATTGTAAGTCGATTGTGTAGAAAATGACGGTGTGAATTTGATTTACGGAACTACATTGGGCGGATATGATTTTGTTTTGGGTTCGTGTTTGGGTGTTAGTTTTTTTTTTTGTTGGGGAAGTTTGCCTCTAACAAAATGATGACTAATGTAGTTGAATTGATGCGTGGTTAAAGTTGTTGGTTAACATGATTCGAAGTGTAATTTGTAACGCTCGTAATAAGATAGATTGTGGGATAGATGCGAGTACATGCAGACCGTGGGAAAATTCGATTCGTAAACATGTTAAGTTGTAAAATATTAAAAACAGTTTTAGGAGATATGTACTTACTCATGATTAGTTACAATAATTCAGGTGGCGGAAAACAAAACGTATTTTAGTGTCCAAATACAAGCGCTTTTAACGCTGGGATGAGGGTGTGCATTATGCCATTTGCTATTTAAGAAGTGAAGCCTGTTCATCATGGTTTTCGTCGTGTCTTCACTTTTATGTGCTAGAATGGGCTTCGATAGAGTTCTTTGATGCCCAATTTTACTTAGAAATGAAGCTAATTTTTTTATTTGTTAGATAGGTAGGTAACCTTAAGTTGTGAAATATGTAGTAATTTTTTTTAAGTTAAGAAAATGGAAAAACCACGTTTAATGTCACCAGACCCATGGCCAATTATTTGTTTGGTTCCTTAAACAGGTTAACATGGACTGTAGTTTATTTTTTCCGATAGGATGGGACCAATATCTCAGCTCACTTTTAGTTGGATTACCTACACTATTTGATAACCTACACATTATCTTGAAAAACTGTTTTGTTGCCATGGTATCTATGGCGACCTTCTTTGACTTTCGTTCGATTTCTTAAAAGACACTCTGCAACATTTTAAAAATGTGAATAACTAAACTACAAAGTAGGGTCTTGCATACAAGATCGTATGTATTTGTAGTCACTGGTTGAGGACGAACCAACATGGAATGTACGTACCACTCGATACATCCTCAAATGGTTCAAAAAGGAATCGATCGATGTCGTTAAACTATTCAGGTTTCGAAGTTGTTGGCCAAAATTGTGACAAAAAAAATAGGATTCCATGCTATCAAAGAATCAAGATAAACTTTTGCAGTTTTATTGTCATCATCCCACAAATCATCGCGGCTTCGAAGTAGCTAATGAGTTGCAAAAATGACGGACGATCACTATTTCACAGAAATAAAGTTTAAATAAGCCTAAAACTCCGCTTAAATAAATCTCGAAGACAAAGCAGGCTAAAATCTAAAAACCTTAATCTATTTCTCACTTGACCCCGTTTCTAACGTATTTTCTGTTATACTTTCCAAACATTGAGGGACAAGGTGAGTCTGGCAGAAATATCATAGGACAAACCGATACACCTAAAGTGCAGATATTTCTATTTTTTAGTCACCATGAATGGCACCGCACGGCGACGCAGCATTTGTCCGGTACCAGAAGTTAGAATTTAATATCTTATGTTG
Source organism: Rhingia rostrata (assembly GCA_949824845.1). Classification (NCBI taxonomy): domain Eukaryota; kingdom Metazoa; phylum Arthropoda; class Insecta; order Diptera; family Syrphidae; genus Rhingia; species Rhingia rostrata. Next base: position 89,171,730 of record OX463758.1, on the reverse strand, counting down.
AATAAATCAAAACTGTTGAAGACTATTTCTAGTAGTTTAGATATTTCAAATTCGTTTAATAGGAAGTGCAGCTTGGACCTAGAAAACCAATTCAATTTCTTTAGGTTTACCTCCATAAACCTCCGAAATCCCATTATATTCACATCTCCATAGGTGTTGAACAGCTCCTAGCTTACTTATAGACAAAATGGACAGAACCACTTCTTTGATTTGATTTTGCATCGTTGCAAAATTAGGTTTAATATAAATCTTGACTAACAGTAGTAATTCAAAACCACCGCACATTTAGCCAACTTGTGTCTTTTATTCATAATTCAACACTTATTCCTCTCAAGGACATTCCCTTAATTTACCCAGCGAATGCTTTACGACAGGAGTGGTGAGCAATTGAAGGACATTTATAAGACTATAAAAGAAAAGAGTTAAAAGATTATCTTATAAACGTCCAAGTTAACAAGTTAAACGGCCTTCACCCAAAGAAGAGATGACTACGTATTTGTATTACAGAAAGAAGTTGTTTTTACTTTTATTATAATTTTAACAAAATAAATCTAACTTATGTAATCTTGCGCAGCATATTCACGCTCATATAGACTACACATTAACCTTCAAGAAATCACTTAAACTAAGTTGCTTGGTTGCCTGTTAAACCTTCAAATACTCATATGACCCACACCTAGCTCAATAGTTTTCCGAACCGTTAAGCATAGCACCCAAAACATTACTCACAGTCAACCGAAAACAAATTTATGTGCCTTCCCGTCCAAACTTCGTGGTTCTAATTCGATACCCATGAACACAGGAAAAGGAATTCTTTAAAAGAACCCATCAACCGAAACTTCATTAAAACTCATTCGTATCCAAACCTCGGTAAGGACGGGAACCAACAATTTTCAAAGACTTTCCACAGTTGTGGTGCATTACAGTTCCCCTCAAATGCGATTTCAAGGTTTACCCAGCCCCATACCCGGCCATAGAAGTGCAGCAGGAGTGATTAGTTAGTTACAGCTCCGTTTGCGGCAACCGAACGCATTTATCCGCAGCGCTCAAATACGCCCGTGTATATGTCGCAGACTACTCGTACCATGTCGTCTCAAGGATGCTCAGGCCGATGATAATGAGGTTGGTTGATGATGATTCCTCGAGTGGAACTGCAGTAACTGCAGATGCTAATTTAACGCCAAGTTGAGCATTCATCAGTTTCACAGATGCCTTCCCGCCTGGCTTCGGTCCCGCGGGAAGTGGGTACTTTGCGCGATGAGATCTACACACACTTGGGTGTGTAAATCACCCGTATATGCGTGGATATTTAGTTAGAAATTGTTCTGCGACAAAGTGTATCTGCGAGTTTGTGAATGATGGAGGCGCAATTGTATGGCAGCAACGGTTTTCAGCGGAACATGTGAAGATAATTTATTTGCTGATCATGGGATATTTGCTAATTTGCGAGTGCGTCTGGAAAATGCGAAATTTCACAGGCTAGCTAATGTACACATGCGGTCGCATAGGAATTTTAAAACAAATTATTTTTTTATCTGCGTTCCCAGAAGTTTATTGAGGTTCGTATTTTCATCTGAATAGGATGTTGCTGGTATTTTGAAAGTGAGATACTGGTGAGACTCTATTTTTGAGAAACATTCAGATAATTCGTATCTACATCAACTTCACCGGACGACGTTCGACCCAAATTATGTCCAAACTCTTCATATGTGACCTATTTTTCCACCGTAAATCTTGCAGAAGAGATGGAGAGATCCCCCCGAATAGATGAATATAAACAAAATTGATTACCGCTATACTTTATCCGAATCAAAGACTTTTATCCCCTCATGGAAGACTTTTGAACAAAGCGCACAAAAGAAACCCATAGAACAAAGGACATGTCAACAGAAAAAAATGAATCCTTGCAAAACGAAATTCACAACAAGACTGATGGATACAATGTTCCGGGATCTGTTCGCCTGATGTAAAGTATTAATTCAACATGACAAATGTATTTGGGATTGGTTTGCCGTCCCCAACGCCCCTATATCACAGATGAATGCACCCACAAGAAGCAAATTGTTCCAGCATTGTTCTGGCTTACCTTATCCTCTGTCTCCTCAGATGACTACACAACCACAGTAAAAAGTTGAGGACAAATCACAACAAGAAAATTCCTAGGATGTCTCCTCCATCGTTCATATGACCCGCGTATAAGCAATCTCGATAGGATTTTACGACACAATCATTCTCCTAAAAGGGACCAAATGTGATTGCATCCATCATCGATTCTACACGAGGAATAGCTATCCAAGAGCTTTTATCCTTCAATTCGTTTTTCACGCGAGCTGTGCAAAATTGAGGACAGACGCGCCTCGAAATTTATTCATGACTTTGATCTATGGAATCAACTACCCCTGCATACACCCGAGATGGCGCGGCGGCGGGACTGTGTGTACATCCTTTGTGGGGTTAAAGTAAAAATGGATTTGTGTCTGAATCGACAGGCGACGGTAAACGCCTTTACCCCCGATATGGGGATAAGCGTGAATTATTTACTACAGCTCGCCGTGGACAGTGTCCCTTGTTACCATTAATAGCAAAAGAGAAGGAGAGTCGTGTCTCCACGTCATCCTTGTTGATTCTGGTTTTCAGAATAACAGTACAGTAGCGCAACACATATAGAGAAGGGACACAAATTTGATTACAGAGTCGACGGATCCCTGCTGTTGAATGTCATTTGTATGTTCAACAATTGGATTAGATGAGAACGGCGCCATGCGCTGCGGGGCTAGACTTCGTCCAATTATAGTAAAGGCACGCACTGCTTCGTCCTGGGTCTTGAGAGTAAGTTCATAGCAGTTCATGGGCATAAGGTTTGTGCAAAATAATTTTTCGGTTGAAGGATATATTTAGTATAAAAACATATGCAAACACATTTCGTAAGGATATCAATATTTGAATTCAAATGAAATCGAAATCGCCTTGCACCAATCAAAAATCTTTCTAATACCTTTCTACAGACAGGGGAAATAGTTTTCTTTTTATTTCTGTGTATTTCATGCCAAGCTGGATAAGTATTCGGAAACTTTTCAAGTCAGTTGGCCTGTGTATATATGTGCTACATCCCAAGGAATTCCAGCTCTGAACTTTGTTTTGAAAAACAATCTAAGAACTAGTCCTTGTTGAGTTGTGTGTCGTAGGCTCTTAATAACTAAATGAGAAAAGTTCGAAGGTCAATGAATGCCACTCATTCAGAATTCTTATCGGTCGTACCAAACCTATGATAAACTCTTATACCCGAAAACCCATTCATGAAATTTTGAGGACAAGATTGAAAGACTTGTTGACAAATGTAAAATTCATCACATAATACCGAAAGATACCAATGCACAAACATAATGGTCTGTCTGGTGATTTGTACGTACCACAGATCATTGTCGGAGAAGAATATTAGTCCACAAACTTTACGATCTACACAGATACAACCAACTTGAATTGAGAAAGTGGAGGCAGGTGAGTTGCTGCATGTATTGGTTAAAGGCCCATTCTTACCACGAACTATAGATCCACTCAAGTTATTAAGTAATACATACGTCTTATGTGAATATAATCGACAACCGCAGGTCGGGAAAGAGACACCTCTATCAGTTTTGTTGAAAAGTATAGCCTACACGACACCATGTCTGGCAATAGACTTTGGCTAATTGGCTTTGCAGCGGAAAAACATGCCCCTATAGCCAGCACATGGTTTCCTCACTTTGATATTTATAAGTGGATATGAAGGTGGATATTCCAATACGCAACTATTATGGTATATGTCCGAACCTTCCGAAAGGCTTAAATCAACTCAGACCATTACCTTGGTGCAGCACAGGTAGGAATACGAATATACAACAAACCAAGCCACGATATATCTGCCATTAAAGGCCCAACCAGGTCCCAAACCTTGCTTTTTCCGTCATTTGTGTGTACGAAGTTATTATTTTCGCCACGGAATAAAACAAAACAAAAAGCAATCACGAGAGACCACCGACCACAGACGTCAAGATAACGCGTATCCCTTAAGCAGCATCAAAAATGGAGATTATGTTAGCTAGCCATTCGATGGCCCGCAAGCAAGGAACCTTTGCTTTGAAGAAAAAAAGCTTTGAGGTTTATAGGAGGAAACAACACCGGCTTTTCCGAAAAAAAACATAAAAAACAATAAAGGCTCTAGATCGAAAATAGAGAGGGGTATGTCACTCCATTATTGATGTTCTTAAGTTTTACCAACAAGGCTGCTTAAATATGGGCTTACTGGCGATCTAGAAAGGACAGCGACGAATTGCAATGATCCACACCATCGATAGCTACAAAATGGAGATAGTTAAGGACTTTATACACCTTGGCTCCATCAATAGTTGTTTTTGGAGTAAGGAGGGAGTTAATGCCCTAATCCGAAATATTAAGGACTGGGACACAGACTGGGATGAACAGGTTGTTATATAGGATCAAAAACCTCTCCATCACATGCAAATTAAATGAAATTGCCAATAGTTATTATATATACAGCTCTAGCTGCTAAGGCTTTTGGCTAGAAGACCACATGCTTTCACTTACCTGCAGTCTACAGCATACTTATTCGATGACACGCTGCACTGCACCGTCCTTATCTCCAGGCTTGGATCTGTCTTCTTGCGTAGTCCGACCCTTAAGAGTTTGTTTTGTAAGTAACGTGCTAGAAATTTTCTATAGTCTACCATCTAGTTGTCCATTTGTACTCTGCACAGCACTGATTTTGCGATACCAATAATCACCATTGCCCAGACACTGATTCCCATTATCAGTGTTGGGACAGTTTTGTAGATGCTTACTATTTTGTAACGCTCACAAAAGCATTAAGACTACCATAATGAAATGTATTCTCATAGCGATGTTTTACAAAAAGCTTGGTTGTTGGCGAGCACGTCATTGGAACTCTACGCCAATCCCTATACAGTGACTTACAACTACATCAATAATGACAAAAAAAAAACATACAAAGAATGAGAAAACATTTCCTCTTCCACACAAGCACAAAAAAGTAAAAAAAAAAGTTGAAATTCTCTAACCTGCACCTAGCAACCCTACGTTTAAAATGTAAATCCATTTCCTCCATTTGGAGGAATGAATGTGCGCTCCACCCGTGTTTCAGCTGGACACATTACAATTCATATTTAGAAATTTCATTAAAGTCATAACTTCGCTTCACAACGCAACGCAATGTCTCTCGTAGTTTCGTGGTCGACCCACCCTTGCAGGACGAATCACCACCAGAATACGTACAAAAGACCGGTATACATTGTTTTTGAATTTTATCAGCAGCACACCTTCTATGCCAACCCTTAAAACCACAGCGAGTTGCATTTCCATGGCCACGTATACCGCGATAAATGGGACGTCCACAAGACCCGGGGTAATACTACACAATAAATTAAAACGAGTCGAGGGTGCACGACAGGGTGGTAGGTTTTTGCTCGTTGTACTGACATAGGCGTTTTTCATGTACCCGATGTTTTATATCCGTTATTTGGGAGGTAGGTACCGTATTAAGTTATCTAAAACTTAATACAAGGTGACGTTTTTTTTTTAATCTTTCGGATCGTTACACCGCGTTTCCACGAGCAATATTTGATAGCTTACTCTCTGTCACTTTTCATAGAAATAAATAATGATAGAATGCTATGAAATGTAGGGTGGGCATTTTCATTGCTTACTATCTCAAACAATTTTACAATGTCAAACAGAAACGACAGCCCATAGAATACTATCCATCGAAAGCAATGGACTAAGCAATACATCTCGGGTTTTTCAACAGGGACGCTATATAAGTTGAGCGAGAGGGACAGCAAACGACGCCATATTTCTTGCTGCTCTTTTGACATTTCTCTTCAGTAAGGTTTGACATTTCATGGTGGAAAGATATACAATTTAACAACGAGTCGAAATTATTGAAATTTACAACCGAAATTCGGAGTCAGTGGCCTCAACGCTAAGAGAGCTACGTCCAATTTATGGTCGTCATAATCGTTCTAGCAGATCAACAATTGAGCGTCTAGTGGAAAAATTTGAATCCACAGGCACAGTACAAAATGTTCCCGTGCCAGTGAGACAAAGAATTGCCCGTAGTGTCGAGACTATTGCTGCCGCTGAGGCTTCAGTTGAAGAAAGCCCAAATGTGTCTCTCACACTACGTTATCAAGCGTTGGGCATCTCTATCGTCGTTGTGGCGAATTTTGCGAACAGATCTTGGCCTACATCCTTACAAGATTAAATTGACGCAAGAACTGAAGCCGCTTGATCATCAGAAGCGTCGTATGTTCGTGAATTGGGCTGAGCAACAACTTGAAAATGATTCGGATTTTCATCAAAAAATCATCTTCAGCGGTGAGGCTCATTTCTGCCTAAATGGCTTCGTCAATAAACAAAATATGCGGTATTGGTCAGGCAGCAATCCACATGTTCTCCATGAGTCATCATTGCATTCCGAAAAAAATACGGTTTGGTGTGGTTTATGGGCCGGTGGCGTCATTGGGCCGTACTTCTTCCGCGATGATCAAGACCGGCACGTTACTGTGAATGGGAATCGCTACCGTTCAATGATAACCGAATATTTTTGGCCCCAAATGGATGATATGGATTTGGAGGACATGTGGTTCCAACAGGACGGCGCCACAAGCCACACAGCGAATGCCACAATCAATTTATTGGAAACCAAGTTTGGAGAACGTGTTATCTCACGAAATGGTCCAGTCGCTTGCCCGCCTCGGTCGTGCGATTTGACGCTGTTAGACTATATAATTAAGTAGAATTGAAACACGACAATAATTTCATACTTTATGTTTATTTAAAGTTTAAAGACACAATTTAGTATTAAGTATACACTTAACAGACCAACGCTTAATATATGACTGCCCTCATACCTTCTCCGCTTTTGACACGGTCTCCAACTTTATCTTTTCGAGAAGATGAAGTTGGAGAGACAGAGAGAGAGTTGACACAACATTTGGTATTTGAGAACCAATACCAAATGTTGCAAAAAGTGCCTTATGTTGATTAGGAGCAGTGATGTCACTCTATTATGTGACACCTCCCCCCCAAGCATTTTTGGTCTCCAAAAACTCCGACATAATTCAATTCTGTCGGCAAATATATTTTAACAGCTTCAATTTAATATTATAAACAAATTGTATAGCAAAAATTAATTAATATTAGATTGAAATAGTATCTTTAGGAAAACTCAAATTATTATTATTTTTTTTAGAAAAATTCAAATTATTTTTTTTCAACATACATAATTAATTCTATAGATAATATCCTAAGTCTATAACTAGGTATTTCTTTGAATAAATTGATTAATATTTTTTTTTTTTTTTTACAGAATTATCAATATTTTAATGCACTTAAGAACTAGTTCTTTATTTTTATTTTGTATTTATTGATCATTTCTACGTGTACAATTTTTTTTTTTTGACGAGTAGGTACAATTTTAATTTAATTGAAGGCTTTCGCTGTCAACTACTTTTTCAATCCAAAGTATTTAATGAACTCCTATGTTTAATTAGATAAATTATACAATTTATCCTGAACCATCACATTAAAGAAAGAAGCTATACTAATAACCATACAGAAAATATATTGAGAAGGAAAACGAAAACATAATAATAAAAAAAGGGAATGAAGCGGCTAAATCGCTTTGCAGTTGGTTATGGTAGCGTTTTATTCAAATGCAAAGCTACATATTTTTTGTATTATTTTGTTCAATTTTGTTTAATCCTTAATATTTTGATATTTATATCTTCGCTTAAGTTGTTTAAGATAATATTTAGTGTTTCTTTTTGTTGATGTGTCTATTACGTAGTTACCCTGTGTTCTGAATTTGTTCAGTTTCTTGTGTTTCGGCTTACTCTTCACAATTGTCCTATTTTTAACGATATTGGAACACTGAGTTAAATGTCTATAATTGTTCTTATTTCTGTTTCTGTTTCCTACTCTACACTCTTTATCATCTTTAAATTGTTGAGCCAGAACAATAATATCTTCCTTACTAAGATTTTTGCAAATGAAGTCCAATGGTTTAAGTTTTGTCGTAGAGTGTATCGTAGTGTTATATATGTTAATGATATTAAACAATTTATCGTCTAACTCTAAATGGTCTTTAACCGCGTTTCTTAACCTTAAATGTTCATTTAATGTCCCATGTAGTCTTTCGATGTCAGCGTTTCCGGTTTTTAGTGATGCTGTTGTTTGGTGAAAGGATATTTGATTCTCTTTCAAAAATTGTTCAACTGCAGAATGCAAAATACAAGTTTCCCCGTCAGAAACAATTTTCTTCGGCTTTCCAAGAAATTGAATTCTTTGTTTAATGGCAGCTAAAATAGCAATCCAATTTCTATCTTCTAACATGTGGATTGTTGCGTACTTCGAGAACTTGTCAATAGTAGTAAGGTACATTTTGTTTCGCTCCGGAAACCATATGTCTATGTGAACAATTTCATTGAAGCACTTGGGTGTTTCAGTTATTTGCATTGGAATTCGGACAGGTTGACGATCATGTTTTGCGAGATTACATACTTCACAGTTGTTGATAAACTTCTGTATTTCGATTTGTAAATTCGGGTAGAAATAAAGCTTCCTTAGTTCAGAAAAAACTTCGTTTATCCCCCTGTGATTTTTACTGATATGTTCTTTTTGAATTATTGTTAACATTTCGTTTTTATCTGTAATATCCTGTAATCTCAGACTGGATTTAAGTAATTTAAGGTTTCTATTCATGGCAAAAAATTTAACGTATAACTCCTGAAACTGAAGAAATAATGATAAATCCTCACAATAAATGCATATGAGCCCTTTATTGATGAGAAATCTCTTCATTAGTTCAAGAAGGTTACATCTTTCTTTCTCTAAAACAACGTGGTTTTGTAGTTTTTTGTGTGTTATTTTAAGTGTAATTTTTTCTTTATTACCGTAAGATAGATATAGCTGGTTTTTATATACGTTAATAGGCTTTTCCGTAATATATATATGACGCGTTTCGTCCTCCATTGCGCTATGTATGGTAGCAGCTGTAGACATAGCTTCTTCATTTTCAGACCTCAAAACTGCAGAAATAACTTCATCGTTAGTATCACGCAAATTTGTAACAACTATTTCGTTATTAAAAATAGCCCTTAAACTAACTTCTTCGTTATGGTTAGGGTTATTTATGTTTTCATCCTCAACTATGTACCTACTAAGACCATCAGCTACAACATTTTCTTTCCCTTTAAGGTATGCAATGTCAAAATCGTATTCATTAAGAAAGATTTTCCACCGCTGAAGCTTCATGTTAGGCTCCCTTATACCATTTAACCAAACCAATGGTTTGTGGTCTGTGCGAACAATAAATTTTCTACCGTACAAATATGTCCTAAAATATTTAACGGCCCAAACGACTGCGAGAAGCTCCTTCTCGATCGTTGAATAGTTAAATTCGTGATCGTTCAGTGTACGAGAGGCATAGCAAATGGGGTGGTTGTTTTGACTTAACACTGCACCAAGTGCATAGTTCGAGGCGTCGGTGGTAAGGACGAACTGTTTGTCAAAGTCAGGACTTCTAAGAATGGGGTCTGAAGTAAGTAATTTTTTTAAATTATTAAATGCTTTTATAAATTGAGGATCTGACACATTTATCTTAGTAGACTTTTTTAAATATTTAATAATGGGATATGCTACTTTGGCATAATCTTTTATAAACTTCCGGTAATATCCGGTTATACCTAAAAATTGCTTTATGCCCTTGACATTGGTTGGTATCTTCATTGCAGTAATTGCCCTTACTTTATTCTCATCTGGCTTAATTCCATTGTTAACAATGATATGCCCTAAGTAGCAAGTGGATAATTCTGCAAAATGGCACTTATTAATCTGGATTTTTAAATTACAATCTTTTAACTTTTGGAAAATTTTTCTCAGTGACTCCAGATGTTCTTCGAAGCTTGTGGAGAATACAAGAACATCATCGAGATAAACAACGCAAATTTTATTTATGAACTCTTTTAGGACATTGTTCATTAACCGCTGGAATGTGGCAGGGGCATTCTTAAGCCCAAACGGCATCCTCACGAATTCATAATGGCCGCTCCTGGTGGAAAAAACAGTTTTTGTTCTGTCGCGTGGCTCAACTTCAATCTGGTGAAAACCTTTGACAAGATCGATAGTGGAGAAAAAATTGCATTTGCCAAGCTTGTCGAACAAGTCATCTATGTTTGGCATAGGAAACCTATCATCTACAGTCTGTTCGTTTAGTTTCCTGTAATCGATGACAATTCGCCACTGTTTTTGTCCATTCGTGTCGTCTTTTTTGGGAACTACCCAGATAGGCGAATTGTACGCACTATTACTTGGCACAATAATTCCTTGATACAGCATTTCGTCAATCTGTCTATCCACCTCTTGAGCATGAATTTCTGGATACCGATAAAGCTTAGTATAAGTTGGTATTTCATTTTTTGTATTAATTTTATGTGTTATTTCATTTGTAAATGTCAATATGTCTCCCTCTTTGTAAAAAATTGATTTGTGTGCATAAAGCAAACATCTTAGCTTGGTGACATCGGCACTAGCTAAATGGTTTGCGTACACCTTTTCAGAAATTTCGTTTTCAAAAAATTCGTTACAAAAAACGTTTGAAAGATTTTGATTATAACAACTATCGGCATAGATTTCCTCTTCTTTGTTGAAAAATATACGGATACTTGCGTCATCTGTTATGAGGGACCTATTTTTATAATCTATAATTGGATTTAGACCTACAAGAATATTGTTTCCTATAAGTCCATCATAAAAATTATGAAACTGATATTCAATAAAATTAACAAAATAATTTGTCTTATTAAATTCATTAAACAAAGGAGTGCGGTACTCTATTTTTGTTTCAATATTGCGGCCGAGAACTCTAAGTGTATGATTTTCACAGGATAATTTCCATTTAGGGTTGCAAACATTTTGGTTTACTATGCTGTACTCAGCGCCACAGTCAATAATAAATCTAAGGGGTCTAACTTCAGTTTCGATTACTATATAGGGTAGTTGTTTTGTTGGTCTTCCAGAAAATTTTGGTGGCTCTGTGTATGTTGTTGGTCATATGGCAATTGTTCATTAAGTGTAATATCCATGGGTTCATTGTTACCATTTTGCACATATCTGTTTGTTTGTCGCGATTGATTACCTTGTGTAGTGTTATAATTATAACTTTGTCGTGATTGGCCACTATTTCTGTAATTGTTGTGTTGTTGGGATTGTCTACTCTGTGTTTGAATGTCCTGTTGTGGTCGAATATGTTGTCTGAAGTTGTTATTTTGTCGTGATTGATTGTTATTAATGTAGTTTTGGTTTTGTCGTGGTGTATGGTAATTACCAGGTCGAATTTGTACATTTCTGTTGCTAATATTATTGTTTACCTGACCATAATATTGATATCTAGTTCTAGATTGTTGGAAGGAGAAATTTGGTCCATATGCCTGATGATCAATCTCAGTAATTATGTTATAAGCCTCGTCCAATGTTTTCGGGTTTCTGCTCAGTATAATGTACTTTGTTGGTTCTGGCAAATTATTTTTAAAGCTTTCTAATGCGATCCTATTGTTAGACTCCATTAGGCGATCATCACTACAATTACCTTCCAGTAGAGATTTGCTGTTAATTCTACTTAATAATGAATTAATTCTATTGTAGTAGTCTTCTATAGTTGTTATTATTTTTGCTGTTCTAATGTTGTCTATTAATTTTCCTGCTGAAAGTTTTTCTCCAAAAACATTTAACAATACTTGTTTTATTTGAGACCAAGTTTGTAATCTCCCGCGTTTTTGAAGTTCGCGCCTTGCGTTTCCTACAATTTTATCCCTAATATAACCTGTGAGGATTGCTTGTGTAGTTTCATCGAAAGCCTCCAAAGTAGGTAACAGCGAATCAACCCTTTCTATAAAATCTATCACACAATTTTCACTTCCGTCAAATTCCGTAATTTTACTTATAAGCTCTAAAATAATCTTAAATTTATCGACTGCATTCAGGACTTCCATCTTGTCTTCGGATAGCAATTTTACTTGGTATGTATGTATGTACACACTTGGATTACTGATAGCTTATAGCTTATTACCTTTTTTTTTTTTTTTTTTTAACCCCTTCTTATAGGGAAATAATAATCGGGAGATATTCTTCTCGGCTGGTATTGATTTAAATGATGATAAAAGCTTCGGTGTGTTCAAGTTCGCTGGTGTTCGTTGTTGTTTACAAAAAGCCCTTCTTAGACGAAAATAATAATCGGGAGCTTTTTTTCTCGGCTTGATCTTGGTTTATTTCACGATAAAGAGCTTAGGTATGCTCAAGTTCATTTGTTGGATGTTGCGTTTGAAACTATTTGAGCTGCCGGCCGCTTCAAACAGGGAGCTTTGATGTTCGGTGGTGATCTTGTTTTCGAACTAAATTATAAGCGCGCAAATTATCGAAGCACAATACTTATAAATTTTATATTTAGTCTTTTTTTTTTTTTATTTGTTATTTTATGTTCTTAAACTTTTTCCATTCGAACTTTTTCGACTGCGCCAATTAAGTAGAATTGAAACACGACAATAATTTCATACTTTATGTTTATTTAAAGTTTAAAGACACAATTTAGTATTAAGTATACACTTAACAGACCAACGCTTAATATATGACTGCCCTCATACCTTCTCCGCTTTTGACACGGTCTCCAACTTTATCTTTTCGAGAAGATGAAGTTGGAGAGACAGAGAGAGAGTTGACACAACATTTGGTATTTGAGAACCAATACCAAATGTTGCAAAAAGTGCCTTATGTTGATTAGGAGCAGTGATGTCACTCTATTATGTGACAATATCCTGTTAGGCTTCGTCAAGTCTATGGGCGATGCCAATAAGCCAGCGACGATTGATGAACTTCGTACGAATATCGAACGTGAAATTGCAGCAGTATCGGCAGATTTATGCCTGAAAACCGTCGAAAATAGGGTTCAGCGTCTGGACTTCTGCAAGCGTGCCCGTTGTGGCCATGCAAAAGAAATCGAGTTCCATACATAATGGCATCGAACGTACTTTCACGGGAATAAAGAATTTCATTGATATACAAAACCGTTTTTGTTTTATTTAAAAAAAAACTTTTGTAACGCTCTTATTGAAAAACCCTTAAGAAAGAAATTTTTCATAAAATACTATTTGAAGATTCCACAAGCAATTTCCAAAGAATGCGAAATTGCATTCTTTGAAATATTGCTCGTGGAGACCCGCGGGTTAGCAGTAGCACATAAATTATAATTATGTACTTGTGAATTTAGATTGCAATTTCGATCGATCCACCCGACTAGTATATCAGTGGTTCCGATCATGCTGTAGGTTTGCAATTTCAAAGAGAAGCCAATTCGAAGATTTTGGGTAGCCATAGCATTTTATGCATGGGTTAACCCAACACCACAATTCAAATGTGAGTTTAAAGGTTATGAAAGGGAAAACTAACATTTTAAACAAAATATGTCTTTATTTAAAAAAAATTCAAGTATGATTTCTTATTTTTTTTGTTTTTGAGTTGGTTTACGCAAAAACAAAAACAAAAAAAAGTCTAAAATCCGCTGTAGTAATCCTTAAATAAATGTATCCTATTCCATTCATAAATTAAACATCCCCAAAAAATGGGTGTTGCTTAAAACAATATGGATAAAATATAGAATATATAAGAAAGGTGATGTACGAATATCCTATCCCATTCTATTATCAAATTAATCATCCCCAAAAATTGGGCGTGGTATTGTCACAATAAAACTATTGCACAGAACATTTTCCAAATAATTAATGGTTCGCCAAAAAACGACGTTTTTCTATGGATATGATATAGGATAGGCTTTGCAAATCGTTTTTTTTAAATAGCGCCCCCAAAAAGTGGGTGTGGGTGATCCATAGACGAAATGTTCATAATATTATTCTCGAAATATTTTTATCGAAAGTTTTTTCAAGTTTTCTTAAAATTGTACTGAAAATGGGTTTCTTTCTGAAAAACGCACCCAAAAAGTAGACGTGGCAAAAAAAGTTTATATGGAGGAATAAAAATATATTGAGATTGTCTGAATATCGTATTCAGATAATTTTTCCAAACTCCTGTTTTACTGAAAAGGGGGGGCGCCAAGCCCAGGCCAAGGATCCTATACACCAAATTTCATTGTAGCTCAAAATTTAAGGCCCAAAATCCGGTGACATACAGACGGACGGACGGGACGGACAGACAGACATGGCTTAGTCGACTCAGATAGCTATTCTGAGGCAATCCATATACTTTGAGATATATCTACCTATATTATTTCTCTATGTTACAAACATTGTGCATAAGCAATAATATTAATTGTTATAAGCAATAATATTAATCTAGGTATTTAATTTCATTCAACTACCTATAGGTAGTAAAGATTATTAAAACTTGTCCAAAAAACAAAAAACGAATTATTTTTGGGGGAAGCATTTCCACTAATGTAGTGATTAAACTCTCTTATGTGTTTTTTTTTCACGAAACCAATACTCGCTCTAAAATGATCATACATACATTCATAATACAAAATCATTTGCAAATATATGTACATATAGTTACCTACCACATATGTATTTATGTAGAAGCAAAACAGTAGTTGCAGGTTGAGCTCATCATGTATGTAAGTATGAACGCGAAGACTATAGTTCTCCCGAGGGGAATGAGTAACTGGAGCAAGGACGATTTGTATCCACTGTAATAATGTTTGTTCTGAATTTTCTTTGTGCATCCTGCTCATTATGTGCAAAATGCAAAAAATAAATTATATTTCATAAATAATATTATTTCGCTCCCTCCACGCAAACGTAATTAATTTTGCGCCTTTGATCCCCGCCATGGCAGGTATGCCGACCTGTGCACGTGTATATTTAAATTATGAAGTGTAAAGCTACTGAACTAGAGCAAGGCCAAAGAGGATGTCAGTTAAGTTCTTTGTAAATTTTGCCAAACAAAAAAAAAAAAAAACTAAAAAATAAACTACCGTTGCGTTATTTGTTCTTCACTCTCCGTTAGTTTATGGCGAATCAAGGTTGATTTAATTAGGTGAAACTTGATTAAGTGAAAATAAACGGAATCTAATGGAGAGGTATTTACATTTGAGTGGGGACATTATCTACGTAGTGAGGGGAAGCTTTGTAATGGCACCCTAATTAGGAGTACAAATTTAGACGAAATCCAATATAAGGTAGGATAAACCAAATTTTATTTAGTCTGAAACCTGGAATGTATTTTTGATGCTAAAACCTAGGGTAAGGTTAGGTTAACGTGTGTTTGAAGAAGAGTTTTCTCTATCCTACAACTAGGTCCTGTTGTGATACACTTTAGGGGAGCTCAGCTGAAGTCATTCTCTATTCTTGTATGGGTTATTGTACTGGATCTAGCCAGATTAAGGACCTCAGAAATCTAGACGCTATTGACGTTTTGGAAAGTTCTTGTATATATTTTTGAAGTAAAAGCTTTCAAATATTTTGTTCGTCATGTAACACTCATTCGGATATTGATAACACTCACTTAGATATAAAAGTTGGCGGTGTGTTCTACATCACTGCAGCCTCTAAGGATGTCATTGTCCTTGAGATTAAATTTCACTGTGTTTTTTTTTCAGCGAAGGCAGTTGTATTTTTGATAAAAAATAAAAAGGCAGCCAAGGTTAGAATGCGGATATCCACCACGCCACAACAATCCAGAAGTACTGTAAGAAAAAATTAATGTCGAAAGACTGCAATCGCAAGAGACAGCCATGACCTTCGCGCAACGCGTATCTTTCAACCTCTCGATTTACACCATACCACCAGCATCGAATGTCGAAGAACAATGGCAACGATGCTAACAAGCATTTAGATCAGCCGCAACTGATGTGCTGGGCGCCCACCAGCAAGAAACCCCTGGTTTGATGAAGAACGAGGCCTACAAGACTAAGCTGCCGTTGTGCTCTATAGGCAGAGAAGAAGGGACGAATACCGGATTTTCAGAAGTAGAAAAAAGAGCAAGAAAAGCGCGCGATCGAGGATATAGAGAGGTGCCACTCCAGGAAAGATGTTCGCAAGTTTTACCAAAGTGTAAAACGTCAAACCAAGGATACAAGGCTCGAACAGAATCCTGTCGAGATGAACAAGGAAATGTCGTAGTTGAGACACAGTCGATGCTGAGGATATGGAAGAATCACTTCTGCAGACTGCTAAACGGCGATGGCTAATAACATTCCGCTGTAAGGTAGAACGAACCATTCAATATTGGCAACGACAGCGAAAGCTGCCAACCACCCGAACTGAGTGAAATGAGGAAAGCATTATCTAAACTGAAGAAAGGCTGCCGGAAATGACGGCCTTCCCGCCGAGCTTTATAAAGCCGGCGGAGATGACTTGGTAAGTAACATCCATCAACTCATAAGCCGCATTTGGTCGGAAGAAGGTATGCCTGAAGAATCGCAAACCAAATTCTATCTGCCGTAATATGTGAGCGCCTGAAACCATTTACCAACAACCTGATCGGCCCTTATCAGTTTGGTTTTAGGTCAGGAAAGTCCACAACCGATCAACTCTTCACACTTCGGCAGATCCTGGAAAAAAACCCAAGAAGTCCAAATCGATACCTACCACCTATTCATCGATTTCAAAGCCGCATACGACAGCATTTATAGAGACGAACTACACAGAGCCATGTCTAGTTTTGGTATACCCCCCAAACTTGTCCGTTTGTGTAGAATGACGATGGAGAATTCTCGCTGCTCCATCAAAGTCGGAAACGACCTCACCGACACATTCGATACTAAAAAAGGATTTAGGCAAGGCGATGTGCTGTCATGTGACTTCTTCAATCTGATTCTTGAGGGGATTGTGCAAAACTCACGAGCCCAACACCAGAGGCACCATTTTCCAAAAATCTGATCAACTATTAGCATACGCCGACGATATTGACATCATTGGTAGGAGCCACGTTTGCTAGTATAGAGAAGGAAGCGGCAATAATGGGTTTAGCAGTAAAAGAGGGCACTACGAAGTATATGCGGTCAACACGAAAAAACGCACAACATCGACGAATTGGACATAACGTCACCATTGACAGATATAAATTTGAGGTAATGCGGGACTTTATCTTTCTCGGCTCCGCTATTTACTCTTACAACAACATCTCGTCAGAAATTAAACGAAGAATTTCTCTTGCCAACCGCTGTTTCTTCGGGCTAAGAAGGCAATTCAGTAGTAAAGCCCTCACTCGAACTACTCAGGAGAGCTTATAAAAGACCCTGATCATACCAGTCCTGTTCTACGGCGCTGAAGCATGGACTGTCTCAAAAGCGGATGAAGAAATCCTTGGTCGATTTGAGAGGAAAATTCTTCGAAAAATCTTCGGTCCCATTTGCGTTGACGGGCTATGGAGGCGAAGATTCAACCAAGAACTATACGAGTTGTACAGCGACATGCACCTGGTCAAAAGACTCCGGATTGGACGTTAAAGATGGCTAGGACATGTGGAACGAATGGACACCAATACTCCGGCTTGCAGAGTCTTAGATTCCCAGCCAGACGTCGGACGCGGTAGAGGAAGACCTCGCCTTAAGTGGCGCGCACAAGTAGAAACCAACCGCAACAAACTTGGAGTGCGCAACTGCAGGCAGTTAGGTTCATTCCGGACTGTAGCGCCACTTAAGTAAGTAAGTAAGTAAGTAAGCAATGAACTTATCAGCAATATCAAATGGGCTTTATCTAGTAGAATTGGATTTATTGATTCTACAGCACAATGCTTATATCATTTAAGCGTAACCAAAACTAATACCTACCATATGAACGAACTATCCAAGTCTGCTGTCTGAAATCCGCCAGTTTATGCTTATAGAGCTGATTACAATAAATACTCGAAGGCGGACGTTATTGAGTAAAGACAGGCTTCAGACATTATCTTCTGGAGTAACCACTAATTATTAGCAAGTGACCCTTAACCGACCCCACCTTAGTTCCTAGCTTAGTATGTTGATACCGATTTTATAAGTCTACTTTTAGTATTAATAAGATCATTTGAAAAGTATTGCATACTTTTAACCCTCAGATCAACTCTGATCAATGGAGACAAAACAATCCACGTCCACTTCCTGTTACACTCCTTGAGGTATGCCACATAAATTCAATTGAGATTTATTTTAATCATCCCACTCATGCTATTTTCGATTGATTCATTGGAATTTTCAACGCCACATTACACAGGACATTAATTCACTATACACACAAACGCACACACATAAAATCAAAATACTTTACCGAATGAATTTACATTTGTAGAAAATGTCACTCAGCGGTGACGTACCGCCTTCTTATACAAGATGATGGTGATGAGCGCCAGACACGCGATTCATCTGTCACATTAATAATTTCCCAACCGATTCCATGGTGAATTCCCGAAGGTAGAAACACCAATGCTGGAAACACGGAAACCCACAATCTAATACCATTCCACATGCATGGGCAATTATCATTAAGCACGTTGCTGTGGAGGAGGGGTTGTGTTGTTGCTCAATAATTTATGTAGTTCAGCGTCTTCCCGATGTGCATTCGATTGGACTGAGCGTGCCCCAGATACACCCCGTAGTGGGTGGATTAATTTCAAAGGACGCGAAGTAGATTATGTGGATTGTGAATTGTTTATGAGATGCCGTGGTACTAATAAATTGACTGTCAAACTGACTTACACTTGATGCGGCTTAAGAAGGAGTCCGTCTGTAAACTAGTGAAATTTTTGATACCAAGGGGAAGGGAAGACACCACAAGTAGCGGATGTGAAAGTCGCCGGCGTCAAATTGCTAATGGAACTCAATTTTTTTTTGTCTCAATCTACAAAATCAACTGATGAACACATGGCAATTGTGAAGAAGGACATTTTGACGTTTGACATTTTTTCCCATTTCCACTTTGCAACAAAATTTTCAATTTCCGCAAAAATGGGACGAAAATAGAAAAAAAGAACACTTTCGCAGAGATCCCTGAACCCATCAACTAGGTGGACATGTGATAACACATTCAACAGTTCCACTTCCTCGTGCTACATGCTCGTTTACCGTGGTGTGCCAAACCAACTGTGTCCACAACAGCAGCATCGTTGTTGCCTCTACATAATTTGCAATATGTTCACCGCCCCGGAAATAGGATCTCATCAAAATGGGTGTGCCTCAATTTCCTGGTCAGAATTGCAATAAACCTTGCCGAGTTCTCTTCACAGGCAGACTCAATTTTCATCCTTTCGCAATTGGGGAAAGAACACACAAAGAAGGCGCAAAAAAAATAGGAAACTACTATACACTTGTGTGTCCTCTACATCTACATCACATGGGCATGGGATAGGAAATAAAAAAACCAACAAATTGACAATCAGGATATTTACTTCAAGGAATCCTTAGCACACACTTACTATCTACTACTGCGTTTGTTTGTCATGTATACATGAATATTGCTTATTAGGTGGCTATTCTTCGTTGTTGTTGTTCTTCACTGGAAATATGGGTTTTTCAATTTTTATTCAATTCACTTTCATCAACGCTTTGTGAGGACATATCCTTCCTCCCTATCTAACCGTCAAGGAAATGAATCCACAACCCTCGATGAAAAGAATTTCGTATCGTTTGCCGACCACATATGGTGGTATGAAGGGTGGCTTTGGAAATGTGAAAGCGAGCCACTTACGAAGATTGAACACTCTTGAGCTTAGCCCCATTTTCGACCCTCAAAGTGCTTCTTCATTGAATAACTGCTGTTTACACTCGGTACTATATCCCAGTGTGTAGCGACATTTTTCCTCAACTTGAGAAAATTGGAAAGTACATAGACAAACACTTGATTGAAGGAAAATTCGACACTCCAAGTGATTGGCAAACAAACTGGGAAACGGAAATTGGAGCGAGCATACCTTATCACACGAATTTTGGGTCACCAAGAACCGGAAGGGGGATGTCCCCAGCCCAAAAGACAAGTTCAAAAATACACCAACCAATATTTTCACACTATCTCTGCAACGACGTTATGCAATTCGTTATTTGCCACCTCTGATCAATGTCACAGAACAAGTGGATGAATCTATATTCATCAACATTGGGGCAGATTCTCCGCTGGAATATACCTACAAAGTGGCCTCTTCCCATCACTTATTCATTATTATCAAGAGATGCAAATGTTGACTGTGGATGTACGTGATAAAAATATGAAAGCATCAAAGTTGATCAGTCAATATTTGACACAGATGCACATCTGTTCAGTTGCCGACCAGAATCAATAGGGTTGCTTGTATCTAGCCGCTTTTGCAGGGGTATATATACACCTCTGGGGGAAGTGTGCATCTTGCAAACTTGTATCCATTAAGTGGGGAAAAAGTTAATTGAATAGAGAATGAGGAGGAATCTTTATGATCACAGCTTGTGTATAAAAGCTGAATGTGTGACCCAGATGTTTCTTTTATGACTTGCAGACGCACATGTAGTCGTGTGTCTGTACGGGTGAAATGTAAGACAAAGGTCAGACCTAGTTTCACAGATACACAATATCTATTACGTATCCTTGTGTAATGATGGTATGATGAACAAAGTTATTCGATTATTTGAGGCATTGAGAGCAGGGAGAGAGAGAGGGTTACATTTTGTCAATTTTGAGTTTATTTCACCATCATGACGAATCAAAATATTTTATTTGATGTAATAATTGTGTAATACTTTTCGTGCTTAAGTTATTTAAAATAATCAAATATATCAAATAATACGGATTTATTTGTTTGTAAAATCTTTTACCAGAATATTTAAATTTTTGCAGTTTGGGGTTACGACAGTATTGCTCTCAGAGCCTCATTTAGTGACGGCTTAGGCTTGTATGTTAGGGATTTAAGTTGTGTGTAAATACCTATTCGGTTTTCAAAATTCCATAACTCTGGGAAACCTATATATTTTTTTTATATAAATTTTAATCTACCAATGCAAGTGTGTATTTTGAAGTTAACATCCATAACGATATAAATGAGGGATTAGGGATCAAGACAGCCACGACTGACCTGTTGAATGTTCATTTATCTTAATCTATATATGAGTTAATAGGCGTGTTGCACCTACCTCAGCCCAAGTGGATAAAAGATTTTCCTTCGCTGCCTCATCTGAATTTTTGTATTCACTGCAACCGAATTCGCAGCAGAGGGAAACATTTTCTGTCAAAAACTCGAGTTCCTCCTTCACATCATATACAAAAAATACAAATTTTTGGAGCAACATGCTCGTTAGTACCCAGGGCCGAGCTTTCATGTGTACGTGTGTACTTCTTGCACGATGGCGGGATCTCCTGTTTTATGCCAACTCCGAACGGCGAATTTGAGATAAGCTTTTCTCGACAATTGATACTGCTCTGATGATTTGTCAGATCATCACGAGAGGAGGACCAGTGAAAAATCGTTTAGGCTGGGAATCGAACCCAGACCTTCTGCGCGGCAGTTCATTGCACCAACCATCGCGCCACTAAGCCCGTCAGCATATAACAATCATAACATTCATACATGTTACAACAACCAGCTCCACATTTTTAGCATGGTGAGGAGAGGAATCCAAAAACATGTGTCTTAGGATATTACTGGAAAAACTCCACTTTGATGAATCGCGTTCGACTTGCGAAGATCTCGGAGATATATGAGCATTCCGAAAATGAAATTCGCCTAATGATTTAAAAGGATGCCCTGAAATGATGAACCGATGATATTTACCAATTGTACTACAAAAGTACTCTATTGCGTTTTCTGTACCTCCCCTTAGTATTTAACTTAGTATTTAACTTCAAAACGTACATTTTCTAAGAGCGTGCAATTATTCCTTTTGTAACACATGCCCAATTGCTGAGAACGGCGGCGCAAACAAGGTCAAGTTCTGATGTTACCACAAACGTTTGAGACGTTCCCGATATCTAGCATCTCGTTTTAAAAATGTCGTCAGGCGAACAACCTCACTTCGAAGCCGGTTCGCATCGGAGATGACAGAAAGGAGTATAGCGAAGCAACTGGAAAAGATTAGTTCGATCCTAATCAGTGAACTTACATTCACAGCCAGGATCCTCGTTCTTGGCTGCGAGCATCTAGCGAGAGGATGGTAGGATGGTAGTAACATCTGTTTATAAGTTTGAGTCAAGACAAAATGTTGTCAACTATCGTCCTGTTTGTAATACCGCAGCTTTTTGAAAAAATAGTTTGCAATCAACTATTACCTCTCTTTAATGGATTTATCTCTCCCCACAAACATAGTTTTATCGCCTGCTAGGTCCACTTCAGCCAATCTCTGATTTTGTTGTCACCAAATTTAAATGGGTTTGAGGAGTGCTTACAATACGTTGTCATCTACACAGACGTTCTTAAAGCATTCGACCTATTAATCACGATTTTTCTAATGTTCAAGCTGGCTAAATTTAGATTTAACACTCACCTCGTAAAATTGATAAAGCTTCTAGATAAAGGAACGCATTCAGTATGTCCGTCAGTATATAACGTCTGGTGTACCTCAGGGTTAGCCATCTCGGTCCTTTTCTTCTTCTTTTATTTATAATTGCTATTCCGGATTTTTTTTTTAATTCAAAAGGAGATTGCAGTCTTTTGCAAGAAGATCTGGAAATAGTTTTGAATTGTTATGACGTTCACCTAAATGTTTCTAAATTTCAAAGCCTTACTTTTATCGCAACCTTTCTCCATTTCCTTTTTCATATCTTTACGTAGGCTTTAGGTTAGGTTTTATGGGCTGTTGACGTTCAAGTGATTGACGGCTCACTCGCATAGGCCTACGTGGACCCATTAAAATACCATTTTGTTGAGAATAGTTTTTGCTGAAATGAAAGTTGCCCAAGTGAATAGAGCGATAATTAAGTGATTTGTGCTGCTCCATTCGCTTCAAAGAGATAATTGCGCTTTCCCGATTTACAGCTAGCTCCAACAAGTCCTCGTAGTAAAAACTGCTGTTGTTGTGACACAGTAGGCGGATGGTGTCCTCCTCGACGTCTGGGGCTCTGCATTTCCTGTGTTTTTGGTGCGAGTGAGTTAGATTAATTCTATGGGAGTGCTTACCGAGCAGATTGTGACCAGTTATCACTCTGAAGGTCTCTTCAGAGCTATAAGCTTGTTAGATTTGCTACCGTTTATATCCGGCCATAGATCCTTGGTATATTTGCAAGTGTTTATGTTTTGCCACATGATTTTGTTTCGTTTCGAGTATATGTAGTTATTTACCTGTTTATTGAAAGCAAGCTAGGGTTAAGTCCTATTGTCGAAGAAGGAGATACACCGCGACGATCCTAGTATAGCTAGCTCGACAGCTTTATTCTGGTTACATAGACCCTTTAGCTCTGTTCGGCAGCTTCCAACTACATGTGATTTCATTATGTTGATTGCCTGAGCTTTTATGGCCGCTGGATCATCTACGGAAATGGAGATATCCTCTTGTGATATGTCCAATACTATTTCCGATACGGTAGCATCGAGTATGGCTAGGATCTCTGCTTGGAATAAACTACACGGGTTAGTAGTCGAAGGGATGTGGTTAAATCAATTTTATCGGAGTCAACCCCAGAGCCCACTCCTATTCCCGTTTTAGACCCAACACCATAGGCTTACAATGATTTGGGCATTTATGTAGTACGATTTTCAATGAATTCCTTCAAATTTGAAGGTTGAGTTGTTTACATGACATTGCCTGATTGCCTAATATCATCAAATAATGTTCTCCCTGTGACAAATAGGTCCAAGTGTACCTGAACCTATAAAAAAATATTTTTTCTAAGTCAAGACACATTCGACAAGCGAAACTTTTAGAAAGCGCAAATAGGCGCTGATTTTTATTGATATTCCTAGAAGAACACATGGTATTGGGGGCTAAATTCATTTAAATAACTAGTGGTGGGTGCACGACTGGATAGTATGCAACTTTCTCTTTCACAGCGAGCATGAGAGAATTTAATAATTTGGATAATAATGATTTTCCGTTATGGGCCAAATTATTATAAGGAATTTATAAATAGACGGACCGACGAACCGACGAACCGGCGAACCGACGAACCGACCGACGACGGACGGAATTCCAAAAAGCACTTTTTTTGGATTCCACTACCATAGTAATGTTAGAATCAAATAAAATCTCGAGGTCAAACGTTTTCACGAAAACAAAAGAAAATTTTATATCAGAGCTCTAGTTTAGCTCTGTTTAAAATCTATGCGTATCGTCTGAAGTCTAGTTTTAGCAGTTAAGTGGACTGCTTAACAGGTTACTCTTGGTTCCTTATATATAAAGGTTGGCAGGTAACAGATTGAGAATGTATTTCTGTCCCGCCATAAGTGTGGTTCTCATTTAAGAAGTTATAGTTGTGCCCATAAATGACGTCTTTTGAACCTTAGCCATATATTTTAAATTGATTACTTTGTTACTTAGTTGATAAGTCAACCATATGTTACCATATGTTACGATAACCAGTATTATAGCATTGTTTTTTGAGAACATACTTTATTTCATTTTTATTTTTGTTAAGTCCTTGTCTCTGCTCTTAAATTAATGTAGACTGTATGATGTGTTTTTGAAATCTAGCTTTAGATACAACCATATCGGAAAAGCTTGTTCTTTATATTTCAATTATATTTGTATTCAAGCAGCATTTCCAGCAGCTGCCAGGTGTCGAAAAGGTGTTTGCATCTGAAACCTGATCACCTCATATCGACGAAAAGATAACTTCCTCTCCTAGCATAACAGAAGCCAGTGTTGCTGCCTAAAAGCTGGAGAAAAACAACAAGACCTATGAATATGAAGGCATTCCTGGTGTGTTAACTATCCGATGTACAAGATAGGAGATTGTATTTATATATATCGAACATACATCTAAAGGTATCGTACTAAATAAAGGTATGAGAGGCAGATCGACCATAAACTAAATGTTCATCCTAATTCACATTTTTAAAATGACCAACGAATTTCAACTTTTAAACTATTCGAACAGAGGATTGTAGCCCTGACATATGTGTTTCTTGTTCCTGACATATGTTTTCAAACACTGGATTTTCGTGTATTCAACAAAAGAGAGTTCTAATCTTTTAAACCATTGACTTCAATACGCAATAATAACACACATCTACACAAGACGACAAACAGATACAATCCATTCCCTAATGACTTCCATCTTCATCACACCTTCTGGTTTATCAAAGAGATGAAAATCCACCACCTTTTTTAACACATTTCTCAAACCTTGTCTCAAACCAGGTGTAAACATTTTTCAAACTCGCAGCCAAAACACAACCCTGCAAAAGAAAAAAAACTTTCCTCACCATTCAATAACAGCAAAAGCACACAAAAAAAAAAGAAACACGAATATAAAAGGCATCCATACCCAAGGCTAGAGAACTTTAAAGTTGAAAGGATATCATCCGTAGAACCAACAGTGAAGTACCTTCAACCAGAAAAAGGAATACCGAAATTATATCACCCCAAGTGCACGAGAGTTTAAAAAAAACTTTTCTATTGTTTGGGTAAAAAACTTTTTCCATGGCACGCCCAATTCTTGCACCAAAAACTTGAACTTAATTATTGACTTGAGCAGGTGCATGTAAATGCAAAGTTTCACTTTTAAACGTTGAAGGCGAAGACTTTATTAAAGCCTGCATCTTTGTGTAGTACACGACGGTGACGAGACAAGCCATCCCAAAGTAATGTATGCACCGTAGGTGTTTCTCTGCCCTCATGCGCATAGAAGTCCTCGCACTTACGAACCTTTTACACACTTAACGGGCACAGCTTTTACCCTAGTTTCAAGTTTTCACAAAGCCAAGTGTTTCCGTTTTGGCGAAAAGGAAATTTCCTTTAAATTGATTAATATTCAGTGGAAGCAAGTTGTCAACTAATTGATTTTTCTTGTAATTTCCAAAGTGGTTACTGAATAATTGATATCACGATAACGTCACACTCTGTCGCGCCACCTCCCCCCAGCCAGGGCAGAGAATGATGGACAAAGTTTTTCTTCTGTCATTGGTCCGCCCGCAACTCTAAGAAGGAAGGTTCAAGGAACAAGTTTAACTAAAACGCAAAAAAAGAGTGGAGCTGAAGATATCCTTAAATTGTCTCACCAACTTCCTGGATAAAAAAGTTTCAACGAGTCTTTTTTGTTGGTGGAGCCTTCTTCATCATCATCTGCAAGGGGGGTAGTCTCCAATTTGGATTCCACCAAAGATGGCACACTAGAGAGGCACTCTAGAAGCAAACAAGTCGCCTTTAAATTTGAAAAATGTTTATTCTTAGACGAAAGACAAATATCTTACATAATCCCAAAATCCAGAAGGAACGCTTGCAGTAATTAAAACCTTCAAAAGGAGGAATAAAAAAAGACGTTAGACTTGAGGGTGTCTCAAGTGGTGGCGGTCGTATAATCCCGACTGTTGTCCTCTCTACGAAGACGAAGGAACATGTAACGCTTGAGAAACTTACTAAGTGCTATTACTTGAGCTAAGAGAGCGCAGTATTTCTTATGGGGATTTGGAATATTTGATAATTGACAGTCGTCTATACTCGTATACATGGCTCTTCAGGGGCAATCAAATCTATTGTCTGTGTAATTGGCCATTAACAACAGATGAACTTCAAATAATGGAATATAATGGACTGGCATGGCAAGGAAGGAAGTTCGTTAAGTCTTCTTCTTTGATGTGTGTGGTGGGCTCTTAGGAGACTGCTGATGGTCATCGTAGTCAATTACTGAGGGATATTCACACACATCTTCAGATCTTACGTTTTATACGTATTCTTTGGAACTTCGCATGAATTCACGTAGTTCCTTAATAAAAATACATATTCACCAGTTAATTTGAAATAGTGGAAAATATGGACCATATTAAAATTTAAACTTAAATCTATCCGCCATTTTGAACATGAAGATGGGCGTTAATGAACAACATGTTGAGGCTCTCCCCACTATCCATTTACACCAAAGCAATAGTGATGTCATAAGGTTCTTGTTGGCCATGATACTTTTGATAATGTATGCACGTTAAGTTAAGACTACCGAATGACAATGGCGATTCATGGTTAAAATTGTACTGAAATGAGGTTTCAAAAACATGTCTACTTAAAGTCAATCGGTTGAGAAATGTCAACGCTCTGCAATGTATACATGCCGATAAAAAAATGTCGCACCCTTTGTATATGTATATTTATCTAAAAAGTCATATCAGAGATACTCGCTGTATTTAGGCTACTTAACTGGCTTAAGTACACATTTTTGGTTAGCCATTGACCTCGGTTATAAAGGGTGTGTGTTGTATGGGTTTGGTTGTTAAATTGGCAACACTGTTTGGATAGACTGTCAATTTGACAGTTCAAAGTTTGTGTCTACTTAGTTTTTCTATATAACAATGAATGGATTACCGCCAAAACTACGCGTGCAAATTGTGCAAAGATATTTTGAAAAGCATGGTTCGGTTCGCCAAACTTTTCATGGGCTACGTCTATTTTACGTTCGATAGAATCATCATTCTGAGCAAGTTATTCGGAACACTTTAAATCGTTTTCACACCACGTATACTCTAGAGGATAATACGCATCTGTAAAGACTACAAACAGTGCGAACAGCAGAAATTTTTGCCAATGTGGAGCGCAGTTGGATAAAACCATTTCTAATTGAAAAATGGCGCCAATGTTCTTCGAAACGACGAAGGTTAGCTTTTATGTAACTTTAAGTGCTCGACCAGATTTTTGATAAGCATAGGAAACAATTGCTACAAATTGCTTATGAATTTTAGTTGTAGAATGTTTTTACGATTTGTTTTATTGAACGAACAAATAGAGAGGACATTTTAAATAAAACATTTTAGTTTAATTACCAAACAAAAGGAGGAGTGTATACATTTGATTTAAATTATGTAGCTACATGTCATGTTTCTCTAAGATGAATATATGGCCAGTGTGTTTCTATTACGATATTTCAAATAAGGAATATATAAACAATTATGTCATCTTTACCCACAATTCGTTTTAAAACTATTAAAACGCAGAGATTTTATGAAAGATTCGCACTCTAAACTTGAAGCCTAAAGAAGAAGCTATTAGATGCACCAACATTGCCAAAGAGAGGATTGGATTTTCTCAATATTGGCTGCAAACAAAATGACACACGACTACAACTTACAATAAATGTAATGCAATCTATGTAGATAACATAGAATTGAACTCTGCAATAAATGCCTTAAATAATTTTAGTGATATTATAGATAAATTAGCTTTTGTTTAAACTTTTTTGCTTGTTTAAAAAAAGATATATTTAAAATAAAAAAAAGATATCCCAAAGGACTCATGTGAAGAACATAAATTTCACCTTTGCAGCAAATTACGAAATATTTTTTTTCCGCTGTCTAGTAAAATAAATTTTAGGTTCCTACTATTATTAAAAAGAAAATATACTGGTGACCTAAATAACAGAATAAATCAAAGAATTTTTGTGAAATTTCGGACATATGTAGATATATAAACAAAAAAACTTTTATTTTTATTTTTTTATAATGAAATAAATAAACAAAAATTATTTAACTTCGCAGCACTTTTTTATTAACTTTCACAACGCAGTTGAATATCACTTCGTCTATTCGACTAATGGTTACCTGAAACGTTCTAAAAAAATAACCTGCCTAGGGTTAAGATCTAACATTTGCTAGTGTTGAATCCGCTTAACCATTGTATGAGTCGCTAATTCGGTGAATGGGGCTGGTGGAATCATCGGCCCATATTTCCTTTAGACGATTCTCCGATAATGGAGAGAGCCGATTTCTGACTTTTTCGTTTGTCAGTTTGGTTTCAAGAACAACAAGAGCAACATGCCCCACGACGCACAACACCATCTACTTATTGCGGGAAACATTAGATGAGCTGAACTGGCCTCCACGACCCTGTGAACTCACACTTTAAGATTACTTTCTTTGGAGGTATGTGAAGTCACTAGTCTCTGCCGATAAGCCAGAGACGTAGGACGATTTGGAAGTCAACATTCCCCGTGCATTCTTTGGAGGTATGTGAAGTCACTACTCTCTGCCGATAAGCCAGAGACGTAGGACGATTTGGAAGTCAACATCAATGACATGATGAATGAACAATGAAAAATCACGATTGTTAAATGGGTTAAAATAGCTAAAATACACCAATATCTTGCATTTTTTCGGCAGCTGTTTATCGGTCCAAATACAGCAAATTTGCCTATTAACGGAGCCGTTAAGCCAAAAACGAACTTCGTCGCTAAGAACAATTTTTCGATAAATAAAATTGAGCAATATGAAGCTGTTCGTAGGTCCACAAACAGAAATTAAAACGGAAGCCAAAGTCAGTAGGCTTCAATTGTTGAACAATCTGTATTTTATACGCTTTTAAGCCAAGATCACTCTTTTAAATAAGACACAACGTTCCATAAGATTTGCCAAAACCTTGAGAACGGCGAGGAATTGATTGAGCTAATACTATCATACAGACGTCAATATTAGCTTCAAGTGTGTTTTATTTCACATTGAATATGTGTAATTCTAAAAACAACTATTCATGTATTCTACTTACCGGAGAGTTGCAACTGCACTAATTGTTGTCAGTCTTCTTAAGAAAAAAGTATGTACTGACCAAAACCATTGGTTGATATTCGTCTCCAATTCGGCGTTGGGTTAACTCTCACAATAGGGCTGTCAATTGAAGCCCTTTAACAATTTTTTTTTACTAACAATTTTGCTTCTATTGCGATTTGAAACGATTTGTCTGGCTTTGCACAAACGCTTTTGTATCACATTCAGTGCAGGTGCAATGATATTTTGACTAGATGTGGTAGTTTAAGTCAAGCTTGGGACGTATATACGGTTCTTATATTGAGACCTGACCAGAGGGGTTCAATATTTCTTACATCGACTGAAGAAACCTAGACTGCGTTTTTAGCGATTTCGAATATATGGTCGTTCCAACGAAGTTCATGACTGAAACAAACTGACTGAGCATGGAAAGTTTTTCGTTTTCGACGATTCAATTGCCATTCACGGATAATGGATGTAAGTTTTGGTTTCGCTTGGATGCCAGAAGATAGCATTGCGTTTTGGAAGCATTAAATACCACTCTTAAGTGGTAAATCTACTCTCGAGGTCGGAATTTAATTAACTCAATATATTTAGTCGTTTTTGAGCTTCGTGGTCGTCATGGATTTGAGAACGAATTTGAAAAGCTGAGGTTAATGTCATCAGCAATGAAATGGATTGGATTAGAAGTTGCAGATATGGGGCTATTTCTAATAATTAGAAAGAGCATCGGAGACAAAACACAGCCTTGGGGAATACCTGAATTTATTTGGTGAGCAGCAGACTTGAAAACGCCCAAAAACCACTTGAATTGAACGTTTTGAGAGGTAATTTTTAATTTGTACGAGAAATGGTTCATTCCAAAAACGTGCATTTTCGACATAAGGTCTTGATGCCAAACTCTGTCAAATGCCTTTGAAATATCATATGCAACGATCTTCTTTTCACCACCAAGAAGGATAGATTGGTTCCACTTTTTGGTGAGATATGTCGTCAAATTACCAGGGCGCATATTGCTACGAAAAATGTATTGTAATTCATTGTTGAATTTTTTTGATTCAGGATATTTTATAATCTGGTGGCTTGGAGATTGGAGATGTATGTTGGCTGAGCCCCACTTTCAGGCTGAGGCCCAGTTTCATTCCTGACTGTAGCGCCACTAAAGTAAGTAAGTAAGTGATGTTAAATAAGCGTTTCAATGATTTTAGAAAGAAGGGAAGTAAGTGCAATTGGTCGTTAGTTAGAGATAGAAGACGATTCGCCTTTTTTAGGGCTTTACAAATGGTGTCTATAATCCGGATGAATAAGACAGATGAAAAAGCTTACGCTGTGGTCTTTCCAGCATGAATGAACAAGTCTTCAGAATTATGGGTGAGAAACCATCTGGAAAAGATCATATCATGGATCAAATCATGGATTAGTCCCATTTGATATTCTGCCTTTCTCAACTACAGGAGGTGACTGGACACACTCTGAGATAGTGAAGTTGGCTGCAAAATGACCAGCAAGCAGATTGGCATTTGCCTAGAGAAGTGACAGCTGGAGTGTTATTGTAAGTGAACATTGTGATGGAAAATGTGGTCAAATTTATAATGTTTTTTTTTTCAATTTTAATCTCGATAGTAACTCGCAGATTACGGACTGTTTTTGAATTCTTCGAGCCTATCTCTGATAGTGATCAGTAAATGCGTCCACTTGAAAGTGACTCTCATCAGTTTTTACTCTTGAGTGTAAATTATCCACTCTCTACTTGCTACTGTCATGACTGTGTCCACTTACGGGATTACTTTCGTAGCTTAAGAGCGACTCTCAGCACACTCAAAGGGACACACAACTTTACTGAGACTTTGTTAGTTGTAACTTCCAATAATTTCTTAGGGTTTTGTTATCATATAAATTTTAAAGGTCTGATTGATAAGCTATAGAAGCTATTGACCTAACTAGGATCTGTACCTTTAAAGGCCTTTGTCATTGGTTTGGATAACCTTTATAAATCTATCAAGGCTTCCAGTTTTGCAACTGAATTCTTCAAAAGTTTGTGATCTCATTTTACTGATTCCCTAATCTGATTCTTCAAGGGGATTCGCCCTGTTTAATATCCTTATTATAAAATAAAGGGATTATTAAACACACAAGACCAAGAAAATATACATATTCACAAAATATATGTTTTTTTCGAATTCTCTTTCGAAAATGCCTATAGCCCCCGCTACCATTTGTCCCTCGAGAAGTTTATGCGAAATTACTTCTTTTATATAATTAACTGCGTAGCTAGTTACTCATGATGCTTATATTTCCTTCTCTTTAAATAAACTTTTCTTACAAGAAAATTATATTTACTCCTAAGGGCTCTTGAGTTTGTTGCTTATTAAAAATAAGTTGTTTGCATGCATATACACATAATTAGGATGAAAAATAAATTAGGGAAAAATTCTGAAGACGAAAGAGGATGCCCTTCTATACCATTCAGTTCGCCTTGCCTAATTAAATATCTTTTGGATAACTTTTCCAAGTGGAGAAGTTCTCCAAGTTTTCTGAATTTCGTGTCCTCAAAACATGGCTGCTAGAGTCAGAACTCTTTTCGCAATCACCTGGAATAGCAATTTTGTTATTCAATTTCTACTGCACATCCTATTTTCCTACAACAATGCGCCGCAACGTTCTACTGAACTAATTTTCCATTTCCAACCAAAGTAAGGTTGCACATTCTAGGCCAAACATTGACTTACATATCTCAGAACCCCATTATAAACTCCTCAAAACACTTCACGCTAACTTTTCCAATTCGGAAAATTTCTCTCATCAGTCTTGATATCTTTACTGCCACAAGACCATTGTCTGCGTGATGCACAAACATTTTCCACCATTAACCAGATTTTCAAAATTCCCTGAAAAGCAACAATCCACATACACACATTTGCAGCTTCCTCTGCCATTGCAGCTGAGTTGTGGAATAAACATTTCAAACCTCTGCTCCGATGCCCGGACCTCTGGCAGGAGAGGGCGAAAGTTTAAAAGTGATGGCGATGAGTTATTGCATAGCACATACAGATACCCCTGAACCCCCAAAAATGCACTCTAGGGATAAACAAATTATCCTCCCGCAAGCGAAATTACTTCTCTGGGCTGCATAAAGTTGTTGCTTGTGCGCGGGGCTTAAAAGTACAATCTTCTCAGACGCAGGCCGTACTGTGGTCATATGTGTAAGCGTGTGCATTCACTGCCATTGTGCATAAATTCATGAGAATATGGAGCATGTAAAGATTTGCTTTTCCTGAAGGATACATAAGTGTGTCACTTATTGATGTGGTATGATGCGCCACATATGCTCGCATTTTCCAGTGTAAATTATGTTGGTGTGTGTGTTGTGTATATCGACATTCAATGTAGGTCCTGATTTAAGACGGGATCCTTTAATCGAATTTATTCGCCCAAAATTGCTAATGGGGAATATTATTCATGTGTAAATTGATTAGAAATTCATTTCTCTTCGTTTGGCAATATTCCTTCGTCCTGCTTGACATGCAGGAAAAATTGTCCTTTAAACATTTCATTGACGTCTTGGGAAAATTGGTTTCTCTCCATGACACAAAAAGGCATAAAATGGTAAAATGTTATTTATTTGCCCTGTTCCCTACCCATTTGCTGGCATGTCGACAAGAAAGAGAAAAAGCTCAGAACTGCGGAAGAAAGGACACGAAATTCCTGAATGAGGTTCCTTCTTTTAAGTTATTTTCTATGTTGCTAGCAAACAAAAAAATCCATTTTCGAATTTTATATAAATTGGATTCTTTATGTTACTGGAGGACACCCTTCACCGAGGACTTCCGCTAGTTTGTTGTTGTTTCTGGCTGTGCATACTTAAAAGCATACCGGTGTTGTTTCCTCTCAATGTCTGTTCGACATAGCGATGCTGTTTTTATCGATGTTCATGATTTTGTATTGTCGTGGAAGAAATGCAAAAAAAAAAAACGATTCTGGAAGATAACTGTGGCTGGGCTGAGGTGTGCCCTTCTATGTGGTTTGTAAATACTAAGTCTGTGATTTTTATATCATATCGCATAGCATATAGAGTATTCGTTTTGACATGATGCTTGTACTAGAAAAATTATGATGGTATCCATCTGCTTACATTGCTATATCAGATCCGGCCATAATCACAAGTTACGTCAGTTTGCCATATAAAGAAACCACAGACTACATTTATGGTTCTGATCTGATTATGCTGGCTTTACTTAGTATGTTGTATGGTTAATGGTTTCCATACAAATAATTTAAAACTTAAAGATCTTTCCGACAACTAACAAACCAAAGTACGCGTGGCATATTCTTCCCATTTTATGAATTCTATTGCACCGCAATATTAGTCAAATCATTGTAAGACCTAGATTAACTACAATTGCAATGCTGGTAGTGATCTAGAATGCTTATTAAGTAAAGTTACATCTGTCGCATACCCGAACACTATGATCTGTAATTCCTAAGCTATTCGAGGTGGCCATTAGATTTCTAATACATTGGCAGTCTTAGTTACGGCTGTTAACGACATAAACAAAATGTATTTTGACAAGCAAATGTAGGAAATGCTATTTATGAAAATGCAAGCATTTTGACCTACTTGTTTCAATTGGCTGGATCTTCGCTTGTTTTTAACAGACACCCTTGAAACCTTTTTAGTTCCAGATGTTATTGATGACGACATCCGGTTCTGATGGATTACCAGCAGATTTATTTAAGTATGGAGGTTTTGTAAAGAAGCGTGCATATACCAAACCGTCAACAAAAAGAATATCAGATCTTTATGTCCCATCCACAAAATAAGCGATCCCAGGTGTTGCACCAACTACCGAGGCATATCGCTGCTAAATGTATCATATAAGATCCTATACAAAGTACTGTGTGAACGTCTTAAGCCTATCTGCAACACACTTATCTGCACGTACCAGTGTGGCTTTCATCCCGGCAAATCGACCATACAACACATTTTTACCCACCATCTTTTCATCTTTCGGCTAACACTCAAGAATATGCGATATTCAGTTTGGAAATAAATCAACTGAACTTTTTCGAATATGTTCCGGAATCTGACAAGAAATCTTGTAATTTCAGCTGTATCGTGCTGGAACAATAGTGCGTACTTTGCGAGTAAATACGGAAAGCACTATCTTAAGCCAAACAGTTCAGCTACGGAAATATGTAGATGATATCGACATCATTAAACCTACCCATCGTGCCGTTGTAGAAGCATTTACGCCAATTGAGCAACGCGTTGGTCAGGACTATCGGCTATTAAGAAACAAAGTTTTGTCGACGCACAATCTTTGATATGTCGCTGTTGATAGCAACCATTTTGAGGTAGTTTGAGGTAGTTCAAGAGTTAGACCTCGGAGTCAACATTAAACCCACAAATGACACCTTCGACCTTGGTGGAGATACAATGAAGACTGACCTAGGAAACCAATACATTATAGGCTTAGCAGAACAAATTGGACCAAAACTTTTTACCCGAAATGTTAGCTCTACCGGAACCAAATACTATCAGTCCTAATTTTACGACGCCAAGTGCTGGAAAATAAGCAGGAAAGCGGTACATGTTTGGGACTTTCGAAGCCACACAACTTTATGAGCTGTACCAAGGTATGGATGTTGCACAGAAGGTAAAAACACGTCAACTATTATACATTGGCTCTTCCACATAGAGCTAATAAACAATAATGCTCGAGTCCAAAGAATCTTCGAATCCCAGCATTCAGGTTAAAAATAAAGAAGAGCGAACCTCCGGTTAAGGGATTAAGCAATCATACATACCAGCGAGCTTGGACTAAATAACTGGCATCAAAGTGTCCAGGATCGAACAGGAAGACTGCCTTCTCTCAAGCAGAGACTTTCAACAGGTTGGGAGGCCGTTACGTAAAAGAAGGTAAGATATGTTCGTATGTTTTATCCTTATCCGTGTTTTTTTGTGCTTTAGGGTCGTTGCTATCATCTCGAATGTGCATAACACCGCCTATAAAACATATCATTCATGTGCTGATATCATAGCCCATCCAAATCTACAAACATAGTTGCATGTATACTTATATCCGGCATGTTCGTACAACCGATTGGATCCGAATATTTCACGAAAAAGATTGTTTGTTGATTCTAATGGTTTTGTTCGCAATTACAGATTGACTCCATTTATTTCTGTTATCTGATGAAACGTTCCATCGGAAAAGTAAAGACAATTTTCACCCGAATATGCATGCAAGTATTCTGTCTGATCCGGGTGCACTGTGAGATCAGCCATTGTATATCGTTCATCCATTGTTGTGAAACGTCTCGTCTAATCTCGTCGTTGACGGATAAAGTCGCGGGATGGTCAGAAGCTGCCACATTGAAGTGCTGGATTCGAGTCCCAGCCGTAGCAAGACCTAAATGTTTATTACTGGCCCCCCTCTAGGGATGATCTGACAAATCATCAGAGGTTTCAACGGTCACCCAGTCGGATTTCGTCTAAAATTGGAGCTCCCGCAACAGTGCAAGAAATACACATGCAGACATGAATGGTTGTAAGAAAAAGCTAGGATCTGGGTACTAACGAACTTGTTGCGTCAAAAGTTTGTTTATTTTGTAAACGTCTCTTCATATCTAAAATTCCACATGTATAACAATAAATAAGGCATTTAAATTAATATATTCATAGCTTATTTGATGCTTCCATATATTCATCACCCACTAATTAGACAATCATTCAAGTGCTGAGTAAACTCAACTAGGTTAGTATCTACAACAATGCAATCCCTTTCAATCGACATCCTTAACAAAATGCCCTTTTTCATGGCTTAAGGACAACCATCAATTTGCTAGGGTATGAGTAATGCCAAGTATTCTGCACAATTGCACAGTTGATCACCAAAACAACCCCATTTCCTGATTCCAATCATAGCACCCGTTCAACGAAAACATCTCCATAAACTTCAGTTCGCAAGTAGGAAATCCGCAACAACCCCTTCAATCTCATTTCCACAAAAAAAAAAAAAAATCAACGCCATTACCAGTTTGCCACACTATTACCACCAAGCAAGGCAAAAGTTTTAATTGAATCCATAAATTTTCGACAAAAGCGGGTGGTGGTTGAGCTCGTCCCGGGCGCGTATAAAAACGGAAGTCCATTTGGGGTGACGACGCGACGCTACGAGTGGGTGAGTCACTGATAAAACACCGCAAAAAGACACAAAAAGTGTAAAACTCCAGGAAATGTTCGCCAATTAGCACCCAGCTTTTCACGGTCTGCGAGCGGTATGTTCAAGCAAACATTAATTTTACGCGCGGAAAGCACCGGGTTCCGTTTCAATCCAAGCACTCATTCTGCTTAATTAAACCTCACCTTAGAACAATAATAATCCGACGGACAAACAGGGTGACAGGAAACGAGCACGGGCCATAACATCGCCTACCCCATTTATCGCACTAATTACCGACCATGTGGGGATGGGAATGAATCCACAAATCTCTTTTAGTGTTAGGTTGCTGTGTTCTCGCTTAGGGGTGGCTATTAATGTGTGTGAGCTTTCAAGTTACAAGCCGGCCCCAAAGTAACAACCAACTCATCCCAATTTAAGGAAAAGCATGAATATGAATTTTATTTCATCCCCAAGACCGGCAGTTAATGCAAGGGGATGCTGTTTGTTGGGCATGTATTCATACACCCTCTTAAAGCACGCGTTAAATGCGTTCAATTAGGCTGAGTATTTCTATGATTAGATTTATTCTGATTCGCATGGACTAGTGCAAGTGCAGACCTTTACGCATACGAGAGGACTACCGAGGGCGATGCTTTCATACATTCACGCGTCGAGGTTGATTTGTCGAACGACCAACAGGACAGATATGATTATGACGGGGGGTGTTTTTGCGTAGCTGCGAATGGCACTAAGCCACGCGTTCTTCATATAATTTTATTACGATAACTTGGTTATGTCATATTCAGCCTCTGCGACGAGTGTCCATTAAAAGTTGAATTTGGTGGGTGGGTAGCTTGCCTAATCCCTTTCTGTGTCATTATTCATTTTTTTTATCTGGTGTGAGTGAAGTCTATTCGTTTACTTTTACGAAACAGGGGCGGATGAACTACCATTCGATATGTTTTTATTTATCTCAATGCGTATGGGATATTTTCGGTGATGGCCCCAGAAGAAGGGTCAAATTACCGCCTAGGGCTTAGAACCATCAAAAAATCCTCTCTTATGGATTGGATAAATCTATGAGAATAGATATATTTTTATTTACATAATAAAGTACTATGTGCGGTAGAGAAATATCAACTTGCAGTTAGCTTTTACCATACAACCGCATTGCCGATACGGAGGAGGGCTTGGTTCTTTATCTATACTGGTGCATATTTGCGGATCAGCTTTAATGGTTATTCTGGAATATGGAAATTCTATTTTGAATTGTATTTTGAAAAAGTGTGCACTCCGATTATGGGAAAACATTTTTAATCGAATGTTGGTCGTATGAGTATCATATTATATAGGATAATCCTTTATCTAGCATTAATGTGGTATAAAATGTTCAAACCAAAACTGATATTTTATTTCAAAGAATTGAATATGAAATGGAGAGATAACTCCAGCATATTCTGTGATTTAAGAACGTTCAAAACCCTCATATACAGGTTATATACTACTGATTCAAATAGTATTAATCATAAAGCTTTACTTCTAGAATTAAATTTCATATATTTTACAATTTATCAACCTGTCTCCCACCACCAGTTGGTATGGGGAAAATCTGATATTACTGTTTTTGGTATCACTCAGTGAATATAATATTTATGTTGCCTATGTCAGTCAACTGCTTTATTGTAAGACTTAACTTGACCGAAGCATCTTTATGTGTTAAATGAGGGTTTCGAGGTAAAGGCATTACCTCTATCGCTTACGATATGTATTCTGAAATCTCGGCAAGAAACTTCAAAACATATTTTGTATGAGTAGATTTAGCTGCTCTCATAAAATTAAACTTAGTAAAACCATCTACACATACCAGCAAATGAATAGTTTCGGTATGGGATGAAGTTATGGGATGAAGTTCACCTTCTTGCTTTCCGTTTTCTCTTTGTTAAACGCACATTCGATTCATGATGAGATACACTTGGTAACGAAAGTACATATCCCTTGGGAAGCCAAAATTCTTCTGAAGTACTTTCAGCGTCTCAGTTCTGGTTACTAGGTATTTAAGGATATTTGGAACGATCATTATTTCATTACATGAAGCAATAGCCTCCCGTCTTTAAGAGCGTAATCGTGATGAGTTTGTGTAACTTCTGGAGTACTTGGTGAATTCTATAAGATATACATCATCGTTGATAATTTTAAAGAATGTAAAACTACATAGAGTACTCATCTCATACAACGAAAAATGTCTATGTGGACTACTGATATTGCCACCCCAGTATTCATTTTGCTACGCGAGCATCAATCAACAGCAATCACACTTACCGCCCGCGTCCGAAACGGATACAAAAGTTGTTAGCTGTACTCTGCATGAACAATTGCTGTCTTAGGTTAGGTTAGATTTGGTTGTTGTGGCTGAACGCGATGCGCGTTCACGCTAAGACCATAAAGATCCGTTGTGGTACTACGTGGATCCGTGGACTTCTTTCTATTCGTTCGCATAATTGATCCATTCAGTGATAACTATGTAGATTACGAGGTTTCTGACACTGATACTAGTCAGCTCACGCAGATTATCAAAGAAGAAATCTAACAGATGTATTTTCCTTTATTCTGAGAGAGCTGGACAAGAGCATAGAAGGTGAGTAATACTTTCCTCCTCTTCCTCGTCTTAGCAGCTTCTACAGAATTCAAAGAGGACAGATTCATGATTTTTCAAACGCTAGTAGTCTGAGATCAAAGACCGTCATGACTGAAAACGGCTTTTCAAGTATATTCGAAATATTTTGTTTTGGTCATAGTGAACCAAAACCATCCTCAGCTATGAAACGTACCTTCACCTTCGGTTCTTCGTCGACTATAATTGCTCACAGCTATCAGCTTTCAATCTAGCATCTCTTGTAGGAATACTCCACCGAGTCCCACTGAACTTGCTTCGCAGTGAACCCCATATTCGCTATTATGGTTATAGATAGCTGATACAGGATCTTCCAAATCTGACACTCCTTCAGCTAATTAAAAGCCCGAGAACATCTTTCTTCAGCAAACTATTTGAAAGCTACACTCTCTCCGCATAATTCTGCACAAACTTTCGGATAAATCTGGATAAGCCCAGGAAGTGTCTTTTATTTGTAGGTTTAGATGGACCAAAAAAGTTTAGACGACTTCAATCTTTCTCAGACACTCGATGCACAAGATAATCTACCTAGAAAGTCGCACTTCGTCTTTATCAATGTTAGTCCCGTCTCATGCAAGATCTTCAAGAACTGTTTTAGATTTGGCAGCCCATCTTCATATGTGGCGGTGTAAATTTTCTCGTCATCCAAGCATATTGCTTGGCCGTCAATATCCAATTGCTTAACACTGTGCTCCGTCATACGCTTAAACACAGTTGGCGCATTGAACAAACAAAACGACATTTAACACAATTCGTGTAAATTGAGATGTTGTTTCCAGGAGCTCCTGCACCATTCTGTCGATCGCCTCCAGTTGACCAAAATGTTTTGTTACTAATTATTTTTCGGTTGGATGGTCAGGTGTTATTTTTTCATCTTTCGAACTACCCAACTAGGTTACATTGTTGCAAAACCGCTATATCAATTCAATTAAGTGGCGCTACAGTCTGGAATGAACCTGGGCCTCAACCAACATGCCTCTCCAATTAGCCCGGTCCTTAGCTAACTGCCTCCAGTTGCGCACTCCAAGTTGGTTGAGGTCAGGCCACTTAAGTCGAGGTCTTCCTCTACTGCGCCCGACGTCTAGCTGGGAATCGAAGACTATGCGAGCCGGAGTATTGGTGTCCATTCGTTCAACATGCCCTAGCCATCTTAAACGACCAATGCAGAGTTTTTTGACCAGGGGCATGTCGCCCCTGGTATACAGCTCGTATAGTTCTTGGTTGAATCTTGGTGTCCATAGCCCGTCAACGCAAACGGGACCGAAGATTTTTCGAAGAATTTTCCTCACAAATCGTACAAGGATTTCTTCATCCGCTTTTGAGACGGTCCATGCTTCAGCGCCTGAGAGCAGGACTGGGATGATCAGGGTCTTATATAAGATCTCATTAGTAGTTCAAGTGAGGGCCTTACTACTGGATTTCCTTCTTAGCCCGAAGAAACAGCGATTGGCAAGAGTAATTCTTCGTTTAATATCTGACGTGATGTTGTTGTCAGAGTTAATAGCGGAGCCGAGATAGATAAAGTTCCGTACTACCTCGAAGTTATATCCGTCAATGGTGACGTTCTGTTCAATTCGTTGATGTTGTGTGTCCTTACGTGTTGACAGCATATACTTCATCTTTTTCTCTTTTGCTGCTAAACCAATTTTTGCCGCTTCCTTCTCTATACTAGCAAACGTGGCTATGACATCACGTTGGGTCCTACCAATGATGTCAATATCGTCGGCGTATGATAGTAGTTGTACAGATTTTTGGAAAATTGTACCTCTGTTGTTGGCTCTTCAGTTTTGCACAATCCTCTCAATCAGATTGAAGAAGGATTTAGGCATCGCCTTGCCTAAATCCTTTTTTGGCATCGAATGTGTCGGTGAGGTCGTTTCCGACTTTGATGGAGCAGTGGGAATTCTCCATCGTTATCCTACACAAATGGACGAGTTTGGGCGGTATACCAAAACTAGACATAGCTCTGTATAGTTCGTCTCTATAAATGCTATCGTATTTTGAAATCGATGAATAGGTGGTATGTATCGATTTGGGTTTCGATTCGATATCGATTTCTTGGGTTTTTTCCGGATCTGCCGAAGTGTGAAGATTTGATCGGTTGTGGGTTTGCCTAGCCCAAAAAAATACTGATAAGGGCCGATCAGGTTGTTGGTAAACGGTTTCAGGCGTTCACATATTACGGCATATAGGATCTTGTAGGCGATGTTGAGGAGACGTATGCCTCTGTAGTTGGCGCAGTTTAGAGGGTCTCCTTTTTTGTTGATCGGGCAAACGACGCTGAGGTTCCATTTTTCAGGCACACTTTCTTCCGACCAGATTCGGCTTATGAGTTGGTGCATGTTGGTGGATGTTACTTACCATTTTACTTACTTGTTGCAAAACCGTCACGATAAAATCTTGAATTTGAAGTTGAATTTTAAAATATAGTTACATATAAATTTCATATCCAGTTAGTTGGTTTTGTTGATACAAATCTATACAATTCCTATAGAAATTGAACAATCAAGTTGAAGTTCAAACTCACTTGTCAGATGAATCGCACATATCGTGAATCATTAAGCCATGCAGGACACGTCAAACCGCACAAGTTGACGGAATGGAATACGTTTCCCCAAAAATGTTTACCATTAGTGAAATTGGACTTGAACACGAAACTAAGTTCCATGGCTAACAGCTAACTTCATTAATATTTAAACTTGTTCAATCCATCAATGTTTACCTTACCCACTACCCTG
This sequence comes from Rhingia rostrata, assembly GCA_949824845.1. Taxonomy (NCBI): domain Eukaryota; kingdom Metazoa; phylum Arthropoda; class Insecta; order Diptera; family Syrphidae; genus Rhingia; species Rhingia rostrata. The sequence continues at coordinate 89,129,521 of OX463758.1, read as the reverse complement.
GACCTACCACCTCACTATGTTTTTCTATTTCCCCAACATCACCATTCACGTTCTAGCATCAAATCAACGAAATGGTTTTCCGAAATTGTTTTTTTTTGTATTATTTCCTCCCCAACTAAAACCCCCATTTTTGCCCATCATAACAAATTTATAAAATTGCAACTTACGACCACCACAGGAGGCCGAGGAGTAGCAGATTGGAGCTTACATGCAACAACCCCCAGCTTCAACTACCCCAACCAGACGATAAAGTAATGCATCCTTGCAATCCTTCCAAAAGGGGGGTGTTACACAGATGCTTCATCAGGCGCAAAAACTGAAATACACTTTACTAAGGCGGCTGGGGCGAAAAAAATAGAAATACCTACACATAGAGAACAAAATATTTGCACCCGTGGAGGCGATCCTTCGAATGGTGAGAAAAAAAACATACACACACATTGACATTGCGTCTTTTGAATCCTCGGGGAGTATGTCAAAACCAATTTGACACAATTTACTCACCAGAATGTACTGTTCGATGGGTTCCACTAGTCGTACTTTCAGGTCGATATCCTGTGTATTCTTGTATTTTGTAGGTCCTCTGCCTCCCCACTTGATGTACTTACACATTGCAAAAGCGTGTTTATTGTATGACGGGTGTCGCACTACAAGGGATTCCATTTATTTTCGGGTTTCAAAGGGAAATTCAAAAAAAAAATTGTTTATAACTTTGAAGGTACAGCTACAAGGATACAAAAGAAAATCACTCGGGTATTTTAAACATACTCGTACACAACGAGCTTACACGCGTATGTAGGTATGAGGGTATGAATGAACCTCACATCTTGAGTGTAAAATTAACTGACTTGGGGAGAAAATATATAAAATCAACACAATTGGGACTGGATTGAGTTTTTATTATTTAAACAGCCCCCTCCGGGACTGATAGTCCTTGCATGTTTTCGACAGTCGGATGGGAAATACACAAAAAATAAAAATGAGGGAAAAAGGCTGGATTTTGAATGGTACCGATAGGAAGGATAATTGTTTGTTCGAATTCGATTCTCAACGGACATGCAAAGGGTCACTTTCAATGGTATACGTACTCCATTGAAAGTGACAGGACCGATACTTTGGGTCAAATGGGTGAAAACATTTATATAATGCTCTCTAGTGCTTTTCAATTACTAAAGTTTATTCTAGCTACTACTTGTAGGTTCTCGGGTTAGTATATGTTGCAGGAAATCGATTGTTATGGAATATTTCACAAGTGCATGTGGATTCGATTTGTTTTAGTTACTTGGGATAAAGTTGGAAGAGAGAAAGCAACTGGTAGAAACTTTATGAAATCAACTTATTTCATTTAAATAAATTCTAAGAGTGTTATATGATAAAATCGGTCTTTTACTAATTACAAAGATTATATTTTTTTCTGACCGTTATGGCAACAAAAGTCAAATTTTATTAAAAAGGCTATCAACAGATTGCTGGGTAAGTTCTCAAAAAGTCTTGGAGTGTGGGTATATTCTCTCAAAAAAAATTAGTACGGAAAAGTACGGAAACGCGTTTAACTTACAGTAAATTTGTGTGGCTTTTAAAAAAAAAGACACACTTGTCAAAAGAACTGGCTTGTTACTTTCTGATATATATTTACATTTTACTGATACTTAACAACAGAAATTTGAGCAGTCTATTATTTTACAGATTTGTATGCAGGGGTTGTTTTTTTTTCTTTCTTATCAGAACCCCTTTTTACTAATTTTTGAGTACGAGAACGGCAGTAAATATAAATCAATAAAATTTTGTAAGTATCCGCGATAATAATATTGTACGGGAACAAAGCTGTTGTTTTGCTCTTTCATTAAAATTATTATTTCAAAACTATAATTTTTTATTTGGATGTTAAAGTTCTTTCCGTTAATTTTTCAAGATGATAAGGGTTGATTTGGCGACACATGGACAGTGAAAATATCTGTTATTTTTACCGCATTCGAATCGTTTTGTCGATAAGTACGATATTCTCTTCAGAGTTTTCCAGAGCCTGTGGCTTGTTTTCATCTAATCCTTACTCCAAAAAGCTTCGTAGAAAAAAGGCGCTAGATATGTCGAATATGTCGATTGTTGTTCGAGGTGTGGATGCTTTTTCACCTTCCTGTTGGAGACACCCACGGATTCCTCGAAAGAAGGTATAGTTTAGTCGCTAATACCAATCTACAAATAGTAGCTGATAGACTGTCTATATTTTGTAGGGAAAGCTTTTAATAAAATGAGCAGCAGTGATGAACGAGTAATGAAGATTCTCGGTCAAACTAGACTACGAGACCGTGTAGTTCTAATCTTGAACTACAGTTGAACACATCAGTCTCTACAGAAAGAAAATTGCGACCTCGAAAAATAAGACGAACCATGAACAATTTGGACTGTAAAAAAACACTCGATTCACCTATATTTGTACAAACAAAGGCGTATCCGAACTTGCTCCCGTTTTCCCCAGTTGCTGGAAAATTGCTCGAATCCAACCGATTCCCAAAAAAGAAGAAAATGAATGCTTGAGATCTAGAGACCAATTGCTTTACTTTCAAATCTAATGGGATCCCGAAATTGTCGATTACCTAAAAGGAATAGCTACACCTATTCTTTAATTCCGAAAGACTCACCCAACTGGAGACCTGCTAAGTAATGTAATCTAACTATGGGTGTATGCGATAGATCATGGTGAATAGAAAGCAAGGCTTTTTAACATCCGTTAAAACCGGCAAACTCTGTTAACGTCGTGAATTTTCTTGATCGTCTTTGCAAAATTCACCATACACCACACAAACATGTCGTTGCAGACCAAAAATAATTCAAAAAGTTTTGAATTTACGCAGATGGTTTCAGCAAACATTCGACATGGATAGACATGACACAGACGGTCTGCGCAACAACAACATGTGCGCAATAACAACATGTGCGCAACAACAAAATAATATTGTTCTGCAGCGACGTATCTGTGTCGTGTATGGGCCCTATAAATGGTTTTGTTTGTATCCTTCTCCTATATTTTTTGTTACAGAACAAGAAAGCAATAGAATTAACTTCCGGAAGACGTATTTTCACAAGTAAACAATCTACAGCAGATCAAGAGCTCCTACAGCGCTGTAGGTTCGCTTCACCTGCGAAAAGTTAATAAACCAACAAAACAAAAAGAATAGAAAGAAGCTGATGTTCTATTCTTAAGACATACTTTCAACCGAACTGTGTAGGGTGATGATGAAGAGTTATCGCAGCTTCTTAAGGTCAGAAACGACCTCACCGACACCTTCAATACCGATAAAGGATTTTGGCAAAGCGATGCGCTGTCATGTGACTTCTCCCGAGCAAAACCAGAGGCAAAACTCCCGGAGGCACAATCTTTCAAAAATCCAAATACTTGCATACGCCGAAGATATTGACATCATTGGTGGGACTCAAAGTGATGTCAAAGCCACGTTTGACAGTGTAGAGAATTAAGTGGCAAAAATGGGTTAAGCAGTAAATGAGATTAAGATTAAGTATAAGCTGATATACAACATCGACAAATTGGACAAAACGTCACCATTGACAGATATAACTTTGAATTATTACGGGATTCATCTACCTTGGCTCCGCTATTAACTCTGACAACAACATCTGGTCAGAAATAAAGCGAAGAATTACTCTTGCCAACCACTGATTCTTCGGGCTATGAAGGCGATTCAACAAAGCCCTGACTCGAACTAAGAGGGAGATCCTATATACACCCATGATCATACTAGCCCTGCTCTACAGCGCTGAAGAATGATGGCCTGTATCAAAAATGGATGATGAAATCCTTGGCCGATTCGAGAGGAACATTTTTCGAAAAATCTTCGGTCTCGTTTGCGTTGACGGACTATGGAGACGAAGATTCAACCATGAACTTTGCGAGCTTTACTTCGACATGCCCCTATTCAAAAAAAAACTCCGCATGAGACGTTTAAAATGGCCAGGACATGTAGAAGGAATGGACACCAATACTCCGTCTTGAAGAATCTTTGATTCGCACCCAGACGTCGAAGGCCTTAAGTGGGGTGCTCTACTAGAAACCGACCTCAACCAACTTGGACGCAACTGGATGCAGTGATCTAAGGACCGGACTAATTGGAGAGCCATGTTGGTTGAAGCCCAGGTTCATTCTGGACTGTAGCGCCACTACAGGGATATTATTTTCGGCCGATCGTATGGCTACGCAAAATCACTAATCACTCATAAAATCAGTTCCTAGGAATGCAATTTTCTTTCCTCGCGTGGCGTGAGTGCATGTGAGGCTTATGTCGGCAAATTCGGCCTTAATGAGGTACATTGAGTTCGCTAAAGACTTCAATGAAGTCTTAAAAATATAACACCTTTGCATTAGTCTGTCGCTTATGACAAACCAGCACACGAATGGCCTCTGATTCGCCTCTTTATTACACTAACGAACTAAAGGTTAACATTTGTCATCCAACTACGGCTTTCAGTAGTTGTATATCTGTACTTTTTTTTAAGGCTCGTGGTCATTCTATTCTATTAGTTTGGTAATCAGACTTCACATTCATTTTTGAAGTCTTGTAGTTGTTTCAAAACAATGCGATTGGGTGTTTAATCCAGGTACAACATCCAACTTGAATGGCCTGTTCCAGTATATGGGAAAATATTGACCTACCACGCTGGGCCTTTATTATTATGAGTTGACTTTTCAGGTCATCCGCCAAAAGTTTCCATAAATAAATAGAATTGAACTGTAGACTTGGCAATTCTTAGCCTTCCGTCAGGGAAAAATAAGGGGTGCCTGACATTTTTTCGGTATTTTGAATGTCAATCGACAGTTTGCACCATGAGTTTACCAATCAAATATATCAAAACTCCCAGTGAAAAAATAATGAGTTGACAATGAAACTCTAGAGAAAAACAAAACTAATTTGTTGGCCATTTTAAAACCATAACACCAATTCTTTTAATATATAGATACACATGTATACCGTAAGTTACACGTACTTTTAAAAGTCCCTATGGTTACATCCTCATTTACTCATCAGCGATTCCTGCACGAGCAACACGCCATCATCCCTGCCAGTTATAGCCTAAAACAAAACAGTTATACACTAAAGCAAACTACAGCAGTTGTTGGTCATTACCCCAAACAATTTCCAGAGAACAACATGTAAAGCCAACTAACCATCGTTCGAAAACTTTTAAAACCATTCCCGCTTTAATGGGTTAAGTGAACTCGGTTTCGTTGTCGCCCGCAATGGCCCTCGCCCCCAAACCCATGCAGTCGGTCATAGCCTGGTAATTGTAAACAGAATAGACAAAACTTTCGACCCTGCAGTCACAAAATGCCACTGCACACAATTTCCTTCGAAAAACTGCATTTAACTGTGCCTAATAGTTTCTAGAACCTTAATTGAAAAACTTTTCCCGGATGATTCTTTTCTCTCCGTATTCGCATTCGAGTTCAATTAAAGCACAAATTTGTTATTTTCTGACCCACAAAATGGGAAAAATAGTTCCGCCCCCGGTAGAGGCAACTTTGTCGGCTAAAATTTTTTGACAAGAGAAACCACCACCACAACAACGACAATGACGGTCCTGGAACAGCTCCATTCGTCAAAGTTGCGAGCAATTGTTTCCAAGCTAACCCCCCTGACAACAATGCAGCGTGCACGGAATTGGAATATTGTAACTTTTTACGTTGTTTTGAAAATTTTACAATTTAAATCCGAGAAACAATTGAAGGATTTATTTGAAAAGTTTTCGTTCGTATTGTCCTAGATTTCCGTCATCGTCGCATCACAATGATATTGGCTCCGTTTCGAAATGACAACGAGACGGAAGTAATATGCTTGTCTCCGAGCTGTGCTGTGATTTGACAAGGGTGGTTGGTGGAATGCTGAAAAGAATGGGGGAGCCTGCACACACACAAAAAAAAAGGAGCCAGCTAATCTGTTTTCTGCAGAATAACATATGTGTTAACATAGTGACATTTATCCAGGACAGGAGAGTAAGAGGAAAAAGCACACGAAGACAAATACATTTAATCCTCCCATATCCTATCGGGCTTCGGGCAAACATCATGTCAAACGAGAGGATTGCGCTGTTGGCAAAGGACGAGACACAGTTAAATAAATATAAAAAAAGATAAATTCCTGTATCCTTGATCCTGAGGAGTCTCCTCCTCAATTGCTCAATGTCAGCAAAATATTTTACGCTTTTGGTCAGGACAGGATTCGCTGCAGACACCAAGAATTCATGCCGCATCCATACAAAGTTTCAGTAACTCTAGTCCAAATCTTTGTCGAAATATGGGGTTACGCGAAGGTTCTCTGTTAGGAGTTTGATTAATGAGCGTATCGTAGGGCGGATCCCCATTTTACGCTGCCACCCCTTCGTGCGGGAATTTGGTCTAACATTTGTTTGCTCTGTTTGGGGGTATGGGGAGCGCCCGACTCATACATTTATATGTTGAACATGACTCCATTAATCTTTTGGTGTGACATCCGTTCGGGTCCTTGGATCCTTGGTCACGCGAAACCGAATGCTTCGTTTTTTGTGATTCGTGCATGTTCTCGACAAGGATTACATTAATGATTGATTTGGGATGCCATTCTGTGGCCTTGTGACAGCTCGGAAGGCATTAATAACCGAATTGACTGGAAGATTGTTTTGTTTCGAACTCAGCTTGCGTGTGTGCAAACAATGGGAGATGTCAAAGCTCAAGGATGAGAAATAAAGAGCTTTGTTTCGAAATTTCCTTTGCTTGTTTTTTTTTCCTTTCCGAAATAGGGGCCTCACGTAGATCCGTTGGGTTTTGAGATGCTGCAGTCATTAATTTTATCATCGACGTTAAGTGTTATACCAGAAACGTGATGGCGTAAAACTTCCGGGTTAGTCGATGAGTTATTGAATTTCTTTTTATTTTCATCTGCAGATGTGCGGATTCTGCTGGTGACATTTCAAAAGTGATAAATGTTGTGCGATGTTAGCGAGAAGCTTCAACTTGTTAAAAGAAATGTTATCCAAATGGGAAGCAGGCCGGAAATGGGTGGCATAGCACACGCTCATGGCTTGGTTGAGTGGCATTACTACAATTAATTAGGAGTTTATCGTCGGTTGCTTGTACTCAGCTCAAATGCTTTTTAAAATGCATACCTACTTACACAGGCCATAGAAGGGTAGGACTTCGTACAATTTGATATATAAGAAGAGGCAGGATTCCTTTGAACTAACAAGTCTGCAGCCGCAGTTGTGACCTGAGCCCGAACATTGGGATCTCGGTGGTATGGTCTTCGTGCGATGCTTCCAGATTCGACAAGCATCTTTACCACTTGGGGAGTGCCACCAAAGTCGCACAGAAATTCTCTTTTGATGGAAATGATGGACTGATGCTTTGCATTTATAGTTATCCCATTCGTTTTAATAAATCTAAAACTTTTAAAAAAATATGCCAAACATTAAGTACTCAAATATTGTGCAGTAGGATTCATGCGCCGCCTTATACAAGGTGGGCCAAAAGAAGTCATCCGCTATTGTTTGGCCTTCAAAATATCGGTTGTGGCTTGCGCAGTGTGGTGTGCCGTTGCTCCGTCCTGTTAGAACCACATGTCCTCCAGTTCTAATTCGTCCGATTGCGGCAAAAAACTAGGTTACCATGGCCCTATAGCGCGCACCGTCCACTGTTGTCGTTTGACCAGCGGCGCTCTCGAAAAAAAAGGTCCGGTGACTCCTCCAGCGTGAACAGCGCACCATGCAGTAATTTTGAGCGGGTGTAATGGCTCCTCATGCATTACTCGTGGATTTTCGGTGCCACTTCGTCCATTCCGCGTTCCTGGGGGAGTGTATTGCTCCATGGCTTGTTCACTTGTAATCTACATCTGTTTAGTCCACAAATGTCAAAACAGATTTGACATTGGAGGCCATTCGCAAAAATAAGAGCATCTTCCAATAGGGTGATTTCTTTTGGCCCACTTTGTACTAGCCGACGAACACCTCCTGTGAACAATGAAATTTGGGAGCAGTGACCTTCAGTCTTAACTTCTTTCCCTCTGAAGCAGTTCTGTTGGAGAATTGAGTGAAACTCCACTAGGTGTTGATCGGTAAGCAGAAAGGAATAAGATAAGACCTACATCGATGTTCCTCTTTTCCGCCATGTTCTTCTGAAACGCCCGGACAAAATTCTGAGCTTGCTCATCCGATGCTGGCTAAAATCTATCTGTTCTGTAGTGTTGAATGCAACCAGCTAAAATTCTTCCGTGACGTGTCGGTGACAATCAATTTCGGAAGTCCTTTAATAGTGAAAATGGATTGAATCGGCTTGATAGTTACTTCGGCGGTTATAGATGACATTGGCACTAGTCTTCACAGATAAGCCACATTTTATTAAAACAAATGGGAAAGGAAAATCTACGTGATTTCTTTCCTACCCCTAATCTGCCGGAGACCAATTGCTATACACCCGTTTTGAATCGACTGCAGCTTTTTTGAAAAAATACTACACCCTTTAGCCACATAGTCGTCGTCCGACTAGTCAAACTCTGCTGCGGGACCCACATCTGCAATCCCATGTTTTGAGGTGTATGTTTGTTTTGGAGTGCTTGCAAATGTTTCTCAAAAGGACGGATTTCATCGTCAGTTAGTGTTTGCCTCAAATATTCAATTTCTGTTTATTGTACCGAAAACCCTTACTTTAAAGGGGACTAAACACCACCTCTAACATATGCACCACAAAGTTACCCTAAACAGCGATGTCGTCCAAATACACGGGCAGGTTGCAAAAATTGGAATTCTACAATTCACCCGCTCCTGGGAATCAACATTCAGCTCGATTTGAAGATAGGCAGCCGAGAGGTCGATCTCTGTAAACAGCTGCCCTCCAGCTTTATGGAAGATGTCTCGATTGCGTGGATTGACTTAAGGACTCTACACAATCGTAAGCCACCATACGCGGTGTACTACCTTAATTGTACTTACTTAAGTAGAGCTTCAATACGGAGTGAACGAAGGCCTCAACCAACATGTCCAAATTAGTCCGGTACTTAGCTAACTGACAGATGCGCACTTCAAGTTGGTTATGGTCGGTTTCTACTTGTGCGTGACACTTAAGGTCTTTCTCTACTGTGTCTGCTACTTCTACTGGCTGGGAATTGAAGACTCTGCGAGCTGGAGTGTTTGGTGTCCATTCGCACGTGTCCTAGCCACATTAAACGTCCAACGCCGAATTATTTTTATGGGAGCATATCGCTACCTTCTACATATCCGTAGAGCAGGACTAGGATAGTCAGGGTCATGTACAGTCCATTTATAGATTCTTGAATCCACCGGTATTAACCACTAGTAAATCGACTTTATGTGTTGCTTTATTATAAACGACATCTACTTTCAACTCTCCTCGAAATCGGTTGCGTGCTGCAAGTACATGCATTTTGAAATGTCCACTCAGCTTACCAGTGAGGTCTTTCAAACTGTCATTTGCCATGACGAGTTTTTTGTAGAAGCTCCAAGACAGGAAAAATGCGAGTTTTTGGTGCCCGTCTGTTAAGGTAGGTTTTCCTTTATGGGTGCTTTGCATCATTACCGCTTATGTAATTGTAATATGAACGAGGTCTTGATTGGCATCTGTCATGAGACCTATTGTCAAGTGCGCGACTGGATCGTAAGGTCTTTTCTCGTTATCAAAGAAATAACATGTGTTGGCACAATAAGCTCGTTGGGCCAAAATTTTTCTGCGTAAAATGATATCAACTACACTTCCGAACATATGTGTCTAGTTTGTTCACTGCAGGTTAATTTTACAACAGCTTCCTATTTAATAACCGTTGGATAAACTTTGCTAGTAGTGAACAAATCCGGCCTTAGAGCTATAAAATTCCATAGCAACTCACATACTTATATGATGACACGTAATTGCAAAAGCTCAAACAAAATCTTTTGCCAGTTCTCCTTGAGAGCCATCATTTTACTAGACTGCATCTCAATCACTTCGAATTGATTAACTTCTTTGATTTGTAAATGCGCACACATATCCGAACCGATTACCACCTAGTCAAACGAGATAAGAAAAACCCCAACAAAAGGAACAACGTACAAGATCGCATCCTCAACGCGCTCCCTCTTCATGTGTGCCCCTCTCAATTCCAATCCAATTCAATCCCTATATCTGGATATATGCAACACCACTTCAGACAGAATGCACACACACCCCACCCCCCACAAACTGGCACCGACACGTCTTTCCGCATGAAGGGACGAAAAATTTATTCAACTGCAAAAAGTCGGTTTAGTCGCATGGCATCCTTCCTGTTCCTATACATATTATCCTTTGGGTTTCAGGATTTCATCAACACAAATAAAAAAAAAGCATATCTACGTGCAGCTATCGTCCTTGAATTGTCGTTGTCGTACCTAGTCGTATTTTCTATGCACGGTTAAGGTGCACCTTTTTGGCAGACACGTATTTAGTCACATAACATGGGACAAAGGATGAAAAAACGGGATTAAATCCTCACCAGATTCATTCGGCTGCTACTAAAGGGTAAACAAAGTGTTCCCAATGTGTGCATATGCACAGATAGCTAGAGCTACGATTCCGTTCTTACTGCATGTTCCACAGGAGCAATTTGCACAAATGAAGATATCAACTTTCTGCAGACAAATTCCGGCAAATTTGGTGGAGTTCTGTTTTTTTTTTTTGGCCTTCCTATGCATACACTTGCCGCTGCAATGGCACAAGACAGAGGAGCGAATAAAAAGCAGGCACAGTACGATCCGATGTGGTTCTCATGTGCCAATAACCGCACCCTAGCCCACTTTTGTGGTCGTTATGCCACAAATCCTTTTTAGCTTTTGGTCAGCAATTTGGAGTGCAAAGTCGTATGCAAATTGGGGAATGGTGTGTTGGGTGAAGGTATTTCGTTTTTTTTCGCTTAGTAGCGTGCAGTGAAGTAAGCTTTTAACTAATTAGTTTTTATGTCTAGAGGAGGAGGAGGAGGTAGGATACAGTACCGGTGGGCAGGGTGTCGAACAAATGTGTCTGGACAAAAAAAACAACAACAATGAATTGGACTAATAAATATTTATTAGTTGATTGTTGGTCACACATATGGAATAGATAGATAAGGGACTTTATTTTGCGGTTTAGTTGTAAGCCGCATAATTATTTGTGTTTTATTCAGTGCTCATGAAAGATCAAAGCACCAGGGTTGTAATATATTGATTCGTGATCTAAAGGGGGTGGATTTTGTTTAACGGTTATTAATAGAATTCAATACCAAACGGCTGTAAGTGCGAAGAACTAGAATTTCTTTTACATATTTCACAAACTATCAGCTTTCTAAAGGGGTATATCTACATAGAATTATAGAGATCCATTAAAATTTAAATTTTTGAATGTAAAATGTGTCTAAGTTAACGTTAAAGAAGCTCAAACAATTTTTGATGGACAACATGTATATGGAATAGAGAGACTTTCATTGTCTTCCAATCATAGAACAACAACCCAACGACTTTCCTCAACCTCAACCAAACTGGAGTGCGCAACTACCTCATCTGGAGGAAGTTAGCTAAAAACCGGGCTAATTGAAGAGTCATGTTGGTTGAATCTCAGGTTTATTCCAGACTATAGCGCCACTTAATTCAATAAGTAAGTAATTGGATAGGCATGTTGGTTGACGTCAAGGCTCATTCCAGATTAAAGCGCCTCTTAAGTATGAAAGTATATCAATTAACTGGTAATACTTGTAGTACTTTTTGATACCGAGGTTTGTTTATTTGGTTCACTGACCACTTTCATGTGAGCCTAACCCTTGAAAATTTTGTATGTCCGAATTTTTCAGACTTGTTCATGTAAGTTTTTTTACTTCTTAGGTGCCCATATTAACTACATCTTGGGAATTTAACCTCTACCGCTTGGCAAGGATTTTTAAAAGATGACATTACCCATAGCTAGTTGCTTTTGAAAATTCTCGGAGCAACCAGCGAGTTATTTTTTTTTTAGACCACATCCCATAGTATGGATAGATATTCGTTTTCGTCGGGCGTCGGTTAAGCTCACGTGTTGCAGCTGTATTATAATTTATTTATTTATTTATTTCATCTATAAGTACATTTTACTTTCTTAGACTAGAATGATATAGTAATATTATATATAAAATTAAGTAAAACATAATCTTTATTATTTAATTGCTTCGAAAATCTTAATCTTAAAAGCATTTCTGCTCAAATTAAGGTCGATTGCATTCGCATATTGGTTAAAATAAAGACATGCGTTTGTGACAGGTTCATTACGACCATAATTTGTTTCATGTCTTGGTATGGCAAAATAACACTGCACCCTAGGTCTAAGTGGACGTGCTGGAACATAAACATTAAACAAAGATAGTAAGGGGATGCAATCAATATGACCCGTAACAACATCCCTTGCAAGTGAAATAAAGAAGAATTTCCTTCTTGTATAAAGAGGTTGTAATTTTATAAGAGCGCATCTATTTACATAAGGTGGCAAAGGCAGAGACCAATTTAACTTACGAAGAACAAACCGAGTAAATCTATTTGAATTTTTTCAATACGAATCATGCTATTATTATAGCATGGACACCAAACTACGCAGCAATATTCGAGTATAGGTCTAACAAAACTAATAAAAAGCGATTTCAATGTGTATGGGCAGCGAAAATCATTTGAATTTCGAAAAAGGAACCCAAGCATAGAATTTCCTTGGGAAATAATGTAATCAAAATGCATTTTAAAATCTAATTTTGAATCTAAAATTACTCCTAAATCTGTTTGATTAAAAACTCTTTTAAGAGCAGTGTTTGAGATCGTGTAATCAAAGATAATAGGATAATGACACCTTGTGAACGTAAGGACAGAACACTTAGATATAATAAATGGCAATTTGTTTATATCACACCAATTTGATAAGTTACTAATATCTTTTTGTAGGGCGATACAATCCGACAAGGAATTTACCATTTTATATATTTTAACATCGTCGGCAAACATTAGACATTTCGATAGGAAAGTAGGCTGAATGGAGGGTAAAATAAGGATTCAGGGCGAAAAAGAAGATTTGGAGATTTTTTTAACTTTAGGGTCCAAAAAGGAGGTTCATCCTTCGAAAAGGAGGATAGATGACATATCTAACCATGCTAATTGGATAGGAGCCAACTACAGCGGCATAAGTCTCCTCAACATCGCCCACAAGATCATATCTGCCGTAATATGTGAACGCCTGAAACCATTTACCGACAACCTGATCGGCCCTTATCAATGGTGTTTTAGGCTAGGAAAGTCCACAACCAACTGTTCACACTTCGGCAGTTCCTGGAAAAAGCCAAGAATTCCAAATCGGTACCCATCACCTATTCATCGATTTCAAAGCCGCATACGACAGCATTTATAGTTTGCTAGTATAGAGAAGGAAGCGGCAAAAATGGGTTCAGCAGTAAATGAGGGAAAGACAAAGTATATGCTGTCAACACGAAAGTATACATAACATCGACGAATTGGACAGAACGTCACCATTGACAGATATAACTTTGAAGTAGTACGGGAATTTGTCTATCTCGGCTCCGCTACTAACTCTGACAACAATGTCTCGTCAGAAATTAAACGAAGAATTACTTTTGCCAACCACTGTTCTTCGGGCTAAGAAGGCAATTAAGTAGTAAAGCCCTCACTCGAACTACTAAGGAGATCCTATATAAGACCCTGATCATCCCAATCCTGCTCTACGACGCTGAACGACCTTGGTCGATTTGAGAGGGAAATTCTTCGAAAAATCTTCGGTCCCGTTTGCGTGGATGGGCCACGGAACCTTAATGTCAAACCCTTAATGCCAAATAGTAGCCGACATTCTCTGTAAAAGTTAATTTGATTATGAACATGTCTCCTCTTCAACACCATTGGATTCTACGATTATCGCATATCTTAATCTTTTCGTGAATTACCGCCAGGGCATTGCATATGAATTGTTGTTATGGTTAAATTCAGGCCACCACCACTTGAAAGCTGAACATACACTCACTTACTTACACCATGATCAAAATGATGTCAGTAATAGTTACCCTGAAATAAAATCCATCAAACCACAACTGACATCAATAGCTTTTTCTTTCGATAAGTCTGCTTCATAATGGTCCCTAATGGAATACCATTTAAAAAAAGACCATAACCCAGTCCATATAAAAAGAAGTAGAAGGTAACTACTTATATAAATGTGTAAAAGTAACATTTGGTCGATATTCATTGGCCTAAATCTTTAAAAAGAAAAATCTTTTGAAATTTTTTTTAATCTACAAAAATTTACCATTATGAACCCCGGTTAACTTCGATTTCCCATCAACACAAGAGCATATTCCACAGCTAACTAACTTCTTGAAATGTTTTAATTTATTTGTATCTCATCTCACATCCAATTCTTCCTCAGTCATTGCCTTTTCACTTTTTTATGCGTTATAAGCATTCATTAAGTCCTTATTATTGGAACTTGGTGACTTTTTCAGCCATCTTACTCCTCTACACCCATGAATTATGCACCACTCAAGTAGTTCTAATGAAAAAAGGCAGAAAAATGTCAGGAACGAATTAAGACCAGAAATGGAAAAAAAAAAACTGAAAGAATATACATCATCTCGCAGAACTGCTAGTATTTTATTTATACGAAAACTTTTGCTATGATACTAAGAAAAAGTTTCATTCACAGCCATCAAGTGAATGGGAGCGAGGAAAGGTTTTCCAGGAACGGGCGAAAAACTACTTCTAGTTGTCATGGCAGCGGAGACTTTTGCAAAACTTCTCTTGCTTATCCAAAGACATAATGTCCTGCCAAATACCGCCCAGCCCCTAGGAAGCAAATCAGCTAAATTATCCAAATATTTACTTAATTTATGACCAGGGAAGTGTAATAACTTTTTTCTGTCCCTCTTTTTGGCTCTCCGTGTAGACCAAGGATCCTAATGTATTGCATACGACGAGTGCTCTGAGTGTCCACGTCCAGGATGTCTCTGTATTGGATGTTGTCGGAGAGTTCTTGGCAATATTATCTGCGTCGATGAGGACGTTTTATATGCCAGCAGCTTATGATGATGTTATGATGGTAATTTAGTGACAGGATATTACTAGGAGGAGTTCTGCAAAGTGACTTAAGGGAATCTCGCCTCTTGACGATGGTCATTGGGAGGCGAGTGAATATCGTACATTAAATTAAATTGTAAACAAGATAGATACTGCAGGGCGGAGACGAGCACGTCTCCAGTGTTTGGATGTTTATTTTGTAAATAAATTCGCACAATGTGGTGATAAATTCCATTAATGCGATTGGATTTAACGTCGAATATAAAGAGAGATACATGAGCAGGGTGTACTGGATGTGTTGGGGATATATATTTCGAAAATGTTGTAATGGACACATCAGTCGGGATTGCACTGTCATGTTTATGGAAATGCCTCAGGAGTAAGGAAATGCCTACGATAAGATGTTGGTAATAATGTTTTTACAAGCTAGCTGTAACAAGGGTTGTTGTCTAATGGCGTGCTACTTAACATACCATATTATTCATGTTTAAAGATTGCGTAAAAGTGTTACTTTTAGTAGACATTGTTCGCACTTTGTGAAGATAGCTGTCTATTACATACAAAGTGGACATTTGCAAGAGTATTTATAATAAAAGTTGATGCTTGAAATTTCGACCTCTGCATTTTATGTTTTTCCTTTATAGGGACAAAATTATATTGACTATATCAAGTGTTTGTTTAACATGTTAATTCATAAATCAAATTTGTTAAAGTTAGTATTGTTTAATATTATATCAGCGTTATTCAATGTAATTCGTTTAGATACATTTAATTGCCTGTATAGGTTGACAGGAGCGTTATGCTCCAGGTCGATTTTATTTAATTGAATTTTTTGTGTGAACGAAATTTATCTGTTGGAATTTGTGGAGAATGGATGACAACGATTAATAACGGAGCATCTGACGCAGCAACAACGTGTTAAATTTATTAAAACATTTTATTTAAACAATTGTTCAAACTTTTTTTAAAAACAATTATTAGCGACGAAGCACATTTAGACTTGTCCGCTTTTCTTAATAAACAGAAAAACTGCTATGGGGCTCTGAAACCCTTGATTCTTACACCAAAGATCACTACACCATTGTAGTGTAACTTTAACATAATTTTACAAATTTTACGAGACATTATCCTGGCCGAATAGTATCAAAATGTTGTCATATCGTCTGTTCCCACGATCCCAAGATTTTATGCCTTCCGATATCTTCTTATGGGGATACTTGAATGAGCTTACTGTTGGACTTGGGTTGCGTACTTTTTTCCCAAAAATATTGGGTTTGTAAATAGTTGTCTTTGTGAGTTTTGAATAGATTGTCAATTTTCCGGAAGGGGTTATTTGAAGGCTTACAGCACTGCACCGTTTTCCCCATTCTAACAGCTGGACAATCAAATGGTCAGCCAAGTGTGTTTGTTGCGTGTGTTGTTATTATTTTTACCACAAAGAAGAGGGTGAAACGGCGAATCTCAACTGAAAATTTCAGAAGCCTCCCTTAACAGTGTTACTCATGGATGGAACTGGGGAGCCCACGTTCAGTAGCGCAATGAACTAACCACCAGTTTACTCAAAGATTTAGTTACAATAAAATATAAAGCAACAGGATCACGCTAATTTATACTAATCCTACTCTTACTTACTTACTTAAGTGGCGCTACAGCCCGGAATGAACCTGGGCCTCAACCAATATGCCTCTTAAAGTAGCCCGGTCCTTAGCTAACTGCCTCGAGTTGCGCACACCAAGTTGGTTGAGGTCGGTTTCTACTTGTGCGCACAAATTAAGGCGAGGTCTTCCTCTACTGCATCTGACGTCTGGCTGAGAATCGAAGACTCTCTGACGAGGGGCATGTCGCTGTAAGCTCGTATATGTCTTGGTTGAATCTTCGTCTCCACAGCACGTCAACGCAAACGGGACCAAAGATTTTTTGAAGAATTTTCCTCTCAAATCGATCAAGGATTTCTTCATCCGCTTTTGAAACTGGGATGATAAGGGTCTTATATTTGATCTCCTCACTAGTTCGAGTGAGGGCTTTACTACTGAATTGCCTTCTTAGCCCAAAACAGCGGTCGGCAAGAGTAATTCGTCGTAATTTCTGACGAGATGTTGTTTTCAGAGTTAGTAGCGGAGCCGAGATTGACAAAGTCCCGTACCACCTCAAAGTTTTATCAATGGTGACTTTCTGTCCAATTCGTCGATGTTGTGTATCCTTTCGTGTTGACAGTATATATTTTGTTTTGCCCTCATTTACTGCTAACTCCATTTTGACCCTTCTTTCTATATACTACCAATGATGTCAATATCGTCAGCGTATGCTAGTAGTTGTACCGATTTTTGGAAAATTGTGCCTCTGGTGTTGGCTCTTGAGTTTTTTAGGTGATGTCCCTCAGTCTTCTCTCAATGCTGCGATAAGTGCTCCACGGTTATAACACATCGTCGAAGGCTTTGATAGATCACAAAAGTCAATATCAGATAGGAGCGGTTTGAAGCTGGGTGAGGAGGAACTCCTCGTCCCATGATTTTTCACGCCAGTAGGCCGTTAACAAAATTGCATTAAAGCGACTCAAAATTAAAGGTTTCATGGCAAAAGATTAGACGTTCACTACGTGAGAGCGCCAAACAAAGCAGCACTGCTGCATAGGCATACACACATCCACCAAAGTCATGTCTGTAAAAGATAAAAAAAAAGAATGATAAGATGGCGGGGGCTTCCCAATAACGACGGCAAAATAAATTTCAAAAAAGTTTCATTCAGATGATATCTTGTAAAAAACTACTCTGTATAATAGAAAAAAAAACTACAAATTAGCAGGAATGAATGGATGTTCAACATTTTTCTTTCAAGAAAATTAAATGTTTTCCTCTTATTCATTTTAATTCTATCTTCGCACTTGTTAAATTTGTTGTGGGGTTTGAAATACTATGCAAAAACATATGATGAGACGGCTACAATCTTCAATACGTTGAATACCCTATCCAATTCCGTCCTCAAATCAAACTTCTCCAAAAAGTGGGCTTAGCTCAGACAATTTATCAATATAACACTTCTCTCCTGCATATGCTATGGGGTAGGCTATACAAATGGTTTTTATCAAAAAACGTTCCAAAAAATTGGGCGTGGGATAAAATGATCTATGGACGAAATATATATGCTAATACTACCAATCAATTGCATCAAAAGTTTTTTCGAATGTTTTCAAATTTGCATCAAAATGTTTTTTTTTAATGAAAACGCCATCAAAAGGTGGATGTGTCAAAAAAACTTTGTGTGGCTAAAGCATGGGTATTGTAATTGTCTAACTATGTTCTTCAGACACTTTTTAAAATTTTTCTAGAAACAACATTTTTTGAAAAAGTGGGCGTGGCAGTAATTCTGAGTCGATCCATTTATTTTGAGGTATATCGCGATAAATTATTTCTCTATGTTTACAAACTATGTGGTGCCACTCCAAGAGTGTTGATCGCAAATTTTACCAAAGTATAAAACGCAAAAGACAGTGAAAGGAAATATCGTTGTTGATATATAGTCGATGTTGTGGATATTGAAAAACTACTTTTCACTCTTACAAACGGCGTTAGCGAACAATCTAACGAAACGAACAATCAGGTAGAATGGTTCATTTAACATTGCGGATGAAAATGACCAACCTTACGTCGGTTGGTTGGAAGTTTATGCTGTCATCGCCAATGTTGAGTGGTCGGTGAGGATAGCAATTTCAAATCTTAAACTTAATCCCAGCTTTGTAATGCCGAAGGAAATGTTGTTAAGAAACATTCACCTATTCATGAGCAAAATTTGATCAGATGGAAGTATGCCTTGAGAACGGAATTTCATTGTCATTTGCCTGACCCACGGACAAAGTAAACCCTCTAAACTCCGCCAACTACAGAGTCATTTGTCGCCTCAGCATCGCTTAATAGATCCTATCTGCGGGAATATGTGAACGCTGAAACGCTTACCAACATAATATACGACCGTTATCAGGTTTTAGATCAGGAAAGTCCACAACTGATCAAATTTTCACACTTTTTTTAGATACTGGAAAAAACTTACGTGCCAACGCCTGAGGCACATTCTTCAAGAAATCCATGCAACTACTAGCATTATCGAAGATATTGACAAATGACACTCTGAATGAATAATGGAACAAAGCTGATAACCAATGTTTTTGGGAAGTGGAAAGTCGAAATTTTGAAAGAAATTTCAACTAATTATTTTCATGAACATTCAGTAGAGCATGTTGAACCACACTCCCATTTTTGGGATGTTTATGTTTATATGCTGATACGGAATATGGTATAGCAACCTTCCCAACCTTATCAGCATCCTGATAATTTTATTTCTGAAATTGAATGAATTGAATTTTGGTAAAATCGGATCTCAGAAAGACTTTGTATAGAAGTAATCAAACGGTGAACCTATTACCAACGACATGGGTTGACATTATTTCGCATACACGTTAATTTTAAATGCAGCTCATCAGTTGAACTTCAGATTTATCTTCATCTACTTACGTCAACAATCTAAGTTGACAACCACATTAATTGATCTGAGATTAAAGTTATTGACCCATAAGCTGGGGTTTAATATTTAATTAGGATTAAAGACTGATGCATTTAGTATGACGTCAGAGCAAGACTTATTGGTTATTGCTTACTTTATTGCATAATATTCATATCCCAGAATATATCTTTCGATTAGCTAATTAAAGGTTACCAGCTGTTTGTCTTCCAAATATTTAAGATTTGATATCAGCAGCTGAAAACTTGAATAGCCATGTTATTATTTATTTACCATCCTATTTAACCGGAACTGCCTGTAACTAATGATGATAATCATGGAAATTGAATATCTCAGACATCATCTATCTCTTCGCAACCGATAAAGTTCAAAAACCTTTATTTGAAATATATCCAATATTTCGTCAAATTGGTTTTCCATTCACAAAAGAGAGTTACACAACTTTTCTCCATACACTCTACCCTTGGTCCTTGGAAATATTTTTAATAAAATGCTTCTTCGCAAACAAGAATTACTTGGGTTTGATTTTTTTTTTTTGAATGACGAACATCCTTCCACCTGAAATATACAACATACACCCAGGTATCTGCATATTTGCCATACTCCCAACTATAGGTAAATAACAGAAATATGAGTCTGAGTACCATACCAATCTAGCATAAGGACATGAAAACTAAAAATCAATTTCAGAGGATATGACATGGAAAAGGAATTTCCTGATACTCGAGATTGAAATCCTTTTCTTCCCTGTCTCTGCCACTCGAAATAAAGTACTTCTATCCCTGCCGCCTTAATATAATCTTTAACTTGTTTGCTCTTGTTGTTGTTGCTATACATGAGAGAAAAAACATTTTTTACCCACCCAAGGAGGCTAATAAAAAAGACTGAATTTCCATACTGAAGAACGGCGCGTCTCAGCGTGACGGTTCGTTGGTTCCTGGACCAAAAATTCACTTTCTCCTCAAGGATATTTGACAAAGTTGAGTGCGGTGTTCTGGGTAATATCTTTCAAGATTGTTGGATGGCATCCAAAATTCGCTGGGATGTCCTTTGAATTTATTTCGCAAGGTTAAATGCTATGGCCACTTGCTGAAGGGGATTATTATTAGGTTGTACGAGCAAGTAGATGAAATTGATGGTCTAGAAACAGAGTCAATGAGAATGACAATGTACTACGCGCTCTGCTGGGAGTAATACTGAAGAGGAACCACTGCACGAGAGGTCAATTAACTTGATAATAAAATAAATGGTCTGTAAAAAAGTATCCATATCAGTCTTTATTAGAAGCTTAACTATGTAAATAAATAAATTAAAAATAAATGCTATATGTATGGTGTTACACTATATCCTCCTTCATTGCTAGGATCATCTCTTCAATACGTCGTTTGTTGGTGATTTTCCACGTGACGTAAGACACCGAGGTTATGAAGAAGCCCATTCCTATGGATGAACAATAGTTAGGAATGTGCAAAGTGTTGATGAAAATACGTACCGAACAGCAGTACCGCCTCAGATGCCTCGTTGTTCATTGTCTTGGATACGACGCAGAGTAACACAAATCCGCAGAGCAGGGAAAACGATCCAATAATAGCCGCAAATGTGATTATAACCAAAATGGGGTCTTTGAAGGGCTGACCGGCAGCCCTGCACCATGAATTCTCCTGCATACTACAATGGAACAGAGTGTTCGGTTACTTTTTCACGTAAGGTTCGTGTTAAGGATGTACCTTGGTGGCAGCATACTTGCACTAGTACTCTACTCTTGAACTGCACCACACTCGCTGACACCGAAATCCAGACTGTCGACGCGCATCCAAAATCCCCATCCCGTATGACACACTAAGTTCCTTCTAAATATAGAACTCGAGATTGGGAGTCACACTTCGCGCATTCAAAAATAGATGAACGCGGTCGTGCGCCAACCACCAAAGCAAATCACAGCCAGCGTGCATCCCATACGGGAAGACACAGACACAATTGCCGGGTTGGCGTTGTAATTGAGCGCGTTTCCTGAACACTGCAGCACTCAACAGTTTCCGTTTGGATTTGCTTAGAAAGAGCGATAAAGAGGGCATCCCTAGTATATACAGAGAAAGGGCTTCAGATTGGAAAAGATTCTGGGTGGTGATACCGTTGTTGCTGTTGCTGTTTCTGGTGGTGGTGATAGTGGTGGAAACTGTGAGTAGGGGGAAACTTTGATTAGTCTGTTGTGGTATTTTTAGATGCCCTTTCAAGGGAAGCCCATTAATGCACAGATAGCGTACAACATGAACGGGGAGGCAAATCATTCAGTGCGCTGTTGCATACAATAGAACGATACGTTAAGTTGCAGACATTTTTATATACAGCCGAGGAAGTTTTAATTATAAATACAAACATTGTTGGATATGCTGTCTGTGATTGAAACCAGACTGTGAAGAGTTTTTTTTTTTTTTGTTAGACTATGTGCTCTTCATCAATAGTCAAAGTAAATAGATACGTAATTGGGAATTTTAAGGTCGAAAACCTCTAAAGGAATTCCAATTAAATCAATGTTGTCTGAGATCATGAAGATCTTCTTCGGGCTCAGTGGCGCGATGGTTCCTGCGATGAACTGCCGCGCAGAAGTCCTGGGTTCTTCATCCGAGTAGTATCAATTGTAAAGAAAAGCTTATTTCAAATTCTCATAAAACATGAGGTCCCGCCAACTTGCAAGCAGTAGACACGCACACATGAATGGTTGTGAGAAAGCTCGGACCTGGATACTAATGAGCCTGTTGCGCGAACAATTTTTTTTTGTATTTTTGCATTCCGTAAAAAATTCACTGACGGTAGAAAACTAGAAGAGCGTTAAACAGTCTAATAGTGGCCATCCGAACCTTTCCATTTGTAAGCGTACAAGTTTTTTAGCTGTGCATGGATTATCATTACACCGTAATTTACACCCAAAACTACACTTCCATAAAATTCAATAAAGCCCAAAAAATGACCAGTAATGTCCTTCATTCACCTAAATGAACCGTATGGACTGCGATATTGGCGTTACAGACGCGTTTGTAGACACGATCTATATAGAGCCATATCTAGTTGTATTGACATAATGCCAAATACCATCAAGTGATTTTATTAACATCATTCTTGAGACGATTGAGCGGAAATAGGGGTACAATCTTCTAAAATTTAAGCGATTACAAGCAAACGCCGACGGTAATCAAAGTTGTTCGGACCAAGCGAGATGACAGAAATCAGACGAAAAATTACTCTTGCCGACCGCAGTTTCTTTCAGCTATAGAGATCCTATGTACCTTTTGTGAAATAACTATAGCACTGAACACATACTGTCAATAATTATTTAAATTAAAGAAAGTTGGACTTTGTAAATGGTGGATGGGTGTTGTAGAACGAGGATAGATTGGCTTTGACTTGGTCAGGCCCCTTGAACAGAAATGGTGGCGGATGAACCGAAAGTCCAGCGGCACCGCTTAATCTCATAGTAAATACTAATGGCCCCCTGTCCTAGGGGTATCTAATAAATTGGAACTAGCCCTCCAGGTCGGAGGTTGTGCTTTGAGTTAACTGCCCACCCATGGAAAAAACTCTATGTTACGAAACAACCAATAGATTAGGAAAGGACTGAATGACGACACAGCTAAACGAAAAAAGGACAACGAAGTTCGTATCTGCACCTACAATGTGAGAACGTTGAACAGGAGAGGTGCAAGCGAACAACTACCGGAAGCCCTAAACTGCTAAAAAGCTGACATTACTGCCATCCAGGGTATACGATTGGATTGGCCGGGCAAAAAGAGGATGAAAAACTGTGACATCTACTAAGGACCATGTTATAGTGAGCAGAAACAGCCACTATTCGGATACGGATTTGTAATAAGTATCAGAATTAGGAAGAGCAAAGGAAGGAAGAGAAGTCATCTTTAGCAGTATTGTCGAAAAACGTAGCCTTCACGACAACACGTCTGGAAACGGACTTAGGATAATTCACTTCTCTACGGACCCAAATACCACCATAGACAGCTCACGGTTTCCTCACCTCGAAATCCATAAGAGGACATGGCGGTCTCCAGATCAACGAACGTCAACCAAATTGATAACATTGCGATAGACAAGAGACACGCATCCAGTAGTTTTGTTGTTCGAACATTCCGAGGAGCTAACATCGCCTCGGACCACGATGTTGCAGCCAAGGTAAGAATGCGACTATCAACCACGCCAAAACAATCCAGAAATACTGTGAAAAATGAGACCACCAAGACCATCCTCTCGATTAGAACCATACTACCAGCATCGAATGTCGAAGAACAATGGCAACGATGTCAACAAGCTATAGATCAGCCGCAACTGATGTGCTAGGTTTCTCGTGCCCACCAGCAAGAAACGTCTGGTTTGATGAGGAATGCCGACAGATGCTCGCGGCCAATAACGTGGCCTACAAGGTTAAGCTGCAGGTGTAAACAAGCGCTGCATTTGATCTGTATAGGCAGAGAAGAAGGGAAGAACACCGGCTCTTCAGAACGAAGAAAAACAGCAAGAAAAGCGCGCGATCGAGGATATAGAGGTGCCAATCCGGGAACGATGTTCACACGTTTTACCAATGTGTAAAACATCAAATTCAAGCATACAAGGCTCGAACAGAATCCTGTCGAGATGAACAAAGAAATATCGTAGTTGAGATACAGTCGATGCTGAGGATATGGAAGAAACACTTCTGCAGTTAAACGGCGATGGCGAACAACATTCCGCTGTCAAGCAGAACGACCCATTCAATGTTGGCAACGACAGCGAAAACTACCAACCACCCGACATGAGTTAAGTGCAATATAGCAATATATAAACTCAAGCTTAATAGGGCTGCCGGAAATGACGACCTTCCCATTGAGCTTCATAAAGCCGGCGGAGATGACTTGGATAGTAACAAGCAATTCATAAACCAACCTCAGCATCGTTTGCATGCCAAAAAAGGAGACATCGCCTAGACGTCGGACGCAGTTGAGGAAGACTTCGCCTTAAGTGGTGCTCACAAGTAAAAACCGACCTCAACCTACTTTTCTTGGCGCAACTGAAGGCACTTAGCTTAGGTACGTTCTAATTGGGGAGGCATGTTGGTTGAAGCCCAGATTCATGCCGGGCATAAGCGCTACTTAAGTAAGTAAGTAAGGAATGATTTTACGTGAAGTTTAATATTGCAGGTGATATTATTACCCTTCCCGAGCAGAGATATCGATAGCGATAAGAACATGATCGTCCCAATCCTTCTTGGATCATAGGAAATGCGGATAAAGAAGTTTTTGATTTTTTTGTGCGAAAAATTCTTCAGAAAATCTTCGGTTCCATTTGCATTGACGGTCTATGGAGACAAATATTCAACATATGACTTTGTTTTATATATATATGAACAAGGTCCAAATTTTTTCATTTCCAGTCAAACCTTAGACGCAATAGAAGAAGGACTTGCCTTTGGTGGTACCCTAAAGAAGTAATTCTCATCAACGGACTTCAAGCGTAAAACTGGGGCAGCAAGCAAAAGCGCGATTAAATTGAGAGGCATGCTTAGACTTAACCCGAAATATAACGCCACTTAGGCAATTCCAATCGAATGGAATTGGCTGGTCTTACTTTTTAATCTAAGTCCTGAACAACTTTTTTTTTAAATAAACAAATTTGCTTTTTTCGAAATAACATAAGTATCCGAATAAATGGTTTTCAAATTACTTAGGAAAACAATTGCAGAAAATGTCGAAAGTACTGAAAAACTTAAATATACACAATTATCGCAGGACTTCAAAAAACGCTTGTCGATAAGTACCTACCAGATATTGACTATAAAATATTCCCTTTGCGTTTGTTTAACTATCCCGCTAAAAAAAAAAACGATTCTCCCAACTCAATGCAGTTTTATTTGCTCCGCTGGCGTGCTGCAAATGCACATTCCTCTCCCACCATTTAAGCATCCTAAATGACAACTTACCTACTGTAGCGCAAAAAGCGTATTCAAATAGCAAATTCTAGCTTTATTGCATCCCTCGGGCGGTAAGATGGTGTGCGTTTAAAAAGTCTGTAGCTGTAGTACGTGTTGTGCTCACTTTGTGGCAGCAACCATATCCTCTTCGTACAAGGGGTAGGTAAAAACTTTCCAACGAAAATACACCACAAAATAACAAACGCAATTTGTTGAGCGTTGTTTTTGTTTTTTTTTGTATTTTCATTAAAATGTCCCTAGGGATGAGTTTTACGAGGCAGAGAGAAGACGCCCAAACAAGAGCAAACCAAACAGGATATTATGTTTTCGATTATGTCACCGCTGTAAAACAAATAGGTATGCAACATAAAGCATATCGAAAAGCTGAGGATTTTTTGAAACATCCTTGCTTGTGCATCAAAAGCCGGTGCTGAGCGCTTTCGTTAATCTTTTTCCACCTAATGCTTAAAGAATGAAATGAGTTGGAAGAGTTATCCACCGTCATGAACCTAAATGATTTCCCTATCTGTTCGCAGCCTTGAAAGCATTAAATGTAACGAGTGCAAGAGTTCCATCATAAAACTTTATTCGACGGTTCGAATGGCGTCATAAAGAGACGTGGCATACACTCGTATCTGCTGTTAACATCCACATTCCTGCGTATAGCGTAACGGTTTCGTGTTCATTTGGTTGTATTTGTTTTTTTTTGGATTTTATGAAGTTGTAAAAGATTCTGCGACGATAAATCCAGTTTATTTGTGGTAAGACGTGAGTTTTCACTTCTACACGAGTAGAAGATCCTTGATGCTCTGCAACATTTTTGTAAAGCTCTGCTTTCCAACGGGTGACGTTGGTGTCCCTTATGGATTTTTTTTTCTACGACGAGCGTATACAATTTACGATGTTTGCACGAAAGAATATCAAAAAGGGTATTGCGGCTGGCCCTAACATACGGGGAATGCCTTAATTATCTAATTTTAGGTTGATGGAGTCATGGATCACAATGTTCTAGGAAAATTTATCTTCTTTCAAGGATGTACCCATGTAAGCGCTTCGTTGGCAATTAATTTTTACGACAAAGGGTTTAGATGTTCCATCAATGCATATAGGTACTATCCCCAGTGAATGACAAGATAGGCTTGTTTGTCGGAACAATTCCCCCAGTTGGTACCTATACCTCTATTGCCTGTTATCTAGATGAAAGCAAATCACATCACAGAATTGAATCAGCAAATTTGCATTTGGTAAACAAGGTCCCTGGCCCCGCCGACTCACTCCAAACTTTTGTTGTAATGATTTATTCATCAATCTCATTTGAATTTGGTGCCATAAATATTAATGTCCTCTACCGATACGTCTCGTCTGAATGAAAGTTATCCCACACGCATGTGAGGCTGTTGCCGTCTCTCAAGGATATTCACAAAATGTTGCCTTATCAGTGTTCTGATAGAAGTCAGGTGGTTGCTGTGGCATTGACACAACGTTTCCCATCGTATATCCTTCTCACTTTTCAAGACAGTGATAGAGATATCATGAGTTTTCCCTTGTCACTGGTAGTCCCCTCGCCATCATGTCACAAACTTTATGGTTTCAAACAAATTTAATTTGCATAGCAAACATGATTTACACACACACACACACCCCGAGATGTCGGATATCCTTCACAAGGAGGAGGTATGTGGAAGGAGACCGACAATCATGTTTTGGCCTAGTCGAAGGTTTTTTCATCACTGTCGACTGGCTTTTCGGTACACTCCACTGGGGGTAATGACTGCGGGTTGGATGTGTGGTGCAGGCAGTTGGTTTGAAAAGCGAAAAAGCCATAAAACCTCAAAGGGATGTGGCTAATTTTGCATATTGAAATGAAGCGCTATATTTGGGCGAGTTTGTGAGCAGCGCTATAACTTGGTAATTGAATGCAGAGCCCAGAAATGCTTCAAATGCGGTGCTGAATGTGTGATTTGGAATTGAAAATTTGACTAAAGATGAATCTCGAAGTTTGCAGGATGTTCATGTGGCACAATGGAACAAGAAACTATTTTGTTAAATTTTTGTGCATGCATTATAAACATATTTAAGTAAATAACCCCTAATGCATTTGTCGTAGTCAAATCGTTGCAAATTATCACCAAAGCATCGATGAGGTAAAACTCCTCCAAGTTATGAAGCCTCTAGCAAAAGAATGTCCAATCGTTAGACCGTAAATGGTGTATCGTAATCGTTAGACCATAAATGGTATATCGGCACAAAGTCCCGTACAACCTCGGAGTTATACCTGTCAATGGTGACGTTCTATCCAATTGGTCGATTTTGTGTGTTCTCTCATGTTGACAGCATGTACTTAGTCTTACCCTCATTTATTGCTAAAACCCATTTGTACATCATGTTGGGACTTACCAATGGTGTCAATATCGTCGGTGTATGCTATTAGTCGCAGCGATTTATGGAAGATTCTGCCTCTGGTGTAAAAGCTTTGCACAATCCTCTCAAGACTCAAATTAAGAAAGTCATATGGCAGTTCACAGCCTTGCCTAAATATTTTTTTTTTTATCGAATGTGTCGGTGAGGTACCGACCCTGATTGAGCAGCGAGAATTCTCCATCGTTATCCTGCAGAAACGGACGAGTTTGGGCGGTATACCAAAACTAGACATAACTCTGTATAGTTTGTCTCTATAAATGTTGTTGTATGCGGCTTTGAAATCGATGAATAGGTGGTGGGTATCGATTTGTACTTCTTTGGTTCTTCCATAGAATCAGCCGAAGTGTAAAGATTTGATAAGTTGTGGATTTTCCTTTTTTTATAATTAGCACGCGCTAAAAGGTTTATAAATACCCAGTGTTTGGACACAGCGCGGGCATTAAGGAAATTGAGGAGAAGAAAAGAGGAGATACCGATGTGCATTGGTTTTAAATTTTTGTAAATTATAATGGGGAGGAAAGACAGAGTTTGGTAAGGCATTCCACATTCGTGTTGTTCGGTTAAGGAATGAATTTCTATATTTCATAGTACGTCCGAAGGCAGGCTTGAGGGTGAATTGATTAGCATTCATGTCATGGCGAGTATCACGGTTGAATGTTTGAATGGGCGGAATGCAGCTGGCTATTTCGATTGAGCATTTCCTGTTAAAATAGCGTTAAAAAAATGTTAGGGAGGAGATATTCCTACGATGTTCAAGAGAGACTATATTGTTCGCTACGGTTGGATCTCCTATCAGTTTTATCGCACGCTTTTGTGTCCTATCTTGTAGGTGCAATGATGTTTTTACTGCATCTGACCATATGTGGACGTTGAACTCACGCTTTACGCTTTATATATTGAGGCTAGATCAGAGGGGTTGAAATATTTTTTGCATCGATTAAGGAAACCTAGACATTTCGCTGCGTTTTTAGCGATTTCGAATACGTGGTCGTTCCAACGAAGGTCGTTACTAACACACATACCGAGCATGGAATGTTTTTCGGTTTCAGCGATGCAAGTGCCATTCATAGATAATGGCCTAAAATTTTGGTTTCGCTGAGATGACAGAAGACAGCATTGTGTTTTGGAAGCATTAAATTCCACTCTAATCGATTTACCCCATTTAATTATGCTGTCAAGATCGGAATTTAATGAGCTTAACATATTTTGCCGTTTCTGTTCCAAGTCCGAAAACGAAGGGCTTGGATTAGAGAATGAAATGGAAAGCTGATAGTGCTGTCATCAACAAAGGAACGGATTGAATTAGAAGTTGCAGACAAGAGGTCGTTAATAAAAATGAGAATGAGTGTCGGAGACAGAACAGACCCCTGGGGAATACCAGCATTTATTTCGTGAGAAGCAGACTTGAAACCGTCCAAAACAACTTGAATTGAACGTTTCGAGAGATAGTTTCTAATCCATAGAAGAAGAGTTTCATCGATTTTAAGAGCACGCATTTTCGACAAAAGGGCTTGATGCCAAACCCTGTCAAATGCCTTTGAAATATCAAGTGCAACGATCTTGTTTTCGCCACCGAGGTGAATATATTGGTTCCACTTTTCGGTGAGATATGTCATCAAATCACCAGTGGACCTGTTGCAACGAAAACCGTATTGTCGGTCATTTAGAAGTTTTCGTGATTCAAGATATTTATAAGCTGAAGGTTTATCAGCGTTTTTATGACCTTAGAAAGAAGGGACGTAAGTGCAGTTGGTCGGTAGTTGGAGAGAGAAGAAATTTCGCCTTTTTTGGGACGGGCTGAACAAATGCTGTTTTCCATCTACTCGGGAAGAGTTTTGATGAATAGGACAGATAGAAAAGCAGCTCGAGTCATACTACCCGTTTGCCTTAGGTTTGATACTCTTTACCCGGTAAAGTGGTTTTGCCAGCGTGGAAGAACACCTCTTCAGAATTATGGGGGAGATACTATCTCAGATACTAGGGAGATACTAGACGATTTGTGAATGTTAAGATCTAATAATACTCTTGCGACTGTACGAGTACGGAAGTGGGTTGGCCCCATAGAATGTTCTACATTCTCAAGTACAGGAGGAGACTGGGCACAATCTGGTAACGTGGAACTGGCTGCAAAATGGGCAGCAAGCAGATTGGCTTTGTCTATAGAGGTGACAGCTGGAATGTCATTGTAAATGAGCGTTGGGATGGAAGATTATGTCGAATTCTTAAAGTTTTTGACAAACGACCAAAAGTTTTTACTACCTTTGGGACATAGTAGAATTTTTTGCCTCAGCTTTTGGTAGTGGGAGAATTTGACACGCTTGATACGGGCATTACAATCGTTTCTGTCTCGTTTGAACTTAGATCAATTTTCCTCAGCAGGATTTGTCTTATATAACCGAAAACATAACTCTTTCAACCTAACAGCCTCTTTGCAGCTCGAGTCATACCACCCGTTTGCCTTAGGTTTGATACTCTTTACCCGGTAAAGGATTTCATACCCAGGAGAATGGTGTTCGTTATCGCATCGGTAGCAGCATCCACGTCATTATCGAGGAAGCATAATGACCAGTTAATATTCTTAAAGAAACCGTTAAGAGCTTCCCAGTTGGCTTTCTCGTATTGCCATACGGTTCTTTTTGGAATTTGTTCTTTTACTACGTGTTTGGAGTACGAGAAATTAGCCGATACGATACAGAGGTCTGAAGAGCATAGAGGTGATATCAGATTGAGAGTGTATTTATTAGGATGAGAGGTCAGAAACAAGTTCAGAGTGTTAGCGGCTTGACTGTGAAAGTCCGGAATTCGCGTTGGCTCATTTACAAGCTGGGTTAAGTTGTTTACCTCAGCAAAGATCTCAACATACCTTCCTTCAGGTGTTGACTGCCCAGAATGTCGAAGCCTCGATGAATTGTGTACATTGAAATCGCCCGCTATGACGATTTCAGTGTGAGGACACAGGGATACAATTCTTGAGATGGAGTCAGACAGCTCTTCAAACTCATTAAAAGTGGAGTTGCTGTCCATACTTGGGCTTCTACCTAATAAAACAGTAGTGGATTATTTGCTTACGGACATGGAATTTCAGCGATATAAAATAAAATTCAGGATCGGAACATCGGCCGTATTGTTGTTGAATTTGATAGGCTACTTCACTACGAATGTAAACGGCGAGACCGCGGTGAGCGAAGAACAATGGCAAAAATTTATTTCCAGCTAGACTTAGTTCTGAAATTTCAGAATTATCGCCCACCTGTGTTTCACAAAGTGCCACAACAGTTGGGTTGTATTTGGATATGTGAACGTATGCCGAAAAGAGATTTTCTCTAAACCCACGAATATTACTTACATCTACTCAAAAATTTCTATCCATTACAGTTCACAAATATAAAAAACACAACTCCGACGCGAACTAAGCAGAGCCGTGAAGTGAATACTTATAGTTTGGTTTCCAACAACAATTTGTCGTAGGTGTTATGCCCGTATGACAACATGCTTTGGTCATGCTTTGGTCAACCTCATTTCATTTAGGTCGGGTGATAGCCAATTTTTTCTGTCGTCGCCAATATTGAATGGTTCGTTCTGTCTGACAGCGGTTTATTGTTCGTCATCGCCCTTTAATAGTCTGGAGAAGTTGTTCTTCCATATCCTCAGCATCGACTGTGTCTTAACTACGATAAGATTTGGAAAAGATACTGTTTGAGCCTTGTATCCTTGGTTTTGACTTTTTACACTATGCTAAAACTTGCAAATATCATTCCTGGAGTGGCAAATATCTATATCCTCAATCCCATGATCCGATATTTTTCCCTTCTTCTCAGTCCCAGTGGCAGCCCTCGTTTTCACATGCAGCTAAGTCCTGTGGGCCTTATTCTCATTCTCGCGTAACTCGATTTAATTCTGCATGGTTTTGCGTAGATCCCATCTACTCTATCCAGCTGTCAAACATGTTAGATATTGAAAAATTAAATGAAACAAGATGTTATACAACTTTCTCCACAAAATTGGATTAAAGTCCCTTTAAGTCCCTGCGTCAATTAACCTATAAAACCCAACCGCGAAGCGTAATTGAGTGCCTTCTTACAGCACAGCATCACATTAAATGTCTGCACACCCACCAGAACCATAGTTATGCCCACCATCAATGTGAAATCCTTTGAAGTGCTTGCTGGATGCTGATGCACAATGAAACATAAACCACAAAATTCCACTTCCTGTTCAGCGCGTACCAAGTTTACCAAGCGTACCAAGCGAACAGCAGAACAACCGCTCCGGCAGCGCCCCATCCATTAATTAAACACCAGCCTAAGCTCATTGTAATTTCATTAATTGCCATTTCATTTCGAATCGACTCGGTGGGGCTTGACAAAAGCGAATAGGGTCACACAAAATTTCGTAATCCGTCCCGCAAGACCCCACTGTGGTTCCAAAAACAGGAGATTAAAGCATTCCGCATCCAGTGTGTACCAAATCAATGGCACTCAACTTACGAGCAGAGGGCTTATAATTAAAATCATTGAACTGCGATTATTTAATTGAATTTATCATCAAACGACTACGAATTGGCAGCACAAAGTGCTGTGTAATTGAATGTACTCGGGAGACGGGAGAGCTTTCAGTGCTCAGGCGTATCTAAGTGTGATTACTCAATCGAACGCATGCATAAATAGATACAGAAAAGGATTACTAACATTCTGGGCAGAGCAACTGGATAAACTTTGCAAATTGTTTGAGGTTTCGACGAGATGGGGATGGACGATGCAATGTGCCGTATTTATCTGACGCAAAAGGCGATTGTGGTTCTGTATCCGCTCAACTCCGCTCTCCCAAAGACTAATTCACTTTGAGTGTGTGTTTGTTGAGTCATTGTCAGTAGATGCCAGGGGACTTATGAGGACTTTGGTTGTTCCTTAAAGCCAATGCTAATGGGAATCGTTACTTAAAAGCATTGAAGGGACGAGAAGGATATTCATATTGGATCTACTGCATTTGATAGCTCTATTAGTCAAATGAAGCGCAATAAAAGGTGCTCTGTCCAATGAAACAGTTTTGTAGAATTTTTTTTTGGAATGTCCTTGATTTTGTAAGTAAAGATTTTAAAAATAAGTTGGATGCAGATGATATACCGCACTAGGGAAATTTAATTATAAGTGTCCATGGGGCTCTTAAAGGTCTTCTTTTTGTTTAGACAGGTTTATTGTAAAAATCTGTTCAATTTTAATATCACTAGGAGCCCTCCGACTAATATATATTTGGGTGCTCCTAAAACCAATTTAAGTTGTTTAGGTCATTGGGAGTTAACCTGGACATCACCCAGTTGACTTGCTTAACTTATAACAAAAAAAAGGCAACATAGAAAGAAGTCGGATCAGAATGACTGGTACGGCCTTTTGTCATCAGGTCATCCTGGCCTAAAGCATGGGGGTTTACTTTTTATAACCGAATCCTGTCGAGATGATCCAAGAAAATTTGGAGACTGTGAAAGAACGACTTCTGCAGACTGTTAAACGGCGATGACGACAAATCTTCCACTCGGAGGCAGAACGTTCAATATCATCAACGGCAGCATGTATCCACCCAACCGATAATAATAAAAGGAGGATAGCAATATATAAACTTAAGCTCCACAAGTCTGCAGGAACTTACAAGGGTTGCTTTAACCGAATCTTCCCATTTATACAGGACCTCAGAACCTAAAAAGATTCATCGTTTTCAAGGGCTAAAATTACTGCATTTATAGTCGAGAACTAAAAAGGTGTCATACCTTGGTATAACTTTCAGGTTGTAAGGAACATTGTTTATCTTGGCTTCACTTATAACTCTGGCAATGACATCTCTTAAGAAACCAAACCAAAAATTACTCTTGCCAACCGTTGTTTTTCGGGCAGATGAAGGCATGCTCTACGAAACAGCAATGGAAACCTAGTCACTCAGACGCAGCAAATTATAAATGAATGGTGCATGATTGCATGAACTGAATACACACCCTCAGCGGAAGAACATCTACAGAACAAGGAGATCCAATGTCTTGCACCAACTACCGAAGCATATACCTGCTAAATGGAATGTCATAGCATCCATCGCCTAACACTGGAAGAAATGCGATGCGAGGTACTGTTTGAACTTTCGAACTCACCGGAGACGTGTTTTTTCTCCAGTCTTGTGCTGGAACTGATAGTGCAGAACTAAATTCGAAAGGCACTTTCTTTAACACTTGTGAGCTAAGGAGGCGCCACTAAGGAATCTGCCCCCAGAAAGTTGAAGGAACAGACATAGCTCCATCGACTAAACAAGCGATTCTGAGTCAATCTATATACTTAAAGGTGATGGGTGATCAATGATCACTCGTATGCAATCGTAGCACAAACACCTTAGGCTTTTCGTAGCCCCAAAGGAAAAAGTCTAACGGTGTGATATCTCATCATCTTGCTGGACATTAATTTCACTGTTCCAAAGCGTGAAATGAATTGTTCAAGCGTTCTCTCAATATGTCCATTGTTTCACGGGATGTGTGACAAGTAGCGCCATCTTTTTGGAACCATATAATGTCGAGCTCTCGGGTTTCAATTTCAGGAAAAAAAGTACGTTATTATGCCGCGATAACGAGCCCCGTTTACAGTAACTTTGGTGCCAACCTCATTTTTGAAGATATACGAACAGGTCCATACACGACACCACAAGGTTGTTTTTAGTGGATGCAACTGCAGCTTTTGAACCTCTAGACATTGTTCTTTCACCCATACACAGCAATTTTGCTTATTGAGGTATATATTGAGCCAGAAATGGGCCTCATCGATGAACAAAATGTTGGTCAAAAATAGCGGATCTTCGCAAGTCTCTCAAGAGCCCATTCGATGATGATGACGTAACGGAAGGTTAGCCTTGAAACCAAGATTTTAGAATTAGATTGTATAGTCACCATGTTGTTCCAAATTGTTGAGAAAGGTGTCGCAGCGCCGATTCGATTCATCGCGATTTTCGCCTACTCTGGCAGCTACAGCAGCTATATTTTCAACGCGACTGTCGAGTGTCATCAAATAATTAATATAGGTCCTCCAATACGGGGTCAGTGGAGCAATGGCTAGTGCGATGAACTGCCGCGCAGAAGGCCTGGGTTCGATTCCCAGCCGTAGCAACACCTAAATGATTTTTCACTGGTGATCAAAATCATCCGAGTAGTATCAGCTGTCAAGAAAATCTTATCGCAAATTCGCCGTTCGGAGTCGGCATAAAAAATGAGGTCCCACCATCGTGCAAGACGTAAACACGCATACATGAATGGTTGTGAATAAGCTCGGCTTGGGTACTTACGAGCCTGTATTTTTATTTGTCTCCAAATTCTTGATGGTATGGCCAATAGTGGCTTTAGTAGGTTGATTATGGATTCCTTAACTTCGCCGAATCATAACAAAGCCATTCCTCAGAGAACGCGCATTTTCTAAATACAATTGAACGATTTGCAAATGTTGTTTGGGTGTGAGTCCATCTATGATAAAATGTCAATGAACACTTTAAAAACACATGCCAACGTTACACGACCCAAGCGCCATCTGTCCAAAAATCCCTTTTAAAAAAAACTCTTGATTGACCATCCGTTATGTCTATCCAGAATATTTTTCTTCGAACTCAATGTCAAAATCAATAAAGCTACATCTATGGGATAGGTGTACCTAAGGGACGGAGTATAGAAGACAGACGAGATAAGAAAAGAGGAGTCGAAGAACTACCCAATGATTTTGGCCCCTAGAAAGGATAACGATCGGGAAAACTACTATCACGCTTAAAAAACTCCTAATACAAAATGCCACTAGAAAGGATAAAGCTTGGGAAAACTACTTCCACATTAAAAAAATATCTTAATACACAAAATTCTTCCCAAAACATATCCTCCATTGCAGGTTCGCTGGAAATTGTCTGAAATACTCCAAATATTATGGCGAAAGCTGTCCTGTTCTGGTGAAGGAAACAGAGCCGATGACCTATCGTCTGTTGGCGATGGAATGTCAAGTTCGTCAATAACGTTTGAAGCTATCTTGGAAGGCTTCCAAATATAAACCTCTAAATGCCATTTAATTTAACCAACAATTTAATGTGTCTAAATCGTGGGCTTGGCTGTGAGAACATTTTGAAAATGTTTACACTTGTTCTGATTTATCGATCAAAAAAGTCATATACAAAGTTTCATCACCCTACCTCAAAATTTAAGGCCCAAAAGTCGATTACGGATAGATGGACGGACGGATATGGTTAGATCTACATAGTCTTCGAATATTATATGTTACAAACTTTATATTAAAACCAACATACCCCAAGATGAGGTAGCGATAGTGAGTAGATATGATTAACCTATAGATAATCTGCTGTTTGAATTTCCAGTCTTTAATGTGAAAGACATTTAAAGGTGCACCTAGCCTAAGCTCGTCATAAGACGAAATTCTGAAATCATCGTTGTCTAAATATAAAGTTGAAAAAGTGGCTTACATCCCACTTTAGATTCTCATCTAATACATGAATCTAAATATTTATTTCGTACTCCAAAATATTCCCAATTAATTTAAGGATCTCTTACAGTAACAGAATTCATCACATGTGGACAATATGTCGCAAAACCAAAGACTAGTTTCAATAATTGTGGCTGAAATGAAAACTTCGCAGGTCACAGATCTCTTGAGCTCAAGTGTAACTACAGAATATTAAGATGAAATGTATCTACACAAAAGTCAAACAAAGTAACGGATGTTTTTTTTTTTTCGTTTCAACCTTGTGTGCAGTGCATACAATGTCCACACAAATCTGGTACTCGATTTTCCTCTTGATATTTTTTCGCCCCATATATTCTAGTATGAAAGGAAATAACTTCTTGCCGCATTCGATATTTGCACATCTATCTGGAGATATTTACCTCCCATTGAACTTTCGGATTATTATTGTGAAATGTATGAACAACCACCAAGGCGAAACTTTTCCCAAACGAAACGTGATTCCATGAGATTCCTAGACCTGCAAACCGCAATAGGCTTCATTGGCTTGGCACTGCACCATTGCATTGCATTGACCTGTCGGTGCAGTTGAAATGGGATAATGCATTATTTTCGAAGTAATAAGACCGTATAATGGGAAAACTTTTACTAAGGGTCACACAGGAACCAATGATGATGTTCAAACTTTCTATACGGAGCGGAGAGGGCTGAAAAATCATTTTGACGACTATGGGTGCCGGGCATAGCAGGCAGTACAAGTTGAGGACAATAAAGTTGTCCAACTATCAACTCAATTTCAAGAATTAAACGATGAAAATAATAAATTTGAATTGGAATTGTCCACCACCGCAGGTAGTTGCAAAGTTCGATTATGCGCTAGGAAATGTTGCACTTAGTAAGGGAACTGAAAGGTAGAAGGCTAATTGTTGTTGGAAATAATGCCAACTAATTAGATTTGAACGTTTAACTAGTTTTTTTTAAATCGTTTTTTTATGACGAGAAAAGTTGGTAGGAAAAAACGTCATGAACCTGCAAGCAATGACATGGATATGATAAAGGGAATAAAATTTAATCAACGAGAAGGACCTGCGTTTGCTGGGAGGGGGAGTAAGAAATGTAAATGTACCATTTGCAGTGGCGGGTAAATATCATTTTCGTTGAATTTTGTCCGTCCCAAACCATTATTTTGTTCTTTTCCATAAAAAAAATTCTCTGAAAGTTTTAAGCAAATCGAATAATATTTGAGGGTCGCTACCTACAATCAAACTTTGGAAGGTGCTCCAGTAAATATTGGATTAATGAATAAAATTATAAAAAAATACAATTAAAATTTGGTTTGTAAATTAGTTTTTATCCATTTAAAAAAAAACAGAAATACAAGTAATAAATTAATGGATTAATATAAGTTTAGATTATTACTTCACTTTAGCAATTTTGATTTCATCCTGTGTAGCTTTTTGTACTCATCCATAAGCTTTACTCCTCGCTCAGCTATATCATTGACTACTTTCATATTGCTTACTCCATGTTTCACGTCATTGTATACCTTGTCCTTGGTCCACTCATGCATATCCTTGACAAAAATCCGGTAATATTGAAGAATCGGGGGGTATTTGAACTGCGAAATCCTCCAAACCTTTTGATTGAATATTGGCGATGTCAACAGTTATTTGCTTTTAGGCGTTCTATACACCCTCAATTTCGAGGGTGCAAACCATCTTATTTTTTGTTTCATTTGACAACCTATCATCAAAAAGCCCAAATCCACATGTTCTTCCGACAAGTACCAGAGGTGTCCAAGAAACGTTTAAAGAGCAATTTTCGAAATAACATCATTCCCCTCTTTGTAGTTGTCATGGTTTCGGATCAGCTCAAGATCAAAAGCTGACGTATAATTGGAAGCAATCATCCAGACCTTGACATACAGCCTAACAACAAATAGGCAAATGTCAAGAATTTTCTCTTTGTAAGCTTGAACTGACTACGGAACATCCATATCTTAACGGAGTAGATAGCTTTGGACATTCATCTAGCATGGTGTAGACCAGTCGGACCCTTAAATGATAACCCTCCTAAGAATATTATTCTCAGTTCCCAAAGTTCTCAATAGTCATCTCAAGGTTAACATTTTTGCAGCAGTGACTTGGAAAAGGCAATCCTTTCTTAAGAGACTTCAATAGCTGCACCTTTGGCAACTAAGGCCGTGTGTAAATCGCGTTAAAAAGAGGGTTACATTTTATCCACTGGCTAATTTAGACATTTCTGCAAGTGCTTTCCATCTCTGTTACCCCTCAGTAGGTATATCAAACGTCAAAAATTAGCCACTAGATACATTTTAAAGAGCTGTTGAGCAGGTTAAAATTTTGAAGTCTCTAGTCACCATACTATTGTCGAAAATTAACCACTGGCTAAAATTTTAACGCAATTGACACACGGCCAACAACACAACATTGGATAAGACTGTTTCGTAGTTTTTCGATCGATGTTGGACCACGTTTGTCTGGACCTGTTTATGGCCTAGTGCTGTCATAATTGCTGCTTCCAACATGGTCTCTTATATGTGGTGGGGGCATGCAAACCACAGCATGTATTTGTCCACTTTTTAATCTAAAGGAATGCATGCCTTTCTTATTCCTCCCGTATTAACTGATGTAGTGTCAAATCCTAGACACTTAAGTTTATCTATCTACTAGATTTCATCTTCAGGACTACAAAAAGTTGATATTTTCCTTTTCCACTTACTAAAATAAGAAGGCGATCAACAATGTCACTTCCAACTTCCAACCAATCGTCAATGGAACTTCTGGGGTAAATTAGCGACGTCTACCCTTGCCGCCAACCCAAATTGTATTCAAACTTTGCATACACTAAACTTGGATGTATGCAAAGTATGAACCCCAATGCTAAGGCTCACAGTTGGATTTGGGATGGGTGCAAAACTAAATGTATGCTAAGTTTGAATTGGGATTGGGAGGACATGTTGGATTTGTGTTGTGTGCGAGGTTGGTTGAATATTAATTTGTTTTTTATATCTTTATATAGCCAAATTGGATTTATTTCGCCATCCTTTCGGTGTAATTTTGCTCCACGTTTTCGAGTATCCCCGCTCCTATTTCGTCAAAACTGCGTCTATTGTTGGATTCTTAGTGATCAATCGTTGATGGTTTATCGGCATAGGCCAGCGATTTGACGTACCCCAACGAAACGTTATCAAACCACACGAATTAGGTAGCCAATGCACAGGTATCTTTCTTGACCATTTCTCCTCAAAATGATTCTCCGTTTACGGTAACGTTGGCACCGTCTTAGCATTAGAAAATAAGCCCGATGACATACAAAACAGTGATTTCTTTCTGGATGT
The DNA here is from genome assembly GCA_949824845.1 of Rhingia rostrata. NCBI lineage: Eukaryota > Metazoa > Arthropoda > Insecta > Diptera > Syrphidae > Rhingia > Rhingia rostrata. The sequence goes on along the minus strand of OX463758.1, from coordinate 89,089,725 downwards.
AATGAAGTCTCAAAAGTCTCATGAGTGTTGTGCTCTATTCAATTTACATACCCGTGAGACCAGAAATGAGTATCATCACTGAAGATGATTTGACAACAATAATCGGGTTCAACTTCCAGTTGATTCTGGACCTCAGATTTTTTTCGGAGAAACGACAAATGACTTCTTTATTGCATTTGATACGGACCAGTAGTTCGATGTAAAATTTCTGTTCCCAATATTTCAATTTCAATGCAATACAATAAAATATTTTATTTAGTAATTACCACATTTATCTGTCCGAATGTTTCAATAATTCGATTCCACTCCATTTATGCCGTCACATGCAAAAGGTTCACTTTTCAATTATCCGCTCATTAAATACGAAACTTAAATTAAAACTAATCACGGTACCTACTCATTTGTATAAATATAAGAAAAAAAAGGATCCAAGCTAATTAAACCAATGCCACAAATTGTCCCTCTAATTCCAAACCATACGCACCGCACAAGCATAACCTCAGTAAATTCAATTCTTTTCGGAAACATGCCGCAACCAAACCGATGGGAATTATGACTGCAAAGCTAAAAACCCAGGTGTGCTTGGACTGATACAAGCGCCAATATTCACGGAGTTGTGAATCGAGAAATGCTCTATCCAAATCGATTAATTCCAGTCGATCCACATTGGATAATGTGCAATTTCGGTTTATAATTAAATCCAATTGCAAATTCGTTCAGCCATTTGCACAAATTCAATGTTCGCGCAAATGATTATCCCCATCCTTTGGGCCCGACCCATAATTGCCGACCGTACCCAAAGACTGGCCGACGTCATATTGCATAAATTCTACACCGGAAATTGGTTACAATGCCACCCCCAGCACGTGCAAAAAATGTACGCAGCAAAAAAAATATGAAAATTGTATTTCGAAAGCAGCTTCTGGTCAAACGAAAAATATCCTTTCGAACGAAACGGACATGGCAGCGCGCCTATGCTTCGTTACATTAAAAACGGATCTAATCTAAATTGCTGCGCCCTTGCAGGCATGTTGCGTGCGATTTCATAATTCAAATTTATTGGTATTGCCAATTTTGAGTACAACCCTTGCACCGTTACATGCAATAACAGTGTGTGGTGTTGGGGGAAAGGACGAAATAGTTTAATGATTTATACATTTGAATGGTTCTTCCTGTTACGAAATTCAGCGGAAGTTCATGTGGTTGGCTTAGGTGGTGGCCTTTTATTACCGAAGAGGAGTGAGGCGTTAATAAATTGTTGTAAATTAATTTAAATTTCACGCAATTATGCATTGAGTTCCTTTTAGTTATGTACATTCGTTGTTCATGTCAGTGGTGGCGAAGCGAGGGGGGGGGGGGGGGACAAGTCCCCGGTTGGATTTTTCTAGGGGCGTCAAATTGAAGCGTTTGAAATATATAGTTACACATTCCTCGTGTTGCTTAACAACAAAATGTAATGAACGCTGCTCCTTAGTAAGCAACTAACTACATTTTATATGAAATGACGTTGACAATCCTGGGTACTCATTCCGTAACTTTTGAAATGATTATCGTTGACAATAGTGTAGGAGACTTAAGAGGTACCTATAATTGCATGTTTTTTGTATGTGCCAATTTACACAAATTACAAGGCAATAACCCAGAAAGTCTCCTATGTTTAACCCTAAAGCAAGAGCAAAATAACTCCTTCGCCCGAACTCCAGTACTTATTGAATATTAAAATGATTTTCGTTGACGACAGTACAAGAGACTTGTTAGGTACGTAGAGTGAAATTTTTATATTGTACGTATGCATATGTGTACATGAATCCCCAACGAAATCGAATATATTCGGGTAATTGGGTGTTGTTTTGATTATCAATATTTATACGAAGTGAACCTCGCAAACATCGGGCTCAGTGGCGCGATGGCAAGTGCGATGAAGGTCTGGGTTCGATTCCCATCCGTAGCAAAACCTTAATGATTTTTCACTGGCTCTCCTCTCTTGATGATCGGACAAATCATCGGAGTGGTATCAACTGAAACAGAAGGTCCCACCATCGTGAAAAGTACACACGCACACAAGAATGGTTGTTATAAGGCTCGGCATTGGGTACTAACGAGCATGTTGCTGCAAAAATTTGTTTTTATTTGAAGTTTGCAAACATATCAGATGGTAATCAAACAACAGATACACTTCACTAGTCTTTGTGTATGCTCCTGTGTTTATACCTTATCCATAGACTGCTGAAATTTGGTAAATAAACTCTCTGCTCAACTTTTCAGTCAAACGCCGCTTTTGGCCAAACGGTTAAGAATTTTGAAAAATAACGAATATAGACAATCTTAATATTTATATTTATGGGGGCGTTTTTTGTAAAAACTATTGCAGTACAATTTAAAAAAATCTATAGTTTATTTTAACATACGCCGAATTTTTAGGGACATTTTCTTAAAAAAAAAACTGTTTGTAAAAAATATCCTGAGGAGACCGTTTTTTTGTCTGTTTTTCTGAGATTAAGATACACATCTGAAAAAGATGTGGGCACAATGTTTTTTGATATATTCCATCCCCATGCACTTTTGGGAACGCCCACTTTTTGGGGGTGCTTAGTTTAAGTATGGAATGGGATAGGGTGTTCAACGATTCGAACAGTGGATTGTAGCTGTTGAATTTCCCCTTGTTCCCTGAGGTTACACTTTCTAAAACGTAGTACGAACAACAAAATTTTGAAGGAAATTTTACCAAGTTTATGTAAATACATAACAATGTGTAGGTGTAGGTTGCTGGTTGAAACCGTGGAGTTTTTTTTTTGTAGTGAGTGAAAAAATTACTAGGGCGGCATAAATAGGGTCTGCCAAAGCTAATGTGGCATTGTTGCAAACTGTAATACTAGTAACGGGTGATCCAAGTAGAGATACTTTTTTCAATAGCCTTTTTTGACAGATCACGTGTGAGTCGTGTCATGCTGTCATGTTATTTTTGTTTAGTATTGTTTGGCATTTCATAATGGAAAGACTTACCCGTGAACAACGTTTACAAATTGTTCAACTTTATTATGAAAATTCACGTTCTGTGAGGAATGTGTTTCGTGCACTTCGTTCAACTTATGGTCAACATAATCGGCCTACTGAGCGTACTATTCGCAATACCATCACCCATTTTGAGACCCAGCATTCAATATTGGATAATATTCGACCGAATAGACCACGTCCAGCACGCTGTGAAGAAAATATAGCGGCCGTTGCTGAGAGTGTACACGAAGGCCGTAGAGAGTCGATTCGGCGCCGTTCGCAGCAACTCGGACTGATGTATGGAACGACTTGGCGCATTTTACGTCAAGATCTTAAATTGAAAGCGTACAAAAATACAGCTTGTGCAAGAACTGAAGCCGCTCGACCTTCCCAAGCTACATCGCTTCGCTCTATGGGCTCTTGAAAAATTCCAAGAAGATCCGATGTTTTCGAGTCAAATTTTGTTTAGCGATGAGGCCCATTTCTGGCTCAATGGGTATGTAAACAAACAAAATTGCCGCATTTGGGACGAAGAGCAACCTGAAGAGATTGAAGAACTGCCACTTCATCCAGAAAAAACAACGGTTTGGTGTGGTTTGTGGGCCGGTGGAATCATCGGTCCATATTTCTTTAAAAATTATGCCGGTGCGAACGTAGCCGTCAATGGCGACCGTTATCGTGCCATGATAACCGACTATTTGATGCCTGAAATTGAAGCTCGTGATCTCGGCGACATTTGGTTTCAGCAAGACGGCGCCACTTCCCACACATCGCATCAATCAATGGACTTATTGAGAGAACATTTCGGTGAGCACATAATTTCACGTTTTGGGCCGGTCGATTGGCCACCAAGATCGTGTGATATCACACCGTTAGACTTTTTCCTGTGGGGATATGTAAAGTCAAAAGCTTATGCCGACAAACCCGCTTCGATTCAGGCCTTGGAGGAAAACATCACGCGTGTCATTCGCCAGTTACCAGTCGAAATGCTCGAACGAGTGATCGAAAATTGGACTCAACGGATGGACCATCTGCGACGTAGCAACGGCCAACATTTGATAGACATAATCTTCAAAAAATAAATGCCAAAGAATGTTCTTTCAAATGATAACAAACATTCTCCATTAAATTTGAATTTTCTGTGTTTTTTTCTTTAAAAAAGTAGGGAACCTCGAAATGGATCACCCTTTATATAAATTTAATTAAATTCAATTTGACAAAAAAGTTACCGTGAAATCGAAAATTTTCTTTTTATGGCCTAAATGCAAAAATTCCTTATATGAAATTTCTCAAAAACAAAAAATGGGTATGCAGCTTTGATGTAATAAAATGATAATACTAGTAGACATGTATATACAATGTTGAATCAAAATCTTCAAAGCCGTTTTCGATGAAATTGAGGTTATGTATACTTTTTCAAACAGGTACCATTAATAAAATGGCTAAAAGCAACATATGAGAAGGCTATCCCATCTCATCCTTAATATCCCCAAAATGTGGGCTTTATGAAGATGAAATATGCAGAATGACATTGTCACAAAATATTTTTCAGACAGTTTATCAAAATCTGTTATGGTTTTACGAAAAGGACGTTTTTTTACTGCTCATGCTATTGGGAAAGGGGGAACACTAATGGTTTTTGTAGGAAGGAAGAAAAGAAACATGTCTATATTTGTTCTGTAGGCATGCACAAGGATCTTATAAGCCAAATTTCAATATCCTCAAAATTTAAGGCCTAGAAATCGGTATCGTATAGACGGACAGTCGGGCGTTAACTCAAAAAACACTTTTTTTGGTTCGCAATCATCGTAATGTTAGAATTAATCAAAATTTGCAGTAATTGAATTGTTACTCTACCACATGGTGGTCACATCCACATCTTGTAATTGTGGCACCAAAAATTGGGTAAACATGAGACAATAACTAACACCAATAATTGTTACTGCCTGACCAGCCGCATTTTCGAAGAAGAATGTTCTGATAATGCCTTCAGCCCAAAATCCGAACCACAGTCGTACGTGGCGGATGCATTTGTTTCCCAACATTTACTCTTGGGTTTTATGAACCCGGAATGCGACAATTTTGACAACTAAGCCATGAACTAAGCCAATGAGCGCCACTTGTTGTTGTTCCAAAATCCATTCAACCACCTGACCTCTCTTCCCTATACATGGTTAGTAGTCTTCAGTTCCAGTGCCAATTGAACTTTGTGAGTATGAATTTTCAAGTCTTTCGTGAGAATTCGCTGTAGAGAGCTTCTCTAAATGGCCAATTCATGACTACGGTGCCGAGTTGCTGTTCTTGGACTGTCAGCAATACCCTCTCGAACTGCTTCAATGTTTTAATCCAGTCTCTCTGAATTTTTCAATTATTCTCTTCACAGTTTTTTCGGTTTTAACTCGCTAAGATTGTACTGTAGCTGACAGACCTACATTAATTTTAAAAAATTGCTCAACAATGAAAATATGTTGTTTTCTCTTATAAAAAAAAAACAAACAAATTTTTGGCGCAACAGGTTCGTTAGTATACAGGGCCTAGCTTTCTCACAACCATTCATGTGTGCCTGTGTACTCCTTAAACGATGGCGGGACCTCTTGTTTTTTGCCGACTCTGAACGGCAAAGTTGGGATACGTTCTCTATTATAGCGCTCTATTTTTACTAACTCCGAACTTTTAGCTGTTTTTTCTTTTTTCCGTTTGCAACACAGTACAATTTAATGGTGCAAAGTTAACATTTTGGGAAGCCGTTTACTATGAAATTTTAATTTATCAACTCTCAGAACCTTAAAAATATTCTAAGGCCTCAAGTAAAATTTGAGAGAACTGGCGCAACTTGTTTGTTGTTTGACAAAACTGATATCCAATGTCGAGTAAAAGTGTAGTAAAGTACCTTGGATCAGTATCCTTATTTCGTCAGAAATTTAGGTGCTGCGCTGCCGAGGATTGGGGTAGCATTTGCCCAGACAAGACGATTATTTTAAAGCAGCCGTCTTGACAGCATTGTTAAGGTTATGTGATAAATGGCCCTTAGCAGTGTTCATATTGCTACCCCACCATCAAACAACAGCCTTGCCGACGAAATTTCCCCTATTTAAAGCCCGTCTCTGAAACTTTCAGCTATGATGGGTAATCTATGTAGTTCAATACTCTTTGACGTTACCCAATCCTATATAGAAGATCTTCTAGTATTTGAGGGAAAATGTCTAAGAAGCTACCTTGCATTAACAAAATACCAAAGTCTGAGTTCACAAAGCAAATATAACAACCAGATTAATAGGCAATGGCTTCGAGCAATAGTCTCATCTTTGAGGCTAACTACCCAAATGTTAAATATTTGAGAACGAGTTTGAAGCTTTTGACATTTAAGGGTTGATACAGGATGATTCCGCTTATCTAACAAGTCTATCGAAGAACTTTGTATATGCGGATCCTATACAACGGAGATGTCAAGGCCAAAACAAACAAAACAAGGTTTTTCAAAATGTTTATCGGTAAAAATGGGGATGCGTATACCTATCCTTATTAGATTATAGGCCGTAAGGCATCGCGTAATTTAGAGCCCTCGATTGGGGCCGATATAGGTAGAAGTACTTGTAAGTATGCAGGTAAAAAATAAAAATTTAATCAAAAAAAGTGCGTTTGGTATAATAAGGTCGGGGTTCCTATTTCAACGCCTGAGTTTTTCCATTGCTCCACCTTTTGCTAAAGTCTGTTAAACATGCAAGAGTAACACTGTGAAAAACTTCTCAAATTTTCCATTCAGATTTGACGTTGAAGAAGACACCCTCTTCCAATTAGCAAAAAATAATAACTTTGCGCACACAAATGAAGGGAAAAGTTAGGTTTTAGATCTGTATGGACCGTTAATGGACATGGATCGCGAAAATATTATTGCGGAATAAATAAAACGAGCAGTGGTCACGTATTTGCTCCTGGTTCGCTAATCCTTAAGTTATGAATAAACAAAAACTGAAAATTACCTTAAGAGACTCTTGTGTTAAAACTGATTATAAGGAATTATTCCAAAGGAATTGTTCCATATATCAGTAGCAACATTGACTTTCAATATTATTTAACTAGGCAATACAAGTTACGAGAAATTAATGATGAGTATGAAATTTTACGTGCAGTAATTCATTCATTGACTGAACAAATGAATCATAAAACTATTTTACGCTGGGCGAACTCATTTTTTTTTCTAAAACAACCATCTTATCTGACATCTATCAGTTTTAGCTGCACTTGGTCAACATTTTACTAAATTAAATAAGCATTCCATAAAATATTGAAAACTCTATAAACTTAATCACTTAAGCACCCCTTGTTCTTGTCCAGTATCAGACCCCAAACCCTAAAAGAGAAACTTTTCCAATCGAAGTTTTCAGTTTAATTGCCAAAAAGTTAACCTTGTTACATGTAGCTCCATCTAGTCAACTCAAAGTATACGTTTCTCTCAGTTCATACAAAATTAATGTTGTGCTTATGTCACGAAATAAATTTCCCACTAAACTTCGCCATTGTCCTTTCAAAATGTCCGTTCGTTCATCTCTCGCCATCGCACCATTCACGTTCACTTCATTGGATTCCGCAAAACGGATTTCTGTCCCACACCAACTCTGGCTTCCGGTCGAAAACATTCGCCAAAAATGAATAGGAAGACGAGTGGCTATTCAATGGCAAGAAGAGTTGATGGAAAACAATTAGCTCATGCCCATCAATTGCAGACAACAAACCACCCCTCAGTGAGGATAGCCACTTGAAAAGTTTTGAAGGACATCTCAGTCGTTGGCGCTTTATCGTTTGCATTCACACTCGACACTCAACTTGGTCGCGTACACTGCGGTTAAGAGCACCCCAAGGTGTATTTATACCGTCCCACAGAGTGCGACTTGAAAACGCTACTTTAGCTAATCAAGCAAACTTCGTTAGCGCTTTACTACTCTCTGCTTAGCTTCCATAAGCGAAGGAAGTGCCCGAAGATGTTACAAGTGTTGCACTTAAAATGTGGGTTCTCATAGAGCTGGGGTGTGGCCGAGGCCATATAATATTTCAACTCCATGTCACAGCTTTACGCCGCAAGGCACTTGTTGTTTTAAGTGTGATATGGGTATGGGAAGTCGTGTAGCCTCGAGTTCGTTTGTAGCTTATTGCAGCGAAAACATCCTTCATGAAAATAAAATTCGCCTTAGCTCATTTCAGGAGCAGTTTCTCACCCCCCATCGCATGCGATTTGACAAGGAAGAAAAGAAAAGGAATGGTATTGTTTCCTGTAATACACGTAGTATTACAATGTGTAACAGTTGTCGGAAAGTGGGCACGTTCTGCCCAATAAACAAGGCTATACTCATCGGATTGAGGGTTATATTAGAAGTGTATGTGAACGACTTTGTTTCAAGTGGAATTATGTGCTTATCGATTTTATGAGCCTCCAGCAGAGTCAAAGAGGGCCTTTATGGTTATATTGAGTTTTGTATATTAAATGGAGGGATTTTTTTTTCTTTTTTAAATCACCGGGTGTCAATTACAGCTAAGTGGAGATTTATGGTTAGAGAGAATTAATGGTTTGGTAGATTTGTAAATCGTTAAACTTTTTAGATGAAAATTTGTGGAAATGAATGGTCGTCTGTTCAATTTTGAGGACAGCTATTAAAAGAAAAGATTTTGGAAGTCATTAAAGTGGATAATTACTTTTCACTATTGTATTTACCTTCAACCACCCCGTACTTCTTTTAAGGAACAATTCAAAGATATTTCCATTTTCTTTTCTTCGATATCTTACGCTATAAAGAATACACTCTAGCCTGCTTCTTAGATATAGAAGGAGCTTTCAACAACGTCCTCACTGGAGCTACATAGAGGAATCTATTAGCCATTCCCCGTTCTCGAAACAAGAGTTATAATCAGTTAACCAAATTTGCTCTTTCCTCTACTCTGGCTTATGGCTATCAATAGAATTAGACGAGGAACGGGTCAAAGTTGTCGGTTATGCGGGTGACGTGGTGATACTAGTGTAAGGAAAATTACTCACCGTGACAAGCGAAATCACAATGTCTGCTCTAGACAATGTCAACACCTGGGTTTTAAGTTGTGGCCTGGGTGTAAGCCCGAGCAAAACGGAATTGGTGCTGGTTTTTGAAATTTGGACTCTTTGTTGCTACCAGCAGAACCAGATTAATTTTTTTTCTTAAAATTCACCTACTCCACCTGCCTTTTTCTTTGATTCTATTTGAATGAACTTCATAGAAGGGTGTCCAAACTAGTGATACATACATACTACAAAAGGAGGACGGACGAGATATACATTGAAAGAGTATCATAAGGGTAATTGAACTCTTTTTACGATCTTTTTATAAATCCTAACATAATAAAATTTGATTTATTGACGATGAATGCGTTTTGAACTCCATTTTGAGAACAAAACAGACACCTAGTTACTTAAAAAGAGAGGGTATAAATATATTTATATACATAAGTGGATATGTCAGATATAGGTTTGTAGGTTTTAGCTTTTTTCATGAAGGTTTGCGCCTGCCCAGTAATGAATATTTTGCTTATTGACCAAGCGGTTTAACCTACTTACCTACATAAGTGGCGCTACAGTCCGAAATGAACCTGGGCCTCAACCAACATGCCTCTCCAATTAGCCCGGTCTTAAGCTAACTGCCTCCAGTTGCGCACTATAAGTTGGTTGAGGTCGGTTTCTACTTGTGCGCGCCACTTAAGGCGAGGTCTTCCTCTACTGCGTCCGACGTCTGGCTTTGAGTCAAAGGCTCTGCGAGCCGGAGTATTGGTGTCTATTCGTTCTACATGTCCTAGCCATCTTAAACGTCCAATGCGTATTTTTTTGACCAGGGGCATGTCGCTGTACAGCTCGTACAGTTCTTGGTTGAATCTTCGTCTCCATAGCGCGTCAACGCAAACGGGACCGAAGATTTTTCGAAGAATTTTTTGAAGTTGATTTTGCTATGAGAGCCCAATTTAAGGATGAATGCCACTTAATGAGATCAACTGGCTTTAGTTCATGAGTCAACTTAATCTCGTAAGGTGGAAAGCCAAGATCCTTACGCAAAATTCACCATTATAAGGTCTGAGAGAGGACCAATTATTGGGAACGCCGAGGGCCTGATTTGGCTCATTCACGACGTAGGTTCTTCGGCAGCAATATTCTCCACTCTTCGGGCAAAACGTAGTCTCACTGGCTACGTTTACACCGTGGACAATAGCCGGAACTAAGCCTTAATTCGGTGTAATCCCCATTGGCGTAAACAAAGCGAACATAATTTGAGGAAACAGCAGGAACTCTCAAAGGAAAGTTACCTGCCAAAGTCTCATACTTAGTTGCAATACAAATACATAAAGTATGGTGGTTTTAGTGAGTAAAAATCTCACTCTACTTTGCTCATCGTGTCTATGAAGATTTCCACCAGCCCACTGAAAAAATAAATGTTAATGATAACATATGGACTTTCTTGAAAATCAGCCAAAACAAATGCCAACACTTCCTTGAATATCTAACCACAGTATTTCTCTGCAGGGATGTAAAAATGAAAAAAATTTGAGTGACAAGTCGTTTTGGAAAACTACACCATTGAAACATATTTTATTGAATGAAAACATCACACCAACGAGGATCTGTTATTTAAAATTCAAATTCTTTGTGAACAAGAAACTTATGTCATTGCGCCTAGCTTTAAGGATAATATATGTGGACGCACCTATATTTCCAAAGCGACTTTTATGTTCTAAAACTCTTGAAAATTATTCAGTTATCCTTTTGCGCGTTTTGCACATTTTGCTTCTACATCCGCCAACGAAGGAGAGGTAAAAAAAAATTCTTTAAAAAAAGTCTTCCCCCGTAGGGAGCATTACTTCACAAAAGGACTATGATACACAAGCTAAGGGACTATAGAGGATTCAAAATGAATGCAGAGAAAGCCCCTAATTTAATTCAAACTTTTTTTTATCAGTGGTTATACATTTTTTGCTACTGTTTTAAACTTTTTTCTACACATACTGACGCGCGTTGGTGGGCATTAGCTATAAGGATACCGAAAGGGTTGAAAGTGTTTTACTTTTCTTCTCAGTATTTTTCGCTTATCTGTGATTCAGTTAAACCGGATTATATTCTTTGGATGCGTTTGGCTTATGTGAAAAAAACACTTTTTTCGTCCGCCTGCTGGGTTGCTGAAATAGGATGAGTTTGACAATAGTGACCAAACAGAAACGGTTGAGGATTTTTTTCATAAAAAATCATCACTTATCATGATAAAATATAATGAAAATTAAACATAATATCGCCGATTTGATCACCTTGGTTCCAACTGATAATATATTTTACGAACACCGATATGAAAATAATTTTATCGGAAATAAAATGCATTGCCAATTTGCAGCATCAAAACGAAAGTATGTCATCCAATAACTTTTTTTGGACACAGGTCAAGGAAATATTATTCTCAGGCCTTTCCTATACTCATTATGGAATATAGGTACATTGAGGGTTAATTGGTCTAGGGGTTGGTGCATTGGACTGCCAAGATTTGTACTACTTGCCCAGATCTTCTTTATGCCGCTCGACCGTATTGGTCGCTATTGACGTTGTTTTTTACCTCCAGATCCTCGAATGGGTGAGTTCTCTATTACGATTATCGAAATGGTGGAATTATTTATTCTTGAACTGGATGGATGGATGTTTTAATTCAGTGGAACATATTTACCCTGATATCAAACAAACTCATACGTCAGTACAGGATCTCCTCCATCCAGAAACGAACTCCCCAAAATATTCGATACCAAAAAGGATATAATCAAGGCGAGGTACTCTTATGAGACTTATTTCACATCATAATTAAGACGATTGTCCAAAACTACCGAGCCAACACCAAAGTAAAGGTTTTCTATAAATCATGGACCGTGTCAATTTCGGGTGAAAAAATCCTTGTTCGGTTTGATGAAGATGGAGGTTCATTGACATTGACATTGACATCACAGTAATTCGCACATGAATGCATCGAACCACAGACACATAACAGCACTGGCGACTAAGGCCATCGGCTGGGACAAATCGAGACATTAATACAACAGAGAGAGACAGATAGACACATAGAAGGAAAGACATATAACATAAGCCTAAGTGGCACAGAGGAGGAGACATAGATTTATATTGTCTCATATTATCGCACAGGTGGCCTCAGATAAGCTGGCAATTTTCGTAGAAAACAAATGCTGCCGAAGCTGGGGCTTAAACCCGCAGCGTTTGGCTTAGCAGTCAAGTACGCATTGCTCTGAGACATGGCCACCTACGCGGAGGTTCAATTAAGAGCAATACGAGTTGTACAGCGACATAGACATTGTCAGCTCCAGATTGGACTTTTAAGATGGATAGGACATGTAGATCGAATGAGTACCTATTCTCCGGGTCGTAGAGCCTTCGAATTCTAACCAGGCTTCGGAAGTAGGAAAGGAAGACTTCGCCTTAAATGGCGCGCACAAGTAGAAACCGACCTCAACGAACATGAAGTACGCAACTGGAGGCATTTAGCTACGGGCCAGGCTCATTGAAGAGGCATGTCGGTTAATGCATGGATTCATTCCGGACTGTGGTCCAAGAAAAATCGTTTTCGACTTACGGGTTTATATCTCTGAGGAATCTTTAAGTAGTTCACAATGCGCCAAATAGGAAAAAATTCAGTGTTGCTTTGGGATAGAGTTGATCTGTGCTGTAGATTATAGCGATCCTGTTGTTCCAAATGTATAAAAGATAGTTTTCTAGCGTCGTAATAGAGGTGGGATGGGTTATTTGTAACCTGAGTGTACTACTAAAAGTGCTTGGATAAAATCGTTAAATGGTGTATGTAATCGCTTTATGATTCAAGGTGTTTAGCTTATTTTGGAATGCATTTACAGCGGTGGTGTACTGGCGCGTACCTGCTGTACCTTTAGCCAAGTTGTGGATTCAAAAGCGTGATTATATTAACCAAGCAAAATTATGTGTAATATAACCAGAAATGTGATTTTTTTAATTCAACCAAACAGCGAAAAAGTGTAAGTATATGATACAGAGACTATATATATAACTACAGATTCAGAAAATACCACTAAACCGAAACCATAAAAAAAACTAACACACAATCTTTTTATAGCTAAGGTGCATTTTTGATTATGAATCATGCGATCAGCTTATTCTCCACTCCAACTTTAATCTAAAAGATATAATTATCGACCATACTTTTACAACACTTTACGGGCAGTAATTAAAAATCCAATCAAATTTGAAAATCCCCGCTTCGTCATTAAATTTACTTTCCGTATCGATGGCTTCAAGTTTCATGGGTCATCGCGCTAATAGTGTTACAAATCCTTATTGCTCAGCATTACACATCAGCAATGTTCCTTAGCAGCGTAACGAAGCTCTATTAATTTGATACCATTAGCAGCACCAATCCATTTCATTAAGCTACATCAGCAGAAAAATACTCCCACAGCTATGTGTATGTATGTGTATACAGGATGTACGAGGAGTTTTCACGTGTGTATATGGTTTTGTAAAATCGCAGTAAACTCTGCTTAAGCTATTGCTTTCAATTTAATTGTAACAAGGTTTTTGTGTAGAATATCCGATATCCTTTGGATATTGGTAAAAAGAGAAACCTCTCTGACCGAGCGAATCCAGAGCACAGACACACCACGGCCACACTTTTAACAGAAGCGTACATTTTGCGGAAATAATTTGCACGAGCTTGTGGTTGTGGCTGTGCACCTTGATTAACGCCACAGTTCGCGAAAGGAGACCCTTGTAAGGTTTTAATTTCTTTGCCGCAACTGATTCCTTTTTACACGGTTTGGGGCAGAAAGAATGGCAAAGAGGGTGAGTTTCGAATGTTGTCTATAGATGGAGTAGATAAACTATCATCGAGTTGAGGGAGGATGGAGTGGATTGTGGTCGTGACTGGTGTAGGAACAAAATGGTGGTGGACCTTACAGGGGGGATGTTATCCTTATCCGCAACACCACGGTGTAAATAGTTAATGTGCGGTTTTCGTTTTAATTGGATTTAGTTTTGAGTTTTGAACTTTTCATTTCGTAACGGTAGAGAAGTTGAGAGATATCTTAAAACGATATATTTTATATTTTAATAATTGATTTTAAATACCTGCTTCGTGTTTGTTTGTAAGAGTTAATTATGAGGAATTATTATCTTTAATTTATGGAAATATTATGTATTTGCTACCTATAGCTAATCTTCTCATTTTATCTAAAAAACATTCAGTACCATACCATACCAAATTAAGTGGGAAATTTTGCTTTTGGTTTTCATGAGATTTGTAAGCTGTTCTCAGGTGAGGCGAACCTATAACGCTCTAGAAGCTTCTTGAGATGATTCATTCAGATGTTTATTAAGCCTGCTCTTGAAGGTATATTGGCAAAAATAGGTCTTCTGGAAGGTCGTAAAATTCTTTGCTTCATGTATAATATAATTAATGTTGGTATGGCGTTATTCGTGTCCTTGCTATGTGGGCAGTGTGTGCGTCTGTGACCTAAAACTGCAATGGCTTTTCGGTTGTTGGAATGCGGTGTCTAGGATTATTTCTCCAAGTTCCTTTGATCATCTGCCGTTATAATATCTTTAATAGAGAGACACCAGTCTTTTATGTTCCAAGGTTGGAGCTTTGAAGAAAGGTAAGAATCGTGTTTGTCGGATTGCACGACCGAACATCAAACACGTGAACAATATTCAAGACTTTGTCTTACCTGGGCTGTACAAAACAGAAGAAGCTGGGCTGGTTCAAAATATGTCGCAGCTTTGATAAGGCAACTTAGTTTGGATACTGCTGATTCGGCAAAAGAGTTTTCAAGTTGTTGTTATTATTCATCTGATTCACAATTGGCCATTGCATAGCAGATGCATGGATTCTTCCGATTTGAAGACTGTACTCTCCATTTCAATTTGTGGGACAGTGGACTTGTTGATTCTTGTAAATATTATACACTGCATTTCCTTTGAGTTCAATAGCACTTGGTTTACATTTCCATGTTCTATAATCCTTATAAGTCCTCATTTGAACAAATCTGCTTACATCTTTGCTGGTGAGCAGCAATAGCAGTAATAGGCATGCCGTTTGAGTTAGTCGCTATTGGAGTATCATCAACAGCAAAACTAAAAATCCGATTATTAGCTGTCCTCAAAAGTTCATCATTGTGCAGCAAAAAAAATAGAGTGTGGGAGAATAGATTCTTGAGGTACCCCAGAGTTTATAGAGATTTTGTCCGATGGAACGCCATACACAAATACATGCAAAGATTTGTCATTAAGAAAGTTTTTTATCCAACCGAACAGTATTTGAAAAAAAAAAACCCTTTTTGAGGAAACCCATATGCTGCCAATTTGGGTAGCAAAGCCATATGACAAACTCCATCAAGGGTCTTGAATATACCCAGGGTAACTGCCCCCGATTCTGCATGATTTTTCATCTCAGCTCTCCGTAGATGGATTACATAACTTAGCAGGCCTCCAACTAAGATTTTCCATATTGTACAGTTTGCGCCTTATTTTTCGAGGTAATAAATAATAATAAAATGCCTGACTAGATCTTTCCTTATTTTCCCTTTTACTATGATGAGAGGTTATGGGTAAACATCGTTCCAGGCACTAATGCAGAAGAAGCTAGCATGCAGAGACTAAAGAAATCACAAACTTTTAGTGGTCCCCTTTAATCTTTATATGAAGATCAAGTCAAAATCTCGAGTTCGGCAATTTCCAATAAAACCTTTTTCTCGTCCGAGAAAAGTTTTGTCATTTTATATTTCTCTATTTTTTTCCATTAGAGAGTTTCGATGGATGCACATTTTTCTAAATGGATTTTAAAAAATTACCTACACATATTGCATTGAAAAGGAATTTTTCTAGAAAGCAGTATTAAACAAGGTCAAGCTTTTATGCGAAAAGGAATATTTATGTGTGCAAATTTCACAATTAATTTAAGGTAATAGCTAAGCTTACAACTCGACTATAAAATAAAGTAATTGACCAATAAAATCATTTAAATAGCAATTTGTCTAGTATATATCATAATTGAAAAATATTAGAGATATTAAAGCGTTTTATCATTCCTGTACAATGGAATCCCTTAAATTTCAATTTAACGCAAAACACGGCCCTTAAATGCAATTTTATATCTTTTCATAAGCGAAAGTCAGACCCATTAAAGTCATTTCAGCCATAAGAAGGTAATTCAAGGATGTTGACATCGCAGCTATGCAAAATCCTCCCTAAAAGTTAATAACGTAATTTATCCCATCCAGCAATATTATGACGAGCTATAAAATCTCTTTAAGCTGAAATTGTGGTTGCGATAAACGTATGGTTATACCTCCATAGGATACGTCAAGCTGTTCACTGGTTATGTGTATGACTACCTTTCATAGTCCCTCTTTATCATGGACGCTGCAGAGATTCATCAAATTGAGCATGTTGATGTCCAGAGGGGACGTCCAAGTACCTTATTTAACCACCTCGTCTAACCCGCACTGGACTTGTTCATCTCGAATTAATTTATTTAATTAAAATTGTACGTAGTATAGTCCTGCAGTTGGATATCCTTCTGATATAACACACAGGCTCGCTCTTCTACATGCACACATGGGCAATGATGGATCGTCCTTGTGGTCCGACATGTCATCTAAACTACTGTCCGTTGGCTGAGCTGAGCCGAGAGAGAAAGAGAGAGAAATAGAGTCTGTACAGTCAGATGATGTCACACACAAAGTTTTTGTGTGGCAAGTTAGTTGAGTGTGAAGTTGAATAATTTTCATCATGATGGATGGTTAACATGGATGTGTTTAGATGATTAGTTGAAGAGTGGCTGGTAGCTACCTGGTTCCTTTTGGAACCCGGGATAGTTATTCAAGGTTTGGAATTGCTGGGACTTTTCCTTTTTCCTTTTTATGTTCTCATGAATTATAGAGTCATATTGCTTGCTAGCTCTGTATTTATTATTTAACTTAGCGGTAGTTTTTGTAGTACGCAACAAAGTACAAAATTGGTAATTTTAACATATCGTGGAAAAGAAAAGTTGATTCTGTTTCTGTGAACATTTTCGAATAGATATAGAAAGTAATAAAGCGATATGAGCGGATCTCAAAAAAGCGGTTTCTCTGATCGATTGTCTGACAAAATTTGTCACACAATACTACTGTTCCGTGACTTCGAACCGTCATGCTCCTTTCAAAGTCCAGTAACAGTTTGACATATCTCAAGTTGGAATAAGTTCCTCAAGTTGGATGCGGACAAAAATTAAAAATGCAGTATGACCACATTTCTAAAACCTCATAACTAAGCTATTAAAGAAAAACACATTTTAGGGACATATGAAAGGACATGTGTGGAAAAAACTCGACTACTATAATGTAGAACTGAATTCACGATCAAGCATGCCACACAAAAATAATGTTGTAAAACATCTGGTTGAAGAACGTAATGTGATTCCGCTAAAAACAATTCATACCAATACCATTTCCATTTCCATTACCTCCAGCATAGAAAAAATATGCAACCATAAATCGAGGATGCAATCTTGAAAATATATCGACAAGGACAAAGCGAATCATTTATTGCCAAATTAATATAACTTGTGCTTGTGAGCACATGAAGTGTGGACCAAAATCAACTTAAAACTTGACAAAAACAAAATAAACAGGGAATGTCGAGCTAAGTCGAATTGTCTACTTACTTACTTGTGGCATTACAGTACGCTACGATTTCTGGGTCTTTTGAAGTGGAATACATTTTGTCGAAATACCAATTCATAGACATTGGTGAAAAAAGTTCGAACCGAATTGGAATATACATTTTATTAAGTTCTCGCAAAGGGGCAGTGCGACTTTATTCAAGGAATGAGAACGGACTTGAAGGATTTAAAGCAAATATCTTCGTTGCCTACTGATACGACCCTCGCCATCCACAAGCTGAGGAAACACAACTTAAATACTCGCCCAATGATGAAGAAATACAAAAAAAATAATTCGCGATGGGCGATTACATTTAAAAATACCTTTAACCGATTGGGTTAATGAGTTGCGTAGGAATAAATACAGAACACTTAAGTCGAAGAAGTTATAAAGCCCACATATAGTATAATCAGAATAATAAAATTGATTCTCCGAAGTAGCAACAACAAAATATTTGGTCACTGGCGCTCCTCTCGCGATGATCTTTAAAACCAACTGTTAGGTAGACCGGCCCAATAAGGGTAGGAACATGTGGTATACGGGGGCCCACTCGCTTAACGTCCGTGTTACTACGTGTACGAGTGTTACTACGTTTCAGAATTTGGAAGATGGACTGGGAACCAAAATTCATAATTGCACATAAAGACGTCGTTGCACATTCGATCTCTGCGGGGCACTATTGTAGGGTAAACATTATGTAAGAAAACAAACCACTAAATCCAATACCAACGCCAATAACAACACCCGCATAAAAATTGTGACTGAATTCTGCAACATTCGAGGTTTGGGATACACCAACGTCAATATTAACTCCGTACACCAACATCTCTAAATGGCAAAAACCGCACATTCTGGTCCTAACAAAAACACAAGTTAATTCGATTAGGGACCAAATTTATCTTCGAAACCCTGGCTATGAGCTGCATCCACGTCTCCGATTTAAAGGTGGTCTATGTGCATATACAACATCTGACCTAGCTTGCCAGAGAGAGGAATCTTTGGAACCTGTTACCCTCGATGTTATATGGCTTAAACTGCCAGGACATCTGAAAACTATTAAGCTGCAATTATCGCTCCCTAAATAACGACCAACTTATGAGATTCCAACCGATCATCCTAAGTGATCTTAACGTGATTTACTTCAAAGTGATGTCAATACATGCGCAGTGGCAGCAACAAGGATTATTCTTCTGAGTGTGGAACTATTCATTCTCATGGCTTAATAAAAAAATACGCGGATGTTATAGCAGCTAAAAAGAAAGCACTACGACAATAGCAGGCAGATTCAACTGAATAGAAAATATTGGTTTCCATCAACCAACAAAAAATACCTTCAACGAATGAGTAACTTACGAACTTTTGACATTTCCTGGAGGCTCACGGACATTTTGGTCAATGGCAAATGTATTCCGTAATAATTGTACCCACTCTTGATGACTTCCACTGACCAGAACTGATGTATTCCTAGCTACAAACCAAAACGAATATATCGACTTATTCGCTTTAATGGTGTTAGTAAATTCAACATTAAACCAACGATACAAATTAATACAAATTTATGGGCCAAGAGGCTTGTTAGTACCCAGGCCGAGCTTTCTCACAACCATTCATTTGTACGCTCCTTGTGTACACTTCTTGCACGATGGCGGGATCTCCTGTTTTATGCCGACTCCGAACTGAGAATTTTTAGATAAGCTTTTCTTGACAATTGATACCACTCGGATGATTTGTGAGATCATCACGAGAGGAGGTCCAGTAAAAAATCATTTAGGTGTTGCTACGGCTGGGAATCGAACCAAGACTTTTTGAGCGGCAGTTCATTGCACTTACCGTCGCGCCACTGAGCCCGTCTTAATCCAACGGTATATCACTTTTTTTAATAATTTGCGCGCACTCCAGGGGTTATGAATACCCTTTAAATGTTGTACCACAGTACGAGTGTTAGAGAAGGGGAAGTAAGAGAGTGATAGTAAAGACTTTGGATTTTGTGGATAAAATACTCCATGGGTGGTGTCCTAACTAATTTCGGAGAGTTACTGTTTCTTTTTTTCGTTAACAACTTCAAAGCTCCAACCTTTAAACCAGCGAAGGCTTGTAGGAAATCTGTCACTTTAATCCAGATACTATAACTTCAGACGTTCGGAGGAGCTTAAAGAAATCAAATCATGTTTCATCCGAACACACAGTCGCAGTTGTGAGCTGCTCAGACACACTGTCCGTTTAACAACAGCATGAAGACGTCTACAACGGTTTGAGAGCAGAGTCGATTAACATCTGTAGACATCTTCTCAGGGCGCTCTTCGAGTGTTAAAAAAAATATCTAGTGTGAGTTCAAGCGCGGTAGAAGTGAAACACTATGGATGTGATAAGCAAAGAAAGAAAGAGAGAGATTGATCTCTTTTCGTTTCATAATCATAATATGCAATTCACACTGTCATTAAACAATTTGCACGTTTATATTACAAAGTAATTTATATGGTATGTTATATGATGTCCATAATCGACCTACTTAAGCCAATATTCGCCGTACCATCAAGAAATCGGAGACCAAATATTCATTATTTGATGACATTTGATCAAATAGACCTCGTCCAGCTAGTAGTGTTGAATCGGCTCGACGCTGTTTTAACAGCTATTCCTGTCATATGGGACATTATGGGCGATTCTACCCAAAGATCTTGGTTTCCAGGCATGCAAAATTCAGCTGATGCAGGAAATGCAGCCCGCTAACCTTCAGTTGTGTCAGCGATTAGTGAATGTGCTCTCGAGAGACCTGTTGAAGGTCCACTGATTCTTACCATCATTTTATTCAGCAATGAATGGATACGTCAAAAAGCAAAATTTCCGTATTTGGGCCGAAGAATAGGTTCAAGAGATCTGCACGTCCACTGAAAACAACCGTGTGGTGTGGTTTTTGGGCAGTTGGAATCATCGGTCCGTATTTTTTCAAAAATGAGGTAGGCGCCAACGTTACTGTAAATGGGGCCAGGATGACGGACTATTTTTTCCTGAAATTGAAACACGCGATCTCGACAATCTTTTTGTTCCAACAAGACGACGCTACTTGCCACACAACCCGTTATACAGTGGACATACTGAGACCGCTTCTGTGAACAATTAATTTCACTCTTCGGACCAGTGAATTGGACAGGGTGATCTTGCGATGTCACAATTAATGTGAAGAATTGTTATCTAGATTAATAAAGATTTAACGATATTTAACGATTTATTATACAATTAAGAAAAATCATCTTGATTGACCACGCATTCATGAATATTTGTGAAAAAATTTGGCTTTGGACCTAATGACCATGTTGCTTCCAAAATGTTTATTTTATAAAAAAATAAATTGTTTCCCTAGAGGACGAGTGCTTATTCTAATTTCTTACACTTTCTCACACCTTCTACACTTTGAGATCGTATCGCAGATCTCCGCAAATGGAACAGTCGTTATCGACAAGCGTTTAAGCGAAACCAAAATCTAGAGCCATTATCCATGAATGCCACTTACGTCGAAGAAATCGCAAAACTTTCCATGCTAGGTATGTGTGTAAGGAACGACTTACGTTGGCACGATCACATATTCCAAGTCGCTAAAAACGCAGCCAAATGTCTAGGTTTCCTTGATCGATGTAAAAAATATTTCACCCCTTCTAATCTGGCCACAATATATAAAACGTTTATACGCCCTAAACTTCAGTTTAACGCCTACATCTGGTCGGGTGCACAAAAAACAACATTGCACCTCTTAGATAGGATTCAAACGCATGCGAAAATACTTATAGGAGACATTAGAATATCGAACTCTTTAGTTTCGCTTGAACGAGTCGGAATATCTTCTGCCTTACATTGTTTTATCGCTATTCTAACAACCAATGGTCAAATGAAATAGCCAGATGCATTCCTCGCATTCTACAATTCAGCAGCAATACTCGTTGCGCTATGAATGCAAATCAGTTTCCCCTAAAGCATATCTTCGGACGAACGCTGAAATATAGAGATTCGTACATAAATCGGACAACACGAATGTGGAATGCTCTGCCAAACTCTGTTTTTCCTTTCCATTATAACTTACAGGCATTTAAAATCAATGTGCATCGGTATTTTCTTCTTATCCCGAAAGTAAAAAAAAATGGCCAAAACTGGTATCTTATGTTCTATGCTTGAATAAAATTTAGCGATCTGCACATCACAATTTAAATTGCAGGAATTACAGTAAAATACAAAACACACCGACTACACAATTTGTATTGTTAAGAAGATAAATTTGGCTGTTGCACTGTCAAATTCATTCTGGATTTAGCTTTGAAAAGCTTGCTCATTTCCAACTATATTCATCACAACTCATAAAAAAAACCAATCATCACTTCTATCAAATTACACGCTCAATTCCAGTCGACACAAAACCTCAAGCCATATGGACTCCACCTTTACAACTTATACCCGCCATTAAACCGATTTCATTTCATTCTTCTCCCAACAATATGCAATCGCTTATAATATTCATCACCAGCACAACTGTTCCGCCGCGACCGGGTGTGATGTTCTTTTACCTAACCTCACAATTTAAAATTCACTTAACAAATCATTGAAATTCAAACGAAACGATAACATTTGCACTCCATTCATCCATCTGAACCTCAGACCTCAGAGTACACTCGCCCCACTCTCCTGTCGAAGAAACGTTATTTTTTCACATCCGGAATTGATCAATATTCGCAAGATGGTTCAACATCACGTGCACATCCTTTTTAAATCATTTCCCTCACCAACTGTGTCAGTTATCATTACAATTGTTGTTTCCCGAATTGTACGTGAGGGAATACCTAACCTAAGGCTTCCAGGAGCACCATCAGCAGTGCAAAAAAATATCGAACGGTAGATAACAAAAAGGATAGACTGCTGTTACTGCCATTGCCAGCAGTCGATGTTGGAATGCAGCACTCTTGTTGTCGTCAACGATTCTTGGTAAAATTGGAGTTAGAAAAAAAATCCACAACCCGTACATGTAAAATAGTAAGCACACTGGATAAGAGGTACCAGAAGTTGGTTCATTTTGGATTCAGTGCTCAATGCCTGGAGAAACACAATTCGGTGCAATGATGGAGCAGTTAGTGCGGGGATGCCTTCAAGAGACCAACACAAAAAAGTAGCATCCCTGAATAGATGAATATTTGCATACACCAAAGAGGATGTTGATTCGATAAATCGTCATATACGTAAACCTAACTCACATGCGGCTGGCGCTCATATCGGATGCAAGCGCATCCTTCGCGTTAGGGGTTTCCACAAATTGATTCCAAGCGGATAAATGCGGTTTTGGTGACGAACTGATGGGTGGTATATTTTTTCTAGAAAAAAAAATCAAACATAGGTATATGCAGATTGTGTCGATTGTGTGGAGCTAAAGATATTTTTTTGAATGTTTACGTCGTAGCCGTGTAGTGGTGAAAAAAGAAAAGTTTGTTGAATAATTCTTGCCAATGTCGAGGGTTAGACATCAAATCCTCAATGCAGTCGATTGGAATTCAATATGTGGTAATAGGTTAGTTTCGTTTTGACTTGGCGAGGTCAAGCATCTCCTCATAGTGTCAATGTACAGATCCACTGCAATGCCTTTGGGGTGCAGCAATCCATTACATTTGAGAGCACAACTAAAAGGCTTTACCGTAGGTTCTTCTAGATCCTAAATTAAGTAGCAAAATGGCCATAGCAATGTGGTCTCACAAATGCGTAGATTTGTTCGCAAAAAAAGCCGGAGATTTGGTCTTCCATATCAATGAAAATTTCATTTTTCTCGACTTCAAAATTCGTTGGTTTTTTCAAAGATTTGCCTAAGCAGGGATATTCCCCAGCAGTTGGAGCAAGACATAGGATCGCCTTTTTTGTAAACGTGATATTTGGAGCTGATATTTAAGTCTTAAGGCATGCTTTCATCAGCCCATACTTTTTTGACGGTTTGGTGTACGAAAACTTCTATGTCACTGCCTCCTTATTTGAAGAGTTCTGCTGGTAGTTCATCAGAACCGTCTGCCTTGCTGTTCTTCAGACTTTTGATATATTCTTCTGAAATTTCTTTTTGGTACTTGCAAATATCATCATACGACTGATACCACGTGGGCTGGTAATCGTTTGGGAGTTCGGCTACTTCTTTGATGATATTGCTGTAATGTGTCCACTGGCTGTTGATATTGGTGGCGGATAAGTGCACAACGGAGAGTCTCTCACTCAGTTAATGTTTGTAGATTCTGACAGTCCACGGTCTGGTTGCATTTTTACCAACGTGAAGTATCGTTTTTTTACCATTCGTAGCTTCTTCTCGTTGGACATTCGAGGCCTGAATTTAGATGCGATGAGCAAATGAATAAATCCGGTATGTTGGAAGCGTCCTTCGTATTTATGACCACTTGCCTGGAAATCCCCAGGTAGTACTGTTGATCACATCCGGACACCCCCCCAAAATCTTTTCACTACCATCCAGAAGGACGTAAAATTCTTTCTTGATAGGGTCTTTAGCCTCATTGGTAGGAGCACGAGCAGTTATAAGGCTGATGTTGCAAAGTGTTGTTCTAATGAGGATCACAGACAGGTGATCAGTAATATTTGTATGTTCGTTAAAATTTTAGTGGCCAACTAGTATTTTGACCATGTTGGATGACCTTAAGACGTATGGCTGAATTAGCTGCCATTTGCTTGCCAAAAATTCTTTGCACCTTGGCTTGATGTTTGCTGTTTTTAAGCTATCTCTAGGGCTTTACATCATACTACTACTCCTTAAAAATGTATCCCTCTTATAACCGAGATATAGAGCCAATGCGTGATACGATGTTTCATTCCACATTTCATGCCTATGGCTATCTTACAGGAATAAAGTGCGACTGTCGCTATCTTTACTCTTTTTGTTATGTTTAGCTTCCAGTTAAGTTTCCTGTCCAAAATAAGTACCGATATTTTGCCCTGTCTGAGAATGCTAGTTCGATTCCATTTAGTGACGGGGGTCAATATGAGGAATTTTGTATTTTCTGGTGAACAGGACCAGTTTACTCTTGATTACCCCTCTTATAAAGTTTGCGTAGTGCGTTTTAAAGAAGTTTCTTGAGTATATTCAGGTGCTTCCCTCAGATTTAGCAACGTCATCCTTGCAGGCTATCACGTGGCATCTCTGCTTCCAGGATGATTAAAAACTCGTTTTCCACAAAGTTTCAGAAAAGAGGGGAGAGAACTCCACCTTGCGGGATCCATCTACTGACATGCCCTTTGGTCGAAGCATTAACCAATCTTTCTTTCTTCTTTTTGATAATCCGGCTATTTAATAGCAAATTAATTAACATTCCAAGTAAACTCGACTTTCAGAATTGTAAGCGCCTTAATGATCGATCTCAAATTAACGTTGGGAAAAGCACCCTCAATGTCAAGGAATGCTTGAGCTTTTTTTAGTTGGTCTTCAGTCAGGCTGATTCTCGGCACGGGACACCTTAATCTAATCCGACCCAGCAGCTAATAAGTTTCGCATGTTTTTCTTTTATATATAACTGATCCTGTTCAATGTCCCGCACGAGGAACGATTCAAGTTTCTGAGTAACACCCGTGGTCCGTTACCCATATACGTTGGTATTTGATGGTATCCGTTATCCGATGCTGTTGTCGACCTTGTAACTAGCTATTTGAAAGAAAAAAGAAAAGTTGTCCAAACAACATGATGAATTTTATCAATAAGTTTACAAAATAACGCATTATTAGGGATTCCCGTGGCTGATATGTCAATACATTATTGGAATAACTTTTATATTTTAATAATATTGAAACATATATGTCTGCATCCTTACCTTCATATGTCTGTCAATATTCCACGCAGTGCTGATAAAACTACATTCTCAATAAGTGACATTTTGTATATTAATTCAGCTATTTCCACAGGTCATAATATATTGCAAATCTTTGACGTGTACTGATGGTCAATTAAATTTTACAGTATTTCCCATTGTAATTTTCATAATAAACAAACTAACTACTTAAGAAATGCAAAATATTGTAAAATCTACCTCTGACAAATTTTCCCCAAATTCCATTTATGTGTCCCGCTCTATTCTCCCATAGCATCCTCTAATGTATTCCAAAAACTTTGCAAAATCACAGAAAAAAAACAGATATTTCTATCTATCTTATAACAATCTCATTTATTTTCTTAGCGAATCACTTTCTTACTATCCAGCCATCGTAAAGCCCTAACTGCTGGGCTCATTCAAAAGACCAAAAGTCTCATTCTAAATGAAATCTTCGAAAAACACTTTGCTACTGTGACATCCTGGAGAGCTTCTGTACTGTAAATTGCAAAAAATTAACTCAGCTTCAGGGCGGACACCATTGGCAGTGAAAAAGACGCCAGCAAAATACACAGAAAGTAATTTCCTAAACAGGAAACAATGGAGGATGAACGATGAGAACAACGCTGCAAAGGGAAGACAGAAAAAAAACCATAAGCGAACATCACTTTGGGAGTTAACACGGCTAACGGATTAATCCTTGCCTTCAGTTGAGTGATTCTTTTCTTTCTCCACCACGTCGCTAAAGTCTTCTCGGATAAAAACTTTCCACTTTCGTTGTTTGCGAAGGCCAATGGGGGTTCGGTGGTGGATTTTAAATTTCCAAGATCCCGAGCTCCGTTCTATTTTAACTTCTTGGCTCATTTTAGCTCAGAACTTTATGCGAAAGGGACCGACACTTGCACAAGAATAATACAACCCATTCAATTGGGGGTTACATTCGCTCATCCTCATACCACGGGAAAGGACTCCATGACATATTTTTTTGTACTTGAGTTTGGCGTGTAATAAATGTTCACTTGTGCTCTGCTTGGCTTTTTACAAAGTTCGTGTTTGTCACTTTCATTTGTTGCTTTGGGCTGTCGAGAGAAGGGGAATGAAATTTCCATGTGACATCGTTTTGATTAGAAAATTGGAATGGGTGCAAACAAATTTCAAGGACACAGTAACTGTCAAGGCACGACTGTTGGTGAGATTTTTTTTTTTGTAATTGAAGAACAACCTTAATTGATTTTTCTGACATTTACCAACATTTAGTAATCCTGAAAACACCCCGCACCAAGAACCCTGCATCATCCTAAATGAATTGGAAGACCTATGTCCACATTAATTCAAACAGTGACGTGTCATCTGCTCACTAGACGTGCATATATACGAAGGGCTGTCAAAATCAAACGCGCGTGCAGGAGATTTCATATGAACGCAACGTCGCGTCGCGAAAACTGTTGCCCAATGCAAATGGCTTGCTAATGGGTTCGCATACACCGCACTCACGTTGGCTCGCTTTGGGTAAGGCACATGTAAACGTCGAAGCACCGAATTTGCAAAGCCAATTTACCGCTAAATCTAGCTAAATCTAAAATCCTTCGGACCATAGTCAGGTTCAGGTTCCACGTCCACACACACTCTGTCATGTATTTTCGATTTTCTGCTCATATACTACTGCACACACACCCACATGAGAATATGCAGCCATGTCTATGCATAGAGCAGTTCGATTCAAATTTGATTTTCCACTGCACTAATCCCAAAAGGGGTAAACAACTCTTTAGGAGAGACGAGTCGAGACTTCTAGTGGAAGAGGTTAAGTTGTGGATTGGGGGAGGACGCGATAGGAGTCTGTATATCCTAGCAGGATGTATGCGGAAAGAGACCGCTCTTCGACTATGAAATAAATCAAATTCTTTGCTGAGTTAACTGAAATTCAATTCAACTGCAGATGGGAGTTACTTTCCGATGTTTGCGTATCAATTAGGAACAAAGGGAACGACTGAAAAAGAGGGTTAAGCATAATAGCGTTGGAGGATATACTTTGATGTACCTATCCTCATGCATATAGATATGGTTGATAGGGAAACATTTACATATTTAACTATAAACATTTAAAAGACATGCAGTGATTAGGAATGATGCATATTATAGTTAGGTAATTTGGCAATAGATGGCGCTAACTATACAAAACGGGAGTGCCAGTGGAATAATTATTTTTCAGATAACTGCACTAATGCCTTACCTTCGGCGATGGATAAATATCTAAGACTCAGACAAATTCCAAAAGCATCAATTAAAAAAATTGATTCTCAAGTTGTTTTTATCGACTTTGAGGTCGCTTATTATAGAGCTTTTAATGCCTTACTAAGATCTGTCCATGAATTCGGGATCTTGTCAAATTACCTCTTCCAAACAAAAATTTCTTCAGATCAACTTACGGCCAATCAAATTGATAGACAAGAGGCACGCTTCAGTATTTTGGATTTCCGAACATTGCGAGGGGCTAACGTCAACCATAACCTTGTTGCAGCCAAGGTAAGAATACGGATAATCACCACACCACAACAAATCAGAAATATAAATTTAATGACGAAAGTTTGAGAGCGTAAAGGACCGCCAAGGACTTGGTGCAAGGCGAATCCCTTAACCTCTCGATTAAAACCATACCACCACAATCTGATGCCGAAGAACAATGGCAACGATGTTAACAAGCCATTAGATCAGCTGCAACTGATGTGCAGATCAACTTACGGTCAATCAAATTGATAGACAAGAGGCACGCTTCAGTGTTTTGGATGTCCGAACATTGCGAGGGGCTAACGTCAACCATTACCTTGTTGCAGCCAAGGTAAGAATACGGATAATCACCACACCACAACAAATCAGAAATATAAATTTAATGACGAAAGTTTGAGAGCGTAAAGGACCGCCAAGGACTTGGTGCAACGCGAATCCCTTAACCTCTCGATTAACACCATACCACCACAATCTGATGTCGAAGAACAATGGCAACGATGCCAACAAGCCATTAGATCAGCTGCAACTGATGTGCAGATCAACTTACGGTCAATCAAATTGATAGACAAGAGGCTCGCTTCAGTATTTTGGATGTCCGAACATTGCGAGGGGCTAACGTCAACCAGTACCTTGTTGCAGCCAAGGTAAGAATATGGATATTCACCACACCACAACAAATCAGAAATATAATTTTAATGTCGAAAGTTTGCAATCGTTTAGGACCGCCAAGGACTTGGTGCAACGCGAATCCCTTAACCTCTCGATTAACACCATACCACCACAATCTGATGTCGAAGAACAATGGCAACGATGCCAACAAGCCATTAGATCAGCTGCAACTGATGTGCTAGGTTTCTCGGATCCACCAGCAAGAAACCCTTGGTTTGATGAAGAATGCCGACAGATGCTCAGATGCCAAGTACAAGAAGTAAAGGTCTAAGCTGCAGGTGAAGACTAGCGCTTCCAATAAGCTCTATAGAGAAGAAGGGAAGAAAACCTTCACTTCAGGAAGAAGAAAATAGAAAATTAGATAGAAGCCACTCCAGGAACGATGTTTGCAAGTCTTACAAAAGTGTTAGACATCAAAACCAAGGATACAAGGCTCGAAAAGAATCCTGTCGATATGAACAAGGAAATATCGTAGTCAGAACCAGTCGATGCAGAGGATATGGAAGAATGACTTCTTCAGACTTTTAAGCGACCGACCGGCGAGCCGGCGGATAGGACTTGCGAAGCAACAAACAACAACTCATAAGTTAAATCTAGTCGGATGAAAGTATGCTTGAAGAATAGAACCACAGCACCGTTTGTCCGATCCACGATAAAGGAGACCTTCTGAGCTGCACCAACTACAGAGGCATAAGTCACCTCAACATCACTTACAAAATCATATCTGCCGTAATAGCGGGTGATTTTTTAAGAGTTAACGTAAACGTCATCTGTCAAGGTGAAAAGTTCTCAGTATATTTAATCATGGAAAGACTTATAAACGAGCAACGATTGCAAATTATTGAAATTTATTATCAAATTTCGTGCTCTGTGAAAATTGGAAAATCCGCTGTTTTATCTAACAGGTGGTTAAATTTTAAGGGCCTATGTTGAATGTGAATCACACCTAAACGTCAAGACTTTTTCTGCATTTCATTTGATATTTCGTAATTCCAGACCGACTCAATTTGAACCAGATACACAATGGAGCAACATGTTAAAGTTATTCAGGCTTATTATGAAAATGGACCTTCAAATCAAAATGCATATCGTGCACTTCATAATTTTCTCGGTCAATTTAATCGTCCAAATGTGCATAGAATCGGAAAAATCGTGCAAAATTTTGAGCATATCGAGTATGTAGGAGATGTGAAAACACCAGTGCATGCTCGTACCGCTCGTACTGCAGAAAATATTGCTGCTGTTCGCGATAGTGTGGCTGAAGAGCCGTCCACCTCAACTCGTCGCCGTGCCCAACAATTGCACCACTCACGCTCGTCGTTGATGAACACTATGCACAAAGACCTGCATTTACATGCTTTCAAGGTGCAATTGACTCAAGAACTAAAGCCTCTTGAGCATTTCAAGCGTCGTCAATGGTCAGATTGGTGGCAAGAAATGGCAACTATGGATGATCGAAGAAAATCATGTTCAGTGATGAGGCTGAGGGCGTATGATAATCCAAGAGTTATTGCCGAAAAACCAATGCACCCACAAAAGGGTCTCTGTTTGGTGCGGCATATGGGCTGGCGGCATTATCCGGCCGTATTTTTTCCAAAATGAGGCTGGTCACGCAGTTACTGTGAAATCTGTTGGCTATCGTGAGATGGTAAGAAACATTTTATGGCCCGAATTGGAAGATATCTAAGGATGTGAACGATATGTGGTTTCAACAGGAAGGTGCTACTTGCCACACAGCTAACGAAACAATGGCTCTTTTGCGCGACAAATTCAATGGCCGTGTTATCTCACGTGGTGGCGATGTCAATTGGACGCCAAGATCATGTGATTTGACACAGTTAGACTTCTTTCTTTGGGGTTATTTGAAAGAAAAGGTGTATGTCGATAAGCCAGCAATTATTCAAGGGCTTAAGGATGAAATAATTCGGTGCATTAACGGCAAAGAATCTCAATTATGCCTCAGCGTCATCGAAAATTCGGACCATCGGATGGAGGTCTGCCGCCGAGGTCGCGGCGGCCATTTGGCCCATATTTTGTTCCATAAAAAAATAACCCATGCCAATATTATCATAATAAAAATAATTAACAATAATTTCCTAAATAATTTGTGTTTTATTCAAAATGAACATCGGCCCTTAAAATTAAACCACCCTTTAAATAAATATTGTGTTCAGCGATGAGGCTCATTTCTGGCTCAACCGATACGTAAATAAGCAAAACAGTCGCCTTTGGAGTGAGGAACAGCCACATGCCACACAAGAATTACCGAATTACCACCGGCTGGTGGCTTCATCGGTTCATTTTTCTTCAAAGACGACCGTGGAGAAACGTTACCGTAAACGGCGAACGATATCGAGCCATGATGCGCCATGATTTTTTTTGCCCCAGTTGGCTAAGTTGAACGTGGACATGTTGTTTCATCAAAATGGTGCCACATGCCACAAAGCTCGTGAAACACGAATTTGGGGAGCAGCTTATCTCTCGAAATGGCCCTGTGAGTTGGGCGCCCAGATCATGCGACTTTACGGCTCTTGATTATTTCTTGTGGGTTTATGTAAAGTCGTTAGTCTATATGGACAAGCCGAACACGATTGAAGCTTTACAGGATATGGAAATGCACGAAGAAGTGACACATAATTGGACCTGCCGAATGGACCATTCCTATATAATAAAAAGAAAAAATATTTTTGAAAACTCATCCGTCTGTGCAGGATGAAGATGGAGAATTCTGGCTGATTCATCAGGGTCGAAAAAGACCTCACCGTCACATTGCATACGAAAAAAAAGATTTATTCAAAGCGGTGCACTGTCATGTGACTTCTTTAATCTCATTCTTGAGAGTATTATTTTAATCATATCAACCTGCAATTCCTGTTTGAAAGACATTTTTACCGACAACTTTTCAATTGACAATTATATTATTTTTTTGCGATCAAAACAGTCGATGAAATTTATATCTGTTCAGTCGACAATTTTTTGTTTGGTCCACCATCTGTTCGCTTTCCGCTAGGATTTGTAAAAAAAAAAACAATAAAATAAACAAAAAAACGAAATCAAGCAAATATCCATAATTTAGTTTTATTTAAACGGAAAATAAATCAATTAGCAAACGGCCTTAAAAAAATACTTTTTTCCGTAAATCTCTGAAAATAAAAACAAAAATTTTACAATCACATACGTATTGAGAAAAATGTTTCAAAATGCCTTTATTCAATCAACTTACTTGCAAAAATCTCTAAACTTCCTCGTGTAAACAAAATCAGTTACAAACTCGAATATGTCATGTTCGATTATGTTGAACGTATGAAGCGGATAAAGGATTAACAAGAACGCAGCCAAAGTGAGGTAACTAGCTTCCGTCTCAGTGTCACTCATTTTGCAAATGTTTCTTAATTCTATATACTTATAGCAAATTCAATAAATTAAACGAAAGATAAATAAATAAATAAAAACGTCAAGAACACTTTTCACAGGTTGAGAGAAGACCTCATTTCAGAGTGACGAGTAAACTAGAACTAGGCAGCAATGATTCCTTGTTGACTATTGTTAACTTTTGCGATGATATAGCAGGTAAAACATAACCATACATAATCCTTATCTGTCGTTTTTCTCAGTTCACCAGTCCGACATTTTTAGTATTTAATGCACAGGTATTTCTTTTCCGAAAACTGGAATCGTGTGTTATAGTCCGAATGAAGGTCATGTCATGCGTAAGGATGTATTTGTACTTCTATTATATTTAGTTGGGTTATTGAAACAAGAGGATTGCATCCTGTTATCTGGTCGTCGGGAGCAGATGATTCATTACATGACTGTTTGACGAAATGCCAACCATATGTCAAAACTATTTTTGTTTTTGAAAGACCTGCATGTATTTGTAATTCGTTGTTCTTCGAAAAGAATATACCTACCTGCATATTCAACAAAGCAAATTGTATCTGTACCTGTTCAGTAAATGCATATATTCGAGTCGAAGGAAAAAAGAGGAAAACAAAAATCTCCATGGTGGCCTGAAGAATAAAATCATTTATGCAAAATAATATAAGGACATGATATAAATAAACCATTGGTAAGTATGAAAATGATCTGAAGATGGCTTACCACAAGCCTTGTGCTAAGAAGAGATTGCTGATGCAAATCGACTATAAAATATCCTTTTGACTAGTCCAACCGTTTCCAGCTATCTTAAGAGCTGGATGGTACATGGACGAATAATTGTGAGGAATAATACCGATTTTCAATACTGCTACCAAGTAGCTTTGCACTTAAGAATAAGTCTCTTGTCTTATGTAGCTCTATTTTGTTCATAGGGACAAATGGTTTCAGGCTATTCAAAGCTTCTTGCCCAGTCCACTATTTGTGCCCTTCAAATAAAACGACTTTCGGTTAATTTTTAAGGAGGTTCGAAAGAAAAGCGTTTGATGAAAATGCTTCGATGAAATTGATATGAACTTGGGTGCAATGGCCAGGAGCCGTTTTTTCACCGCTTTACGTCTTGGAAAAGTCTAACAAACATCCAAGAGTAACACTGTCATGCCGTTCGATCTCGGCGTTAAACAGAAGTCCTCTTCATAGTGGCAAAAATCATAACTTCCCATACACAAATAAAGAGAGAAGCTAGTTTTGAGGCCCTGTCTGGGCCGTTCATGTCCAGAATATTTCATAGCCTTGAACATTTTGTCATGCTCAGTGGTGCGATGGTTAGCGCGATAAACTGGCGCGCACTGCCGCGGGTTTAAATACCAGCCTCTAGTGATGATGGTGTCAAATCATCCGAGTATTTTAATTTGTCAAGAAAAGCCTATCTTAACGTTTGGAGTCGGAGTCGAGAAAGCTATGCACGGCTTTCATATACTTTTTTATTAAAATTTCATATAACGATCCTTGCAACTCACTCCCGAATCATTCTAAACCATTGTCTCAGACTAGATGATATCTCAATAGTTTGTGTCATGCCCTCTTGTTATTGGAAGCTTATTACGAGGTTTTGATCATTCGGAGAGAAAAATAATATGGTTGCCTATGAGGATGACGTTGTAATAAAGGTCTTAGGGAAGCATCTGCATATAAGCCAGATAGTATGGGTATCCGAGCAATGACGTCAATATCGTCAGCATATTAGTTGTACCGATTTTTGAAAGATTGCGCCTCTGATATTGCCTCGGGAGTTTAGCACAATCCTCACAAATTTAAAAGTAAGTCCCCACAAAACCAAGCTGGTCAGTTCACCAGCTCAAACCATCATTAAATCCACTGAATAAAGATTGTTGAGGTGTTGTTGAGATGGTTTTGGATATCAAACCAAAATTACTACAACGAGAACAGAAAGTGATACTCGCTCCATTTTGTTTTGCAGGTATACTACGCATAAAAGGAGGGAAATGCAACCCCTTTCAAGAATATGTGTGTCAATCCTTCCGCTGTTATACTGGACACTCAAAACAATTTTACTCATTTACGTAAGTGGAGCTTCACAAAAGAGTGAACCTGGTCCATAGCCATTATACGTATACATCAAGCCCATTCCCATTCTTCTACTCTCTTGCCTCGACAGTTTACTAGGAACACTATGACTTTTGCAGGTGAAAATGAACGTCACGGCAAGTCCGTAAAATAATTTACAGCTTCACTAAATCCTAGAGGTGGTTCAAAAAACTTCATTTTATGGCATTAAAATAGGAATGGTTTATGTCAACCCATTGAACAACATCAACTGGCAGTTTTTTACTAAGTTTCTGACAAAGTAGTGGTACAGCAATAAAAAGTCGGTGAAGTGACCAACTAAAAGTTTTAGTTGTTAATTGTGATATCATACATCTACATACTTACTTACTTCAGTGGCGCTACAGTCCTAAACGAACCTTGGACTTAAAAAACACGCTCCTTCAATAAGCCCGGTCCTTAGCTAACTGGTTCCAATTTTTGCATTTCATGTTGGTTGAGTTCGGCTTTTACTTTTGCGCTTAAGGCGAGGTCTTCCTCTACTGCGTCCGACGTCTGGCTAGGAATGTGTCCTTTCGTGTTGACAGCATTTCTTCGCTTTCTTATCTATACTAGCAAACATGGCTATGACATCCCGTTGAGTCCGACCAATGATTTCAATATCGTCAGCGTATGCACCGATTTTTGAAAGATTGTGCCTCTGGTGTTGGCTCGGGAGTTTTGCACAATCATATCAAGAATCAAATTGAAGAAGTCACATGACATCGCACCGCCTTGACTAAATCATTTTTTCGTATCGAATGTGATGGAGCAGCAAGAATTCTCAATCGTCATCTTGCACCGGCAGGTTCGAGCGGTGTACCAAAATAAGACATGGCTCCGTATAATTCGTCTTTATAAATTTTATAGTGACACAAAATCGTTTGTTAATATTTGATGATTTTCAATTTTATTGTGATTTTGTTAACTTGTGTACTATTTTTCATTTGGATAAGTTTCATGAAAACTTTTGTAATGGCTGAAATCTTAACAACTTGACTTAGAGGCACAATTTTTGCCAAAATGAAGAAATTCTATATAAAAAGTAAGGTGGCATGCCAGCCCAAAATCGTTAAAAATCTTGTTACGTTCTTATATCACTAGGGCGACGAAATGAAGTGGTTCTTCTATATTCTCAGCATCGATTTTGTCTTAACTACGACTATTCCCTTTATCATCTCGACAGGATTCTGTTTGCGCCTTGTATCCCTGGCTTTGACGCTTGCGGCCATCATTTATGGAGTGACACCTCTCTATATCCTTGATTAGGCATTATTCTTGCTACGCCTTGGCGGTCTCTTGCGATAGCAGTCTTGCGACATAAAATTTGTTCACAGTATATTTTATTCGTTTTGGCGTGGTGGATATCCAAGTTTATACCTTGGCTGCAACAAGGTAGTGGTCCTAATTGATGTTAGCCTCTCGGAACGTTCGGACATCAAAAATACTGGATACGTGCCTCTTTTCTATCGCAAGTGATCAAGTTGATTGACTGTTCGTTCAAATAAACATTTATCAGAATTTGTTTTTAAGCTTGACGTGTTTCCTTTTTATGTGCCCATCTAGCGTCATTCGCATTTACGAACCCCAGTCTTTATATCCTTTATATCGCAATTCAACTCCAAATATTTCATATACAAATTCTATCCTCTGCATAGGATTCTAGTCTTGTACAAAGTTGTTCAGGAAGAACTGTTCTTAGTTTATATATAACTCCCTTGCACTTTGTCAAAGGCTTGAGGTGCGTCAAGAAAAACGGTGGAAGTATCCTTTTTATTTCTTCCAAGGTTTAATTTTATTTTACTTTTTATTCCAATCTAGTTGGTTCTAAAGCTTTTCGAAAACCTTCGAAATTTATGAGGTTTCTCATGCTTTGGAACTACTAAAACTTTCCACTGGCTTGGTACGTACTTAGCGCAGCATCCTTATATATGCTGCGCAATTATGGGGAAATTGTTACTAATAGTGTTTTTACACCGAACCGAAAACTGAGCTTTCGCAAAAATACCTGAGACCTTGATCGAAAACCAGAGTTATCCCATATATTTTCAGTTTTCAAAAAGTAGTAGGTTACGCTGTAACCTTCTCGAAAACACTTCGCAGACTTCATCTCGTTGAAGGTTTTTGGAACGAATAGACCTTATCATACGTTCTACATGTGTTCCACACGTCCCACAAAACAGCTGATGAACTCGCTATCAAAACAAATGTAAGAAGAATGTAAGAATGTAAGGAGTACCTGATGGAGCTATGGGCAGACAAAAATGA
Organism: Rhingia rostrata; assembly: GCA_949824845.1. Classification (NCBI taxonomy): domain Eukaryota; kingdom Metazoa; phylum Arthropoda; class Insecta; order Diptera; family Syrphidae; genus Rhingia; species Rhingia rostrata. The sequence goes on along the minus strand of OX463758.1, from coordinate 89,053,255 downwards.
CGAACTCCGAGGATTTTAAACTTTTTGCCAAAAAGTCAGTTTTTGATTCGGTGCATAAGCACTATAAGACTTTCTTAGGTAGTTCTTTAAGTTCTCCTGGATTCCGATGTTGTCAGGATTTGTACGTATACCCTTGGTAGCACGTTGTTATCTAACAGCTAAAACGTTTTTCTAAAAGCCCTGCGAATAGTTCTACCATTTCAGTATTTTTCTTAATCCTTTCTTTGATTACTGGTGCTTGTACATGAGGTATTCACCCCTATCGAGGTATTCGTTCGGATTCGCATGTCGAGCAGATCTTCCAACGAAAAGCATCGCACATTATCGCACGACGGATTATTGCGTTAAGTCAACAATTTTTGACAGCAACCCATTGAATTTCTTCGGAACTCCTCCGACGAAAAATCGTTACGAAATTCTTACGAAAATGGAAACCACCCCAAAATCGTGACTTAAATTGTAAATAAAATTATTTTACGCAAATAAGAAAATTTAAAAAAAGAAATAGTTTTGACTTATTTTTCAAATTTATAAAATTACACCGCTGACAGATTGTCAAACGTACGTGGATGTATGTTTCATTTATTTAATTCCGCAACGGACAGTTCGATGGTAAGCTGAGTTCCGATTGGAACTGACGTTCGTTTCGGAAATTCTTTGAACGGATACCTCAATTGGGCTGGTTGTATGCCTTTTATTGTTTTCTATGTGATTGGTTTGATATTTCGTCAGCACGCAGTTCTTCAAGAAATGTCACAGTTCCACGACTCTTGAATGAAATTTATGAGCTTGTGGTACAAGTTACTTAAAAAGGTTTGGTGCTGTGGTGCGCGAGATTGTTGCCATCTTTTAAATGGTCGACGTTTCACAACTGTTTATCCCCTATCCCATATGGGTATATTAGTTTTGATACATATTTCATAACGTAGAGAAATAATTTAGCTCGATTTACCTTGAAGTATATGGATCGCCAGCTGAGTCGATCAAGCCATGTCTGTATGTCTGTGCGTCCGTCTGTATATCACCGAGTTTTAGCCTTACATTTTGAGCTTATATAATGAAATTTAAAATATATGATAATTGTGCGTTTCTTCACAACAAATGTAAACATTTTTTTAAATCCCCCTAACGCCACGCCCAATTTTTGAAAAAAATGGAAATTTTGAAAAACTGCCTGAACAGCACACTTAGACAATGCTAATACCTTTATTTTGTCCAAAAAACGTTGTTTTTCCAGGACCACTTTTTTGTGGCCTTTTTATTAAACAAAATTAATTTTCGTTCAGATTTCAAAATATTAAAAAAAAACTTTTGATGCGAAATCATTGGCAATATTAACATGAATATTTCACCAATAGATCATTTTAAACCACATCCACTTTTCGGGGCGTTTTCTTAACAAAACTATTTGTATGCCCTACCCCATAGCATATTCAATAGAAAAACTTTGTTTTTTGTCGAAACATAAAACGTTTTAATCAACTGTGTGAAGAATTTCATTCCCATACTAATTTTAGGCATGTCCACTTTTTGGGGATACTAGTTTTGAAGATAAGATGGGATGGGATAATGTCTTTAAAGATCTGTATAGTGGATTGTAACCTTTTCCAATGTTTATGTTTGTGTTTCTCTCTTGCTGTAGTATATGCTTCTGCATTCAATCACATTCGGCGTAAAATTATGTGTCCCGATTTTTGTGCACGAAACACGGTTTTACTAATGAAAGATTGTACCTTAAATTAATATGCCTAAGCGAATAGATTTTAGTTACCTAAATTAATTTCAGAAATTGTCGATAGAAATTTGGCCTTTACATTTCTCATACGAACTTCTTGACGTATCAGAGAACCTGGTGCTTCCTTAAATCAAATTAAATTCTGACTATTGTTCAAGTTGTCAATAAGCTTAGAAATGACAAAGCTTTATGACATCTCTGGATTTATCAATTATCTACACCGCAAAGCTTACTTTTTTCTAACTGCCTCATGCAGAACTCGTGGGATAATTAAAAACAGGAAATGATGTACCGTCTGTTAAGGAAGTCCCAGAGCTATATAGCTACTTAACTATTTAAGGGCTATTGCTAATCAAAACAAAGTACTACTCCATTATTGTAGTTCTACCTAATTACTTGCTCTTGGAGAATATATGCAACCCAAATCATTCGCTTGGTAGTTTGCATTCTAAACTGTGAGCGCATATTCAAAAGGAATCTAAGCTTTGGAGAAACACTGTACATCCATACATACAACCTCTATGCATGCACATGACCCGATTCCCTCGATTCGGATGAGCAATGGAACACTACTTCAACGTCTACCTACTTACACTACTCTTATATGCATACCTTCGCAGTGTTTTCCCTCTGATAGGAAGCGAAAATTGAAATAGAGGAAGAAAGGAAAACTGAGAATATTCCTCACAACAATGAAAGGTTGGATTTTCATTCTAAAAGCCAAGCCCTCAGCCATTAAGTTATAGCTCTGCTCCGGTTATTTAGGAAGCACTAACACTCTCGCATTGATATAGAGACAGCAAACGACCTATATAACCGAGTGCTATGCAGGCAAAGTTTAAAATTCCAACTAACCTTATATTGCAATAGAATATGATGTCCTTAAGGCATAACCTTAAGATTATATTCTCTTGAAACTTGGAAGTATAACAACAGCGTGACGGCAACGACAACGACATCGACTTGGGAGCACGATGATGACGAACTCATTACACACATTGAAGGAACTGGAAGTGGAATTATTTAGAAGCAAAGTGCATATACGCTCCTTACGGAAACTATACCCTGTAAGGGCGACCTTCATTCATGCTTCCGCACACGCGAAGGAGTAATGCGATGCACATGGCACATTGGCACGGTACTCTATCCAAAACTCCAAACATGTTTAACTTTTAAGAATAACGACGGGAAATTTAAATTTTAACGCTGATGCTTATATAATGAGGCCAAGCTTTATTTCATCACCGAAGCCCTGCGAGACAGAGAACTTTTGCTAAAAACAACACCAACCTCCTGCCACCAAAAGAGGGGCTAATTTAATGCCATGAGACTAATTACACACAGCGGTACAGTAAAGTGGTGATAAAAATGCTAATGACTGCCGTACGATGTTATGTTAGTATAAACACATTAATCTCTTCCATCACGTGCGCCACACACAAGCAAAAGTAGGACGAAACGTATTTCAATGACGATGTTAAAAAGGATTTACGTTCAATCGGCTAAACTAAGGTCAAAATGGAAAAAGTAATAAAAATGTCCCCAGGGGGTGGTGAAGCTAGATAATCGATATGCGGCAAATGGAATTTGTTCAAAAAAAAAGTCTGCATAGTATACATGTATATATGTCCTTGCAAAAAAAAGTTGCAAATTGATTTCTAGGCAAATGTGACGAGGTTCACAGGAAGTATCACAAGCTGACGGCTATTATCACACCCGCAGCGGCAATCATCAGTGGAAAAGTTGAGCATCTTTCTAAGGATACGCAATCGAATGGAAGGACTCAATGAAGTGGAAACGAATTTTTAATGGCAACTTGCTCCCACCCCGACCCTTTTGCCACCACAATTGCTGTTGAGGTGGTGTGAGATTGATAACAACTGTTTATGGGTTCGGTCCAAGGATGAATGACTCGACTGACGATGGGGGCAGTTGAGTTGAAATTGTTTTTTGCCTTGATTAAGGTGAGGGTGATTTGTCGATAATGATGTTATTATAGGGGTATTTGTCTGCAAAGTAGGCGAGCGTAAGGAGGACATAATATTCAGCGGGAAAGATTGAGTGGTCTTTGATTTGGATTAGCAAAAACTTGTGGTGAGATAATGGCAGGAATTCCGAATGATTTCAGTTCGATCTTGAGTGGGAAAATCACAGTCGGAATTGGGGACTTGAAATGAATTCCAGCATGAAAACAGGAGGTGTAAGAGGTACACACACATGAATGGTTGCTAGAAAGTTCGGCCCTGGGTACTAACGAGCCTGTTGCGCTAAGATGTTGTTTTTATTTAGCTACGGAAACAAAAGAAATCTGGGCTCCGAAAATCCTCATTTTATTGTCATGACGCCGATGCATCTACAGAGAGTAACAGATTGGTGCGGATTGCGGAGTGGTGGCATCTATGGACCATTGTTCTACGAAAATGAAGTGGGAAACAAGGTTGCCGTCAATGGTGACCGTTACAGAGCCATGTTAACCGACTTTTTTTTTATACCTTATCCCATAGGGGTACATATTTTAGTCCGTCGTCCATCTGTCTGTATGTCAACGATTTTTATCACTTTCATTTCGAGATAGGATATTTAAATTTGGTATATACGATCCTTGTCCCTGCCTACAGAGCAAGTGTATAAATTTTCAAAATCCACCCACTGCCACTTTTAAGAAAACCGTTCTTTTTTGCTAAATGGTAAAAACAAATTGAAAAAGCTTCTGAAGAAGATATTTCCACAAGCCTAATATCTATATTTCGTCAAAGATTATAAAACCGTACAGATGCGACGCATTGAGAAGAAAAAACAGAAACTTTTGCTCACCAGCTTCTAGGTACGGGCGGGCGGTGTGAACATGCACACATGAGAAACGAGATAAAAATGTGTGGCGGGCTGTGCCAGTACGAACTGCCAATGAACAATTTTTCTTATATGGGTTGCGTCATCTGTATGGCTGCATAATCTTTGATTTGGTCTATACAGAGATTTTTTTCGTTAAAATTTTGAGGAAATATGAATTTTTTTCCAAAAAATGGAATTGGGTAGGGTATTAAACGATCCGCATAGCGGATTGTAGCCTTCTCATATGGTTTTTACTGAAATTAAAGACATGAACTTGGTACTTAAGTTACCAGCCGTCTTGGCGATGTCAATTGGCCTCGTGGGAGCTGTGATTTGACCCCTTTGGCCTTTTTTTTGTGGCGAACCGTGAAGGACAGATGTAATGCCAACAATCCGGAAATGATTCAATCACTTAAGTCCAATATCATCTAAGCTATCTGTGAGCTACAGCACAAAACCATTAACAAGGTCTAGAAAAATTGGAGTGACAGCTTGCGCTACTACGAAACCGCCCGAAACAGCCACTTTAACGACGTTGTGATCCACAATTAATGGCAATGTTTGCTCTTACAAAGTCATAACACTTGTGAAAAATTTAATTTTGTTCGTTTTATGGATTTGAAAAAAATTGTAACTATTTCCCCATCCTATTACTTCAATTTCATCTAAAGAACAATATTTCAGATAGGGTTCGGATTCGGGGAAAGGATTGTTGCTTAATTATCTGTTAGTGAATAAATGGCTCTAGGCTTAAATGTAATTCTTGAGAGTAATTCTTTCTAAGAAAAAAAAATAACCAAAATCATCAGCATGTTAGCTGTTCATAAATGTACCTTTCCACTATACTGTCGAAAGATATCCAACCAAAAGCTATTGTAGATTTTTCTAGGTCGAAACAACTCCAACCCCTAGGGTATATGGCAATTTTTTAAGTTTAAATCCACCTACACACCGACCATCACGAGCAAGTATAAAAGTACAAAAGCAAATACCCAAACCATCTACTATAGAGCGATACAACCGAGCTTACACCACCAACGACTTTTTGTGGGTGGGGAGATGTTCCGTAACTACACTTCCCCCAAATAAAGGAGGAAAATATAAACCACAGCAGTGTTAGGATTTATTGTTATTGATCCCTAGAGTTTTCCAGCGATAGTGGTTCTCCTCGTAAACACATCACCCAGTGGAAGGCAGTTAACTGCCGACCATTTTTTTCATGTTTCTTTTTTCCTTCGTTCCCTCTCCTCTCGCCTGTTCTTACAAGAGTCAAAGTTGGCTTATTTATTGAGATTGAAGGCTATACATCTTCTTTTCACTGTTGAAAAATGGCCACAAATCCGAGGAGGCAAAGGAAATTCCCTGACGTATCCATTCTGACACGGGTTGTATATATTTTCAGGGATTTTCTTCGTTTTTGTAACGGTCCAGCTATAGATGATGAGAAAAGTTGGATATTTTTTTGGTTTTTTTTTTTTGTGGTGTGTGATGTCTCTATTATCCTGATGATAATTGACATGCCAAGATGAAGTACCCATAACATTTGGAGGGATATTTTCAATAATTTCTTCAATTGGGGAGATGGACAAAGTTTTCCATTAACTTCCTAATGCCGTGTGAGATTGACATATTTTGCGGGAAAGTTTCTCAACATCAGTTGAATCTAGTTCTGGATGTTACTTGAAGGCCAAGCCAATGAAAATATTCACACTACCAAGAGCTGCACTATCGACATCCCAGACGCGACGGCACACCACAATTCCGATTTAGTATGCATGCCACCAAGTAGACTGTGCGGCAGGCAGTTGCCATAAACTTCGGGAACACAAACAATTCCTCGCAGTTAAATTAAATGAGTTGAAATTAAGCAAAGAGCCAACCAAACTTATTTATTCGTGTCACGAATCTGGATTGAATTGTCTTTCCTTTGTTTATATCCATGTTGTGGAGTAGGCTCTTGGATGGCCAACCAATTGTCGCGGGATTAATTTATGAACTTATGTGTTTAATGGCAAAGCATTTTTTTTTTAAGTTTAGCAGTCGATTACTCAAGACACGCGAATTCAGACAATGGAAAACTTTGGCAAAATAAAATAATAATTGGTTTTACAGCAGTGACGTCTTTCAGGTTTTATTTTGTATTCAAGTAAACAACGAAATGTACAACGGAATTCAGGTATTCAGGTGTGATGCGACACTTTTTTGTCACTACATGCTTGATATGTATCTTGATGGGTGTTTTGTTGATCAAACGTGACACATTATTATATTCATTTGATACTCAATGGATAAACCATTATTTTTAATTATTTTTTTAATTATTATATTAATTTTTTGAATTAATCATTGTTGGAACAATTAGAGCAATGGTATGGATTATTCTACTGAAGCACCTATCTCATATCTTTCATAAGGTCTACACTACTGTCCCAGTCACTTACGCTGGAAAATATCCTATATAAGCTTTAAAGAAAATATGACGTATTTTTAGGATACAGTAAAGCTACTGGCACAATGGCGGTTGCTCGACTTAGCTCGGGTTCTTGTTACCTTCTTCTCTCAATCGCATGCTGATTAACTTCGTGCCAAATTGTAGAAAAGGAATATAAATAAAATAGATTTTAAAAAAATTAAAAAGCAGGATAAATGATGGCATACTATGCATTTTATGTACATCGCACATTGACTTCAGCTTAATGATGATTTCTAACCTCTTTTAGCCATCTGTTTCGGTATCGATATCGAAGATCAATAGCAAGATCACTTTTTTCGCAATAAAATGCAATTTTTTTGTTACTCACGATCGGCGTGGAAATATTGTGGGACCAAGGTCGACTTTACTCCCACGTATTCACAGTGAGAAGGTCTTATTTTTCGTCTCGCACAGCTGGACTTCGATTGATAATAGGGCTTGATGTTGAAGGAAGTGTTTAGACGTGCGAGTGTTGTTGTAGAGTGGATAACACAACTAACAATTTTCCTTCTATAAGGCATAAGAATCTAATTTCAGGAAGCAATTCCTTCTATAAAGCGTTTTTGTACTAGTGCAGAGAAGTTCAGCATGTTTAATAACTCTTTTAGGTAAATACACCGGCTGTATAGAAGATTAGTTGGTATATGGCTTCTAAAATGTTTCCGGGGTGAAAAGATGTTTTGGTAGAATATGTATAGAGCTTGAAACAATGCGCTTACTACAAACAAGCTGCACTTTACAAAGCATACATTAGGGTTGGTCAGGACATTGAAATAGCTGCATTATCTTATCAAGAAATAAGTTAATAACCTCACTGACGGAATTTAAGAAGACTGTCTGAAGCATAAAATCAGACTCATAGACTTAAACATTAAGAGTGGAGAGGAACACATTAGTCGTAGGATTAGTTTGAAGGTGCTGTCTCCACAAAATGACAACAGATATGGGCTTTCCGGCCAACTGATTCTTGCACCTCCTTGTGTACGTTGTTAGACAAGACTGAAAAGCACTATTGCTCCTAGATGTGAGGCTCATATCCTGCATCCACAGTGGTGACTATGGCTTTTTCTCGTCGGAGCTAAATTTTTAGCTTGAAAAGATTGAATCACCTTAAATGCACTTTAGTGCAATAATGGACCGGAGAACACTACAGAAAAAAAGCAACCAATGCAAGCAATGAAAGCAGTATCATTGGCCGAATGCATCCTATGTAGCTATAAACATTGAAAAAACAGGCCGTGCTATGTAAACCTGAATGAGGGGATTGCAATCAAAAGAATGTTCTAATAAACTTTGACTTGAAATGCTAAAGTGATGTCTCAGAAGTTTATGTAGACGTTAGCATGACCTCTGGCATATTTGCCTCATATGCAATAAAAGTTGGTAGAAATTGGAGCATCGTCCTACTTTTTTCGAAGCAAAGTTTATCATATACATATTTTCTGACTGTCTGAAGGTTTTTCGCAAAATACTATGAAATAATACGATCCAGTGTACTTTCCGGGCCCCAGATCCTTCATAGACCGGACGATCACGCATTTTTTTATATATTGTGTATAGATATGTAGAGCTATAAGGCTTTCTCTGGTCGAGGGCTCTAAATTCCTTACTCGGGTGGTCAACACTTTAACTAAGGCTTGATATATTTAGCATTGTCTCATATGTATATATTTTGCAACAGGTTATTTAGGAATCTAAAAGGTAACGGCGGATCTTAATCCCGTTGTGGATACTGATAGCCCCATGTCCAAGGGGTGTCTAATATCTTTTAACTGATCCTCCAGGTTGGGGGTTGTGCCTTCAGAGTAACTATGTGATCACGTAAAAACTAAATAGGTATGAGACATACAACAGCCTCCGATAGCAGATCCCCCAAATATCAAGCAGACCCAGAACGTCCACGGACAACGTCTTACGAGTATGTACCTGGAACGTGCGCACGCTGTACACACCGGGTGATGCTCAAAAACTAGAAGCTGTTCTCGCGCTGTACAGGGCAGACATTAACGCGATCCAGGAAATACGTTGAACACCATCAGGTATATCCAAACGTGAAACATGCGACATTTATTACAGCGGATTCGTTGTAGAGCCAACTTCGGTCAAAAATAATAGTCTCAGTGCCTCGATGAAGTGCCGCGCAGAATCCACAAAATAACCTTTCGATCTCCAGATGATCGAACTGCCAACCAAATCGACCGTGTGCTCAAAGAATTGCAAAGGTGGACTTTACAAACAAAAACTGAGTGAGAGGCTCCCCACTCTGTCCTTATTATCCACCAATGTCAACACCCAGTGGATACAGAATCGCAATATCATCGAACAAGTGGACGAAAAGATGTACGTATTATGATCATACCTGCTAGTACCAAAAAGAGATGACATTAGAGGCACATATCAAGGCGTTACAACTGATTTAAAGATTTATTCCGGAAGTTTTTCCAGCAGGTGCTTAGTTGATTAAGAACAGCCATACAAAATTTTTAAGAAAAACAACGCAAACGGTCCTGATGGGTGACGCTTCAAATATGAGTCTGTTGCTTTATAAGTACCCGATGACTAGAATATCAGCTCCATATCTCCAATCTACAAAAAGGGCGATCCCATATCCTACACCAGGAAACGAGGCATATTTCTGCAAAATGTCACGTAAAAGATCCCATAGAACGTACCTACTGTGTGAACATAGTAAGCATTTCTGCAGCAAACAAACTGGTACGGGCAGATGTACCAGTACGACTTTCGGCCTAGCAGATCGACTATAGTCCAAATTTTCACACTAAGGAAAATCCTACAAAAGACCACCGAGTTTCATGTCTAAACACACCACCATTTTTACGAATGATACCATCCATCACCTTGAGCTTTATAAAGCGATGATGGAATTTGGTATAACATCCAAACTAATACCTTAGAGTCGATGAATTGATTGATTACGGTCTTCACGAATGATCTTTGCTCCTGCAGCAGTACTCTCCATATTAAGGACTTTATGCACTCTGGTTCTTGGATGAATGCCCAATAATTTAAAATTGCCTCAGAATTTGGTGATGGCTTTATGAATAGTGCCTTCCGTTAGAGGATTATGACGACAACAATGGGGTTGAACAACTTCTAACTGAGCACTGATTTTGGTAAGAAGTTTTCACAACTAGTACCTAAGCATTGCTTCGGTGTAATTCTATTCATGATGAAATGTCAATGCATATTGTACCTATAAAAAGTACCTCGTTTTAGATCACCCGCTATATCATGATATTTCGGCACAAAAAAGTGTTGTTATCAATTCAATCGATTAACCTACTCCATGAGTCATTGACAAACATTTATCGAGACACCAACAACATAATCATCTTAGTTAGCAATTTAAGTATTTTACGTAACCGCATCAATGGGGGGTTTACCTACAACCAATTGTCATAAAGATAAAAGATCTCCTGCGCTCCGAAAAAAAAAAACACATCGAACCATAAAACTACGCCACTCATAGAATTCAGATTAATTCTAGACCTAAGAGCTATATATTCCAAGTTAAATTCCCGCACTTCACTTAGTATCAAAGGAGATGTCAGCATGTACGTTGCTCAAGTTCTACTGTTTATCTACGCACTGGCAAGCATTCCACTTAGCAACAACACCACAGCCGCCTATGGAGGCTCATATTTAATCGATTTACTGACTCGGAATTTGTACTCACAAAGAACACCAAAGGCATCGGAGGATACTTCGGGTGGGAAGGCATTTTACAAGGACCTTTGTCGACTGCACAATCGCGATGCATTCCTGCTAACGATACCCAACCGACAGTGTGTATTTTAAAAAAAAAAGTGTTTCCCAGCGTAAATTTTAATCTTCTTTTTATGTAAATTGTTTAATTTTTTTCCCTCGCGAATAAATTATTTTTTATATCACTTTTTTGCGCAAATGTGCTATCACTGCAAATGGATATTTACTCTGGTTTGGAATTTGTAAGCACATAGCAATCCGCAGTGCAAAATGTTATGGAAAATGTAATTTCATTTGCGTTCAACTTTTAAGTGAAACTGCGAGCACCTAACCCGTAATGACTGACGGTACCAAGTGACTTGGAATCCATTTGACGGACTGCAAATTTGTCATTAGCTTAAATAAACAGTTTTCATTTTTTTATATAACAGTGCATGAAAAGTACCTAAGTAAAAATTGTTTTTTTCCTTTTTTTGTGAAATGTTTTGGTTACTTTTCTGCTGGTGTACTGGTAGGATAACAAACGGGGAAAGTGCTTCGAGCTCCTTGTCATGAGTTTCGACCCTTTTTCTTGTTTTTTTTTGCGAGTGCTGGTAATCTTCAATCTGCAAAAGTTGTTTTTTTTTTTTGAGATTGTAAAAGGTTGGGGCGGAACTCGCGGGGTGGTAATGCAATCAATAATAAAGATGGATACACAAAGTGGAAAACCAAGCCGAAACAGGATTTTAATGGAACGAGCATTTAAAAAGTCATAGCTGCACAATATAGGCGTTTAATCATTATCTACCTGACTACTCTAATCCTTAGATGGGATGTGTATAATTCATTCATTCATGTATAATCATTCACAATAAGGGATGAGTAGAGAAAATTAATGCTGACACCTAAAGGTATGCATCGTATATCGGGTTGAACATTGAAAGCTGACTAATAGGTGTCGCCAGGAGTTTTTGAAATGGCGTTAATGTAACGACTTCGATAAAATAAGTGGCTAGGTGGGCCATATTTGGACTGGTACTAAATATTTTAGTCTCAAAAAACGCAGAACTACCAAGATTAGCACCAATGCACCAATTTGTTAACAACTACAGAAACATAAAAAAATTGTAAATGAGTCTTTTTTTATTTTACATATATATGTACATATAAATGTAACCCATTCATTAAATTTTTAAATTTGTTTGTTTTTTTAAGTACATCATATCCATATATAACTAACCAATAAAATCGACATTTTGGACCTGCCCCTCTCCAAGCTTGACGAAATTCGGTATAAATATTGTATTCTGCATGGTTAAGATAAATACAAACTTTGGGATTGCTGGACCAAATGGTTGCGGAGATACCTGGTCATGAAAAGTGAAAAATTTATTAAAATCCTACTAAAGCAGTCTTACGTTATTCGCCATATCTTTGTCAATTCTTATACAACGGCACTCAACAAAATCTCATTTTACAGCTAATGAAGTTCCTATTCAAATGGTGTCCAACAAGATTTTGTTTGTTAAGAGTCAAAGGTGATATTTACCAAATCCCTGGTTTAAGATGAAATATCTTAAAAAATGGTATTTTACAATTTGTTTAATCAATAAAGAAATATAACAATAAATTTATAATCGGATAGTTGGTTATTTATATATTTATTCCCATATGTAAAATATAAAAATATTAAAAATGTTGGAATACTTTTTTTAGTTACACGAGTAAATTAAAAAAAAAAAGGTTTCTGTTTAAAATTAGTTTTACAGTTTAAAAGAAATAAAAAAACTATTCAGAGTCGCAACTGTCAGGTTAGACAATTATATTTAAAATAAGCTGCTAGACCTCATCATCTATTTTTAATGTGTTTTTTGGAGTGTTTCGAGGTGCTTTTAGATTAAGAAGTAATAAAAGGATCCGACGCAACTAAAATAGCGTGCAGTAAGTCTACCATTGTATGAAATCTCGAATCTTTTCGCGTGTGTTCAGCCTATAACTGCGAAAATCTTTATTTCTTGCCTCAAGTGCATCTTCTGACACATCATTCCTATTGGTAGCGAAACTTTTTTTTTAAATATCTACTCCACGTTGGGGGGGGTTTAAATTAAAAAAAAAACATATGAGAAGACTACAATCCGCTTTGCGGAGCGTTTAATACCCAATCCCATCCCATCCTTAAAATAAACATCCCCAAAATGTCGGCTTTATGGCGATAAAATATAGAAAATGTCATTGTCACTACATTTGTTCAGACAGTTAATCAAAATCTTTTATGGTTCGACAAAAAACAACGAATTTCGCCTGGTTATGATATGAGGTAGTGTATACAATTGGTTTTTGTATGAAAACGCCTCCAAAAAGTGGGCGTGGGTTAAAATTAAATATGGATAAAATGTTAATATTACGATAACCAATGATTTGGCACCAAATAGAATTTTCAAAATATTTAAAGTTTTGCCGAAAAAAGTTTTTTTTTAGTTAAAAAGCCCCCAAAAAGTGCGCGTGGCAAAAAACTCAGTATGAACGAAATATAGGCATTAAAATTGTCTAGATATGTTGTTCATATCTTTTTGAAATCTTTAACGGTTGGGCCTAAAACTTTTGTCTTAGAAGGGGGCTTGGCAGTGGGCGGATATCAAAAGTGCTTACACTTATTCTGCTGGGAGCAACAGCAAGCACATGTATCAAATTTCATCATTTTATATCAAACGGCCGGACAGACTTTTAGCTATATCTAGCTAAATTATTTCACTATGTTACAAGCTATGTATCAAAACTAAAATATCCATCCGTATGGGATAGGGTATAACAAAATGTTTGTCGAATTTTGGCGAAAAATTTTAAATTTCGCTAAAGTGCCGCTGGATTGAGTATTTTCGGCCACTGTGTTCGGTTCGTCGGTCCGTCTCCGTCTGCCCGTAATGGTCTCCCCAACCTAACCGACTTAACCGATTTTCTTCAAACTTCGTATCCAGTTTTTTTTGGTCATAATTCTATGCCATTTTTTTTGCTTTTATCCATTTTATTACCCTTACCTGTCATATAAAAATTATACATAACCTCAATTTTCGATTAAACTTCATGTTTACTATAAGCATACTAGTTCCAACAAAACTCCATAACCAATACATATAACTGATTTTTGCATTTAGGCCATTTAAAGAAAATTGTTAATTTTTCATTAAATATTTGGCCAAATTGAATGAAATTTAATTTATATGCTACTATTAGTGTTTTCATGAATTGCACATAATTGGTTTAAGCCCATTTATCCCTAAACGGAATTTTAAGTTTTGGCCAATAACGGAAAATCTTTATTGTTCACATGGACACCGATTCCTTTCAATTACGGAATAAACTTTGATATAACATTTCGATATTATTTATATAATTTTTAGTATCATTTATCAAAATAAATATTATTTCGTATTTTGGCCAAGTTTTTAAAAACTTCAAATTAACTCGCCGTCAAAGAGAAAGTTGCGTATGACGCAGTCGTGCACCCACCACTCGCTTTTTTTTAAGCAAAAAATGTGGTGCCAAAGAAAAAAAATCTACAGAGTGGGAAGTTTCCCGAAAATCAAGAGAAAGAATAATTACTTTCAAGAAATACTCTTCCTCATATATTTTTAATGCGAAATACGGGTACCAAGGTCCTTATAAAATTCTCGGATGTTGGTGATGATGTTAATGATTAATTCTATATACAAATACTCCGCTGACATCAAATCTCCAAGAATATCCTGCATGGTGACTCAGACAGGCACGATTATCAGTTTTATTGAACATTTGTCAACATATCGGAGATAAGGCTTTGTTAAGTATGGCAGCTAGTGGTAGCTAGTTTTCCAAAGTTCAGAAGTATCAATATTTCTATTATTTGTGAAAGAAGATGGCCTTAGTAATCTGTATTTTGCGTAGTATACATCATACAAACGTATACTAAATACCGTATAAAAGAAAGAAATACTTTGAGAAAAATTTATGTAGAATCGCAAGAGACCACCAGAGCCTTCACATAAAGCGTATCTCTTAACCTTTCTATACCATCAGCATCTCATATCGAAGAACAATGTCAACGGTGGCACCAAGCCATGACTGATGTGCTAGTTTTCTCGCCCCCAATAGCAAAAAACTCTGGGTTTGATAAGGAAGCCGTAGCCAAGAACGAAGCCTACAATGCTAAGCTGGACGTGAAGACCAGCTCTGCCATTGGGCTCTATAGGCAGAGAAGAAAGGAAGAACACCGGCATTTCAGAAAGAACAAAAAAGGGCGGTATAGATAAGTGTCACTCTAATAATGATGTTCGCAAGTTTTAGCAAATTGTAAAACGTCTAAGTAGGGATAAACAAGGAAATATAGTAGTTGAGACACAGTCGATGCTGAGGATATTGAAAAACCACTTCTGCAGACTGTTAAACGGCGATGACGAACAACATTCCGCTGTTGTTCAATATTGGCAACGACAGCGAAAACTACCAACCACCCGACCTGAGTGAAGTGGAGATAGCAATATCTATACTCAAGCTAATCAAGGCTGCCGGAAACTGCCCCAAACTTTTTAAAGCCGGTGGAAGTGACTGGATAACTAACATTCACTAAGTCATAAACCAAATTTGGTCGGTTGAAAGTGCTAAATTGCAGAACCAACACCAGAGGCACAGGACATGTAACGGGTGGTTACATTTTAAGGGCCGATGTTGAATATGAACCACATGTAAACGTCAAGTTTTTTTCTGCATTTCATTTGACATTATTATCATTCAATTTGAACCATAGAAAGTTCAAAGTCAATTTAAGTCCAAATGTGTGTACCTACAATCGGAAAAATTGTGCAAAAATCGTGCAAAGATTTGAGCAAACCGGGTCTGTAGAAGATGTGAAAACACCAGTTCATGCTCGTACAGCTCGTACTGCAAAAAAAAACTGGTGCTGTTTGCGAAAGTGTGGCTGAAGAGCAGCCCACCTCAACTCGCTCGTCGTTGATGAACAAGACTTGCATTTACATGCTTTCAAGGTGCAGTTGACTCAAGAACTAAAGCCTCTTCAGCGTCGTCAATGGTCAGAATGGTGGCAAGAAATGGCAACAATGGATGATCAATTTTCGAAGATGAGGCACGTTTTCACCTCAGTGGTTTTGGCAATATGCAAAATTGCAAATGAGAACTTGGGCGAATGATAATCCAAGAGTGATTTTTGAAAAACCAATGCACCCACAAAGAGTGACTGTTTGGTGCGGTTTATAGGCTGGCGGCATGGTCGGGCCGTATTTTTTCGAAATGAGGCCGGTCATGCAGTTACTGTGAATGGCGTTCGCTATCGTGAGATGATAACGTACTTTTTATGGCCCGAATTGGAAGATAGGGATGTGGACGATATGTAGTTTCAACAGGACGGTGCCACTTGCCACACAGCTAACGAAACAATTAGCTGCCAATATCATGTGATTTGACACCTTTCAAAGAAAAGGTGTATGTCCATAAGCCAGCAACAATTCAAGAGCTAAAGGATGAGATAATTCGGCACATTAACGGCATAGAACCTCAATTATGCCTCAGCATCATTGCAAATTTGGACCATCGGATGGGGGTCTGCCGCCGAGGTTGCGGCGGCCATTTGGCCGATATTTTGTACCATACATAATTGAACCATACCAATATTATCATAATAAAAATAAATGAAAATTGTTTCTTAAGTCATTTGTGTTTTATTCTAAATCAACATCGGCCCTTAAAATTTAACCACCCGTTAGAAGACGGGTTCGCTGATTATCAGTCAGCCATCGGATGCGGTGTGTTTGTTTGAGGGCATCATAAAAATGGACATCAACAGAGATAAAATTTGCCAATTCTTAAGTTTTTCTGCGAAAAAAACAGAAAAACTGTGATAAGGACGCAAGCCATTTGGCGGAAATTGTGGATATTGTTTCTTTAAATAACAAAAAATGGCATTCCGGTTTATTTGATCTCAAAGATGCACTTTGGACATAGTCGAGTCTGAAATCGTTCCTAGATTTGTTACATACCAACGACACAGTCTATCTTTCAATGGCAGGATCATTGCAATACCAATACTCTTCTTGTCATGGAATAAGCATGGAATAAATATTCAAAAGACGTAGTTCCACCAAAAGTTATAGGTCGCCCACGTCTGAGAAAAGTGAAAATATGATAACAATTCCCAGAGAAAACTTAAAAATGATTTAATATGCAGCTAAGACGATGTCTCAAGATATTCAATCCAATACGATTCTATGTCAATGATTATCCAAAAAAAAAAGTTCATTTTACCAGATCCCGAGTTCAAGAGGCCCAAATTCGTGGCACCGTCCTGTCAGTTATTCAACAAAATACTAAGCAATTCCGGACATCGAAACGGAGTTGAATTTTATCTCGATATAATCCATTCATACAACATTTCCACAGCTTTATAATTACCAAACAAAAAAAAATCACCCACAAAACAGAGTTCAGAATCTATTCGTGTATTTAGGGATTCCGGCCGGTAAATTGCTTTTTAAGACTTCCCCACCCACCGCCTTTCAACGCTTCGCTCGGCAATCGGTTATACAAGATAAATCTCCATTAAATCTTATCATCGTCGGAAAAATCTGCCGCCCTCCTACTACTGCTACTCGGTGTGCAAATATTGAAATTTGTGAAAATTCAATTCAAGCGCACATAATACAAATACGCTCAAGACATTGTTCTTCGGCACTGAAAGCCCAAGCAAATAGTGCTGAGAACAAAAATATTACTCTAGAACACGAGGGGGTGGCTCCGCATCCCATACCCCGTCCCGAGATAAGAGAAAGATGAGTAATTCATTGTGAAGACAAAGAAACGTGTTGATAAATTCAATTATGTTCGCTTTCCCTCGTCCTTATCCAGCCGCTGGGATATTATGGTGATAACAAAGAAGAAGAAGAAGAACCGAAAGAACACGAGAACAAGAAAAGATTTTATTCCGCTCCTAAGACAATATAATTCCATTTCCAACACAGCATTAATGTCTGCGAATTCAAAAGTTAACACAAGAGAAGCAACGCGAAAACCGCCACAAACCCGATGCAAGATAAGGGCACACGAATACCGACGACGACGCAAACAGGAGGAACGTTTTTCGTTTTGTTCATCCAGAGCCACTTCCAGAAGCAGAATTCCATAACGACACACGGACAATGGGAATGAGAATGAGGTTTATTTAAATAATCAAGCCCGCGCTTTACCTCCCACCGGGAGCACCCATTTGAAAAGCAAGAAGCAACCTTTATTGGCGTAAAGGGGTAGTCGTGTGGAAGGAAATGGTGATTTGATGTTTGGGCTTGGTGTGAGGGTGCCGTCACGCAGTCGAGGATTTTAATTTGTTTTCCTTGGAAATTGGTTTGCCTAAGACACGTCGTCGGCTGATAGGGACGACACTGACGCTGGGAAATCGTGTGTTTTGATAGTAATACACCTTCGCCATCATGAAATTCGCGATCGCGAGATAACAACTACTTTTCTGTGTTTGAGTTTACTGCCACAAGTTGACTACATCAAGCGAGTTTAGATGGATAAAGGTCGTGGTTAATTGACCCAAAAATTGTTCGTTGGGGGTTTTCAGTGTGCTTATATAGATATGTGTCAAGGTGTGATTGCGCATCAACAACCAACGTTTGGGTTATGGCTGGTTTGGGATGCAAACTTAATATGCCCTTAGACAAATCCGGGTTAACCTAATCCTAGGAATGTGACAATACAAGACGAAACTTCATAATAGATATGAGTATAGGTATGGTTGAGGGTGTTCAGGATGTTTTAATAATTGTAGGGTAGGAATAGTTGCATTTGAAAGACGGAAGGTGGGTTCTTCTGCAAGTGTGTTCTAGGGCATAATGGATAAGAACCAGGTAGGTTCTTACTTTATTGTAGGGTGTGCTATCTGTTACTACATGCAATTTATATTGGTATGACTTATTTAATATCAATTGCAGATTAGATATTCGGATTTTAAATAATTTTACACCAGACAATCTAACAACTCAATTTCGTTGCGAATATTAAGCTTCACAATTCCTCAATTTACAAGGCTATATCGAGAATTTCGTATCCTTTGATTTGGGATCCCGTTTTAAGAAATCATGAAGTCTCGGTCCAAGAAAATGTCTTCAATACTTTCTTAAGCGGAATGAACCTGAATCTGGAATGAACTTGAGCCTCAACCAACTTTGCCTCTCATATTATCTTAAAGTTGATTGAGGTCAGTTTCTACTCGTGCGCGCTACTTAAGGCGATGTATTCCTCTACTACGTCCGAAGCGACGTCTGCCTGGGAATCGAAGACTATGGGAACCGTATTATTGGTGTCCATTCACTCTAGATGTCCTAGCCTTTTAAGATGGCTAGGACATGAGCACTTATGTGCGTTTTTGTTACCGCTACTCGTGTGGCCTTTATTATGATTATTGTGAATGTGATAAAGGCGGTCTCTAGATCCAGCCTGTGAGGATTTGAAAACGTATAAGATCTCGAATCCTTTTACCTGGCTCTTGTCATTTGCAGATGAAATGGGAAAGGGTTCCTATATCATAATGATTCCCGCAACTGCGGCATTGGGGGTTGTTATTTTGGCCGCATGGTCTCCAATTGGATCGTGCCTTATGACTATCGCCGTAATTCTTGCAGTATCTGCGTTGTATTTAGTAGATCGTTTGTTCCGTTTTTTTTGGCGTAGGAGGACCATATCGTCCTCGATATGACGCAATTTGTTAACCTTCTCCATTTGGAGTCGGCCTTCTTCAATAAGTATGAGTGTATTTGTCCCTTAACCGCGCATAGCGGGAAACGGACCCTCTCCGCAAGAAGAGCTGAGCCTTGCCTGGAACACAGAGAAGTGTGACTCTGAAGCATTGTAAAGGTGGTCGGTCCGGCACTCCTGTACCAGTTTGGAAGATATGGTCGCCGAGCTGATGGTCTTTATGACCGCTTGGCTATCTATGAGAATAGCAATATTTTGCTTTTCCTAATTGTCACGCCCCAGTAACGTGCAAGCCTCTCGGATAGCCAGTAGTTTCGCCTGGAATACGCTGGCAAAGTCCGGTAGGCGATATGATAATTGTATTTTTGGTTATTCCGAGAAGACTCCGGACCCCACAGCACAGTTCATCTCAGATCGGTGTGGGTGACAGTGTCGAAATCTCTTACTACTTTGTTCCTCTTCCACTGAGCGTTTATAAGAATATCTACGTGGAAGCCTTTCTTGAAGCTTAGTATAGGTGTTGTGTAGTGTGTTGGAAAGCTGACCATGCCGTTGAAGTCGTGGTTATTACTATGGCCATACAGCCCTGCAGTCCAGCATCCTGACTCCTTTAGTCTTACTGAGCTGCATAAAGCGGTATCTTAAAAGTATAGGTCAAGAGGCAATAGATGCAATATGCACAGTAAGGGCATCAGTAAGGGCTCCGACCTCAGTGCACCCGTGGTGCCTGTACTGGCTGTTCCTTGCAGTCTTTTTTTTCATTTTATGAGGTTGTAGCCTTTACGTAATGCGGGCCTCCTTACTTGTGAGCCGTATGTGAAAATTGGACGTACCACTGCTGTGTACATCCATAAGGACAGCTTCGGTTGAAGTCTCCACTTCTTTCCGAAGGTTTTGCTACCTTCCTTACTATGTGTTCGATGATGTGATTCCTGTAAAGTTAGTTGGTCAAGCATGATACCCAAATATCTAGAGCGGCGAGATAGTGTGAGTGGTTGTCCATTTAGACGGGGAAGGGTGAAAAGCACCAGTTCTGTTTTGCTCGGGTTTACATAGAGGCCACAACTTGCAGCCCAGAACCTTCTATAGGACAGCCTCCATGATTTCTCTTATCACGGAGGGGAATTTTCCTGACACTAGTATCACAACGTCATTCGCATACGCGATCACTTTGACCCGTTCCTCGTCTAGTTTTACTAGAATTTTATTCACAACCATTAGCCACAGTAGAGGAGAGTTGACGCCGCCCTGTGGCGTTCATCAATGGGCAAATTTGGTGAAGTGACTATTACCAGGTGCTGCCTGGATAGTTCTTGCTCCTAGCACAAAGACTATCCATTGGCTAATGGATTCTTCTTTACCTACCTCGATCAGAGATTCAAGAATAGCTCCAGTGAATACGTTGTTGAAAGCTCCATCTATATCTAAGAAGGAGACTAGAGTGTATTCCTTATAGTATAGAGCTGTTTCGGGGCGTCTGTCCACGAGAAGGGCGTGCTGTGATTTGGATAGCGGAGAACTTCGCATGTGGATGTCTAAAACGCGCTCCAGAGTTTTAGTACAAAGGAGGTTAGACTAATTGGTCTGCAGTCTCGTGGCCGCGTTTGCCTATCTTCGGTATAAATACCACTCGAGCGCGTCCCCACGAGTAGATCTCAAATATGTTTAGTCTCCAACAATTTACCAATCTACTGTTCCATTTTAATTTTTTTTTTTCCAATCTTTTGAATGCTTAACAAGTGTTTCCCAACTTTTTGAGTTTACTACTGTCTATGGTCAACGCTTAAGTAGTCTGTCGACTTGCGAAAACTCCTAGCAAATGTTTTAATTTCCTATTCAAGTAAAATCAATCTCATCGTCATATATGCAAATCATGTCCTGTCAGTAGAATTTCCAAAAACAAATCTCCCCCATCATCAGTTTTGAACACAATTTTCAATCAATAAAAGATGATGGTCTAACCACATAGACTTGACAATATTACCCCCCTCACAGCCAGGTCGACTGTTATTGATTGTTCGGCTTTGTAACAAATTTTCAATTTCGTCCTTTTGGAAAATCCCCTTGGTTGAGTGTGCCTAGCTAAAACAAAAGCGTCGCATGTCAATTAAAAATTTTAAAATTCAACTCACGTTCGATATTTCACATTGAATTGTATGGAATATGGTTCCAGGGTGTTTTCAGGCCCTCCGTATCCATCCTTACTGTTACTTTGGAGCTATTGTTTAAAATTCACTCAGCCATTGACTGTGGCGTGCAACCATTATAACCATCCTGTAAAAGACAAAAAGTACTGTCAACACAGAGTGGAGCTGTTCTCTACTGCTCTATATTTCTCCGGAGTTGTTTGCTATTTTGTACACTCTAGCCGATAACTATAGGGTGTAGATGTCATTGATGGGAAGTTTAAACCGGAGAAACAAATGTATAGATACAGTATGCACTTAGAAGATGTAGGATGATGTAGGAGAAATTAGAATTAAAGGATTTTATTTATTTACGCCCTTGTCAGCCGGCTTGATAGTGCTAATTCGATTTTGTTAACATCTCCAATTTTTTTAGAATCTAGAGACCTGTAAGGTTAAGTGTTAGACATTTCCATCCGGAAGTCCCTTTGTGTACATGGTCTTCAAGTTCTAAGGCCAGTCGCACAAGCTGTAGAAGAATCGAGTTTTCCTTATTTTTGTACTGTTATTTCTACAGGCCATATTAGTTCTTCGTCTGTGCCAGTTTTTGTAGAAGCGAATTCCTGGCAAGACCATGTAGAAAGCTAAGTATCCGTGATTCGGTACTAGGGCGATATGCGTTTGAATGGTGCCATAGCAGGTGATCTATAAAATCCCATGGTGAACCAATCCTAGCCGGTTTTATTTAAGTCCGCGTCCATATGAAAATTTTTTTGTTAAATTTGCACTTGTAGTCATTTTAAAACTGATTGGATAAAGTTCGTGGCATTGTCAACCACTTTATCAAATTTTGCTAAGGTAGACCTACTTGATGTATCTTCATTACTATTCGTGCAGTATAAGGAAAACTTCAATAATTTAGATCTAAATCAAATCGGAATAAGGATATGGAAGTAAATTTATTCCACACTAAAATGTATTTAGTTTCATTTCATGTTGAATTGTGTGATCAACTGTTACAAGTTTGGATCTAAAAGAAATGATAACTAAAAAATACCCGACAAGCACTCCACTTGTTAGTACTTACTTACTTACTTAAGTGGCGCTACAGTAAAAATTGAACCTGGGCTTCAATCAACATGCCTCTCCAATTAGCATGGTCCTTAGCTAACTGCCTCCAGTTGCGCACTCCAAGTTGGTTGAGGTCGGTTTCTACTTGTGCGCACCACTTAAGGCGAGGTCTTCCTCTAATTTGTCCGTCTTTCTGGGAATCGAAGACTTTGTGAGACGGAGTATTTGTGTCCATTCGCTCTACATGTCCTACACATCTTAAACGTCCAATGCGGAGTTTTTTGAACAGGGGCATGTCGCTGTACAGCTCGTATAGTTCTTTGCTGAATCTTTGTCTCCATAGATCGTCAACGCAAACGGGACCGAAGATTTTTTGAAGAATTTTCCTCTCAAATCGCCCAAGGATTTCTTCATTCGCTTTTGAGATGGTCCATGCTTCAGCGCCTGAGTGCAGGACTGGGATGATCAGGGTGTTATATAGGATCTCCTTAGTAGTTCGAGTGAGGGCAGACGAAGTTACCTTCTTAGCCCGAAGAAACAGTGGTTAGCAAGAGTAATTCTTCGTTTAATTTTTAACAATAGTTCCGTACTACCTCAAAGTTATATCTGTCAATGGTGACGTTCTGTCTTATTCGTCGATGTCGTGTGTCCTTTCGTGTTGACAACATATACTTCGTCTTGCCCTCATTTACTGCTAAAATGATTTTTGCCTCTTCCTTCTCTATACTAACAATCGTGGTTATGACATCATTTTATAGTCAGCGTATGCTTGTAGTTGCACCGATTTTTGGAAAACGATTTGCAACGTTTTCGAGGCTTAGCATATGCTTGGCAGCCCTGCTCTAAAACTATTACTTAAATATATAGGTTTGGGTAGATAACAAAACAGTCTCCTGTTGTCTGGTATATTTGAAGAAAGTCATGCAATCTAGTACTCCGAAGCAGTACAAGCTGCACTGACATACAAACGCTTGCCAGCACACAGAAGCTTCTTGCCAAGACTTACGAGGCAACAAGTCGAACAAAATAATAGCTCTGACCATCGCACAAACCGTCCACTTCTGTAAAAGTTCTGGATAGAACAAGTACCTGAAGTAAACGAATCGATTCAAATCAATACTACTAGTACGTTTTACATTATAAAGAGTTAATTCATAATAGGGTATCTGAAAACGCCTTCATAACACACTGTACCACTTCGCTATGTCCCTTTATGTTCCCTTCAAGCTATGCCGCAGTTCTCATTGTGAATGAGTTATAAAACTCTGAAATCGAATACTCGAACAAGTTCAGCTTTCTACCGACGACTTGGAATGATGTGTATGAGCACAAGGATGGGTGGAACTGTACTCGTATAGTATATCCCTGAAACATGATATCGATCGACTTTTGTCCTTAAAACAAATTGACTCCCATGTCATAATGCGCATACCATGGGTAGTAAAGCTCAAATACGAGTACATCCCGACCCCATACTCGCCCACCATGGATATGTGTTCATTAAACCTTTGTTCGACGATGCCAATTTCTTTTGGATATTGTAACGAAACATTCATCGGAATACCAACCGAGATATGTACCCGTATGTGCGGTAATAATAAATAAATATCTAAAGGCTTTTCATATTTCCGTTCCATGTTAAGTCACTCCCAAAAGGGTATTGATTTTAACATGGCTTTGGATAAATTTTATGAAAATATTGGTATTTTTGGAAACACTTTATATATACGTACCTACTGCAAAATTGTAGACGGAGTATTTTACAAATTGGATGTCTCTTATTGATGTACCTATAACAAAGACTCTTTTTGAGATTTTACAGGTTTGAGGTTGAAATCCTTAGATCTAAGCTTTATTATTTCATTTCTGAGTTTGGGCAGGAAGTTGCTAGTCAACTGGTCGACTTCAACTAGAAAGGTAAGACAACATATGCCTCAAAATATTCAATGGCAATAAAGATATAAATTAACATCCAATCAGGTCAATAGCTAACAAGCAATTTAATCGAAGGAAATACTTCACTGGGATATTGCAGACTGAAGAATGTGGAGAATCATGACCTGCTGCCTTCGATGTCGCTAAGATCAATTTTGGCGGGGAGCAATAGAGAAAAGCCAAATGCTGCCTTATCGCAGGTGGTTTAAAAAGATCCGTTATGGTCTCGTTTTTTGCAGACTTAGAGGCGCCTTGATCATCCGCGTAGAATATATGGGTTTGATAAAAAAATGATTTTCAATCGCCCTACTCTACGGGTTGTCTGACAAACCAACGGAGTACTATTAACAGTAAATAAAAGCCACTCAGATTCGCAATAAAACTAGAGGGTTCCCATATTGCAAGAATCACAAAAAAACACTTGAATGGCTGTATGATTTATATTTACAAATTAAATTTTAATTTTCTTAAGATATCATTTCATAACTTAAACTTGTTACAGTTTTATAAAAATGTTCAGAGTGATTAAGAATGTATTCTTGGTAATAAGGGAGCAACTTAAATAACAAAATGAAAATATCTTACTTTTTTTTACAAAAATGCATAACTCGACACCACAAACCCTATCGTATGAAAATATGCACGATCACAGGTGACAGAAAACCATGTGCGATCATACCAAATCCACATTTTTCAGTCACGTATGACTCGATGATGGTTGGGTGTTGTAGAACGTGAATAGACTCTGATTGGCTTTCACTTGGCAATGTCCAGTGCTTATTTTTAACCTCCAAGTGATAACCATCGGGTACTGGTCACATCTAACCGGATTTGACTTGCTTAACATCAAGCGCGATTCAGAATGGCACGGAATTAATACCAGGCATAGCTAGACAAGCTGCTTCAACATGTTCGGACAACAGGTTGCCTAAGAATTTCAAGAGTTAGTCAGGCCCCTTGAACAGATATGGTGGCGGATAAACCAAAAGGCCCACAGCAGCCCTCAATCCAGTAGTGGATACTGATGGCCTAGTGTCCTAGGGGTATCTAAAAAATTGGAACTGGTCCTCCAGCTTGGGAGTTGTGCTTTGCGTTCAACCAATAGATTCGCTAAGGACTGATTTTATTGTTGACGACCCTACTAAACGAATAAAGGACAACGACATTCGCATCTGCACCTGGAATGTGAGAACATTAAACAGGAGAGGTGCAAGCGAACAAATAGCGGAAGCCATAAACTGCTGCAAAGCAGACATTACTGCCATCCAGGATATACTATTGGATGGCCCGGGCAAAAAGAGGATGAAAAATATTGACATATGCTACGGACCGATTAGTCGCTGTTTCTGCTCACTATGAGCCAACACCAGAGGCACAATTTTCCAAAAATTTGTACAAATACTAGCATACGCCGATGATATTGACATCATTGGTAGGACTCAAAGTGATGTCATAGCCACGTTCTCTAGTATATATAAGGAATTGGCAAAAATGGGTTTAGCAGTAAATTAGGACAAGACAACGTATATGCTGTCAACACGAGAGGACACACAACATCGACGAATTGGGCAGAACGTTACCATTGACAGATATAATTTTGAGGTAGTACGAGACTTTGTCCATCTCCGCTATCACCGCTATTAACTCTCACAACAACATCTCTTCAGTAATTAAACGAAACAGCCAACTGCTGTTTCTTCGGGCTAAGAAGGCATTTTATTAGTGAAGCCCTGCTTCGAACTACTAAGGAGATCCTATATAAGACCTGACCACCTAATCCTGCTCTACGGCGCTGAAGCATGGACCGTCTCAAAAGCGGATGAAGAAATCCTTGGTCGATTTGAGAGGAAAGTTCTTCGAAAAATCTTCGGTCCCGTTTGCGTTGACGGGCTACGGAGACGAAGATTCAACCAAGAACTATACGAGGTGTACAGCAACTTGCTCCTGGTAAAAAAAAACTCCGCATTGGACGTTTAAAATGGCTAGGACATATAGAACGAATGGACACCAGCCAGACATCGGACGCAGTAGAGGAAGACCTCGCCTTAAGTGACGCGCACAAGTAGCAACCAACTTGAAGTGCACAACTGGAGGCAGTTAGTTAAGGTCCGGTCTAATTAGAGAGGCATGTTGGTTGAGGCCCAGATTTTTCAAGGCTGTAGCACCACTTAAGTAAGAAAGTATGTAAGTATGACTCGATAACTGATGTGTTAATCCGACCCCTCGTTTTTTTGTTCGAATATAATCCAATACTGAAAATTTAGTTTCAAATTTATCGACGGTTCACCAAATCGTGATTTAGGTATGCCAATTATTTGGACCATAAGATGCTCTTAGCTGACGAAACACACTCCCTAGAAAACGCTTATTTTAGTAATACAGGTGGATAATTTTTACATGCTCTAGATCCAATCATTCCACTAATTGATGGCACGACTCAGGCTTTATCTGGCATTTATTCTTACTTGAAAATATTACCTCCCACTTCCCTATATAGCTACTTGTCTTTGTCTATGTTTCACCTTCGATTAGTTGTTCATCATTTTTATTTAATTTGTCAAGAGTTTATTTTAAGAAAATAATTAATTTTTGTTAAACATTTAACAAGTCATATGTTCAAAATGAATAAACGCGTGTTTGGATTTTTTGGATTTATTTATATTTTGGTATCTATACATTCTAAAAACAACTTGTCTTCAGGATGTACATAAATATTTGTACAAATATTTCTAAGTTATATAATAATAAAAAAAAAAAAACTTAACTTTTATGCATAAAAATGAGATTATGGCATTCAATCTTCTATTTACAGTTTGTCTTTACTTCAGCCAATGGAAGGGTGGAGCTTCCTCGGCCTTGAAGACGGCCATTTTTAAAGCTTATAAAATACAATTTCTTCCTAATAGAATATAAATATCGAGTTTGTATTCAAGTATTTGGATATCAGTCATATACACAGGTGAGTCAATTGTTAGCCTCTCTCCTTGAACCTTCTATAGCTCGCCATCATAAATCAGTCTAATTCCAGGTATGTCATCTCTTTCGGGATCGGGTTCTCAAAAACATTCAACGCCGAAGAGGTGACCACATTTTGCAATTGCGGCTGAGCGATGTTTGGACCTGCTGGTGAGCTGTTTACAGGCATAAAGATACTGCAGAGAGAAATTTTATGTTAAGTTATGGCCCACGGACGTTAAAATTACAAAGCCTTACCTAAGAGAATTTGTGGATCTATATAGTGGTGGTGGAGTATTGATTCTGAATTGTGGATGTTGGGTCAACGCATTTGGTTGGAACAATAATCTACAAGAAGAAAATTATTTTCATTAGTAAAAGTTAGAGCGCATGATATGATTTATAAGACTCACCCAACGGCACACTCATTCAGACTGGTCAAGTACGATGGTGGTGGTGGCCGATGCTGGAATTCCGGATACATGTGATAGCCGCCGGGTAAAACACGATTATTGCAGAAGGGACTGTTGCAATTCCGACAGGTTTCCATGTGCCTAAAGCATGGACATTCGTCTACCTCGTCTGGTATGCTCAGCCTCCAAATGGCCCCCGATATCACCAACAGCGATACACCGATTCCAATCATAAGTAGGGCAGCGCTCAGGTATTGTGTTGAATGTTCGATAAGTCCAGTGGAGCCCAATACGATGCCGCCCAGGGTACAGGCAACACCACCCAACGCTAGAATTCCAATTACAAAGGGTAGCGATGGACGCGAGAACCATTTGCGAAAGCATCCACGCTGTGCCGCAATCACTTCGGGCGTTGATCTATTGTTCGAGAAAAGAGAGAAGTAATCGATTTAGAATCTTTTGTCCTGTGGGGCATTAAATTCAGTTCAGTGTACAACATATGCTGTCCAGGTTTTCAAAAAAAAAATACCCGTAAAAACGGGATAAATCAATGATTAGAATGAAAAGATAGACAAGCCTGGGATAATGTAGAATGGAAAAACTACAGAAACTACAACTGTGTGCGAGCAGGTGTTGGTTTCTTTCTGGGGCACTTTTCTATTTTTGGGATGCCTAGGCTATTATTGTCTCGAATGTCCTATAAGAAAAAAAAAACAACAAATGGTATCTTTTGTGGGTGTGTGCGTATTGAAAATCCCTTCTTCCTTGAATTATCTGAATTATCTGCGGGTGTCTAACACGACATGAAGAATAGGATATTTTAAGGATCCCATTAATTTTTTCCTCTTGTTATGCTCTATTACACAGCATGAATGTTCGTATTCGAGGGAGTGTTCTTTTATAATCTTGAATTTTCAATAAATCTAAATTCAGATGGTTTCTTCCTTCTTTTGTTGTTTTTTTTTTTTTTTTTTTTGTTTGCGTCACTTTTTGTCAAGATGCAGGTAGGCATTATGGCATCATGTGATGCAGTGCAGCACTTGCGAATATCGTGCGTTAGGGCTGTGAGAAGCGGGTTCAATGTTTCCACCTTATTTTGGTTTTCGAAAATAAGGTCTATTATTAGAATTTGAAGCCTATTTCATGGTTGTATCAATCAATCTGTCGGAATTAAATCCCAACAATGACATCGGGTTCAGTGAATTCGGTGTCGGCTATTCTAAACGCGTGAAATATTGCAGATTATTAAAAAAAAATTTCATCTAAGCTGTTGAACTTTTTTTTTGAAAAATATGGGTCAGGTGTTGATTTTTTTTTTCATTTTTATTTGCAGTAAGAAAAAAAGTCTGTTCATAAATATTCGACATATGGCAGGGAGGTGTCATGTGCTGAATATGGCAGATCGCCAGTGGGGGTATATGTCTGCTCTTTAGAAAATTCAGTAAAATATATACAATCGATATATTTTGTGAGGGTGATCTTGGGATGGCCTCTTTAAAATCATCGTTTGACAGCAAAATGGGGGCTTAACATAAACGAATCTCTTACAATAAAATAAATAAAATTCCCCCCTTTTTTGGGTGTGCGAAGGTTTTTATTTAACACAAAGAATGCGACCTACAGCTTTACACCGATTTCGAACTGCGAATTTTGTAATCTTCCATGTCAGTTGTATGGCCTTATCAGATTAGTACAACAAATATCTTACGAGGTTTGAACTCCCCTAAGCAATCTGGTGCACTTACTGTTTCACATATTATAGATCGTGACTAGCCGTAGCTAAATACCATCAGTATGAAAAAATCAGTTTGAAGGGTTCTATAGATAAAATTATTAGAATCAATTCTGTCTGTACACTTCTCGGAACCCCAGAAAAGGCGACTTTGGATACATAAGGCTTTTCGTTGAAACGAAAAACGGGGAAAGGTACCCTCAATTTGGTATTTGTTGTGTTATTTGTTTTTGTTAGGAGCCCTTATGAAAATTGTATTGTTTATGCGATCTGAAATGAACCATGATCCCCTCCTTTAAAAGAGCTTTCTACATTTTGGAATAATTTCCGTAACTGTTTAATAAAACAAACATCTCATCGGTGCCATATCAGACCTTAATCTTGAATTTCATGCTTTTCATCACATGCTCATCCAAAAAGTTGCTGTAGCTTCGGTTTAGAAATCCGTAGACTTCGAAACTATAGCGAAACGTTGCTCGTCAAAAGATATGGGAATTCTCTGAATGCTTTCCCTTTTTCCAACATGTTGCTGGGAATTATGCTGATTCCGGCGCAGTTCTCTGAATGCTTTGACTTTTTCCCAACACGTTGCGGGAATCAGGCTATTTCTGGTGCAGATTTGTATTTCATTTTCAGCAAATACCCCTGGATACGTGGATCAAGTACATCCATTAGGAAAATCTCGGTTTGCATCAAGAGCTCGCCTATCAGGAAAACATACAAGTGGTAGAATGTTAGAATCATCTTTTCGATACTGTCACGAGGCTGAAATTATGCGGTTGCGTGTTGAATCTGCATTTCTTGGAGAAGTACGTTGTTGTCTTTGATGATGCTAAATGTTCACATTAAGATTATCAAGGACATCATTGTACTCCTCCAGGAGATGCAGATTCAACACCCGATGGAAAACCAACATTTTCTTGATTCTATTTGGTCTTAAGTTACTTCTCATCACATCCTGCAATCGTTTGGCTATCGAAATACTTGCTAATTGCAATTTCAACCTTGGGACTCAAAGGAGTTAATGCTGCCATTTTGCTTTACAAACTTTTGGCTTATCGATGAATTTTTTTCCTTCAGATATGGTGCGATAGAATACTTAAAAGCGAAAGGTAAGCAAAAGTATTTCCTGGAACATGTTAATAGTGGCATCTGGTTGATAAAAAGAGGAAATGCCACACAGGGCACTGAACATAACCATTCCAAAAAAAATTGTGAATGCAAAATTTGGGTTTTTGAAAGAATCTAAAATTTACTCCGTTTCGACATTAAGCTTTAGAGGTCTTGTAAGACGGTTTTATGCAACAGCACAGTGTGTATAGCCGGTGTATTTTGTATGGTATATCACCCATTAACAACGTCGGCAGCAAATTAAGATCAATTCCTCACGTTGACGTTGACGTTAATGTTGTGTGTCAATGTGTTTAATCGAAATATAGAAATTGAATTCTTCGCCCTAACCATAATTTATCGAAATCGTTTATGGCGCAAAGACCTTAAGGGTATTGTGATCTGATTGCCACGCCATTACCGCGTATGCCATTGTGAAATCTGTTTTACATGACAAAAAATTCAGGTGTTCAATTCCATAATACGATACGCCTTCAGATTGTCGTTTTATACCGCAATACAATAAATCATAATCTTCTTCAAAAAACAAGCCGCTTGGCACACAACTACATCCACCAAGGCAATATTTCAAAATTCTCCAAAAAAGCAGCTGTGCACATTTATTACAGAAAAAGTCTATCTAAGCCAAACTAAACACGAAAAATGTCATTCCTATGGCTTTGCTCCTAAAAATAACATTTCGCCTTTTTGTAACCCTAGACCGATTCTATTCCTAAGTGATGATTAAGTATTTTCTTCCAAAAAGCTAATAAATTTCCACCGAAGACAAAAGTCAGAATACGAATTGTTGCTCCAAGTCATTAGCCCCTAGCATCAAAGGAAAGTCTTTGCAGTGAAATGACACTCAGCTGCTCTCGTCTCACGCACGTACGCGCACCGCCGAGAGGCAATCTAAAAATGCAGGCCATCGGAAAAGGTCGCACTTCATATCAACACCCCAGGGTACAATCGATGATTGTCAGTGGAACTTAATTGAATTTTCCTCAAAAGACGAGAGATGTCTGTTTTTGGATTCGAGATGATTCTTCTTTCGGCTTTTGTGTTGGTTTTCGTTTTTTTTATTGGTAGGTATGGGTCGGGTCGGCGCGGCGTCGACATGCCATATTGGGGTGTTGATGGCGTGGTATTCAAATTGGGAAATAGAAACCCAGATTTGTTTG
This sequence comes from Rhingia rostrata, assembly GCA_949824845.1. Lineage (NCBI taxonomy): Eukaryota > Metazoa > Arthropoda > Insecta > Diptera > Syrphidae > Rhingia > Rhingia rostrata. Next base: position 89,021,248 of record OX463758.1, on the reverse strand, counting down.
TTTGAGTATCAGCTTTTACGAGCACCCGAGTAATAAACACTCCTTTTGTGTGCGTTATTAAAATCCCCCAAACATGATCAAGAACAAGGCGTCGAAAAGCTTTCAATGTAACGTCCTTTTGTTAGCAACATTTTAGCATTTTAATGATGCGGCCATAAAGTAAGAAAAACTAAAATGATTCTCGGGAAAATGTGTAGTAGCCCTCGGGAGGGCATTTAGTCCACTTTAAATGCGATTATCACACATGACATGGTAGCAGGCATACACGCAGGCATGCACGCACGCCGGTCGGGTACGGTGTAAAAGATAAACACGGTGTTGTGTCCAAGCTGGGGATGCTGGCTGCTCCGAGTGTGTACAGATGCATTTTATTTTAATGATTTCGCTTAAACAGGGCGTGGCGGACGGTCACTGATGCAGATGATGAGATGAAAATGATGCCGGACATTATGGACTCCTTGTGGCGATAGGTATAATGAACCCTTATGCAGTGGAAAAATAAATTGTTATCTAATACTCACAATGCAGAGAAGGGTTACTTCAAAGTGGGATGAGGGACTGGCGGATACGAAAGCCGGAAGTTTTAATAAAACCACAAGGGATTTATCCTCTAACACCTTTGATGGGCTATATCTATTCAACAGAGATTTCGTTTTGTATGCTGGTACGGTTACACTTGGGGGCCGTAAATAATATTTCAAATCAAACAGTATCTGGGTTATGATCTGGTTGTGATTCAATTTATCTTGCAATGCCTATGGGAGTTCATGGGTATCGTCTTTATGATCTGAATGTTGGGTTCAATTCAAATGAAGGCACATTATCATCTTTGGGTTGTAAAAAATATGTTTTTAAAAAAAGTTGTTGGGATATCGTTAGAAGTTGATTTTTATTTTTTTATTTTTGAAGTTGCTAACGAAACAAAATATCGTATGTACAGATACATATATATAAGATGGACCGTTATATATTACCTCACCCGAAAATGCATTAATTATACAAATGGCATCGAATATCAATCTGGTTTTGACATGTGTAAATCACACAGAACTAGAATTTGAGTGAATTGGCAATGAAACAACTCTCTGAAAACGAGGAATATTCCGGACGATTTTTATTGAAAACCAATTCGTCATTGGCTAGATATATGGCGCAACGTGTATTTTGTGTCTGTTTTTCTAGATGTCCAGCTCATATTACTCGTTGAATACAACGTTGAGCATCTCGACTCGCAGTGCCAATTGCACTAACGTATTCATTCAACTTACTAGCGATTTTTTTTTATATCGGACGAGATGTTGTAAAGGGTGTTTTTTTTTCAGAGGTATACGACTTCCGATAGGGATAGCTGTCAAACTTGCTGTCATACTCATGAAGTGTGCTTAACTTTTTTCAGTATATTTTGACAAATTATCATGGGAAGACTTACACCAGAACAACGTTTACAAATCTTCGAAATCTATTTTCAAAGTTTGCGCTCTTATAGATCTTATAGAGCATTTCGTCGAGTTAATGGTGCGCATATTATTCCATCGCCATCGTGCAAAAAGTACACACGCACACATGAATGATTGTGAGGAAGATCGGCCCTGGGTACTCACGAGCCTGTTGCGCCTAAAATTTGTATTTTTGTATAATATTCCATCGGATTCCATCGTATTGCAATTACGCAATACTATGGATTGATCTATGACCACATTGTCTATATTTGATTATATTCATCCAATTCGAGCCCGTACTTCTGTACGCAACAGAAGAAGTCATCGCCGCTGTAGAAGTGATTGTGATAGAGGACCTCAATTTATCGATCCGACGCCGTTCTCAGCAACTAGCGGTCCTTGCCCATCCATCACTTGGAAAATTTAGAGGAAAGATCTTGGCCAACACCCAAGATCCAACTGGTGCAAGAATTAAAGCCATCGATTTCTGGCTTGGCGGGTATGTAAACAAGCAGAATTGTCGTTTTTGGAGTGATCAAAATCCTCATCAGACTCTTAAGACTCCATTACATACCGGCGCGGTTTACATTTCGAATGCGTCATCGGCCCATTTTTTATTTAATTCCGAAACCAGTCCAACATTACCATAAATGGCGAACACTACATTTAGTTTATTCCTCATGCCAATGTAAATATTTTAGAAAAAAATGGTTTCAACAAGACGGCGCAACATGCCTTTCAACGCGTACAACCATGACTTGAGCCAAATTTTTGGTGACCGAATCATGTTAAGAAATGGAACTGGGAATTAGCCACCTCTTTCGTGTGATTTGACTACTTCTTGTGGGGGTGCGTCAAATCTCCGGTCTATGCTGACAAACAAGCAACGATTGATCACTTAGGATCCAACATTCGGTGCAACCTAAGGGCTTAAAAAAATACGGGATCGAGCAACCCAGGTTCGTCGATATGGACCAGGCCACAGTTGGTTTGAAGAATCAAGGGTTTGTCTACCGGTAGCACCATCGTGTAATTTTTATACCCTATCCGTCCGTCCGTCTGTAGGTAACCGGTTTTTGGGCCTTAAATTTTGAGCTAGGATAATGAAATTTGGTACATGTGATCCTTGTACGTGCTGTTCGAACAAGCGTAAACATTTTTGAAATCCGCCCTCTGCCACGCCCTCTTTTTAGTAAAACTCAATTTTAGTCCAAACCGCTTAAAATTTTTAAAAAGTGTCTGAACAAGATATCTAGACAATCCCTATGCCTATATTTTTCTATACAAAGTTTTTGCCACGCCCACTTTTTGGGGCGTTTTTAGTAAAAAACCTTTTTCGCTAAAATTTTAAAAATTTTGAAAAATATTTCTTTGCCATAAAACCCACATTTAAGGGATATTAATTTAAGGGATGGGATAGGATATAAAACGATCCACACAGTGGATTGTAGCCTTCTCATACGTTTTTTTTTATCCAAATTGACGAAGGATAGTCATAATGAATACAACAAGCTATTGAGGGCTAATGTAGGCGGTCTTTTAACTACTAAAAGCAATTGACTGACATTCCGGTAAACTCTGATTTCAACAAGACAAAAACATCTTATCTAAGAGTCACCTGAGTATGGATAGAATCCAAAGATTTAACTTTCTAATATTTTTTGTATGAATTTAACTCAAAAAGTGAAGTTTGAAGAACCGTTAATATTTAGTGTTTTCTTTTTTCAATGTCGAGGAAGACATCACCCACCTACTTTATCAATGCCCCGCGGTCAGCAACGGCCGTAACAAACTCTTCGGCAGCTTATGTTACGAGGAATTGAAGGAGCTGACAAGAATTCTAGCACTGACCTTCCTTTACTGCTGCAAACCCAGATGGATTAATAGTAGCTTTGGAGTAGATGGAGCAGCACAAATCACATAAGTATCTCACTTTAATTAAATTAATTGTTTTTCAGGTACCTACCTGTTACGCTCGTACTGTGGTTGAACATATAAAGGGTATTCATAACCCCTTGAGTGCGTGCAAATTATAAAAAAAACTTTTCTGCAATATGCTGAGACTGCATTTATTTGGACTCGTCTCCTCAAAAAGTCACTAAGGGACGCGCAAGTGCAACACGCCTATTATGCCAATCCAATGTCTTTGTTATTCCGTAGTTGCAATAGAATGCATTTATATATGATGATTTTTTGAAATGCTTCACAATACATTAACAACTTTAGATACTCCCCACAAGAACATCTTCAAAATACATATTTCCATTAAAAAAAAGCCGCCCTCTCCTGCACCAGTTAAAATAAAAAGCTAATGGTACAAGAGCGGCATACCAAATGAGTGGCCTTGTCACAGCAGTCCTGTTTTGTATCTCCTACATCCCATCTAACTGATGAACATGTAAATGAAATGAAAGTGGTTGAGTGGCACTTATATAGCACTAACACCCCTTGGGGAATTTCAGCTCGAGTTAATTAAATTTAATTAACGCCTTCAAAGTGGTCCAACTTGAGGGCAAATGCATTCAAAAAGATAACCATTTCTATATGGGGGGTAGTACACCGCTGGCCACAAGTATTTCGACCAATTTAGAAATTATGTAAAACCACGATAAGATACATCTCTGGCTATATATTTTATTGTAAGTGCGTTTGTTGGTCCATAAAATTGATATGCATAGTGGTTATATGTTTCAATAAATGGTATCTACGTAGTCATAAAGACCAACACTAAATATGGGTACGAACTCGTTTTGACTTGGTAATAAAGTCGAAACTTATTACAGGTCTAAACCATAAGTTTCAACATTTATAGCAAGATTAGTCGAATCACGTAAGAATTTCATTTTCACATCGGATGTCGTCACACTGCCCGCGAAATCATTTCCAATTGTAGAATCGGATTATCCCAAGTGAAAAAAAAAACATTTTTCCCACAAAAAAGCATGAGAACGTATCGGTGTACCGCTGTTAATTAGAATATTTTGTCAAGCAAACAAATCAAAGTCAATAAGCAATTGATGCCACCTGCGTTTTCTTGTTTTGTATGATTTCCACGTTCGACGCACCAAAGTCGAAGCTCCAGTAGTGCATAAACATAATAAGATAGGTGGGTACTTGAAACGGTCAAGGGGTTCCATGAGCAAATACAAATTCTCTATATTTACATTCGTGCTCCAATGGCGCATACGAACTTATAGGAGGTCTCCATTTCTCTGCCACTTAACTACACGTAAAGTGCTCAGATACATTTTCGTTTCGAGTTGGAGATGGGCTGGCTCATTAAACTTCAATTCCCGCATGATAGTTACAAAAGCAAAAACAACAAAACTTTTGAGTGTGGACACATTCTCGGAACAATACAAGCCCCATTGTAGGTACCACCGCCATCGGCAGGAAGTACGTTTTGTTAATTACCTTAATGTCCATCACGCAAATGGCTACAAAGTAAGGAACCGACATTAGAGTGAGGAAGCCACCAGTCTATGATGAGATAATTAGTTGAATTAGTGCGAACAAAGGGAAAAAAATTGAAGCCGTTCTTACGAAAAGTAGCTTCTTTTGTGAAACACCTTTTAATCGTTAGGGGACTCGTCCTACATATGTCATTAATTGCCACTCACTGGTAACTGTATTGCATTATATTACGTTCTCCAAATCCCCTGATAAGCCGCTTAGCCATCAAAGGAAATTATTCTATCATTAGACGGCTTAAATTTAATCTCTATATTCGGATGATGGTGCACTCATATCACACCTAGAATTCGACCGACATATCACTCCTCAGTTGGGTTCATTTGTCACTTTGGATTCAGATTCAAATATACGGATCGATGAAGTCGGTCGTTTTTTTTTTTTCTCATTCGAGAATGCTTGACACACAGGGTGTTATCGAGGTGTCGATGATTTTTTCGATGACTGACATTTGTATCCAAACATTTTAATGGGAAACATTTTAGTTGCCGCCGTGTCGGTCGCCCTTCCATGGGAACTTTGGAGATACGTTGTTGACAACATTAGTCAGGCTTTCACATTTTGTTTTGTCTACTTGAGATTTAGAGTATTGAATTGAAGTAGGTCAATTAGACAAGAGTACATTTAGATATTGAATGTTGCTAACAAAACGAATGGGTGTAGGGAACCGTTGAAAGAAGTACGAGTACGATATAAAAGAAAACACTTTGCATGACAGCTCTCGAGGGGACCTAAACTTGTATAATTGATATATCAGGTTCAATTTTTCCGTCTCATTGCACAAATATACGCAGAGTGGGTAGGTATAAATTCTTGAATACGATCTGAAAATGCGATAAAATTTAAGCAGCAACAGTGTTGTTGCGTAAAGAGTTTTTTTTCTATTGTTGGTGGCACTATGGTTAAATAAGCAACGGCAGGAAGTACTTCAACCTTTCAGTGTAAGTATAAAAGGGTCACAAAGATGTGGATTTGTTTGTTATTATTATCGAGTAGGTATGTATATCTAATGGTGTTATATAAACATAGAGAAAATGTGACATAAATGGTCTAACAATAGCTTGCTTAGTGAATGTCAATTTACTCTTAAAGGGTATACAAAACGCCAGCGGCTATAATCCTAACTTCTCCTTCTCCAATCATCTGAGCGCGACGGTGAATTTTGGACTGAATAAGTTAGATCTACAGTTTAGCGACGGCAGATTACGAACTTATAATGTTGATGCGTTAACTTCGGGATTTCACCTCGATGATGGTAATCGAGTTCTTGTAAATTTCGGATATTCTAGTTTCAGACAAATTTGCAAGAAATTTAAGTTTATTTAGTTTATTGTTTTTTTTTAAATATAGGTATAGACTTTAACAATTTCAAAGCAATCACCAATATACTTTCAGATTTTAATGTCGATGACTAGCTGGGAGTGCTGATAAATCAGCTACTTACGTGCAGAATTAATAACAAAAATACTATCGGCGCGTAGATCGGCAAGTTGTGGAACCCAAGGGGCGTCCAGTCTCTTATTCTCTGGAATCTGGTGGTCAATGAGCTACTAATAAATCCAGAAAATAAAGACGGCAAAGGGATTTCCTTAGCAGATGACGCGGCAATAGCTGTATTAGGTAATTCACTTAATACCCTTGAAAAAGTATGACAAAATGGTCTCTCAGTACTCTCCAAATGTGCTGCCAGATGTGGACTTTGTGCGAAAAATATCGAATTGGAACTTTTCAGCAGGAAATACAAAGTCAAGTTCGCAGAATCAGCCGAGGACCTGGATGTGGTCTTAAATCAGAAATTGAGCTGGAATACCAATATTCAAGAACGCGTAAAAAAAAGTCCATGTAGCTCCATTTTCATCTAGAAAGGTAATCGGGAAGGAATTGTAAGCACATATGACTTTCTGGCTTTATTTATCCATCATTAGAACCATACTCTGTTATGGTGTGTTAGTCTGGTGGACGTCTTTTGAAAGAGCCTTCAAATGCAACCTTTTGGAAAAAGCTTAAAAGTCAGCTTTCATATGCAGTAACCGAGCAATAAGAACCACTCCTTCCAAGCTCTAGATGCTATCATAAATCATGTGGGGATATAGATATTTTTGCCAAACAGATCGCAGCTAGTGCAGCTGTGAAAAAGAGCCTCGTTACAATGGACATCATCTCACACAATGACACTAAATCACCTTAACGTTACAGAAAACCCCGACCACATCATTACCCAACTCAGTTTTGAGGATAACTTCGTGTCGAACATTCCCAGTCGCCCCAAATGTAAGTCGGATGCACATAAACACGATTTCAAGCTGAATCTGGAGTGGGTTGAGTTATTTTATCCGAGATGCTTGCCTTATATCATTTTGTATTTTATTTGCTTGCTTTATATATTCTTTCACCTTCCCGATCATTGTAGGGTTTTCCAATCGATTATGTCAACTAAAGAAGCCTAATGCTTGCTGATGTGTAATGTAACATCCAGGCGGATGCCAGGTGGCAATCAAATTATTGGGATCCATCTCATTCACATTGCAGTTAGCCCACGAATGCTTACTATCTCTTTGAAAGATGGCAGAGCACTTTACCGTTCATCTCATTAGGGTAGGGGGTAACAGAAATATCACAGGGTACTGTAAGTCGGATGAACTTGACTGACTGGTCAACTGATATCGTATCAAAGTTAGTCATGCCCCTTGATGCATGTAAATCAACAATCAAACTGGATACGATAACAATACACAGATTGATAAACATACAACTCTAGACAAACAATAACAGCTGAACAGTTCAAACACCAGTACCATCATCCGTGTCCTTAGAGGACACTGCCCTTAGGCTAAGATGCAAAAAGACTACGCCTCAAAAACAATGACTTCTGCAGTAGCTGCTTGCAAGTGGATGGATAGGAATGTATTCCCAAACTTTTCTTCTCTTGCCCGGCTATCTACAAAAAATTAAAACTCTACCTAGGAGACTAATTCTTTGACAATCTAGGTGACTAGGCTAATATTTATGACATAGACCTCCTATGCTTTATAGTTAGCTCGGAATAGTTTATTTAGGCAAATGAGTTTCAGGAAAAGTCGAAAAATCCACGTGGTACCACATCATGCACAAAGCTAAACATTCGCAGATTGGATTTGACAGAAACAGCAAGTGACTGTTCTATGAAAATCATCTCTTCCAATAGCCCCATTTCGATCACAATGGCTATGTGACTCAACAGATTTGTCACAATTATGGAGTTGTGAATCCAGAAGTGATGCATTCATCAAGAGTTTGGTTTGCACTGACAACAGCTAAGTAAAAAAATATATTAAAATGAAAGACCGTAAAAACTTTTTTTTTAATTTATGAAATAGAAAGCCATTCCGCTAAAAGCGATTTACCTAATTGCCACATAAATATGTTCAGTCACCAAGCAGTAGGATCAAAGTAAACATTTCAATACAAACAAACATTTTATAGCAAAGTAAAACGTCTGTTTTCTGTCCAGTAAATTTAACGCTAATGACCCCAAAAAACAAGCAATCATGGACTCTTAATACCTATATCCTCCTCTGCATGACAAGTATACAGATAGCTCTACAACTGTTCCCCAAAATACCGTCAATAATTATGAATTCAACCGTTCACCATTAAAAGAAACACTTTATGGTGTTAGCCACCGGATTGCCTAAAGCACACTAGCCACAGGTAAACATCCAACACCTCTACAACTGAAAAACACAGAAATGAACTTAAAAATCAATTAGCTGAAAACCCGTAAATCAGTGCTACACACGCAGCAGACCCCCTCACAGAAAATCCTTTTTTTACACACTATAAGATACAAATGCGTTTTCACACCCAAAATCCATTAAGAATCCGCTGCCGAGTGAAAACTTAGATACAAAAAAAATAACAAAAAAAAAATTAATAATAATTACAATCACTTCCTTGTGACAGATTTATGAAACCAATACACTCATATCTGAATCCCAACCATGTAGTGTACTGTACACACTATTGTACCGTCTATGCAGACGATAATTAAAGTTATTTCATCTCGTCGTCGGCGAATAAAATTTTCAAATAAAAAAGACGTTACAGCTACGCGAATGGTAAGGCTCGTAAAAATCCTGAATAAAAATCACTTGACATCTTCTGATACCGTAATCTTGTCTGCATTGTATACCCGCGCGCCTATAATGCTGGAAGTTAGGATCGTAAAAATTGACTGGATCACGGCGATTGAAAAAAAAGGGAAGGTCGTAAAAGTAAACGTAAATCGCATTAGCCAGACACGCATTTCGAAATCCGGCAATTTAGTGTACGGTGGTATGGGAACGGCAAACAGAATATTGCACATCCGTGTTGTTGGTGGGTGTCCCTTTTGATTTCACTTAACCTGGCTAGGTGTAGGGAAGGTAAATGGAAAATTTCAATTCGACAAATTTATCACATTGAAATCCGGTTGGAAGACGAATTTCCAATCGGTTAATGTCCTTTCACATACAATGATAAAACATGTGCCATTAAGTTGAATGGGCAATCAGAATAATATTGCGGAAGTGTTAAGTGCTCGAGCTAGTGGATGGTCTACGTTAGAGTTAGAAACGGTGGATTTAATAGATTGAAATGTGGCGAACTGATTTGAATTTGTCAATTGACGTGGAGATGGGGTGATAGTTTAGGTGAAACGATGAGGGTTCGGAAAGTTTTATAGTTTAACCTTAAAATAATGGAAGGGAATTGGTTTGGAATGAATTCAGATTCGCTAGCGGGAGATGAAATATTGCTCACGGTCACTTCCACAAATGCAATTAATCAATTTAGTAGTCATGGGCTGCTCGAAATAAACCAAGAAATGTCTGAGTAATTGATGCATTCTTGCATTCGACATATTTCTGCGTTACACAAGGTAATTTTAATAATCTTCCCCAAGTTTACAAAAATTACGTAAATGGTGTTAGTCAAGAATTCATGACTTATCGTCATATTTGGCACTCAATATTTCTCTATAGAGTCCTTAAAATTTGACATGTCAAAGCGTTGTGTGCTGATTTTTTCAATAGCGTATGGCATCATAAAAACAGGTAAAAACACTGAACAAAGCATGTCATTAAATTTTTACTTCAAAATCAGAACATACTCTGCTCATGATTTTTATAATTTAAACGCATTGGCATTCTTGCGACTTAATTTTTTCGATTTTTTAGTCGTGGCTTGGATACATAATCTTATCCAACTAACCCTGATACTAAGGTAAACATATCAGGCTCTAAAACAGAGTGAAAGTGATCCCATAAAGAACTTTAAAACACAGAGTAAATGGATTCAGTTTAAGTAAGATGATCCTTAAATTTTGAAATATCTTATGAATAGTCTGAGATAAGTGAAATATCGGCCAACCCGAACCCGAAGTTTTACGATGGTAAGTTTTGACATTTCAATCAGACTAAACGTTAATAAAAAAACAAACAGTTGTTATTGTTTGCTTGCTTTGGTAGTCAACATTGTCAGGCAACCAACATTAGTCGTTTGTGTTCCATTTAACCATTCTGTTCAATGAAATAGTCAGTTAAATTTTATCGCGTATCATTGTTCAAACTGCTATTGAATGTAAATCTGGCGCCTAACGTGAGTCCTCAAAAATAATTTCAATGTTCGTCGAGTTTACTTTTTAGCATTTTTGAAGTTACCTCTGAGGCAAGTGCAGCAAGGTCTCGAATACATATTTCTCTAGAATCTAGAACCTAGCTTCTTCAACCGTTTTTCTGGGCAATGATGTGTTTAAGCCCCTATCAAAGACATATAAGGCGGTCATTTTAAATATGTTAAATCGTACACATACATTAATTGATAAGCTAGGTTATAGGCTCAGTAGGTCCGTTAAAAATTAATATTTTGTCGACTCTTGACCGTTTATCACACTTTTTCAAAAAGTGAGATAGTGATAGCTAGCCGTGCTTTAGTGTTTATAACCAGAAAATATGTACTACTGGTTATAGTCCAACCCACTCACGAACCAGTTCTTTTGTAATATTAGCGCCAAACTTGAGTTCTTTTTACGAAGGAAACATTCATTCATGTTTACAATATTTTAACATAAGTAGGGCGAAGTTTTTCTAACACTCAGATCACAAATTTTTAACATTGTTTCTGAGAAATACTTCGTCATGTATTGTCATCGTATGGAATTTTGATTGACCTTTCCCAAAACTTTTTTTGAATGCCAGCATTAATAGAAAGTAATAAGACTACAGGGACTTAAAAACTGTATGCAGGTGTAAGGGTGATTTTGATATTTCATTAATTTTGTTTTAATGCAATATTTTTTGGACATGGAAAATGTCCCTGCTGTCAAATCTTATGATTCATGTTAAATCGTCATAAAGGTTCGAAATCGCATACCTGTATTTTTTGATGACTTGTTACAAATGTTTCTACGGCGACAAGCGTTTTTGACATGAGAACAAAATAATTTTATATAAGATAAGATTTTGGATTGAGCTGTGCCCGGTTTCACAGTGGGAGCTGAAGTCGTTACTTAGCTAAGCAAAACTAAAGTTACTTAAGTTTTTCGGGTTTCACAGTCATTTAAAAAGATGGTTTTAAGCGAGTACTGCAAAAACGGGCATTTAATGATACATCTGTCGGTTTTGTTAATTTCAATATTTAATAGTTTATTGCAATGACTCTGACTTAATGCATAATCTGGCGCCAAGCGTAAGTCCTACCTAAGAAAAATTATGACTTTCTGTAGGAGACAACATCTGTACCATCATTTATTTGGATAAAGAAGCCTCTGCAGGAAGAAGAATTTATCTTAATTATAATAAGAACTAAAACTGATGCAATTTGTTTAAATTGATTGACTAAATCTTATATCAGGCGCCCAACGTGAGTACTAAACAAAATTTGACTTTCTTTAAAATTTGTTCATGAAAGTGATACCCCTTTGTGTAAAATTTAAATTTCCTTATGAATGGAGAAAAAAAACCCTTCTCTCTGGACATGTATTGTTTTAGTCGTATCCATTGCCATTCATCGTTGCGCAGTCCTTTTTTTGCACCAGTCCATCCATTCACAAAATGTATGATTACTACTATCACTTGCATTGCACGTGTGTCGATTGCTTTTATTTTTGTTTACTGTTCAAAACGAAAAAAAAATCAACAAACAAAAATATTTGTTATTCATCCAGTGAATGGAAATATGATCCGTTTTTCCCCGAAATGAGGAACAAACAATATTCATTCATTTACCTTCCACTTCACAAATGATCCATGTGAATTAATTAAAATCGACCATCACATATAGAAGAACATTGAACTCATCTGGCTGTCTTCTCTTTTGAGGACAACAATTTACCAAAGTGGACTTCCTTTGTGGTTTCAAATGACACCAAGGAGAGGTGGTACTCAAGAGACAAATAAAAAACTACGATCTTTTTTTTTCATTATTGTGTATGTTAGAAGCTAGTGACCCGAGTTTGTTTGACTTTTTTCCAAAAAAAAAAAAAAATAAGATGGACATGGACACACATGTGGATAACATGTGCGATGTGTGGTACCATTAATTCCTGTTCGTGTTTTGCTTTTTTTTGTTTTGTTTGAAAAGACCCAAATATGGTGTTTATGTTGGTTCATAAGAAATGTGTTCAAAGGAAGAAATTTATCTGGACTAGTGAAAAGCCCCATTCCAAATGAAATTTTAATTTTGTGTATATAGGAGTAAAGACAGACCGCTGTTTACATCACTCTATTTTTCTTTCCATATTTAATGGCATGGAAATGTATTTACATTGGTACCATGAATAGTCCATAAAATTTGATTACCGAAGGCTATTTACATTTGGTTGCAGTTGATGGTAAACAAAATTAATTCAAAATTTGTCTCTGCAATACATTTAGATCTTGTAAACACATAAAAATTAGTATTATGGGTAGCAAAAGTAAGTCACCAAAATTCTACATAAAGTGGATATAAATGAAATTCAATTGGCATTTTGCACTTCTAGGGGACGTAGCCACTAAATACATGTTTCATTAAATTCTTAATCGGTGTAACAAAAAAAAAAGGAAGCCTATTATTCCCACTCGTAGCAGATATCAAAATTATTTTAAATGGCAATCCTATCCTGATGATCTGACAGTGCTGAGTAGTAACAATCGTCATGAGAAAACTGATCTCAACCGTTTAGATTCAGCATAAAACTGTAGGTCCCAATATAGTTCGATACATGCACACTTGAATGGGTGAGAGAAGTAGATAAGCACTATGCCATCAATTCGTATTTCTTGCATATTATTACAGTGATTGGTTGAAAAAGAATAGCAGGCGCCCAATGTGAGGTCAACCTACACATGGCAGGAATAGTATAAAATTTAATTGGACCGATTCAATGCATGATTTAACGATATATCTTATATCTGAAGCTCACTACATAGTGAAAGTAAATGCATTTTTTAATTTTAAAGTTTGTTTAAAAGTTCTATATGAAACTGTTAATCGACTCGCTTTAATAAGCCATGTTGTGAACCTATTTCAGTATATTGGATGTATATTTACTCGGTGGAAATACATTCCTTGCTACAAATAAATCCCTATTTACCCCAATCAAAGCAATGCCATATTATGGCCCCCCAAAACAAGTCCAAGACACCCATCAACTTTCATTTCCGGAGGTATGCGCACATGCCTACATAAGCTATTTAAATTCCGCCATTCATAGTCCGATACTAAACATCATTTCCCTACCAAATTACATTAATTTTTCATGTCAATATTGGCGTTCCATTGATGCTGACACCATTCCTTCTCCTCGACGGGCGCAAAAGAATACCAAAACCCAAAACCAAGACAAAGAATCCCAATTAGTAAATTCCACGTCTCAAATATGTAACAGAAATGGATGCCGTCAGCACCGAACAAAAGGCCCTCCAAAAGAATCCATCCAACAGCAGTCCATAAACCGTACTCCAGCAATCAGATTCCTTGTAATTTATAATTTCCCTGCCCGCTCCCCTAAATGGTATAATATGCCCAAACGACGTCCAACAAGAATAGAATAATGAAAGGAAACCCATAAAACGAAAATGCTCCACATTCTGTTCCGAAAATGTTTTTCGAGTGCGGGAGAATAGACCGATTATGATCATTGGTATCATTACCTGTGACCGCTTACAGGAACCGCCGACATTATTTGATGATGATGTCTGTCGACAAATGGGCTTGCTGCCGCTGCTGCTGCTGCAATTTGTTCCATTGGACTGCTAGATAATAGTCCTCCAGAATTGGCACTTGGATCGATGAAGATTGCGGTGTACTGCGGTGGGAAGGTGTTTGCAAATGCGTCCGCAGTCCGTTGCAGCGAATTGCACTTCTTTGACTTTCTGCGTGATTTCTTACTCGAACGCGAATCACGGCTGCTATTAAGGACATCCGTTTGCGGCTGCGGCTGTTGAGGGGGCAATTGCAGCTCACTGTAGATGCTACTATCCAATATGTTACTATCACTACCCGAGCGATTTAGGACAAACTCAATATTTGAGTCTTCGTCATCCAGCAGCGCTGTACTTTCGTCTAACACTTCAATCGAGCTATTTGCGAGGATATCACAGTTGTCATCATTTGACGAGGTAATCACAATTTCGGGCACTGATACGCATGACTGCGGCGGCGATAACGACGACACACTTCGGCTGGGTTCCCCTAATGGGGTTGCACTTTGGATAGCACCCTCAAGGGTGCCATTTTCAAAAACCGTGAACGAATTACGCTTTGCACTACCACTACCACTAGTTGTTATATCCTTTGAATGGCGTTTGGTACTCATTGCACCGAGTTTCTTCTTTGGAGTGGTTAGCATTAAATTATTTAATCTTTCAAAAAATCAAATTCACTAGTTGTTACCGAAAAGTATCCACACAAATTACGATTTAGCACTTAACACGGTGACACGAATGATAATAATAAATCCAAAGACGTCGACTATCACAGAAAACGAAGATAAACGACGACGACGATGAAGACGCACGGCAGCACGCACTTTCTATCCAACATGAAGGACCGCCAAAAACTAAATTCAAATCTGAAATTTCATTTCCAAGTTCGAACCTTCGTCAGAGTTCGGTTCGGACGTTGTGTAGATGCAATCGATCGTTTTTCTCTGTCTTTCGTGGTTGTTGCTTCTTCTCTTCTGTTTTCACCCTCGGTTTGTTTTCTATGGCTTCGGATTCGGATTTTTGTTTTTGTGTGTTTAAATTCTTCTATTTTATTATCCACGATGTTCTGACGGGTCAAATGTGCGTTGTTCTTATTGTTTTTTTTTCCTCCTCTGATTTGGAAGTGTGAGTGTATTTGATGATACGCATACACGGGCACATGCGATTGGGATTATATCAAAGGCAAACGCATCAAATTTTTGTTTTTGTGCTACATTTTGGGAGATGCTTTTGTGATATGGTGGATGGTTTTTTTTTTCATCTTATGTTAGATTTGGAACAATGTTATGTTTATAGTTTTTGAAAAGAAGTGTTGCCAGAAGAAATCAGCCGCTGATAACATATTTTTGTATGGTCTTGAAAGCCAATTAGGTCTGGTTAGTGGATGGGTGTCAAATACGTGTTTTCCAATAACAATTGATCGAGTATGTATGTTAAATTAGATGCGCAAAAATAATAACGTATTTTATGAAGTGGGACAAAATTTTCACCATGACTTTCTGCATTTTATGGACGGATTTTTTTTTTTTTCAAAATATTGATACGAGACATTTTCGGAATTGGCACTATAGATTCACAAATAATTTCACGTCTCATATAACGGATTTCGAAATCTCCAAAAATAAAACGGATTTAACTATTTTTATGAAAAATGTTTAAAAAAAAAACAAATATTTACATATAAATCGCGCACAAAATCGAAATATCGGATTTTTGTATATACCACAAGTTTTAAAGTTTTTTTTTAATATCAAATTCAGTTGTTATTCTCCTAATATATTGAGACAAAATGCTTAAATCTTACTTATCATTAACTTGTTTGCTCAATCGAACTTATTGGCCCGTAGGAGCTATAAGATTTTCTCTAACATTTTTATTTTAGCCTTAGATATTTTATTTTAATTTTCATAGAAAAAATAACAACGTTGTGTAATGACATTTATGTTGGTTACATATAAAAAAAAAGCATAATCAAGATTAAAACTGACTTAAACTACTTAGGACTAACTTAACTATTTAAGCCGAACATGATTATAATCGGGGTAGAAAGCAGTCGTTGCTTATCGTTACCATTTTTTTTTTTTAATTTTGAGATATCTACTTTTCTGGTACCTTGATTCGATATAAATTTAGTGCAGCAACCAACAAATTCAATTTCCTGATCTGTTGCCACCAAAAAGAAAAAAATATTAGAAAAAGTTAGTGCAAAAAATGAATGACTGACCTTATTAAAATTTTAATTATTTTTCTTACCAAAATATTTATTTACCTTCCAAATAAATATTTATCACAATTTTACTCTTTTAACTTCAACCAGCATAGGTTTTCAAAAAGTCGTTTAGAGAAGTTGCAAAACTTTTTTCGCCAATTTCTCAAAAGTATAGAAAGTGAAGCAACCCTCTTATTGCCTTCAAGTGACGATAATCCCGACGGGACGCCATTTTGATTGAGTCTGTGGGTGCACTTCCAGCATGTATGGAACCATATTGTTCGCCAATATGGTGTACCTAATCTAAATCTTAAAAATAAGTAGACGACTAAAAGTCCGCAAGTTTCTAAGGAAGTTCAGCAACACATTCTCATTTAGCCACCAGAATTCGGAGGGCTGCTTTTCAGCATCCGTTTTATCGGGATCTGTAATCGCCGTGCTAAAGCGGAGAAGCCCCGGAGCATTGTCGATGAGTCCGTCGCGGATAAGCCGTTTAAACAAATTGGCGAATGGATAATCAATTACGGGTGTAGGAAATTAAAATTCGCGGAATTTTTTTTCGTTACGCCTTTATGTTCTGTTTTTATTCTTTATTGGTTGTAAGTCAGGAGTTACAACCATTCATAAACCCACTCATGGACTACTTATTAAGAGTATCATAGGTTTTATCATGTATATGGTGGTCTGTCTTATTGGCAAACTCAAAAAATTTCTTTGTCGTACACTGTATGTATAAACTAAGATGAGGATCAGATAAAACTCAACTATATTTGTACCTGGCAACACTGATGGCTAAAAATCAATTTTAATTACACCTAAGATCCTAAAATAATTTTCAAAATATAGCTTGACACTTTGACTAACCAATACGTAGTCAAATGGAAGATTATCACATAAACGAAATACAGAATGACAATTTCGCTGATTACACTGTGGGTATGAATAATCGGCCGTATTTTACTTTATATTGCTAAAGTCGTTTTGCCTTCCGAACAAACAATTATTCCTCTATACGGCAATGAAATTTAATTTCCACAAGCAATTATTGCTGTG
Organism: Rhingia rostrata; assembly: GCA_949824845.1. Lineage (NCBI taxonomy): Eukaryota > Metazoa > Arthropoda > Insecta > Diptera > Syrphidae > Rhingia > Rhingia rostrata. Next base: position 89,003,870 of record OX463758.1, on the reverse strand, counting down.
GGATTTATATAGTTAATACTTTGCGTGGAGGTTGATTGTTTTAATAGAACCCTGTTTTAGACATTATTCAAGTTATACCATCAGCTATGATGGTATAACTTTTGTAAGATTGTTTTTAAGCTTCCGAAGATGTGTGTGCAAATATACCATTTGTTAAAATGTTTCGGTAGAGCTTCACACGAAGTTAAACTTAAGTATAATATGCATAGAGCTTGTGACATAAGGCTTATATCAGCTGTGACTACTTATTTTGTTTTACACCGCACTACCACGCAAAAGGTTTGGGCTCGATTCCCAGTTGTGGTATCACCAACATGTTTTTTTTTCCAAAAATATTCAAACACCCATTTCTTAGTATAATCGCATTAAATGCACGAAATGTTTATTTTGTACACTTAATGGAGTACCGTAGAGTGCGCCAAACGTCTTTGCATAAAACTTTGTACAGCTAATTTTAATGGAGGAAAAATAGCTTCGATAGTGCTTTATCGAGACGAAATTGTTGGTGATGGGACGATTAACTTTGGAGTAGATATGTAGTTTAGTCTAGCAAAAACGTTTTCACTGGTCTGATAAATAGTTCGAAAAGCATCAATTTGCAAGGGAAACTAATCTCACCTCAGCCGTCCGAATTCGGCATAAAACAGGAGGTCCCGCACACATAAATGTTTGTGAGAAAAGGCCAAAGGCCGAGTGCTTAACAGCCATTTGCACAAAAATTGTGTTTTTTTATTTGTATTAGATTTTGATTTTCTTTCTATTCTTATTATCATATTTTTTTATAGAATAACATTAAGGATTTAATCGACAAAGATATTCATGCATGGTTTTAAGCTTAATATTAAAAAAAACGTTTTTAACATTTTAAAAGAGAGATAACATAATATAAACTCTTACATATTTTTAATAAAAATAACGGCACACGCTTGCCGAAAAAAAGTATTCAATATATAGTTCAGCTAAAACAAAAATCAAATAATAAGCGGGATGTAGTCTAACTGGACATTTTTAAAATAGTTTGAAGAAAATAAAATAAAACCAAAACAAAAAAATAAAACGAAAACAAATTTTTATGAACGTTTCGAATAAATGTGGTTGAATTTCGTCGATGTACAGCCCATTTGCATAAACCTTTGAATTTAGAGATAAACCCCAAAGATAAAAATCTAATAGCGTCAAATCGCAAGTACTGGATGACCAATTAAGACAGCAAAAACGGCAGGCCACACGATATGGTACTGATTCATGTAGTAATTGAATTGTTGATCTGCCTCTTTGGCATGTGGTACCATATTTTTGAAACTACATGGTGGTCACAGCCATATCTCGTAAAAACTGGGTCATCATATCACGTCAACCAACACCATTAATTGATACGGCTCCGATAACGTCTCCAGGCCAAAATCTGCAACAAACAGTCACGCTTTGTGAATGCATTTGTTTCTCAAGAACTACTGATGGAAGGCATCGAGATGAAAACGAGCTTCTTCACTGAAGATGAATTTGTTTAAAAAATCATAATCCATTTGTTATTGTCCCAAAGTCCATTCAACGAACTCTCTTCACGCTACGTGGTCCATTCTTGAGTCAACGGAAATTTTTAAGCATGAATTCGATGTAGAGAGTTTCTCGAAATGCCCAATTCTTGACTATGGTGCCGAATTGATGTTCCTGGACTCTCAGAAATACGGTCGTGAACTGCTTCAATGTTTTCTGTTGAATTGTGACATGACACCACAAGTGTCTAAAATTTCTAATTGATCCAATCTCTCTAAATTTTTTATTTTTTTTTTCACAGTTAATGGTGTTAAATCAATATGACGGCAATATTTTGTACAAAAATTGCGCACTCTTGCTGACAAGCCCTCATTATTTTTTTAAAATATTGTTCAATAATTAAAATCCTTTTTGCGTTCGTATAGCGCTTTATTTTTACTAACCCAGAACTATCAGCTGTCATATTGTTATCTTTTTCCCCTTTGGCAGCGCAGTAATATTAAGTTGCCCTAATTTTACGTGAAAATGAGAAACGCTTTAGTTTAACTAAAACAAGACCAATTTTGGTTTAAAGAGGCGCGACTATTATGGTTGATAGTCAGTTAGTCCACTATTAAACAATTATAACACATAAACTTAGGCCACGTCTCATTCGTGTACTTATGGCTTAAAATTTCTCGTTATAGCGTATGTCTTAGAAAATATAAAACAAATCAATAAACATAGCAAGTTTATTGCACTCCAATATGAAAGAGTTCATATACAAACTGGACATATTGGTTCCAACATAAGTCGTGCTCTTCGATTCTTTCCTCTAAAGTTCTTTCAGAAACTTCCCATATCCAAAATAGCGTCAAATAACTCGACCATGATCCCACAACAACTATCTAACTTATTATGGGTACCGATACCGATCAACATGGTTAGAAAAATACTGTGGGAGGGTGATAAAAATTCCCCAGTAGTGGCAGGTACAAGTAAAGTCGCAAAAAATGCAACTCTCCAATCTCCCATTTTACGTTTAGGTATACCATTTTTATTATGCTCTGTGTACTGATCTTTTAAGTTCAGATAATTTTGCAAATGAGACTCCTTCCAATGTAACCGTTTGCAAACACCAGTGGAGATAAATCTATTATATGTTATAAATTGTTATCGTACTACTAATGCATTATTTTCATTCATTTATTTTATCTGAAAGAGCTAACATTATTATTGTTAATACAATTTATTTTGTATTACATAACAAAGTTATAATAAAAACAATAAATTATTTATTAAACTTGTTAGTCTTACAGCTGCAAACTTCATTTCTTTTTAACAGAAATAAAAATCAAAATTCAATTAAAAATAAATATAAATTCGTAAGAATAATTTTTCAATGTATGATTTATTTATATTCAAACTAATAGTGTTCAAAAGATATGCCATCGAATATAAAAGCAGCAATATATATAGGTACGCTGCTATGTTTTGGCAAATCATCCGAGTAGTATGTATCAATTTTCAAGAAAAGCGTATTTTAAATTCGCCGTTCGGAGTCTGCATAAAACAGGAGTTCCCGCCATTGTGGAAGAAGTACACATGCACACATGAATGGTTGTGGGTAAGCTCGGCCTGTTGCGGCAAAAAGTAGTATTTGTTATTTTTGATACGTTTTGTGCGCTATCGAAATAGAAAAATATAATCTGCTACTATAAAAACAGCTTGCATTTATAATTTCAGTTCACAGATATCGGTTAATTTTTAAAAGACATGAATATAACCATAATATCTTAAATGCAATAATATCTTCCATCTGGCAATGCTTCCACAGCTACTCTGTGTAAAAACGGTATCGCTTTATAAACATCAACAAACAGATTTGCCCTCTAACGATGGTTCATAATTCTAATTCCTTTTCACAATATCTTCTTACCACCCCTCGTTCCACTTTCCTCTCATTTTCAACCTACTTATGCAGTTGGTTCGTGTGTTTTTTTTTGTGATTGTCTTGTTTCCATCAATTCGTACCACATCCATCGATTGGGATAATCACCGACATCATACTCATCATTATCATCGCGGTCATGATACACCACAATGGACCGTAGCTTGATTATCCGCGTATCATGGCAGACAAATTTATCTGCCTTCTTCGAGTTTCTATGAATTTTAAGGTTAAGCTCCGAAATTGCGGTCTCAATCTCTCCAACATGCAATCATGAACATGCAATCCCAATCCGAAGAATCCCATTAAAAAATGGTCAAAAAGCGGGTAATGACTTCGACCTCTGCGCCAGATACACGGTATCGCTATCCCGAATCTTCGATGCAATCGATGATGGATCAAAGCTGTCTGCACCTCTTAAAAATAGCCCCTGAAGGTGCTTATGAAGGTAAGGTGTGGGCCCAAATCTCCAGCTTTAACACGAACCTTGCGCGGTGTAACTTGGTTGTTAAGTTGATCACCGATGGCCATCATATGGTTTCGGATGAGCCATCATTGAAGAGGCGGATTAAGCAAGTATTCAGCCGTGTGCCGGCTGACCTCGCGGCATATGGGCCATAATAATTCGACAGCCTCTGCATTGTTTCGGTTATTTCCTCTTCGACCTATTTATCATGCTATCGATAATTGAAATCGCCCGCTGCGATTAACGCAATTTCGACACACATGTTGTACGTCGGGTTTTTGACTTTTAACCATTCTTGGTTGGCTGAGGTTGTATGGCATTTGGTGTCTGAATGGTGATTGATTTGACAATGTAAGGAGTCAAATATCCAGTCACAGACCGTGAAGTTCAAACCTCAGACACGCCATCATTTAGTCTCCCACCCAAGTGTCAGCTTGGTGTTTATTTAATTGCCAATATGTCGCGCCAAATTAACTCAACTGACGTAAAACAGAAGTGATTGAGTTCCTTGCTAGGATACAGCCAATTAAAATGCTCGTTCCTTTGTTTTTGAAACTTTGCCGCCGTTAAATTACAATTAGACAGTCTCACCGTGAAGAGTACCAATTTCGCTTGCTCAATGCTCCGCTAATTCTTTCGTCGGCAAATTTAATTTTGAAGTCCTTTTCAACAAACATGGAACATGACCATGACGAATTATGCTTTATTCACTGCTAAGCAAAGGAAGCAAGGAACGTCTGTTGACAGCAGGGTGTTGCGACGATATGATGTGCCCTTGTGTGTCGTCAGTGTTACGAATGCGAAAGGTTACGCATTCAAAATGGAATTCAAACTCAAAGGAGTCGCGCGTCATCTGGATGAAATGTCGGCACTCGGGGTGACTCGCAATGGGAAGGTAAGCAGTTGCTAAGGAGATACTGATGCTCATGCCGAATGCTGTTATCTGTGCACAGTAGCGCAGGTGAGAAGTATTTTTGTTTTATGAAGGTGGTGCCATCAATGGCATGCGAGGAGATAACTGAACGAAATGTGTTGAAAGGGATTTTTTTTATATCGTGCCGATGGAATAAAATTGGCACTTTTAAGATGCAGGGGATTATGTTTTCAAAAACTACCAACTTCCGTGTCATGTCGCTTTGATTGTAACAGCTTACCAATTACCTATTAATTTGGAAACTATATATGGTCGGTCGTTTGTATTTAAAATGGAAGAAACAGCCATCGGGGTATTTCATTAAAAATATTTGATTCTTAAATTTGAATTAGAGATGCGCATATATTACTGTTTTTTGTTTAAAGGTTATGTTTCTCTTCTTTTAGAGGTAATTGAAAAAAAGATATAATTTGGAATATAACGTTGTAAATGTTCTGTTAGGATATTACATTTCAAAACTAATAAATTGCTTACTCGCAAAAAATATTCCATGCTGGTCCATGCAATCCTTTGTTTATTTTTTTTTTTAATAAGAACTTATTTTTGGTAGATTAGGCCGCCATATCCTTAATATTTATAATATAGGTATCTTATGTTATCAGTCCAGTCTCCAAACTGCCCTCAATATTCGCTGAAGGTGGCAAAATTGTAGAGAGTTTCGGAACGCGGGAAATGCGATTAATTCCTGGCTAGCGATTAGTTCAAAGTGGGAAACAATATTTGGTGTAATGCAAACTTATAAACGCGAAACAGTAGGAAAAGAGCGATCGACAAGGCGCTCTAACCTTCATGACGTTATTATAAAGGGTCATTCAATTCGTAGACTAAACGTACGCGTCCGGTATTTTGGATGTCCGAACAATCCGAGGAGCTAACATCGACTAGCACCAATACCTTGTTGCAGCCAAGCTAAGAATACGGATATCCACCATGCTGCAACAATCCAGAAATACTGTGAAAAAATGCAATTACGAAAGATTGCAATCGCAATAGACCGCCAAGACATTTGGGCAACGCGTATCCCTTAACCTCTCGATTAACACCATACCACCAGCATCGAATGTCGAAGATCAATGGCAATGGCAACTGATGTGCTTTGTTTCTCGCGCCCACCAACAAGAAACGCAGCCAAGAACGAGGCCAACAGGGATAAGCTGCAGGTGAAGATGAGAGCAGCCACTGAGCTCTATAGGCAGAGCAGAAGGGAAGAGCACCGGCTTTTCCGAAAGAAGAAAAAAGATAAGGAAAAGCGCACGATCGAGGATATAGAGAGGTGCTGAGGATATGGCAGAACCACTTATGCAGAATGTGATGACTTGTTAAATAACATCCACCAACTCAAAAGCCAAATCTGTTAGAAAGAAAGGATGCTTGAAGAATGTATCCTTAGCATATATTGCCCGATCCACAATAAAGGAGATCCTCTAAACTGCGCCAACTACAGAGGCATAAGTCTCCTCAACATCGTTTACAAGATCCAATCTGCCGTAATATGTGAACGCCTGAAACCGTTTACCAACAACCTGATCGGCCCTTATCAGTGTGGTTTTAGTCCAGAAAAGTATGCAACCAATCAAATTTTCACACTTCGGCAGATCCTGGAAAAAAACCCAAGAAGTCCAAATCGATACCCACCACCTATTCATCGATTTCAAAGCCGCATACGACAGCATTTATAGAGACGAACTATACAGAGCCATGTCTAGTTTTGGTATACCGCCCAAACTCGTCCTCTTGTGTAGGATGACGATGGAGAATTCTCGCTACTCCATCAGGGTGGAAACGACCTCACCGACATATTCGATACCAAAAAAGGATTTCGGCAAGGGATTTTTTCCAAAAATGATGGCATACGCCAACGATACTGACATTATTGGTAGGACCCAACTTGATGTCATAGCCACGTTTGCTAGTATAGAGAAGAAATCGGCAAAAATTGGTTTAGAAGTAAATAAGGGAAAGACGAAGTATATGCTTTCAACACGGAAGGCCACACGCCATCGACGAATTGGACAAAACGTCACCATTGACAGATAAAACTTTGAGGTAGTAACTCTGACAACAACATCTGGTCAGAAATTAAACGCAGAATTACTCTTGCCAACCGCTGTTTCTTCGGGCTAAGAAGGCAATTCAGTAGTAAAGTCCTCACTCGAACTACTAAGGAGATCTTATATAAGACCCTGATCATCCCAGTCCTGCTCTACGGCGCTGAAGCATGGACCGTCTCAAAAGCGGATAAAGAAATCCTTGGTCGATTTGAGAGGTAAATTCTTCGAAAAATCTTCAGTCCCGTTTGCGTTGACGGGCTATGGAGACGAAGATACAACCAAGAACCATACGAACTGAACAACTCATGCCACTGGTCAAAAAACTCGTTTGGACGTTTAAAATGGCTTGGACATGTGGACACCAATACTCCGGCTCGCAGAGTCTTCGATTTCCAGCCAGACGTCGGACGCAGTAGAGGATGACCTCGCCTTAAGTTGCGCGCACAAGTAGAATCCGACCTTAACCAACTTGGAGTGCGCAACTGGAGGCAGTTAGCTAAGGACCGGGCTAACTGGAGAGGCATTTTGGTTGAGGCCCAGGTTCATTCCGGACTGTAGCGCCACTTTTATGCAATACTTAAAAAAAAAAACATGACCGAAAGTTTAAAAAAATAGAAGTTAAAAAAAATGCATAACGTGTGTTCACTAGAATGAACTTAGAATGAACCTATGACTTGTGGTAGGTACTGAAAAATAAAAACACAACAGTATTTGCCCACCCTTGAAGCCTAATTGCTCGAATGCCATCTGGGGCAAAGGATTAAAATGGTCTCTTTGGTGCTGCATACTTTTTTTTAAAAAATCTGTTAGCACTCCTAGTTAAGCATGCAAACTTAATTTCATACGCGCTCTTGCGAAACCATCCTATTAAAACCACTACTGTTGTAGGTGTGCCATTAATCATCATTTTCAGACTTATTTACAGTTTTTTTTATATCATCGTGCAAGTTTTAATTAACTGAAACTTAATTACATCAGTTGATCCTCTTTTTGCAAATTATCGTAAACTGAGTAATAAAATTTAAAAAAAACTCCATGCAAATAAAATGCAATTACCTTATAACGCATTTCAATTTTCATTAACCTCCCATTCGTTGTGCTAAAACTTAAATTGAACGGACTGCCAGCTAAAAGGATTTGCAAAATCAAAAAAAAAATACGTTCATCTATTTAATTCGCATTTTTGCATCCATCCATTCAATTGAATTCCTTCAATAACCCTTCAAACTCCTTCAAACCCCTTCATGAGAATCACAATCGCGTTTAAATTGAATTTCCGTAAATGCGATTGTATTTTGCTCGCTCGATCCTAAAAGCAAGGCAAGGGCGCACCTTTCACTTGAAACCTACTCCTTCATGAAAGCTATTTCTGACACAACAAAAAATCCATTCCCAATCATCCGTATGAACCCACTTTTCATGAATTTCGGTCCGTCCTCTTAATTACAAAGGACCTCATGTATTTAACTGTAACTGACAGTCGAAAATCAAAATTCCTGTTACCCGGATTAGGTGTACGGCTAGACTGGGGTTATTGTACTTACAAGAGGGTTGCGTCTAATTCAACCACCCCGATCCTGGCTGGGATTATGAGTGTTTTCTGGTTATTATTTGAGGATGACCAATCACTATTTTCCTCGTCGTATTCGTACAATTTTTGGCAATCTAAATGCACCCTGCTGTGTATATAGAGTTCCCCCTTTCACTGTGCAAATACCACTCTACGATCCACCCTATCTGTGAAGTGACAGTTCAAATAAAAAAAGGAATCGACAGCCAGTAAATAAAAATCTTCATTTGCTCATCGTGGGTTGCAACTTGATGGGGCATCTATATGCTTTGTCCGCTTGTGTCCCTTTTTGCCCTTTTTATTTCGCCTGCATATCAATCGATCTAGGCAGGAGACCTCTTTCTTTTTTTTTCTTTTTTGCAGGATGTATTGTAGTCCATGATGCAATGTGCTGTGTGCACTGGTGTTTCATCCATCTGTTACCATCGAGGGTGACGGAAGGACCACAAAGCCAGTGTCATATGGTTGACAGTAATGTCATTTTTTGTGTCTTCCTTATAGTCTTTGTCTCTATATTGATCAAGGACTAAGAAACTTACTTACATTGATTCGTTCACGCAGGGTGGAACTTATATTTACTCAGCCTGTCGTACTCCTTTTTCCGGTGTCACATTGCACCACCTTCATAGCACGACACGGTAATCAAAAAGAATGTCTGTGGTCCGAGGTCTGAGGTGCTTTTAGGATGCACCTTTCTTTTCTCTTCCTGTATAGTTTTTGCTGAGTAGGTGGTCATAGTTTTTTATCGCATGCTTTGGAAGTATAGGGAATATGAGTTGTTGTGGCATATGGTTTCTATGCGGGATGGCAACCCTCATGTGTACGAAAATTCAGATTTAGCTTGACGTAATGGTGGGCATAAAAAATCACACTTCCCTTAAGAGTCACAAAGTGCGTATGCTGTGTGTTTGTGTTGGTATAGAAATACAAACGGTTGATTTAATTATTTGCGTTGCGAAGGGCGATGGCTGAAAGATGATCCACTGATGGCAGAGTGGTATCTAAATTTGCGGCAATTCGATTAACAGCTGAGACATGAGTCACTTGGTTGATCGGGAAGTTTGTAAATATTGCAGATGCGGAAGAGGAAATGGAAATCGGAAAATTGGAATCTGATTTTGGGTTGAAGAAGACGTTGCCATCTCGTGCGGGTAGCGGATGTTGGTGTAAAAGGGAATGTGCCAATAGGGCAGATGCCCATTCACGGGCATGCGACCATTGTGAATACCTACGTATTTTCCATAAATGGAGACAGCTGAATTTTTTTTTTTGTTTGAGAAGATTTTTGTATCGCTGAGTTATTAATTTACAATAATAGGTGGTATTTGATTTCGCACAATGGTGATGATACAGATGCTGATGCGTAAATGGTAAAAGCGAAGGCGAGTGTCGCGCGCCAAGGTGTGCGATATCCGTATGAATTTATTCATAGTTACACTTCACTTGGATAGGTGTGTATGTTGGACTGGAATTGTTGTCGATCCATTTTGGTCACAGATAGTAGGTGGTTGACACATTTGAGTTAGATACGAATCTCAAAATGTCAATTAAAATATAAATACAACGAACACATTTTTGTTGTCGTGTGTGTGGGCGCAACCGTCTTTTTAGACATGGACAGTAACGAGATACCACGTTATATTTGGGATTAATAAAAAGAACTGTGCTGAGTTAGCTTTGAGTCAAAAAAAACTTTGAAGCTAATTTTTTCAGGGCAGAAATTATTTTGACTCCATGAGTGGTGATTATATATGGTAACAGTGATGATTTACCGATTTAGCTGTCAAAAGTATCAAAATATAGGCATCGTTGTCAAAATAAACAAGCGCTTCTGTACCTTTAAACAGTTAAACTCAATATTTCGAAAAATTCCTGGTCACTGAGATCTGAATTCGTATATATCGTTCATGTATTTAATTTCTTAAAAATACGATTACAGATACTTGTTTGCTTGTTATTTTATCGTCTATCAAAAATGTCTGATTATTTAATCAATGGTGCGGTAATCGTGTGTTAACTCCAAGGTAACTCTGGATTCAAATCAAAATTCTCCAGTTAACGCGAGTTTAATCTTGACACTAAGATTATTTTACATTGAAATACAGGGCCTTTGGTTTTTTTTATATCACAAAAGATGAAGACTTTTAAGAATTCAAAAGGATTCTGTTACCAGTGTTCGATTAATTCGAGAGGATAATTTAAATGCATTTGCAGATCATTTTCATACATGTTTATTCAACAGCGTTTATCAACAGACGAAAGTTCATTCACAAATAGAGAGAACAATAGATGACCAAGAATTGAGCCTTGTGGAACGCCCCGTTAGGTTGGGAAGAGATCTGAAAAATTGTTGATTAGCTGTACTGACTGCATCTGATCTATAAGCTCCACAACAATCGACGAGAAATTAAAGTTTCGATTGAGTCTGCGAAATAAAATATATTGGTTTGGACACATCGAACGATTTGGAAAAATGAAGCAGAATTGGAAAAATGACGTAATATTTGTCAAGTGCTTGACTCATATCTTCTGTGTAAAAACTAAGTCCTTTTCGAAAACCATATTGCTTAGATGTAAATAAGCTTCAAGGACAGAGATAACTGGTCATTTGGTTTTATATTCTTCTTTTGAAAACTTTTGGCAAGAATGTTAAAACTGCAATAGGTCTGAACTCATCGCCGTTAGAGTTTCTAAGCTTATTTCCTTTACATTGAAATGCTACATAGAAATATGTACTTATCTTTGAATATTCTATCCCATTACATCCTTAAAACTGAATAGGGAGGGAATAATTATTAAATTGTCACCACATTTTGTTCCTTCAGTTTACACAAATCTATTATGGTTCGACAAAAAACAACGTTTTTCAATTTCATGTGCTGTGGGGTTGGGTTTTCATATAATTTTTCTAAGAAAACGCTCCAAAAAGTGTCCGTGGGTTCAAGTTCTGTCTAATGATATAATTAATATAACCAATGGTTTGCATACCCACGGAATCGAATATCGAAGAACAATGGCAACCATGCCTACAAGCCATGTGATCAGCCGCAATTGCTAGGTTTCTCGCGCCCACCAGCACGAAACTCCTGATTGATGGTTTGATAAGGAATGCAGACAGATGACCGCAGCCAAGAACCAGGACTACAAGGCTAAGCTGCCATTGAGCTCTATAGGAAAAAAACAGGGAAGGAAACCGGCTTTTCAGAAAGAAGGAAAAAAAGGAAGAAAGGCGCGCGATCGATGATATAAAGATGTGCGGACGGAGAATTCTCGGTGCTCCATCAGGATCAAAAACTACCTCACCGACACATTCGATACCAAACAACGATTTAAGCAAGGCGATGCACTGTCATGTTACTTTCTTAATCTGATTTGAGAGAGGATTGTGTAAAACTCCCGAGCAAACGCCAGAGCCATAATATTCCATAAATCGGTGCAAGTACTAGCATGCGCAGACGATATTGCCATCAATGGCCGCACTCAACTTAATGTCTTAGCCACGAAGCGGCAAAAACGGGTTTATCTTTAAATGATAGCAAGACCAAGTATATGCTGTCAGAAATAAATAAATTGATGAATTATACAAAACGTCACACTTGACAGATACAACTTTAAGGTAGTGCGGGACTTTGCCTACTTTGGCTCCGCTATTAACTCTGACAACAACATCACGGAAGAAATTAAACGAAAAATTACTCTTGCCAGCCGCTGCTTCTTCGGGCTAAGAAGGCATTTCGGTAGAAAAGCCGTCACTCAAACTACTAAGGAGATCCTTTATAAGACCCTGATCATTCCAGTCCTGCTCAACGGCGTTAAAGCATGAACGTTGTCAAAAGTGGTTAAAGAAATCTTTGGTCGAAAATTCTTCGCATGAATCTTTGGTCAAGTTTGGGTATACGGGCTATGGAGATTAAAATTCAACCAAGAACTATACAAATTGTAAAGCAAAATGACCCTGGTCAAATGGAACGAAAGAATACAAATATTCAGGCTCGCAGAGTCTTCGATTCCTAGCCAGTAGAGGAAGACTTCGTCGCGCATGAGTAGAAACCAACTTGGAGTAAGCAACTGAAGGCAGTAACTTATGGACCGGGCTGACTGGAATCTTGGTTAAGGCCGAGGTTCGTTCCGGACTGGAATGAACCTGCGTCTGAACTGCGTCCGATGTCCGACTGGGAATCGAAGACTCTGCGAGCCGGAGTATTGGTGTCCATTCGTTCTACATGTCCTAGGCATCTTAAACGTCCAATGCGGAGTTTTTTGACCAGAGGCATGTCGCTGTACAGCTCGTATAGTTTTGGTTGAATCCAAGTCTCCATAGCCCGTCAACGCAAACGGGACCGAAGATTTTTCGAGGAATTTTCCTCTCGAATCGGCCAATGATTTCTTCATCCGCTTTTGATACAGTCCATGCTTCAGCGCCGTAGAGCAGGACTAGGATAACCAGGGTGTTACATAGGATCTCCTTAGTATTTGGAGTGGCTTACTTTCTTAAGTAAGTTTATCAAAGATAAATTAGGGTATTAAAACTTAGTCAATATGTTCCCACATAATATCAATGTTTTCTAATTCTTTAGTTAGTTAGTTAAGTAAGTAAAACACTGAGTCATAGTTTACTGAACATTTTTGATAAATGTTGGATAATTCTTTCCTTAACACTCCCAAATATTATCACAAAATGGAAAGCTTATGTAATGAAGCTTAACAAAAAATCTACCTCATCTCTTGCGAAAGTGAATAGAGATGAATCTTTTGTTATCAAAACTAATGTGTGCGTAAGCTTCATTACATCCGAATTCAAGTGTCAAAGTATCATGTTTCATGAAAAAAATGTAATCACTTGTATAAGGCACTATTTTTTTCGTCATCTACTTTTCTATTCAATATGAAAGTTGTCTCTCCCAAAGCATCCTTCCTTTGTAGACCATCTGATTACATATCCTAATGAGCATGGCAAGCAACCCTTTTAGATCCTAATTAAAACTCATTATTAAATCCCTGTCACAAGCAAAACTAATCAAGTTCATTACCAAGCTGAAACTGGAAAATTAAAAAAAAAAAAATTTAAAGGATATCAGTTCGGTACATATTACGTACTCTCTCTGCCATAAGCAAGCGACATAAAACTTTTCTCATTATGATAAAAGCATCAGGACTACACATGTGTGTAGAGATCATATACCCGTACATCTTTGACCGCACACGTAGTGTCCATCAGGGAGATATTCAATCTAACTACAATTTCGTCCTTGTTTGGGAAATTTTACCTGGAACTAGTAAGTATTCAAAACAACTTCTTAAGTCCTCCAACATATGGCCTGTCCTATATGTGAGTGGAACATCTTTTCAAAATATATTGCACGCTCGAGTATCCTTGAATGATGGCAAAGTATCGAATCGATATTCACCGAACCCACTAGGGTATCTTTTATCTTTTCAGTTGCCTTATATGACTTGTGCCGTGGTCCTTGTTAGAGTTCTGCATATGGGAGTAGGGGTTTCTGGTTTGTCTATTAATTTACACTCTATTGTTATGTTGTATATGCACATGCCGTCAGCGTGGCACAGGATCTGTTATAATAAGGAGCGATTTGAGTACTTTTCGTTGGGAATATCGGAGCCATGCCGGGAAAACATCTGGAATTGATTCAAAAGTAATGCATTTGGGCGTTCATCGTGTCCGTCTACTTAATTACTGATGATGTCGATATGGGTCGTAAATTCTTTCCTAATGACTCTTGATACTTAATCTTTAAAGTAAATGTTGGATAAATGAAGTATAAAGACCACAGGGAAAGAATATGACTTGTCACAGATTTTATTTTATGGGTTTTCACTTAGGGATGATATAATACTATCAGCGGTGTCCTTACATCATGATGCCAATGAGGAATTTTTGTTTACAAAATGAAACTATTTTTAAATTTGTTTAGTTTTCCAACCTTTTTGTCGTTGTCAAGACCTTACATTGGGAAACACGGGAAATGATAAATTGGAAACAAACTCAATTATAAGTAAATTCGTTTATATATATAAAAAAGAGTAGCCATGAAAATTCCCGGACAATCCCAGAAAAAAAAACTATGACGAAAGTTTATTCTCCCATACATCTTCATGATAGATGATGTCTATTTATACTAAATTTGTGTGACAATTTTTTTTGTCAGACATTAAATCTTCTATAGAAATAAAAATCAAATGTCGTCAGTTGGGAACCGCATCACTTGAGAACGGCTGCGCCGTTTGGTGCAAGCGAACAACTAGCGGAAGCCTTAAACTGCTACAAAGCAGACATTAGATACTGTCATCCAGGAAATACGATGGGATGGGCCGGGCAAAAAGAGGATGAAAAACTTTGACATATACTATTCCGATGCGGATTTGTTATAAGTGCCAGACTTAGGCAAGAAGACTTAAGTTTCCAATTCATAAGCGAACGCATTGTAACTATCCGCAACAAGGCCAAATTCGCCAACATAAGCCTTATATGTGCTCACGCCCCAACGGAAGAAAAAGGTGATATAGCTAAGGATTGCTTCAATGAGCTCATTGACCAAACCTATGAGCGACTACCGAAGTACGATGTTAAAATCGTGCTGGGTGATTTTAACTCAAAGTGACGAAGAGAAGACATCTTTAGCAATATTGTAGGAAAACTAAAGCTTAATAAGGCTGCCGGAAATGACGGCCTTCCCGCGGAGCTTTATAAGGCCGGCGGAGATGACTTGGTAAGAAACATCCACCAACTCATAAGCCAAATATTGTCGGAAGAAAATTTCTGAAGAATGGAACCTCAGCATCGTTTGTCCGATCCACAAAAAATTAGACTATCTAAACTTTGCCAACTGTAGATGCATAAGTCTCCTCAACATTGCCTATAAGATCCCATCTGCAGTAATATGTGAGCGCCTGAAAGCGTTTACCAACAACCTGATCGGTCCGTATCAGTGTGGTTTTAGGCCAGGAAAGTCCACATCCGATCAAATTTTCACACTTCGGCAGATCCTGGAAAAAGCCCAAGTTGTCCAAATCGATACACACCACCTATTCATCGATTTTAAAGCCGCATACGACAGCATTTATAGAGACGAACTATACAGAGCCATATCGAGTTTTGGTATACCGCCCAAACTCGTCCGTTTGTGTAGAATGACGATGGAAAATTCTCGCTGCTGCATCAGAGTGGAAACGACCTCACCGGCACATTCGACATCAAAAAAGGATTTCGGCAAGGTGATGCGTAGCTTCTGCAATTTGATTTTTGAGAGGATTGTGCAAAACTCACGAGCCAACAACAGAGGGATTTTTTCCAAAACTCAGTACGATACTGACATCATTGGTAGGACCCCACGTGATGTCATAGCCACGATTGCTAGTATAGAGAAGGAATCGGCACAAAAAAAAAAGTAAATGAGGGCAAGACGAAGTATATGCTTTCAACATGAAAGGACACACAACATCGACGAATTGGACAAAACGTCACCATTGACAGATAAAATTATGAGGTAGTAAGGGACTTTGTCTAACTCAGCTCCTCTATTAACTCTGAAAACAACATTTCGTCAGAAATTAAACGAAGAATTACTCTTGCCAATCGCTGTTTCTTCG
Organism: Rhingia rostrata; assembly: GCA_949824845.1. Taxonomy (NCBI): domain Eukaryota; kingdom Metazoa; phylum Arthropoda; class Insecta; order Diptera; family Syrphidae; genus Rhingia; species Rhingia rostrata. Next base: position 88,987,814 of record OX463758.1, on the reverse strand, counting down.
GGCTAAGAAGGCAATTCAGTAGTAAAGCCCTCACTCGAACTACTAAGGAGATCCTATATAAGACCCTGATAATTCCAGTTCTGCTCTGCAGCGCTGAATCATGGACCGTCTCAAAAGCGGATGAAGAAATCCTTGGTCGGTTTGAGAGGAAAATTCTTCGAAAAATCTTCGGTCCCGTTTGCGTTGACGGGCTATGGAGACGAAGATTCAACCAAAAACTATACGAGTTGTACAGTGACATGCCCCTGGTCAGAAAAACTCCGAATTGGACGTTTAAGATTTCTATGTCATGACGAACGAATAGACACCAATACTCCTGCTCGCAGATTCCCAGCCAGACGTCGGACGCAGTAGAGGAAGACCTCGTCTTAAGTGGCGCGCATAAGTAGCAACCGACATCAACCAACTTGGAGTGCGCAACTGGAGGCAATTAGCTAAGGTTGAAGCCCAGGTTCATTCCGGACTGTAGCGCCATCTAGGTAAGTATTTAAAAAATGCAAGGAAATGATACAATTACGCGATTTATGACCTGTACCAGATGGGGTCTACTAAATTGGCTCGGCCACAATGAATTATGGTGGCTATACCCAAAAGATATTCGCACCCAGCGAAAAAATACAAAAACGCTCTGACAGACGAATCAATCTATAGAACTACGATTTTAAAAAGTTAATAATTTAACAATTATTGTACACCATTAAATACTAGATAGATAGTATTTCGAATAAAAATTTAAAGTGAGTTCATTTTCATGATTTATACTTTGTAGGTCAATGACAACCTCTTCGTTCAAAAATGCATTTCTCTACCCCACAATGATTGTTGCATCCCTGTTGAATTTTCCCCGAGTATTTTTTTAAATCAAATTAAATTATCTAACCGCCTTCTTCGAAATGAATACAATGCTCCTCGATTGCAAGTAGGTCCATCCAGAAGAGAGTACACGAAAGCAGAATGAACGACAATTCAATTCCATCAGGTAGGTAAATACGAACAAAATGTAGGTCAAAAAGGTAAAGCTATCCGCACAACAATAACTTTTACGTATAGCCCTCGCTGACTGCCTGAAGAAACAGAAACAGCTAAAGGAACCACTTCTCTACTAAGAAATGAAAATTTACCATTTCCGAAATTCTTTTCCATTTTCCACTTTCCGTGCATTAAAACTCACTTTCGTTGAGTGTCTTGTCCAACCTTCTTATGCAATCCGGCGGATATCTAGATACCTTAGATGGTTTGTTGTTTCATAGGTCGTATAAACGCAAAAGTATGTGAAACGGATACAAGTAAACATGCATTATCGCAAATATCCACTGATCCATAGAATTTTACAAGGATACAATCAACACTTACCTTGCTATTAAAGGTTTAAAGTCGACGCGATAACAGGTGAATAATCAAAGCGGCCGGCGCCTTCACCATTTATTGCACACAATAAAATAAATGTGTCTTTAGTCCAGAAGATACATTGTGTCTATGACTCACTAGAATGGTACAGTGGACGGGCGAAATTGAAAATATTACCGCGTTCGAGTCGTAAAATCGCACAAACAACAATTTTCCAAGTACCTAAAGCCTCAAGGTTACCAAGAAGTCACATTTTTAATTTCCCTTGCCTAGGCTCTGTGCAGTACTGGGCCTACTCATAAAAATGATTTACGATCATTTTTGTTGTTTTTTTTTTTGGGTCAGTGGCGCTATTAAAATAATTTTGTCTGCAGAAGCTACTATTAGGCTTTTACACGTTCGCCTGGGCAGACGGAGGGCTTATTTCGTCCGAGTTCCTGAGAAGAGTGAATCGTTTGACCTGGGTGGTCTCTATTATTTTTCAGTGATGTTGATGTGGAGGTTAATAATCTGTTTTTAGGAAAAGGGTTTTCGTTTCTTTTTTAAATTATAGCATCTTACCATTTGAAAGGGTAAGTGAATGTGGGATAAAAAAAATTGTTGTGGTTGTAGATCTTGTATTTGATGATTTACAGCCGCAATAATGTTACTGCCATTCGTGTCTGCGGCTCAATTTTGATTTCATACCTGTTCCATTTCAGAACCACAAAAACTAATTGACGCGATTATTTGGAAAATTTCGCATGGTAGGTACTAGAGCAGGTACGAGAAGGTAGTAGCAGATTGTATCTGCAGTCTGTATCCATGGATATATAAGATTTCAAAGCAATAGTCTTAATAGATGAGTCACGTTCAATATGTGAACTCTGATTTTCCATGAAATGTTGTCGTAAAACAGAAAGAATTAATAGGAACTGGATGCCATCATGATAGTGCTTACAGTAATATTTTGTTTTTTATTTTAATGAAAGCAATCCGCTATGAAGAATCATAGCAATTATTAAGTATAGTATATGTCCTAGTAATCCCTGGTCAATTAAGTAAACAAAAATCCGCAATGTTCGACACAGGTAACATAACATGGGACTACATGCCGTCACTTTTTTTTATAAAAATACATATGAACAGGCGGACAGCCAGACATGGTTTAGCTACCGATTTCCACCCTAATTTTTTTCTCTATGGTACCTACCAACTATGTATTAAAACTAATATACATACCTATATGGGATAGCGTATTAAAATTAACCGCGATGTGTTAAATAGGGTAAAATTCACCTCTCGAAAGACTGAGTACTCTACGATATAGCCCCCGCAAACTGTGGTAATTGTGGAAGTAAATAAGGAGCTGCAAAAACGATGAGACCCGCTTTTGAAGCCTCGAAATCAGAAATCCGTCTACTAACACAATCGGAAGACCATTCATGTAATAGTAGGCAATCTAATACCACCGGGTCCAGAGTTGAAAAGTGAACCGCAAAAGAGTGACAATGGACAACTCGTGATAAATGTTCTCAAACGAATTGGTGCCGAAAATTGATCACTAGGTAGCTGTAAATGCGACTCAACTATGATAATTCCTTTTTCATGGCTACAGGATTCTATTTTTGCTTTGACGTTTTAAAGGTTGAACATCATTCCCAAAAAGGCCGGTGTTTTTCGCATCTGCTTATAGCGGCTCACGTCTTCACCTGTAGCTTTGGTTTGTAGGCTTGAGATAGCTATCACAGTAATCAAATAATGGCCCTATACCTTTTTAATAAACCCTATCCTATTCCATCCTTAAAATGTATATCCCCAAAACGTGGGTTTTTTGGGACGAAATATTGGAAATGACATCATCAAAACTTTATCAAAGTATTTTATTGTGTCGATGATTTTGTATTTTCCATTTATATAACATGAACAAGGAATGCAAACGAGCTTTTGCAAAAACTCGACGACGTGGAAATAATTATGCGCGATTTCCTTGATTTCCGAAATACAATAAATAAATGGATCTTGTCCAAACATAAAAGGATATAATAGTTTTCTAGCCCATCACTCTTCTGGTACAGAGCGCGGGGTATCATCCTTGTTTATTGAAGACCTAAGTATAGAGCTTGAGGCTATGATGCTTTGTGATGTCCAAGTTAAAAGTAGTCATTGCACTTTTAAGTTTTCATCTATCAACCGTACACCTCGTTCCGTGCTGAAAAAAGTGATTTTACTAGCTTACTTGAACCACTGAAACCTAATATCATTAATGTCCGGGAATTTAATGCGAACCACGTTCTGGGTTCTAGATACATCATAAAGTTGATAAAAAATCTTCGATCTGTCGTCAGGAAACTTTACACGTTATGTAGAAAATAACCTACCAAAAATTTTGAATTGAAAAGAAATTTTCTTGAAAACATTTATCTTATATGCAAAAACCATGTATATCGAAGGGTGGTGTTTTAGTCAGAAAGAATCTAACATACTTCTCCGAGTGACGCTCGTATTTTGCCTTGATATGTCAGGGGCACATATCAACTACTAATTCATTTCTATAACTCGTTAATAATATTTGGTGATTGCATCCGCGTTTTGAAATTGGTGGTTAATTAGACTCAGATGTTCTTTATAGACTATGGCTATCTTCGATTTTCTAGGGCAACCAACATAAATTTCTTTTATACCATGTGCATGTTCCATATACATTTTCGTTTTTTTTTTCTTGTATGTATAGTTCTTAGCATTGTGGATGGGAAAGGGTATCAACTAATTCACTAAACTTCCTCTTAAGTTATTACGTATCCTTCTAAGCTTGTTTTCTTTAAATAGTTCTGATCATGATTTGCTGCTCTGAATGAATGTTTGTACAGGATGTTGAATAGCACCCCTCGCACCCAACATAGATGTTTGCCTTGCCAGTTTTTGTGCTGAAATTCGATTTGATGTAATCTGGACGGGTTTATTCAGTCAAAGAAGTCATCAAAACCCTTCTTGATAGTGCAAACATATCATCATTGATGGTTCTGAGCTGGATAGCTCGCGAGCCTGAAAAATCTGAATTTGATATGAGTGGGCAATTCGTTGGAAAATGCTCGGTCCCGTTTGCGTTTATTAACGGAGAAGATTCAAATTGAAGAAAGCCATACTTACAAAATATTAAGATGGCGAGCACAAGTACAAGTTTTGAATTTTCAGACAGATGGTATCCACAGTGAAGAAATTAGAAGTCAACCAACTTCCAGTGAGCAAATGGAAGCATTTAGCAGATAGCAGTTACCAATTTCAAGAAAGCTAATAGAAGCAGTTAGATAAGGATCAGTCGGATTGGAGATGCATTTTGGTTGAAGTTAGATAGACAGACCCAGGCTCTGTAGACCCCATATTTATTTTAAGTTGTTGTGCATTGCAGATGGTTATGAAACGCAGGTAAGGCGATCACTCAGAACCGCAGTGTACAGCTTTCGTTATTTAAGCCAATGTTATACGTATACGTCAATGAAGATGTGTTATAAGTAATGGCATTACCAGATAATTTTAAATAGAACAATTCGAAAGGATTCGTTCAATTTAGAACAGAGAGACCCATTCTATAATTAAGGTGTCACAACCGACTTCCATTTGCAGTATTCATGTAGAGGTTTGTAGTCGGTTAAATGAGGTGTAGATCAATTAATACTTTCGGACGGAAATCCTTCGGATTTATATGTGATGCTTTTTTTGCATTGTTGATGAATACAACTTTTATTTTCTTCCATGCCTTTGTGATGTGTTATATCCGCAGACAACTATCCATGGTGGTTAGTAGCCATGGTAGCAAGATATCAAGGTTGTATTGGAGGTCCACTGGTATGATACTATCTGGTCCAGGGGACTTCAATGGTTTGAACATTTTAACGGCTCAAAAAAGCAGCTTATAGGCTCCTGAGGTTTCTTCTATTCTACCACAGAAGCTTCGCCAGGGTACTGCCTTCCTCAGATGGATTTTGTAAGTTTTTAGAGATGACTTATACTCTTCCTAATCTAGTGTCTATTTGATGATCTTTGAGCTCAGGGGCATCTTACTCTTATCTTTATTAATGTCAGATCTATCGGTCTTTCCAATTAATAACAAAAAATCCAATATTCGGTACAACAGGATCGTTAATACCGAGCTTTCTCACAACCAGTCATGTGTGCATGTGTACTTCTTGCACGATGGCGGGACCTACTGTTTTAATCCGACTTCGAACGGCGAATTCAATATATTCTTGATAATGAATGAATGCTGCCATTCCAACGTTAATGCAGGACCCAAATCCAACGACGAAGAAGCGTGCGGTACACATCTATTTCAGAACATCTATGATGGATGGATATACAAAGCGAATGAAGGCCAATAGTCCAGCCTCAGCCTTCATTGGTTTTTTTTTTGGAAATATAATTCTTCACACATTGATACTGGGAAGCTTAATTTCTAGGCCATGAGCCTGAGTTCTCAATTATGTACTAACAAAAACAAATTAGACATCATCTTCTTTTCTGGTTCACATTAATGCTGACACTGGTTCCAAACCCTTCCCGTTAAATAATCCTTCAACTGCAGCATTGCCTAATCATTGAATGAATCCAATCTCATTAATATCCCTATTCAGCCTAATTGGTTTGATTTTATCATCCCTATCGAATCCTTTTTCACCGCATCATAATGATCATTCACTCAATATACGCAGATAAACACCATACCAGCTTGGCTGCATTGCCACCCCACTTTTGAGGATGGTTTATCTCAATCAGCTTGCAAAACCTCAGCATCATCCCAATCATTGGCCTAATTCAAAAACCGCAAAATCCGGAGATATGCAAACTCATTGAACGTTCGTTGCGCTGCGCATCAAAGAATTTCAAAATTATTTTTCAATAATAAACACCAAACCCCTGGTTAGGCTTATTTAATGCGACTCCATCCATCGAACCTGGTACCGTTTGCACAGGAATGAATCTCATTATTACATCCAGGGATCGCCCACCCGAGGCGGCTAAAAACTTTGCAACGTTTCGGGTTTCACATTACAGGAAACATAGCTATGCCCCACGGCAACATATTAATTTCAACAGCAGCGCACCGGAAGCTGCTACCACGTTGCATAGCAAAGGTTGCCACAACTTCGAAAGGCTGAACTCAACCCCAAATGCCACCCTTAACTGGGGTAAATAAACACACGGAGAACGAAGCTTTGTTTATTGTACGATGTGGTCACGCATAATTGCCAATATCATACTAATTTGTACAACCCTTTAAAGCGCCCCAAAACAAATCCACAGTTGGCATGCAGCCTGGGCTAAAGCCGATCCATGGCTACTGTTGCTGGGAGCAGCATGGGGCGCCATCTATCGAACAAAGAGGTGATTTTTTTCTTATATTTTGCCACAGTCCTACCCTTACCATCATTTGGGTGAATTAAGCTTTACCATGTCGATGCTGCACGCCTCTGTTTCTGTAGGTTGCTATGGCTGCAAGGTTACAATGTTTTATTGGTGGTGGGTGAAGGCTGGATTTGTGGAGTGATCAGGTAGAAAGGACACATATTTGTACACATACGATTCGAGATTGTGGCTTTACTGCTACATTTTTCGTAATTACGCGAGTCTGATGCCGTCGCGCCGTGGCCACCGCCTTGCAATATTAACGTGAGCAGATTGCAAGCTACGCAACACAAAAGATATTATGGCTGCGCTGGGGCTGCAAAAGGGAAAAGCGATGGATGGTCCGGACTGACTGACTCAATGATGGAGCGCTGTGGCTTGTGGTGATTTAGGACTTCAATAATGGATTCAAAGGGCTCTCCTGGGAAGCACCATTTGAGTCAACTCGATGAATTGCAATGAATACACAAGTACTATGCAGGATTTGCTTTGAGTGGGTCTGAGCTCATTTGGGGATACACCAACGTATTTTAATTGTGGTTAAGCTGGCATGTGCATTGTGCAAGTTGACATGCAATCAGGGCGCAGTGGTTGCTTTAAACTCTTAACTGATTATTAATTTAATTTGCGAGCAGTGTGCGCTCATTTTGTAGGTCGTCGTAGATTGCCAAGAGGCATTTCAGTCAAGTGGAGCTATTTGAGGCAGGTACTCTGATTCACCGCATTACCACAATCAGTTGCATGAAAACTGCCAAAATAGGTAACCTCCTAGGGCGCCTGCGAATGAAGGACTGTTTTATAATGATTTTGTCAAAGTATTACGCAAGTCGGCCTATTAGCTATTGGGCATGGCTTTGAATTTTTTTAATATCTCAGATAAATATCTCACGACTATTGTTAGTATGTAATTGCAAAAGTCGTTTGTGTTTCCTTACCAATTCCCCAATAAGGATTGACCATTCAATCGAGGGAACTGTAGGTGTAGAATTTTTTACACTAGCGTGACGAAGGAGTGCTTTCAAAAACGTCCATAGGTCGCCGTCTGTAGGAATATATATGATGCATGGCGCCCTGTACGCGTGCACTGAATACAAAGTGGTGCATGTGAAATCAAAGTGTTGAATTGGATGGATGGATGGATGCATGCATGGAAATTGTGTTCATTTATGGAAGCGTAATTGGAGTGAAATTTTACACTGGAGCTTCAGGAAAGGCAAGTGTTGAGATGTAATGGCCAATAATTGCAACGAATTTCACCAAAAAGTCCCCCTTAGGACATTTCAGTAGCTTTATACTTTAAATCGACAGGGTGTGCAAAACAAATTTTAAATTCTTTTTGCATACATATGTATGCACATATCGTTCCTCTCACTAACTTGTCATTTTTCAGAGCTAAAATGTGTAAACAAAAGTTATTATTCAAAGGTTAAGTCGAATTTAACTTGGGGTCATAATTGTTAAAATCGTATTAAATTAATACCACATTATACACAGAGTGTACAATACAACTTGTAACTTTCATTATGTGCACTGTTATATATTTAAAAGAAGACCAAAACATAGGTTAGTCACTATATATCAAAATAAAATTGTTCCATTGGGTTCCAGGTGGTATAGAACGAGGTTAAACGGCGTTTTCTTGGCAATGCCCATTCTAGTACATAACCCTACAAGTTTTTCTTATTTCCTGTCAGTAGTAACCATTGGATACTGGGATCATCCAACCAGATTTGACATATAAAACAAAAGAAAAAAACAGTCACGAAATAACCGACCTGCTGTGGTTACGTTAAGAAGGTTAGGGCTTTGACATTTTGAAGATCGTGTCAGTAACACCAACGATAATAAAGTCATACCGATCACGCATTGAGAACGGGCGGTATACACACATGTGAACAGAAACGAGATCAAAACATATGGTGGGCAGTGCCAGAACGTCCCGCCATAGAACAATTTTTCTTGTATGCATTGCGTCATCTGTATGGCTTTCTAATCTTTGGTAGCACCTATAATGTATTTTATCGGAGTGAACTAGGCCCTCAACCAACATGCCTCTCAAATTATTCCGGTCCCTAGCTAACTGCATCGAGTTGTGCATTTTAAGTTGCTTAAGGTCGGTTTCTACTTGTGCGCGCCACTTAAGGCGAGATATTTCTCTACTGCATCCGGCGTCTGTTTTTGAATCGAAGGCTCTGCGAGCCCGGATTATTGCTGTCCATTCGCTGTACATGTTTTAGCCATTTCAAACGTCTAATACGGAGTTTTTTTTTTTTGCATCCCTTTTTCAAAGGGATGGTTTCGTGTTGACATGTTGATTCGAGAAAGGACTTTGGTGCACTGGTATGCACGAAGAAAGTGAGGTTCTGTCAAAAAGTAAATTTGGGTATGTGGGATTGTGTGTGAGGAAGATCAAATTATGAAAGGAGTCAAACCAAATTTGCTTGATCCATGGATGTGACATTTGGTAACATGTTGGTGGTTAAAATGGTTATTTCCCTCTGAATGTTGAAATGCCAGCTTATCAATGGTACTAATGACTTTCTTTTGGTGTCAGAAATGTGTTTTAGCAAAGTAACGTGTCTGACGTCTGGAATCTGTAATTGAAACTTGAATCCAAACAATTAGATTTGATTCCGTTTTCGATGCTTATGTGATAATGAAGACCTATTTTCGGTATCGGAGTGGAAGGACGGTGTTTTCATATGACGACATTTTTAAAACGAGATGTTAGATATCGGGAAAGCCTCTAACGTTTGTGGGTGTAAATAGGAATTGCGGTACTTTGAAAAGGACAAATTGGACAAAGGAGGCTGCAAGATGAAGATGAAAATTGGTATGTGATCTGATTCGGGTGGAATGACGTATTCAGATTTGATGATGAATTCAGTTGTGTAACGGTACTTTTGTCTAAGATTGCCTTTTATAAGCCTTCGCACTGGAGATCTTGCAGAAGGGAATATTGGCGATATTTGTATAATTGTCTTTTTGAAGTGAAACTTGTCTTTGGACGCTGTGAAGTGTGACGAAAATTATATCAAACAAAATATCGGATGTCGTCTGTAAGAGAATGAGATGATTTCAACTGGCATAAAACCGGTTTTTGGCGAGGGAAATGAGATTTGGGTAAAGAAATAGTTGGAATTCTTCAACCGAGTTTGTGCTGTAGAATACAGTTGAAAGCATAAAAATACATTTTTCACCAATTTAATTCTGAACAAAATTGCATGTTTTTCGGCTCTTATACGCGTTTTGTAATTCGAACAGTCAACGCCAATATAGTTGCACATAACTCTCACATAGACCCAAGAATTATCAAGTACTTAGCTTGCAATTGTCAACTTTGAAACTTCGTCTCTATATCCCGTCAACGCAAACGTTTCGAAGAAATTATTGCTAAAAGCCTCAGTCGCCAGTGCTGTAATGTATCTGTAGTTCGTTGCATTCATGTGCGAAGTACTGTGATGTCAATGTCAATGTCTATTTGGTCGTACTTACTTAATTTTGTCACATAAAACCAAACCGACCAAATTTTGAATATGAGCTGGTTGATGTTACTTACCAAGTCATCTCAACTGGCTTTAAAGTCTGTCCATCATTTCCGGCAGCATTGTTGAGTTTAAGCAAAAATTATAGAACTACATAAAGTAGCTAAAAACTGTGTAGCCGTTTGCGACGCGGGCGCTAAGGGCGATGGGGAAATTTCGTCGATCGCATGTGTCGGCTATGCTGTTGTTTGGTGCTGGGTTAGCATTGTGAACACTGAGGTATCAATATCAGTACCCCCCATAGAAAATTTTCGATGTATAAGATGCGCACTCTATGTAGTTCTATTCTCTTTGGTTTAAGGAAAGATAGTCATATTCTCACTTAATTTTGGTCTGGTTGTTGGTAGTTTTTGCTCTCGTTACAACAATTGCATTTTTTGTCCTGCAAAATGGTGGTCTCATATTCTTAGCATCAAATGTGTCTCAATGACGATGTCTTCTTGTTCTTCTCCACAGGATTCTGTCTTGATTCCCTGGCTTGGCCGTTTTACACTTTGGTAAAACTTGCAAACATCTTTCCTGGAGTGGCACATCTCTATATCTTCGATCGCATGCTTTCCCTGCTCTGTACCTTCGGTTTGTTGGAATCATTTGTGCCTGCGTGAATCTTTTTACATTTTTAACTTTTTTTTAAAAAGAGAAAGATATTGTTTTCATGAAAATTGCCGACCTCGAGATTTTGATTAATACTAACATTACGATGATATTGGAACTCAAAAAAGTGGTTTTTGGAATTCCGTCCGTCGGTTCGTCTGTTCGTCGGTCCGTACAAGCCTCTTCAGCTTAAACGACTTGACCAATTTTATTCAAACTTCGTATCCAGTGTTTGTTTGGTCATAGTTCTAGGCCATTTTTTTTGCTTTTAGCCATGTTATTACCGGTACCTGCCATATAAAAATCATACATAACCTCAATTTCTCGAAAACGGCTCTAACGATTTCGATTAAACTTCTTATTTGCTATAAACATATTACTTACTTACTTAAGTGGCGCTACTGTCCGGAATGAACCTGGGCTTCAACCAACATGCCTCTCCAATTAGCCCGGTCCTTAGCTAACTGCCTCCAGTTGCGCACTCCAAGTTGGTTGAGGTCGGTTTCTACTTGTGCGCGCCACTTAAGGCGAGGTCTTACTCTACTGCGTCCGACGTCTGGCTGGGAACCGAAGACTCTGCGAGCCGGAATATTGGTGTATATTCGTTCTACATGTCCTAGCCATCTTAAACGTCCAATGCGGAGTTTTTTGACCAGGGGGATGTCGCTGTACAGCTCGTATAGTTATTGGTTGAATCTTCGTCTCCATAGCCCGTCAACGCAAACGGGACCGAAGATTTTTCGAAGAATTTTCCTCTCAAACCGACCAAGGATTTCTTCATCCGCTTTTGAGACGGTTCATGCTTCAGCGCGCAGAGCAGGACTAGGATGATCAGGGTTTTATATAAGATCTCCTTAGTAGTTCGAGTGAGGGCTTTACTACTGAATTGCCTTCTTAGCCCGAAGAAACAGCGGTTGGCAAGAGTAATTCTTCGTTTAATTTCTGAAGAGATGTTCTTGTCAGGGTTAATAGCGGAACCGAGATAGATAAAGTCCCGTACTACCTCAAAGTTATATCTGCCAATGGTGACGTTCTGTCCAATTCGTCGATGTTTTGTGTCCTTTCGTGTTGAAAGCATATACTTCGTCTTGCCCTCATTTACTGCTAAACCCATTTTTGCCGCTTCCTTCTCTATACTAGCAAACCTGGCTATGACATCACGTTGGGTCCTACCAATGATGTCAATATCGTCGGCGTATGCTATTAGTTGTACAGATTTTTGGAAAATTATGCCTCTGGTGTTGGCTCGTGAGTTTTGCACAAGCCTCTCAAGAATCAGATTGAAGAAGTCACATGACAGCGCATCGCCTTGCCTAAATCCTTTTTTTGGTATCGAATGTGTCAGTGAGGTCGTTTCCGACCTTCAGTTTAGATATTGCTATCCTCACTTCACACAGGTCGGGTGGTTGGCAACTTTCGCTGTCGTTGCAAATATTGAATGGTTCGTTCTGCCTGACAGCGGAATGTTGTTCGTCATCGCCGTTTAACAGTCTGCAGAAGTGGTTCTTCCATATTCTCAGCAGAGACTGTGTCTCAACTACGATATTTCCTTGTTCATCTGGACAGGATTCTGTTCGAGCCTTGTATCCTTGGCTTTGACTTCTTACACTTTGGTAAAACTTGCGAACATCTTTCCTGGAGTGGCACCTCTCTATATCCTCGATCGCGCGATTTTCTTGCTCTTTTTTCTTCTTTTTAAAAAGCCGGTGTTCTTCCCTTCTTCTCTGCCTATAGAGCTCAACGGCAGCTCTCGTCTTCCACTGCGGCTTAGCCTTGTAGGCCTCGTTCTTGGCTGCGAGCCACTTATATGTTTAGCAAGTCAAATCCTGTTGGATTCATTAGGGAGTCATTTGTCAATTCAAAAACAGACTCCACACACCTTTTTTGAACTCAGGGTACCTCAAAACATAGGCATTTGTAAGAATCCTAACTTCGAATTATCGCTTCCTCACAATGCTTCCCTATATTATGTTAAATAGGGAAGTAAATGGAGTTTTAATAACCATGTCGGTAGCACTTGTAATGTTAGAACCTTCTATACTCTCTACAGAACCAAACTGAGCCGACATTACTGTTTTCCTGAAAATACGATGGAATGGATCGGGGGAAAATGATAGACTAGGGCAAGAAGTAGTATATGTTTCGGCGACACAAATGAACGCTTGAAAACCAAACTGGCCAACATAAGATAGACAATAGTCAGGACTGTTTCTACGAAAATGTTACAATAATAAAAGTGTTGGGCGATTTTATGTATCAAGAGGTCACTAGTTTGACTGACGACGAGCATCCATAAGTTAAAATACTGTCATGTGAAGCTTTTCAAATTTGACGTCCAAGATATACGGTAATCTGGAGGTTTCATTGTATCTGGTAAAAATATACATGATCTCCTTTATTTATATAAAAACTCTTCGCTTTTTGTGATCTGTATCAGAACTCTCTTTTTTATCTTTAAGTAGCGGAGCTTTTCAGTTTTTGTTTCCTTATAACTTTTCCAAATTTCCTCAAATCATTGTAAGCCAGTTGAACTTACATCTTCGCAATTTAAATCTCTTGATATATTTCACTCCATATGTTGGTATAAATTACATATATAATGAGAAACCGTTCGGATTAATCTAACAAGCAAAAAAGTCCTAATTGATTAAATTTTGCACTGGCTGCAAACTTTTCGAGTAAAACCACCTACAAATGGGGTAACACAGCCCTTTTCTTTAAATGAAAGCAATGTCACCAATCTTAAAGCGAGTGTCTTTATAATTAGAAATCTCAACGCACGTGCTATCGCAATGGATATACAAAACAGGATACCTATATCACTATGTACTCCTGCCTACGGCGAGAAGGGTTAGTGTGATTAACATTTATATGCTCAACATACGCACACAATGTCTGCTTAAAAGCAACATTATCTCCCATCGGAATGGAATGCTGCCGAGGACATGTAACGTTTCTATGCTTTCATCCTTGACTTACCTACACCTACCTTCTCCTGACAATGTTCAAGGTGTTCCAGGACATGTCTAACGTGCTGAGTACTCCCTATGGGCTAAATAGGTATACCTACAACGTTTCAGCGCAAAATATTGAGGTGAGTACATTTTATACATCTGAAACTATTGCAGTGTATACTGTTACATGCTGACTTACACTACACCTCCACTTATCCGGTTTCGTTGGTAGGTAGGATTTTAAAGTGCATTCGCACACAGTCCACTTCCACGAAAGGTGTGTACAACTCCGAAAAATACTCTTCCCTCCGCCCAGTTAATCAACCCAACTTACTGCGCTCTGGTCGCACCCATGCCACCCTTTACTAATGGCGGCAATGCAAACATACACACTCAGTCGACAGTCCTGTGGGTTTAATTAAATCCTGTGATTGTTTACCAGTCTTCGGTCTCGGTGTTAGGAGATTTCCCGTTGTTTAAAACACAACTCTTCGTGTGTTTTTTCACGAACGCCTGCATCGTCGTCTACTAAATAAGATGTGTGGATGTGTTCGAAAAGCAAAAACAACCCTCTGCCCCAGGTACATGTCCTTATTCGAGAACGCGTACAGAGAATACTTGAAGTCCCACTATATATACAACAACCCATATCAGGAGGGGAGTTTGACTTTTAATTCTGCTCCAGCAGCGAACAAGGTTAATTCCCTATGATTTAACGTGTTCCACATTTCCGGAGATTAAGCTATCATCCGGTTGGTAACTGGATTTATCATAGCTCCCCGCTATCGGTAGGATATGTTTGTCGAAAGAGGTTTTGTGGGGTAAAATACTTTCGAGTTCATTAGAGTATGCTTACCTATGAATGTTTTGTTAAGTGGGTGGCGGTGCGGTGGTATTAGGTGCGATGACTACAAAAACCGAGAAGATTTGATTTTTTTTTAAAGTGAAAATTGTACAGGAATCTGGTGTGGTGTTTTAGTAAAGGATGTAGGCTTGGATAACATTGAACTATAATTAAAGCAAATTGGTAGGTAGAAATCGAGAATGTAATTAGAGTTATGGAATCAATAGTATGGGAACATAAATTGCAGGATTCAAAAAATGTTAAGGCCCCTTGTCTAACACGAAAACACTCAGGCCTACTGAGGTATCTGTTTGTAAGAACATCTATTTTAGTTTCTAAAAATAGAACAAAATTTCTATGGAGGTATTCGTTCCCAATACCATTACGCATTACGCCTTAAATACATTCCTAAGTTCTCATACAAAGAATTGCTGCGGAACCAAAAGTTACAGATGAAGAGGAGAGCTGCCATTGCGCTTTAAAGCCACAGTTAAAAAGAAAAACATCGGCTGAAAAAGTGCAAAAAATCGTTCCATCGAAGACATAGGACATAGGCAGGTGCCACCCCAGGAAAGATGCCTGTAAGATTGGCTAAAGCGTAAAGCGTCAAAACCAGAGATAGAAGGCGCTAACATATTCCTGTTGAGATGAATAAGGAAAGACCGTAGTTGAGGCGCAATCAGTGCTGAGACTATGGAAGATCCACCTCTGCCGACCGTGCACTAACAACCTGATCGGCCCTTATGCTTTTAGGCCAGGAAAGTCCACAGTCAAAACTTTGGTTGATCCTGAAAAAAAAAAACAAGAAGTCCAAATCAATAAAAAACCACCTATTCATCGATTGCAAAGCAGCATTTGATAGCATTTATAGAGGCGAACTATACAGAGCCATGTCCGCTCAGGGTCGACAATGACCGAAATATTCGATAAAAAAAATGTCGGTAAGTCGCAAGTGACATATTTAACATAATTATTGAAAACTACTGAAACAACGCAAAAGGCACATTCTTCCATAAAAAGGTAAAGCATAGAAGTAGCATACGCCGACGATAGGGACATAATATGTTGGACTCAATGTAATGTCAGAGCCACGAGGAGGAAGCTGTTAAAATGGGTTTCGCAGTAAATTATTGTAAGACTGAGTATATGCAATCAGTATGAAAGAGCCCACAACATCGAATTGGACAGAACGTCACCATTGACAGGGTATTACTTTGAAGTATTGCGGGACTTTGTCTACCTCGGCTCCGCAATTAACTCTGACAACAACATCTCCTCAGAAATATAACGAAGAACTATACTTGGCAACCGCTATTTCCTCGGGCAATAAAGATAATTTAGTAGTAAGGCCCTCTCTTGTTCGAGTAAGAGCTTTACTACTAAGGAGATCGTGTACAATATCCTGATATTGCCTGCCTTGCTCTTCGGCGCTGAAGCATGAACCCTATTAAAACCGGATTTAGAAATGTTTGGTCGATTTGAGCTGAGGGGCTGTTGAGACGAAGATTGAACCAAGAACTATACGAGCTGTACAGCGACATAGACCTGGTGAAAAACTCAGAATTGAACGTTTAAAATGGGATAGGATATGTAGAGCGAATGAATACGAATAATTCGTCTAGCAGAGTACTCGGATGCTGTAGAGTGGCGCAGTAGTAGTAGAGTAGAAACCGACCTCAACCAACTTGAAATGCGCAACTGGTGGCAGTCGGCTATGGACCGGGCAATTGTATAGACATATTGGTTGAGGCCCCTGTTCATTGTACAAGTATGTATATAACAATTTTTTTATTTTAACCCATAGGCACAAAAAAACTTATGATCTGCAATGTCAAATCGTCAGTCCGAATTTCACTAGCGATTAGCATTTGGAAATTATAGAAATTCTAAGTATGACACCATTTTAAGACCGCTTACTCCAATATTCGGTCATAATAACCATCCCACCAGATAGGCTTTGGCTGCTTTAGTGAATAAAATTTCGACTCAAAATATTCAGTTTTACATATTTTTACAACTGTGAAACAACGCACCGGAGGAAGTACTGAAAATATATCTGCCCAAAGTATTTTAGCTCAAAATGAGCCAAATCATTCGATTCCACGTCGTTCACAGAAATTGGAATACTATTAGTCCACATTGTGGCTAATTTTCCGTAAAGATCTTGGTTTTCATGCTTAAAAGATCATAAAATAACTTAAGAGCTGAAACATCTTGATCACTTGAAGTGTCAAAACATCGCCGATTGAGGTATGCAAAATTATGAAGAAAATCCTAAATTTTGTCGAAAAATCATCTTTGGCGACGATGAATTCGTCCGTAAGCTCCTACCTTGCTTACGGACGAATTCTGTGTACTACAAAAAAAATTAGATTAGGTAATAAAATGAGAAAGCTGACAACAGCAAAGTCTATAAAGTGCTTACTTACTTAATTCATCCCCATCCCACGCAGATCTATGGAAGCTTGAAGCTTCATCCGAACTTTAACAGTCCATCAAACCTATTTTCGATTGATATGATCTGCACAGAGTAGATATTTTCTGTGTTAGGCATTCCCTTATAACAGCAATCTATAGAAACTAACGTTCTTAAGGTCAGCATATGGTCTACCCATTACATATAATGCATTGGATGAAAACAATCCCAAATATGAAACATGCATTTAAAAGTTCGTATATATGTTTTTGAAATGCGTACAAGGACATGTCACACATATCTTACCTCCGGAAATAATTTGAAATCGTTTAAATATGTGTGACACTTTTTAAAACGGTTTCGATCCGGTATGCAACGACAACAAGAATTTCAATCGATGAAAGAAACAACAGAAGAGGATGTGTATTGGAAAACTATTGGCAAAGTAAAGGAAAATTATCAGCTCAACTTCCTTTGGACAAACCATGACTAAAATACCAAAAGGACAAAACAATAACTCACAGCATGGTCCAACAATAGACAACGGAAAATGGGTTTTTACGTTTTTTTTTTCGGTGAAGGAAATGAAATGCAATCGATTGTCATGGGAAAACAAAAAGGTGTTGAAATAAAGAACTCGTATTATATCACATTTTGAATAAAGTCAAGAAAATTTCATGATATTATCAGCACATGTACTATTATGTCAAACGGAGACCTAACATTGATCTCCCAACATCATCGATGGCATTCCTTTTGGCGCTTTAGCTTAGTACCCATATCCTGTGCTCAAGTAATAATAATTCCCATAAATCTACATGCCGGCTATAAATTACAAATTCTCTACTTAATTGCCTCGCAATCTAAACCCACCCCCAAAACCAAAACCGAAAAGTCCTTCCATTGTATAAATAATTGAAATTTCGGCAAATTGCACTCGCCATCCATCTAACGCAGAACCCTCGTATCTCGAGCGATTCGATTGGCTTTGCAACAAAAGATTTAATTTGAAAATTTAATGGCATCAAAGAATCTCGTAAAAAATACCGACAATATCCTGCGCGCAATATAAGTTATGACCATGGTATCCTTCGTTGCGGAGAATTTGAAATACAGCTCGATATATCTGTCCGCGACATACTCGGTACGTATGTGATCCTCCTCTTTATATTTTTATGTTTTATTTGGAGGAAAAAAGGACTCGTTGCGGAGGTTTTATGTTATTGTCGACTCTTTTGTCGAGAATGTAACTTGCCCGTGGATATCGCGAGACACATTATTTTTTTGCAACCGCCTTTCATAGTTCCATAGTTCATTAGCCGATACAAAATAGACGGGAATATGCATCTCGTCCTTGGGGAATACAAGTCAAATATCCATTTTTCAAATGTTCACATGCTCCCATATAGAGCTGTGGCATGCAACAATTAATATTGTTGTCATGATGGTGGAAATTGCATTTCGTATGAATGTCCTTTTGTCACACTTACTGCGGGATACAATTGAAATGTGTGCTTGGCACCTATCTTGATGATTTTTCACACAAAACATCTGCACATCTATAGAGTGATAAGTCACTCCTGGTGTCCGGCAAACACATGGATAGGTGATCGTCATCGATCGAATGCGCCAGGTGCAGTTTTTCCCAAACCAACAGCAACAAAAGAAGTCCATTTCATTGGGTTTATGGTGTGAGGGATTTGTATTATTCCGACAAGTAATTTAATGGATAGAGGAGATCTCTTTCTGCTACAATTCTCTTTTGGATGATTTTTATCGGCAAACATTGAGCGCACA
Source organism: Rhingia rostrata (assembly GCA_949824845.1). Classification (NCBI taxonomy): domain Eukaryota; kingdom Metazoa; phylum Arthropoda; class Insecta; order Diptera; family Syrphidae; genus Rhingia; species Rhingia rostrata. The sequence continues at coordinate 88,968,935 of OX463758.1, read as the reverse complement.
ATGAGGTCTACGTATACCAAAAAAGGACTAAGAAATGTCAGAAAAGGAGAACCTTTTAGATATTTACTGTGAGATTTTTTTAAGGAACCTTAGAAAACTATTCGTTTGTCTTGTCATGGGTTGTGTCTTTGAAAGGTTTCACAGGTTTCCTATTTTTTATTCGCAAGATCTGTTTCGTTTTGGGTTTTTTTTTTGTATAAATAGGTCCTGGGAAATGAGCCAATTACCACATGCATTATGTCGGTCAATATTGACAGTCTTTTAAAACGGTCGATCTGTTTTGTACCTGTTTGTACAAGGATTCTTCATAGAAACCGCATTGGCAAATAGTCTTACAACTTCGGAAAGAGTAGAAGTATCCTTTTAGTTTGCCCTACAGAAAATCCATCCCCTACTTACGCACTCTGTTAATTGATAAGGAATGTACTTTAGTGTTTAGCATGCAATATACCGACTTTGGCTGGCAATTTTAATCCCCTACCGATAAAAATTAATGCAGCTGCATCAACTGTTGTCCTCAATCGAAGCAGAAACTCAAACATGAGTAAGCTAAATAGATACTCTGTGCCGATATCTATGTATGTGTATGGGGAATTCCAAATAATGGTCACTTTTGTAGCCATTCTATTGCCACCCCCTCCATCATGATTCACTGTCTTCGGAAGAGAAGATAAATTGATTGCTTTAATAAGGATTACACACTCGCTCGGGTGAACTCTCAACTATCCTGTGGCTTGCTTTTCGATATTCCCCCTTCATCTAGATGATTCGCTTCGTCGAATTTAATTGATTAATTTTATTTAAGCGGAAATAAAAAAAATGTATACCTATCCAAATAACCCAAATGGGTTCCATAGGATCATAGCGAAATAGCAATGTCGAGTGGATCTCTGAGTAAGCTGAAAGATTATCTCTATTTGTACAGGGAATGTGATGCGCTCTGGCTAATGGAAATGGAAAGCGAGGTCATTGAACATGACATTGCTTCGTGATGAGATTAAAGGATAGGGTTACTTTTTTAGTAAAAGCAAAATGTTCTCTTCAAAAAGGGGGAACGTAATTGTATTTCGTAAAATTAAGTAAGTGTATCTAATGCAGGTTCATTGTAATCCGATGTTCCTAAACCATAAGAAATGGAAAGCCCGACATGAATTTATGAAGAAAACACGCTTAAATCAATTAATTGTCGCCATCGTTGTGAGAAAATGTTGCCTGTTGGATATATGACTCCCCCAAAGTTCGACAAGTTCTCCTGATAAGATTTTGTCACCCCTTTTCAGTTAGCACTCAATAATCTTCAAGAACCCACTTGAGTGGAAAAATTGCTCAGTTTTACTGTTTTCCGGTAATGTGATCAATCTATAAAAGGGAGATCGTAAAAATTGTGTATTTTCCTTTGCTCTGAAGTCTGAAGTGCTCTGAAGAAGCTATCCATTAGATATACGACAGTAATGGCTGCATTTGAATTTTCAGATATTTATGGCAATCGTTTTTCATGTTTGTGGTGGATATGTGTGCGGGCATGCTAACGTTCTCAAATAACAGTCTTAATATAGAAAATTATGAAGATGACAGAGATATGGATTAGGATATTTATTGGTTATTCGCATGACGGGGCAGAAATTTGGAATTGGTTGCTATATGGCTGCAACGACTTGAAAACGTGTTTATCTAACCGGGCGAAGACGTGTCAAAGAAAATTGATGTTACAAAGAAAATTTCAACGAGTAAAAGACTAAAAAAAAAAGAGATTTTTAGTTAATTTTTGATAAAGAAGTACCGGCTACATTTTGTGCAATCCTGACTTCAAATACCATTCCCCTGCATCGTCCTGCAGATACGAGTGGGAGTTTTCGTAAAATTATCCTCCATCCGACATGAGGACTTCAAAAATGGAAGTATCGGTTGAAGCGGAAGTTTTCTCATAAAAACTAAAGGCTAGTGGTAGCGTTTGATCCCGTAGTTGATACTGATGGCCCCGTGTCATATAGGTAACTAAAAGTTTGGAACTGGCCCTCCATGTAGGGGGTTGTGATTCGGGTTAACTACCCACATATGAAAAAAAATTGTTACGAAGCAACCAATAGCCTCGGAGAGGACTGATTTTATTTTACGATTTTACAATCCTGCTAAGCGAAAAAAACAACGACGTTGTAAGGTGATTAAACAGGAGAAGTGTAAGCGAACGACTAGCGGATGCCCTCACCCTCAAAGGCTACAAAGCAGACATTACTGCCATACAGGAAATACGATGGTATGGGCAGGGCAACATCTACTATGGACCGTGTTATAGTGAGCAGAAACAGCGACTGTTTGGGTGCGGATTTGTTATAAATGGCAGAATTAGCGAACGCATTGTAAACATTCGCATCAAGATCCAATTCGCCAACATATGCCTTATATGCGCTCACGCCTTGATGGATGAAAAATATGATTTAGCTAAAGATTTCTTCTACGTACTCCTTGACGAGCTCACCTGTAAGCTCCTTCCGAGGTACGATGATGAATTCGTGCTGGGAGATTCTAACGCAAAGGTAGGAAGAGAAGACATCTTCAGCAGTCTTAAAAGTAGCCTACATGACAACACGTCTGGTAACGGGCTTGGGATAGTTGAGTTCGCTACGGAACGAAATGCCACTATAGCCAACACACGGTTTCCTCACCTAGATATTCGTAAGGGGACATAGCGGTCTACAGATAAATGAACGATCAACCAAATTGATAACATTGCGATAGACAAGTGGCACACATCCAGTGTTATGGATGTCCAAACATTCCGAGGGGCTAACATCGGCTCGGACCAATACCTTGTTGGAGCCAGGAATGCGTATATCCACCACTCTACAACAAACCAGAAATACTATGAACAAATTTAATTTCGAAAGACTTCAATAGCAAGAGACCGACAACACTTTCGCACAATGCGTATCCCTTAGCCTCTCCATTAACATCATACCACCAGCATCGATTGTCAAAGAACGATGGCAACGATGCCAGCAAGCCATTAGATCAGCGGCAACTAATGTGATAGGTTTCTCGCGCCCACCAGCAAGAAACCCCTGGTTTGATGAGGAATTCCGTAGATTCTCGGAGCCAAGAACGAGGACTACAAGGTTAAGCTACAGGTGAAGACGAGATCTGCCATTGCGCTCTCTAGGCAGAGAAGAAGGGAAGAACACCGGCTTTTCCAGAAAGAAGATAAAAAAGCAAGAAAAGCGCGCGAATGAAGATATAGAGAGGTGCCACTCCAGGTACGATGTTCGGTAGTTCTACCAAATTGTAAAACGTGAAAGCCAAGGCTAAAAAGCTCCAACAGAATCCTGTCGAGATCAACAAGGAAATATCGTAGTTGAGACCCAGTTGATGCTGTGGATATGGAAGAACCACTTCTGCAGACTGTTAAACGGCGTTGACAAACAACATTCCGCTATCTGGTAGAACGATCCATTCAATATTGGCAACGATAGCAATGTCTAAACTCAAGCTTAATAAGGCTGTTGGAATTGACGGCCTTCCCTCTGAGCTTTATAAAGCCGGCGGAGATGACTTGGTAAAAAACATCCACCAACTCATGAGCCAATTCTAGTCGGAAGAAAGTATGCCTGAAGAATGGAAGCTCAGCATATATTGCCCGATAAACAAAAAAGGAGACCCTCTGAACTGCGACAACTACAGAGGCACAAGTCTTCAAGATCATATCTGCTGTACGCTGTCAACGCCTAAAACCTTTAACCAACAACCTGATCGGCCTTTATCAGTGTGGTTTTAGGCCAGGAAAGACCACAACCGATCAAATTTTCACACTTCGGTAGATCCTGAAAAAAACCGAAAAAGTCCAAATCGATACCCACCACCTATTCATCGATTTCAAGGCCCCATACGATAGCAATTATAGAGACGAACTATACAAAGCCATGTCTAGTTTTGGAATACCGCCCAAACTATTCCGTTTGTGTAGGATGACGATGGAGAATTCTCGCAGCCATGTCTAGTTTTGGTATACCGCCCAAACTCGTCCGTTTGTGGATGATGACGATGGAGCTCCATCAGGGTCGGAAACGACCTAACCGACATATTCGATACCAAAAATGGATTTAGGCAAGGCGATGCACTGTCTTGTGAATTCTTCAATTTGATTGTTGAGTGGATTGTGTCACCGTTGACAGATTTAACATTGAGGTATTAAGGGACTTTGTTAACCTCAGTTCCGTATCAAATGTGAATGAAGAAATCCTTGGTCGATTTGAGAGGAAAATTCTTCGGTCTCGTTTGATTTGACGGACTTTGGAGACGAAAATCAACAAAGAACTATAACAGAACTGTGTCAACAAACTCCACATTGGACGTTTAAGATGACTATGACATGTAGAACGAATGGACAGCAATACTTCTACTCGCAGATTCTTCGATTCTCAGTCGACGTCGGACGCAATAAATGAAGACCTCGTCTTAAGTAGTCTTGGATTATGCAACTGGAGGCAGTTATTTAAGGATTTGGTGAATTGGAAAGGCATTTCGGTTGAATCCTAGGTTTATTCCGGACTGTAGCGCCCTTAAGTAGGTAAGTAAGTGCATGCTTTTATTACAGGATCACATCGCAGTCCTTAACCGATCTCTGCCGTCGGCATTGTTTAACGAACGTGGTTTTAAAAGTGCAACTATATTAATTTGTATAATCCATTGTCAATCTCAAAGCTTAAAACAAATTGATACCCAGAAACAATCTTAACTTCTAAGACCTAGTAACTATTTATTTAGACATACATCATCATGCCTTAATATGCGAATTGGGTATTATCCCATAAGTTCTTTCGATATAAAAATCAATCAATTTGGGTACACGTATAGAACCCACCTAATCCGGAAACCATTGTTCCAATTGTGGGATTATCCTCATCGAACCTAATGCATTCCCTGTTGAAGGAAGGCTTTAAGGATAATCTTTAGAAGTGTGTGTATGGCTATCGATATGGAAATGAAGAAAGTAGCATATGATTTAAATCACAATCATCCCTCCCGTCTGCCGTTCGTACGACAAACCAGGTAATGCAACAACAGTTGCCATTATCGTGCCTTAATCATAATCCAGGAGTCGCTGTTGAGTTGCAACCAGTCTGAGATTTGTAGGGAATGCCAAGATTGAAATATGATTGTGAATTCAATCACAGACGTTTCTAAATAATAAAAGGACACTGCCACCCCTACCTGATGTTGATTTTGTTTGTTAACAAAAGAGGCAAAACCAACTTATTATTGGACCGTTGTGTTTGCTGTGCTAAGTGAATGTGAGGTAGGTACTGCAATGTTTTGAGTACAATTATATTTTCTTAGGAAATTTGGGTGCAATGCCGGAAATAAGACAAAATTCTACGAATCCAAAATATAAAAGATACATCGTTAGGTTGTGGTGGTCATTGTTATGGAATGGTTGTTTTCTTATACTCTTTTCTTTTTGTAAGGGTGCTACGAGGAGGGAAAAACAAAGAATGAAAGTTCGAAATGCAGATGTTTTGTGTTTCTGTATCTTTTCAATTTTAAATTAATCTTAGGATGCATCTACATTTTTGCCATACGTTTGCTACTCAAGATGTCATAACTGAAATGTTTATTGTTTGGTAAAATGAGAGTTATTCGACCGACTGACTTTTTTTTGACAGGGGATTGGGACAGTAAGCAGATTGAAAGTACTTCAATCTCATTGTCTGGGGTGATGTATGTTTTATGTACGTTCATGCGGCGGAAAAATAATATTTCGCAATGTCTGTTGTAAAGCTGGTGATTGTTTTTATGACCAAAGGAGAGATATATGCATAAAGATGTCTGGGATTAGTGGCGGATCTTCAAAGAAGTTTTCCATTCAGTTAGTTGAGACGTATTACATATGCTGATGGTTCTTTGAAATACTTGCCTTTTTTCGAAAAAGATTAACAATGACAATTTTCAAAAGCAGATCCTTAAAAAATATACATCGCTACATATTATGTGCAACGCCCTAAGAGGTACAGTATTGCCAAGTTATAGTACTTACATTTTGTTTGCAAAAGACAGAACTTTGCTATTAGTTCTCTGATCCTTTCCGACCATCAATTAGAACCAATGTTCACCCCAATTGAGCAAAGTACAAATGTCAGGGCTGCCTAGTTGTTTGAAAGGAAAATGTCGATGAAAACATCAATCATCTCATAAGTTAAGGGTGGACAAATTAGCGATATAATTTCGGTATATTTTTTAACAAAAAAAAATGGAATTCTGGAGTAACAAAGCTTAAACAGAAAACAGCTATAAATATTTTAGAAAGTTTTCTTACTTAAGTGGCGCTACAATCCGAAATAAACAAACCACCTCTCCGATTAGCCCAGTTCGTAGCGAGCTGCCTCCAGTTGCCTACTGTAAGTTAATTGAGATCATCTTTAAGGGTCGTCCTCTTTTCCTCTGATTCAGAGCCGTAGTGTAGGACTGAGATCAAAAGGGTCTTGTATAAGGTCTCCTTAGTAGTTAAAGTGAGGGCTATACTACTAAATTGCACATTAGCCCAAAGAAACAGCGGCTGACAAGAGTAATTCTTCGTTTAATTGCTGACGCGATGTTGTTGTCAGAGTTAAGAGCGGAACTGAGGTAGACAAGTTCCCGTTCTTCTTTAAAGTTACATCTCTCAATGGTGACGTTCTGTCCAATTCGATGATGTGTATCTTTCCGTCAGAGCATATACTCGGTCTTACCCTCATTTACAGCTAAACCTATTTTTGCCGCTTCTTTCTCTATAGCAAACGTGGCTATGACATAACGTTGAACCCGACTAATGATGTCAATATCATCGAGGTATACAAGTAGCTCCACCGATTTATGGAAGATTTAGCCTCTTGTCTTGGCTCGGGAGTTTTGTACAATCCTTTCACGAATAAGAATAAATAAGTCACATGGCATACGTATCCTTGCTTAAACCCTTTTTTGGTATCGAATGTTTCGGCGAGGTATTTGTCGACCCTGCTTGAGAAGCGAGAATTATCCACAGACGGACGAGTTTGAGGATAAACCAAAACTAGACATGGCTATGTAAAGTCCGTCTCTATAGATACTGTCCTATCAGGCTTTGAAAACGATGAATAGGTGGTAGGTATCGATTTGGGCTTCTTGAATTTTTTTCCAGGATCTGCCAGAGTTTGACATTTGATAGGTTGTGGACTTTCCTAACCTAAAACCGGACTGGTAAGGCCGATCAGGTTGGTAGTAAAGCGGTTACACCAGATAAGATCTTGTAGTCGTTGTTTCGGAGACTGATGCCTCTGTGGTTTCCGCAGTTTAGAAGGTCTCCATTTTTGTGGATCGGGCAGACGATTCAGAGGTTTCATTCTTCAGGCAAACTACCATCCGCCCAAATTTATGAGTTGGTGAAGGTTGCTTGCCAGATCATCTCCACCAACTTTATCAAGCTCAGCAGGAAGGCTGTCATTTCGGGGAACTATCTTTCTATCTTTCCTTCATAGTTGTTGATAGTTTTCGCTGTCTTCGTCAATACTGAATAGTTCGATCTGCATGACAGGGAATAATGTTCGTTATCGCCATCTGCAGAAGTTGCTCTTATTCTCAGCACTGACTGTGATTCAACTATTTTTCTTGGCAGGATTATATTCGGAATTTGTATCTCCATGTATCCCAGGCTTTGACTCCATATTTCTCCAATTGCATTTGTTTTTTTTAATTCTCGTGGTTAATATGGACCTATAACGCTCTAGGAGCGACCTGGGATGATGCTTTCTTGAAGTTGTCAATTGTATTTTGATTGAAATCCATCTTCTGGGTATTCGTTTCATTGTTCATTGTTTGCTTTTCGAAACATCGCCTGCCGAGATATAATATCTGTAATAAAGGGACAGCTCTCCCATAAGTTTTCCATGTGCCGGACGTTACAGTTTTATAGTAAGGGAAGAAATGTCTTTGAATAAAGTCCATACACTGAACCTGCGTACTGATGCGTACTCCATGTAGTTCTATACTCGTTTCAGTTAGTTGCTATTCGAGTATCATCATCTCCAAAATTAAAAATGTTATCGTAAGTTGTCCTCACAAGATCGTTAATTTACAGATGAAATAGAGTGGGAGAATTGATGAATTGATGAGAATTGATCCTTGAGTTACTCAAATCTTTAAAAACAATCTATCTGAAGAATACTTTATTGGCTGCAACAAGGTTCCAAAATCGATACGTACCACTTATCTTAAGCAATTACACTTACCCTAAGCTTAAGCCGCTTAATGCTCAACTTAACATTTCTTTATTTTGTCTAGAAAAATGTTTAATTTAATTTAAGTAAAATCATATTACAAGAAAATTGATGTTTAATAAAATAGGTACTCCTCACATGTAGTTCTTTAAATACCAACGGATTGTCTCAAAAGTATCCTCGCAGAAATTAGATGATTATACTGGTTTCAGACACATGCCTGCAACCGGAAAAGGAAACCAGCCGATTTATTAGACCACCTACCATCGGTGAATCCCAATTGTCACTCTTCTACAGGAAGTTGGAATCTAATCAGCAGGAACTCTCATTAGTGGTCTACCTAACCAACCCATAAATTATGACTCATTCCCTTATGCCAAACAGTATACAGGAATCTCTACACAACTAATTTGTTTTAAAACTCCTGTGCCCATCATCCCTTCAATCTCGGACGACCTGCCGGCTTGCAAAAACTCATTCGCCGAGAGGCCAATTAAAAATCAAGAAAATACTTCGAACCCAATAAATTTACCAACAGCAAACTCCTATATCCTGTCACAACCATACAAAATTCTAAGACCATCATCCTATTGATGAGACCTCGTATTGGGCCACCACCAGCTCAAACAAGAAAAGAAACATCTGCCTGCATTTTCGAGATAAGAATTCACAATTCTTTTCGTTCCTTGTACCCACGAAAACTTCATAAAAGTGGAAAAGAAAATAGGAACCTCTTTCAAAGATCAAACGGTGTTCGGCTGCTCGCTTCGGGCTATAATCAGTTCGGGCGTCACCCTCGTCCACTTAGAAAACAACATTCCGTCTTGCATTTAATTCCTTTCCCGAGACGCTGAGGACACACAAAGATCATGATGACGGTTTAATGGCGGCGAGCCGAACAGCCAGAAGGTGCAGGCGAAAAGGAATAATGTTTCAGATTTCATGATTAACGCTTGACTGCTATGTGTGCCACTCTATCGGTCTCAATGGAATTGAGGGTGTGTGCAAGGATTGTTTTAGATTCTTTTTTTGTTGTTCTCCGAGTCATTGCATCTAGCCCGCTGCAGGGAATGTTTTGATAAGTGCGCCGATACCGAGTAGAATAGTGCATCCTAAGTGTGTTAATGGCGTCCATCTGGTGTTTGGATTCCACCATCGTACTCGTATTGGTTATTCCCTACCTCCACTCCATCAACATGTGCGCCATCGATCGATGGTGTGTTTAGTGCTAAAGAGAGGAGATATTCGTATTTCGTCTACCACTACCGTCAAGTGGATCGCCATTAGGCATTTTAGCGTTTCCCTTTCACTTAAAGGGACAAATTTGTTGCGAGGGATTTACAATTTACATTTCTAACGCTCGAATGATTTGAATATTGATGTGCGCCTAATCGCAATCCACTTTGAACTTAATGAAAATTCATTAAAAGTGCTTAGTGCGGGGGGCAGTTCGAATGCGTACATTGTGCGATACCGTGTGAAGATAGATTTTGGATTTTCTATGTTCAATGTTTCACCCTGTTGTGTGTACTGCACAAGTGGTAAATGGTAAATTCTTTATTGTTCGGAGCTAATCTCGGATATTCGTGCTTTGTCACGTACGTGACATTTAAAAGCAGGGAGAGAGAGAGAGTTCGTGCCGGGAGACATGAATGTAGAATAGGAAGGAGAAGGACTATTCATGGTAGTGTGGAGAACAATGTACTGGCACAGTGGTATGTGTGCATAGATTTGGAAAAAATTAAATTAAATTTGATTGATAATTAACACGAAAATCAAGTAAAGGGGGAACCATGATATTACACGCTGAAATTGCTTATTTATTGGAGCAGTCGGTTTCGGTGACCTCGGGGCGCACTCTTCTATATTTATCGAAACTCAACTAAATACGATTTTCAATTATTTCGATATTTGTCCCGCAAGTTATTGACATCAGTATTGATGTATAAAATTGAGAGGTTATGGAAGCGCAGGCGGTAAAAATGGGTGTTATGTGATTAATGAGAGCTAAACAAATTATATGATGCTATGAAATGACTTTCAGTGTCATTTTAGCTTTTATTCGCACGGGTATTTAATTGAAAAAAGAAAATTAGATCATGAACTTGTCTACTGGCTTTTCTGCAGAGGCAGTATCCTCTACCCACAGCTTCTGGAGAAGTCGATGAACAAATAGCCAATCAAGTAGCATGTCTGCTAATGATGTAGTTTCCCGTGATGATTTTAGTTAATTTTATGCAGTTGAAGTGCAAGTGTGAAGTATTCATCCACTGCGGTAAGCAGTGCGGTAAGCAGTGCCTCACCATCTCCTTAGTAGTTCCAGTGATGGCTTTACTACTGAATTGCCTTCTTAGCCCGAAGAAACAGCGGTTGGTTATTTTAATTCTTCGTTTTATTTCTGAAGAAATGTTGTAGTTAGAGTGAATAGCGGAGCCGACGTGGGCAAAGTTCAAAGTTCTATCTGTCAATGGTGACGTTCTGTCCGATTCGTCGATGCTGTGTGTCCTTTGGTATTAACAGCGTATACTTGGTCTTACTCTCAATTATTGCTAAAACCATTTTATCACCATTCTTCTAATGTACTAGCAAACGTGGCTATGACATCACGTTGAATCCGACCAATGGTGATATCGTCGACGTATGCAATTAGTGTGTTAAAGCAGTCATGACAGTACGTCGCCATACCTAAATCCTTTATTGATATCGAATGTTTTGGTTAGGTTTTTGCCATCTCCGATGGAGTGAGAATTCTACATCATCATACTTAAAAAACTGACTAGTTTGGGAGGTATACCAATACTCTATATACATAGTTCGTTACTATAAATGCTGGTTGGGCTTCTTGGATCTTATTTCAAAGTCTGACGAAGTCTGAAGATTTGATCAGTTTTGGATAATCACATAATACAGGGTGTACGCCGGGATGGTATACTACTTTGATTTGCCGCCATTTTGGTAAACATTAGTATTGACAGTTCATATTTGGCAGTCGTAAAGTAGACACGTGGCAAATTTATTATGGAAAAATATTTGATAAACCAACGTGTTTTAATCGTTAGAACATCAAAATCAATCATCGATTACTGTGACTATGAGAAAGTAACGTGAAATTTTTGGGAGAAACAACGTGCCAACAAAACGGACTATTCATCGTGTAGTGAATGATTTCGAAGAAAGAGGGTCTGTAGGTGATAGGCCCAAGCATGGACTACAACGTACTACAAGATCGGCTGAAAACATCACTGCTGCTCAAGGAAGTGTTCAAAACAATCCATCAACCTAAATTCGACGCCGTGCTTAGGAGCTTGGTTTTCAAAGAACAACTTTGGCCACAATTTTGCTCAAGGATTTGCATTTGTTTCCATTTAAGATTCAGTTGACACAAGAGCTTCTTCCAAAAGACCATTTAGTCCGCCGTACATTATGCCAATAGGATGTTCCAGCTAGCCCATGACACATTTTCATGAAAAAATCATAATGAGTGACGAGGCACATTTTCATTTGAATGGATATTTGAATAAACAGAATAGTCGGTTCTGGGCAATGGAAAACCCTCAAATTATTCATAAGTCACCTTTGCTCCATTAAAAGTTACAACCTGGTGTGTAACTTGGTCAGGAGGAATCATTACCTTACATCTTTGAAAATGAAAGCGGCGTAATGGTAGCTATGAATGGGGAGCGATATCGTGATATGATTGAAAACTTTTTAACGCCGCAACTCCAATGTGGTATCAAGAAGACGATGTCACTTCTCATACAGCCATGATTACAATGGAATTACTGCGAGACCTCTTTCCACAACAAGTTATTTCAAGAAATTGTGATGTTGATTGGCCTCCACGGTCGCCTAATTTGACTGCTCCGGACTTCTTTTTGTGAGGATATCTGAAAGCAAGGTTTATGCAAACAAATCAGAAGTGCTTGAGCTACTCAAACAAAATACTCGTGAAGAAATTAATGAAATACCGCGTGAAATGTGTGAGAAGGTAATGAAAAATGTGTTCAAAAGGGCTCGCATATGTGAGGCTAAGAGAGGCAGACATTTACCTGATATTGCATTCCATACATTAAATAAAAAATTTATCAATTTAAGATCCATTCTCTTTCATATGATCAAAAATTATAAACAAACAAAGTAGTATAACTTCCCGGTGGACACCCTGTACATTTTTTGCTTAATCCTAAACTACTGAAATATTAGATGTTTTGTTTAAATAGATCAGGTAATTTGACTGACACAAAATAATGTAAAACAATTATTAAATAAGCCTCTTACGAAAAACAAACAAATTTGTTTCCTTACTTACTTAATTTTGGCAAAATCAATAACTCCGTCAATTTCATCCTTAACTTAGTACCTAGTAAGTAAATTATTTACTTCTAGATACTCCTTCAAAAATAATAACAACTTTATTCATATGACAAATACATGTAGATACTAATTTTAATTTCCTAAAACTTAAGAAATATTGTCGTTAAATCCCACGAATAATTATAGGTAACTAGCGCTTAATACGATGGGATGGGCCGGGCAAAAAGAGGATGAAAAACTGTGACATCTGCTACGGACTGTGTTATAGTGAGCAGAAACAGCGACCATTCGGATGTGGATTTGTTACAAGTGCCAGACTTAGGCAAGAAGTCTTTTGTTTCCAAGACATTAGCGAACGCATTGTAACGATCCGCATCAGGGCCAAATTCACCAACATTAGCCTTATATGCACTCACGCCCCAACGGAGGAAAAAGATGATATAGCTAAGTACTGCTTCTATGAGCTCCTTGACAAAACCTATGAGCGACTACCATAGTACGATGTTAAAATCGTGCTGGGAGATTTTAACGCAAAGGTAGGAAGAGAAGACATCTTTAGCAGTATTGTCGGAAACCATAGCCTACACGACAACACGTCTGGTAACGGACTTATGCTAATTGACTTTGCTACGGAACGAAATGCCACTATAGCCAGCACACGGTTTCCTCACCTCGATATCCATAAGGGGACATGTCGGTCCCCTTTTTTTAAATATTTATAAAATAGCTGCATAAAAACGCATTTTCTCCATATTATTTAAACTCAGGGAACATCAAGATTTAGAAACTAATGGCTCAATCATTGATGCGTATATTGGTTAATACATCGCCAACTTTTTTTTTTTTACTTTTTAATTCATTTTTTATTTACTTAAAATATTAACTTAATACTAGACAAAAATGCTTAAATCTAACTTATCTATAACATATCTACTTAATCTAACTTATCGGCCCATAGCGGGCGCTGTAAGCTTATAACTAACATTTTTCTTTTGCTTTTCAGCCTAAATTTGTCATTTGTTTCTTATTGTTAATATAAAGACATTTAATTGATTTTTCAAAGAAAAAATTAAAACTTTGAACAGTAACCATTTTTTTTTGTTTTATATAAAAACTTAATCTAGACTAAAACTAACTTAAACTACTTAATACTAGTTAAACCTAACTAACACTACTTAAGACTACATAACTTCTTAAACCTAACTTAGTTATAATCGGGGTGGCAAGCACTCGTTGCATATGCCCCGAGGGTTTGCCATCCCGATTGCGTCATTGGGTCCAGCAAGCATTTATCCAACCATATTAAATAAAATATGGTGCATAAGCCCAGCCGCAGACCTTGTACCTAAATTTAATTTACTTAAGTTCTAAGGAGTGGACTAAAAGTCCGCAAAGTCCTGAGGAACTGCAGAAATACTTTTTTCGTTTAGCCACCAAAACTCGGTGCGCTGCTTTTCAGCGTCGGTCCTATCGCGATCCGATACCGCCGTGCTAAAGCGGAGGAGCTCCGGAGCATTGTGGACGTACCCATCGCGGACTAGCCGCTTGTCCCGCGCGTCACGGTAGCGATGGTATAAAACCGGGATACCGTTCCTGTCTTGTATTAACCCTAACGAATCGATATAAATGAATGCCTCTGGTGAAATAAAGCCGGACATGAGCGCACTCTCCATGTACATTTCATTGGGGTAATAAGCCCCAAAGATCAGGCTGTTGTCGCTACTCATCGCCCTTGAAGCGTGCCTTCGAGTCACCTTAATTAGGAAATTGTCAATTCTATTCAACTGAGCCCCATTGTATAGAACCTCGTTGCGATAATATTTTATGTACTCGGAGTCCGGCGTTCGGTACAATCCTAAGCAGGATCGGAGACAACGCCTCTCAAACAGCCGTATCCTTTCCATGTAGGATGGTGATACATTAAACCACACGGGACAACCGTTAGCGATGATCGGCCTTATGAGGGCCAAATAATACATCGCCAACTCATCAAGCATTAATTCATGCATAGGAATTCGTAGCTTTGGAAGCGCCATAATATTTCCCTAAAACAAAATCGGAATCTCTTCGTCATGAGTACTGAGGGCAGATTTACTTCCTTTTTGGAATGTCCAACCAAAACTTCTTCATTAAAGCCTAAATAAAATCAATCATCGTAATGCTTAACCGAAATATTGTTATTTAAATGCAAAACAGGATTTTGCGTTTTGTTTTGTTATAAATATAAACAGGTTTTTGCGTTTTGTTATGGCAAACAGTACATATACCATGCCTAACTATAATTTGGAAAAGCCAATGTAGAATCAATCACCCTTATTCCAGATGGCGTTTTTATTAAACGACAAATGACGTTTTTTTAGTCGATTTCTTTTAGTGTCGTTTAAGTGTCGGTATTCTATTCTCTGAACGCCTCCGCTCTTATTTTTCTTGCTTTCCACATGAGTTCCACAGCAACAGCTGATACAAAAATGACAGATAGGCGTTTATGTTTTGCAATTTGAAATTTCAAATGAACATTTATTTTACCTATTTAAAATTCAAAATACAAAATAATGTCACAAAAACAATGAATAGCATTGCAATGTTTATATCATGGGAAAGTGAAGACGAAAAAGAAGATGAAATTGCAAAAAGAGAAATGAAAAACATCAGAAGAAGAATCAGGTCAAAATCTAATCTAATCTAAGACCTGTGAATATACATTTAGTATTACACTTCAATTTTGATTTTACATGCTAACCTTCTGCCACTCTTTTTGAGTTCTTACGGGTGGTCCTAAATAATTTAGTGTCACAGCTACCGACTCCCACCCGTTTTTTGATATCATCGGTCTGGAGAATACCTCTTTTGAAATTTCTTGCCAGCGAAACATTTTGTTCCATTAATTCAACCAAACGTTTCATTTGTTCTGGGGTTGTTATTTTCACCCTTGAAAAAATAACAATTAATAAAATCCTTAAATTAATACACAAATTAACCGAAACTCACATTTTAACTAAAATTCGACACCTTGTCGTTTGCAAATTTCTATTCGACAATTATTGGCGTTTTACCTGTCGTTTTATCCAACTAAAACTACTGTTTTAGTAGTTTTTAACGCCACGTAGCGTTAAACGACATAAAACGCCTTCAGACTTGCCAGCTGTAATACCCACCCTTATTCCACATGGCGTTTTTATTAAACGACAGATAGCGTTTTTTGAAATCGGTATTACAGCTGGCAAGTCTGAAGGCGTTTTATGTCGCTTAACGCTACGTGGCGTTTATGTATTGTGGAACGTAAGTTAGAATAACGACACTAAAATGAATCGACTCAAAAAACGCCATTTGTCGTTTAATAAAAACGCCATCTCGAATAAGGGTGATTAAAGATTACCAGCCGGACACCTAGTTGTCAGTTGAGTAACTAACACAACATGTGCGCTTTAAAAAATAGTAAATTCCTGAACCTAATATAGCCGTTTTAGCTATTCGCCGCTAGGGATTTATGGGGAATTTAAATCAGAGTTGTTACAGAGGATTCAAATCAAGTTCTATACAATTTTGTTTTCTGATGGCGATACATAAAAATGTATGTAAAATAAAAGTAAATACAGACAAGACAAAGTCTGGGGTTCAGCAGAATTACAGCAGATGGCCTACTTATGCTTCGCTGTAACGAATAGGGTTAAAGATGCACCCCCGTATTAAAAACGCTGAGTAGCTAATCAGTGAAAAACTTTTGACATTTGCACGAGTATTTCTTATAAGAAAAGCTGTTGTGTTGGTCATTGAAATTGGAAAATGTATGTGGATGCCGGGATATGAATGCTATTGGGCGGGCAGCTTTGCATTTTTTTAGCTGACGTTTTCTTGAAGACGCGAAGGACCACATTTGTGTAGAGGATGAATAGGACTGGACCAATTTTTGATAAGAGAAGATCACCGGTCGTGCAGATATTCCCATAGCCATTCTGCAATTACTTCCATTATTACAATGCTTCGTGGAGCTTATAGTAAATTGGAATGGTTAAAAGTGTCCAAAACCTTACTGGTCCAGGGTTAAGATTTTCAAGTGTTAAATTTAACTTCCATTATATTTATATGTGTTAGTTTATCTGTACCAGAGACCGGAGCAGAGCTCACGTGTGACAGATGCACTAACACATAAAAATACCATAAAAATTGAATTTAATACTTGCAAATCTAAAACCCAAGTGAAGTCTTCATGAATAGTACTAGTACTGATCGGTGGCTTCTTTTCAGGCTTTGATTAACAAAATTTGCAAATTCAGCCAGAAGTTTGTCTGTGCTTTTACTCTTTTGAAAGCCGTACTAACTATTGCATATGAGAGAGTGCTTCGATACAATCGTTCCAATCTGCAATCTTCCATACAATTTTTAATGGCTGGTAGTAGTCTATAATTGTTGATTTCATTTTTTACTCTTCCTTTGTAGATTGATTTTACTACTGCCGTTTTGAGTTCTGTTGGAGTTTTTGCTGAGGTTAATGAACTTGCGCAGGAGAGAAGCAAATATATTTGCCTGTTTCTTTATGTAAACTGTTCGAATTTCGTCTATACCTGGCGAGTTCCCTTCTCCAGGTTTCAAATAGCTATTCCGATAAACCTCTTCAATTTCAGTAGCTCTAGCGAATATTGAAGTGGCTATGGTTTTATTTGGGTTAACCGATGTTATGGTATTGCAGTGATGTATTTTACTGGTTGTTTGTTTTGAAAAAGCGTTCGCACATTCATTAGTCAGTAAAGAGTTATATATTGACTTGGCGGACATGGTTTCGTCGACATTTAACTTTTTCCTTCCCAAAATTTAATTTAAGTTCCCATGTTTTGCGAGTATCAGCTGTGACTTCATTGAATTGATTTTTGTAATAGTCTTGTCATTTCTTTATTTATTTTGTTTCTAAAACTTTTGTATTCAGACCCATAACTTGAATCAAATTGATGCAATCGCAGTGCGTTTTAGAAAAGTAGGTATGAATTGCATCAAAGTAAATCTTTTGCGTTTTGGAAGGCCTAAGAAGAGGCGGAATATCACAGCATCCGTGAACGGATGAATCGTCACATACTTTATCGAATAACTCGTTATGCCATTCTTCAACGAATAGATACCTAAACGCATACGATATTTCGATAAGTCATTCGATCAATCAAAAGCATTGGCACGTACTAAACAAAGAATTTCGCTCTGAATCCCAATTTGCGTCCCGTTAATACAACCGAGGACTCAGAGAAAATGTGTTTTCGTTATACATTCCATAAAACAAATAATTTATTACCTCCAAGTATTCTATACTTTTCTAGAAACCATTAATTGCATCTACGTGAATCTTTTGTATTGAATTTTATAAAGGCGATACAGCTTCTCTTCAATTTGCTGGAGTACGTTGGAAGTGAATTTCGAAATCGTGCTTTGCGCCAGCCCGACTAAATAATCGTTGCCGATTGAATACTGGGCTCAACTTCAAAAGAACACGTGCTTCTTTGCTTAAACGATATATTAAGTCTGTCAACAAGACGGTAATACATTTATGTGTACATTTGAAGGATATTTTGAAATATTCGTATGCTCGTACGAAGAAAGTGGATTCCTTTTGGGTTACTCAGTTGTCTTCGAACCACTTTTACTCTCCTCAGGAGTGAGTGTGAGTGAAATGAATACGTTATCGAATTATCGAGTAACTACATTCGGATGATCACAAACGAATGGTCACATATCGAATGCACATTCAAAATTGTACTAATCGTACTAGCACAATTCTGCTACATTGAGGTTTGATGGCTGACAAATGTCAAATGTATTGTTTTTCTTTAAATGTTATGAAAATAAATTCGTGCATTTAAAAATTCTTAACTTTTGAATGGATTCAGAATATGGACAATGTGAGATCATTTAACGAAAGCGTTTAGAAATCATTCATCTTTACAAATTAAATTAAAATTTTCTTGAAACATATTTCATAACTTAAACTTTATTTAAAGGTCCAGAGTGAACAAGAGTGCATTCTTGTTTATAAGGGAGCAACTTCAAATAACAAAATGAAAATATCTAACATTTTTTCTCACAATAATGCATCCACAAACCCTACAGTATGAAAATATACTCGATCACTGATGACAGAATACCAAAATTCAATACTCTTTACTCGAATCTCGTGTGAGATCGTATTAAATCAACAATTATCGGTCAGTAATGAGTATTTTTTAAACGATTATTTATTCACATAATATATATCTGTTATTTAATAATTAAGAAATAAATAAATTTATAGCGCAAAGAGGCTCGTTAGTACCCAGGGCCTAGCTTTTTTCTCACAACCATTCATGTGTGCGTATGTACTTCTCAGCACGATGGCGGGACCTCCTGTTTTATGCCGCATCCGAATGGCTAAGTTGAGATAAGCTTTTCATGACAAATGATACTACTCGGATGATTTGTCAGATCATCACGAGAGGAGGGCCAGTGAAAAATCATTTAGGTGTTGCTACGGCTGGGAATCGAACCCAGACCTTCTGCGCGGCAGTTCATCAGACTAACCATCGCCCCACTGAGCTCGTCATTGTTAAATAATTAGTAGCCTAAATAAACTTAGAGCTATACATATGAAGTTGAAAAATGTTAATTTTTTTATAACTATGTATAGGTAAATTTTGATATTTTGTAATTAATTTTTTTATTATATTTTTGTATACGAAAATGTGAATAAAAGGTAGAAGACAGCCGAATTTTTTTTTAATTATATAAAACTAGAACTAGACGGGCTCAGTGGCGCGATGGAAACAGGAATGCCTCTGCCGGAATGTAGCCACTTTCTAAAGCATTTCTGAAGTACTCAGGATTCGGATTGAATAATCCAAAGAATTATTCGTTTTCGCTTAAACTTGCCGAACAAGCAAGGTGATTCCTTACAAAGTCCAGTATGACATTGCCAATTCTAGACACACCGGAAGCATCCAAAAGTCATTTGTTTGGGATGTATTTTCTAAAATCGGAATGTACACTCCTACAGATCTGCATGCAGGCTCTGAGACATTTGCGCTAGAAAACTCGGAGCTTTTCCGTATACGATGGAAATAATAGTCCACCCATAATAATAATCCACCACATAGGACTCGCAGAAGTCAGAATTGGGCGAAATAATGCTTGGTAGCAAATGATAGTTGGAATAAAAAAGGCTTCTAAGCAACATGAATGCCGCTCTTGCCTTCTCTAATTGAATATTTAGGTGCTCATTCTAATACAAAAATTTATCCAAATGAACATTTAAACATTTCACAACGGGCTTTGATTCGATCTGAAGACCATTTGAACTCGTCATTTTTAGATTTCTCTAGTTGCGTCTCAAATCGGAATTACCACGTTAAGTATGACTCCATAACTGATGTGGATGATGCTAAAGCTGTTTGCATTCAAAATAAGCAATTTTCTATTCACAATAACCAAGACCTTTTCGATTGTGTCGCACAATAACAAAACTAAAATATATCGACACATCCATGGAGACACTCCCAATATGGACCTACATTATTGAATTTTTAAGTATTTTAATGCAGGTTCAGACTTACCTCCTTTATCCTTTTTTAAAAATTATAAAAAACACGCTCACTAGTTAGTGTTAATGAAATGGGTAATTTATTTGCATAAATTCAATAAAATAAGTACAATTTTCTTTCTTTTTTTTTAATTTCTTACACATAGAACGTTTTAAACGTAAAACTTTTCCAGTGTGTAGTGTTAGTGGTTCAGAACTCTACACCACACTATCGACTTAACAATTCGTTGTCTTTTCTTTTCATTCACATCTTCATATAAATAATTATCCACTTGTACTGTGAATAGTCCTTATAAGCTAGCTTTATATAATTTAATGTAATAAAATATAAAAACAATTTTTGCAAGGCGAAGCAATAAATAAAAACAATTTTCGTGCACATGTGTTGTTCTTATCCAATGTTAACAATGCATTCGGAGGAGTAAGTGTGGCTTGCGGGTAACAAAAGGACATGGGATTGAAATGTTTTCAAATAAAATTTACAATCCTTGTATATAACGTCGCAATTCCTCCTCTGTGTCGTAAATCATGACAGGGAATGGTGAACCTGGAACGAATTCGCCAGCCCACTTGACCTCAACGCGATAGTCACCTGGTTCTGTTGGATCATACTGAAAGGAGAAGAGGGGATTTTTTGTAAAAACAAATTTTAAAAAACGACATAAAATATTTTACCTTGCATAGGATCGTCCTATCCTTTTGGCTTTCGCGTTGCATTTCAACGCGGAACGCACCTTTGGGACCGCGCACCCTTACTGTGAGTTGGCCAGCTCCAGCGCCTCTCGTGTCACAGATGAAGCGAGATTGGAATGTGGCAAGCACTCCGTGCTCAATACCGGGACCATAAACGCGAACCTATAATAAAACTAAATGTTATCAAGAGTCTATACAGAAACCCTTTTTTTACTGACCTTGCTAGCATCTGGTGCTCCCGCCACCTTTAAGCCAAACGGTGACCCAGGAACATGTTGTCCACCATACTTGATGGTAAGCAAATGCCGGCCGGGCTCCTGTGGCTTTATGTTCAGTGTAAACGTCGCATCACCGTGATCGTATAATTCACAGTAAGCTACCTTTCTTGGACCGGCACAATGTGCAGTCAACTCTCCGGGACCCGCACGTCTGGTGTCAATCCATGATTTGATTTCTTTTCCCACCACACCATGTCGGAGACCCTCGCCTGAGCATATGACCTTCGACGCGTCCATTGATGACCCAACAGCTACTGTCAGTGGACATCCCTTTACAAGTCTGCCATTCCACTTGACCGACAAAGTCAATGAACCGGAAGAGGATTTCTGTGGGGTGTATGATGCCAACCAGATATTTTCAGTCGGCCTCGGTTGAGCCAAGCTCACCGGAACAGATGTGTTGTCTTGGTGGACAAGAATAACCTCCGGCCTTCCAGGTGGGGCGTTTGTTGCATCTATAGTGAAGTGAGCTGCCTCACCAGCTTGAGAGGCAGCCAAGCCTCGTCCGGTAAGAACAACCTTATCAGCAGCCTGTTGGGCTGTCACAAAGGCACTTCGAGGACATTGAACAATAGACATTCCGCTCCACGTCAAATCCAAGTCATGCTCACCCGGCGCCAAATTATCAGCAGAAACGAAAAGTCTGGCTTTGCCATCGCTGAGCTTGTCCACGGGAATCTCGATTCCATCAATGGTACACACCAATTCTCCAGGACCAGCCTGTTCGACGTCAAAAACAATACGAGATGGCAAAATGAGTCGACCTTCATGGTCTAGCAGTGTTCCCCATCCGCCAACTGGGGTGATCTTTGATGCCTCCACGCATGACACATTCCATGGTGATCCAGGCAGAGAACCTCTGTTCGGGCAGCTTGCACGGATTTCATATCGTCCAACAGAGAGGATGGTATAAGAGATACGCCATTCATTATTGCCAAGGGCCTAAGTAGAAGACAAAGAAGTTTCAAAACCGGATTTTAAAAACACACGGGCCTGATTTTACCTTAATTTTCGGTTCGACTCTCTCTCCAAACTCGTCGATCCGCTCGATTTGAACATTTGGAGCAATGGGACAATACACGACAAAGGAGGCTTCCTTATTTCTCTGACAAACCTCAAGACCTGTGCCAGCTGCGCGTGAGTCGCCCTTGTTGCCAGTTGGAGAAACTGCAAAGTTGAATGGTGATCCTTGGATAGTCTCGCCACCATACAAGACAGTTAGTCTGTGATTTCCGGGCACCGAGGGTACAAACTCGATTCCATAAACGCCTTCGGATTGTTCTGTCACACGAACTGGCAGATTTTGATTGGTAGGTGATATGGCATATGCTTCCACCTCAGCCACTCCAGCTTGATCGGTCCTCACTACAGAGTTTAGTTGGATCAGTTTAAGGTTCTTTTTTTTATTATTAATTGACTTACATGAGAAGGATATCGGACTGTGAAGTGCCAATTGACCCTTGGGGATACCCTGGATGGCTACTTTGCTGGTGTCAAATGATTCACAAGTGAACGGACTTCCTGGCAGGGGTTTGGACTGATGAAGCACCTCTGTAAAGGCAAGAAATGCATTAGAGTTTAAGGAACATTGTAAGGGTTACTTTCTTACCTAAGACACACTGTCCGACCTTATTTATTGTAAATTCGGCTTGAAGCTGCCCGCCCTTGGTCTGATAGCAACGAACTGGTAAAGCTTGACCTCCTGGTCCTGAAACGACGACATCGAACTCCCTTGCCGGCCTTCCGATGGTGTCAATAGCAAATGAAGTAGTTTTTCCCACACGAGATTGATATAGACCCAACCCGCTAACGTTGATCTCCTTTCCAGCTCCAGCTGGCAGCACATTGATTTCGAGTGGCTTCAGTGAAACCGGAACTCCGTTATAGAGAATCGTTATCTTGTGCGGGGCCACCCTTGTTGGGTGGTAGACAATTTCCCAAATGCCTGTTTTTGAGGGTCCCCTGATCGAGTGTGGAACCTCTGTTGCTCCACATCTTACCATAGATGTGAGCGTTCCCATGCCAGCATCATTCAACGAAACTGATATACTGGCAGGTCTATGGCAAAGGGCTTCGCCAACTTCAGTAATCTTCACCAGAGATGGGTCAAAGACTGTCATAGTGCGGGTGGCGATGTGATGTCTAGTGTCCCGATCGATGAATCGAATCATGTAGTTGCCAATCATATTCGTTCGGAACTCGGCAGTATGCCTTGTGATGGTGTAAGCCACGGGTTTGTGGTCTGGCCCAACAATCTCGGCGATTTGGTCATCTGTAGGGAAGTCTACCGTTGCCAAGCTTCCGATTTGAATTTGTTGGGTTGTCTGCTGGATGTCTACACGGAATGGACTACCATCTACTGGCACATCGTTAAAGGTGATGTTCACATAGTGCGGCTCACAGCTTTGTGGGATGAATGTGACATCGTATAGCCCCCTAGCACAAGCTACAACCTCTGCTTTGACGGTGCTAGTATCTGTGGAAACAACCAGCTCTAGCGTACCCTCACCGGCACCGGCTGCATCAACGCTGAATGTAACGGGGATTCCCAAGGGACATGGTCCTTCATGCTGTTCGAGACCGCTTATGGTGACCCGAGATACATCAAATACGTTGCACGAGAATGGCGATCCGCTGATATGCTGGTCATTGGCGGTCACGCTAATCAGATGGCGGCCGACGGCTGTTGGACGAAACGAAGCCTTGTATGTGTCTCCGCGGTGATTTACTTGGCACGGGACATTGTCTCCCGATGGAGATGTGACAAAAATCTGCGGTTCTACACCATCGAATCCGTCGAGTTCGAATACATTTTCCATTTTTACGGCTGCCTGCTTTAAGCCCTCGCCGGACGCGATCGCTCTTGGTAGTGATACCGGTGCTGCGGCAATATGGCAAGTGAATGGCGATCCCGGAACTGGGTGACCATTAAACCTCACAGACAACGAGTGCGCGGCCGGTTCTGTTGGTTTGAAATTAACCTTGAACCGAGCATTACCTTCGGATTGAACAAAGTTTGGGACATTCTTGCCGTTGACTGCAACAATGATTTCCAAGTTACCAGCTCCTGCCTGGCTTGCGTTAATGCCAAAGCTGACACTCTTTCCAACGACACCGGGACGGATATCGGTGACAACAACTTTTTCTGCGGAGTAGGCCTTCAGTAAGAATGGGCTACCTTCTACGTGTCCTCCTCCAGGAAGGCGAACCTCAACAGAGTGATCTCCAACGTCCACTGGTTCGAACTTGACGCTGTAGCCAACGTCAGCGCGTTCAATTTTTGTAGCAACGCTGCGTCGAGCTGGACCCAATACCTCAACCAGAGGCATGGTGTCGGACTCAACTACAAAGTCAAATATTCTACCAACGCTGACTTTGTCCATGGATTCGGGGGATACTATCCGAGCAGCTGCTGACACCCTGCATGTGAATGGACTGCCGGGGACATCTTGACCGTTAAAGCGAAGCTCGACCGTGTGATCCTGTGCATCACGCGGAGTGAAGGAGATGGCATAGGTATGTTGACCTTGTCCTTGTGCCGATGTGGGAACTCTACCCCCATTGACGGTAACTTCAAGGTTTCCTGGACCGGCTTGTGAAGTTTCTACGAGGAAAGTAACCGGCTTTCCGACTGTCCCGGTGCTGACATTCTTTACCTTAATTGCATTGACGTCGTAGACCTATTATGGGAAAATTATAGCAAACGATATTTTTTTTAAAGGTTTACACTCACCTTTGCGGCATATGGACTGCCGGCGGTTGGTACCCCATTGACGGTGACATTTACACGGTGCTCGCCCACTGATCGTGGGACGAACTCAGCTTTGAATACACCCTCAGCGGTCTGGTGAACTTGTGCTGGAACTGATTGCCCAGCTGGTCCTGATAGTCGAAGAAATCGCGTTGGGGAAGCGCATTTTTTTTGTTTGCGTTTTGTTCATATTTTTATGTTTTTTTTTGTTTGTTTTTAAATTTAAATTTTGTTTTTGTATTTTGGTTGGTAGTAGTAGTTTGGTGGTAGCAATACAGAAGAAGATAATGGAGTCAAAACAATTTTTTTCAAGTCAGCAAATACAAATATGGTTCGGATGTAGGGATTTGTTGTTTTTTTTTTTTAATGAAGGGAAAGGGATGTTTTATGTCTGTACAAAAGCCTTCGTAGGGAATAAGGTGTGTGATTTTGTGACTTCAAGATAGGACCGGTGTGCGAAAGCCATTTAAAGAGATGGAAAGGTGCATATGAGGGGTTAGTAAAAAGTTTAGAAAATTGCTAACTAACCGTCTAGCAAAAAGTCTGAGTAAACTGTTTGTGTCGAACCCTCCACCACACAAGACTAAATAAATTAGCATAAAAAACAACAAAATAAACTTTATTAGAAATTTTATATAATTTTTTTACAGGTCTATTAGTACACCAACAAAATTTTGTATTAAACTTTTTTTTTCTGTGGAATTCTACTCTACAACTATTGTCGGGACAAGACAAATTAGTACGTTTTTTTTGTTCTAGATATTTTATTTCAAACGCTTGTTAAGTGTGGTAAATACAACATTTCATCAATGTATGTGTGTATCAGTTTTAGGTATAGGGTTATTGAAAGTAATTAATTTTTTTTTATAATCAAAGTTAAATATATTTATAAAAGTCTAGTACAATAGTCTTCGTCGTCCTGAAATAATATACAGATATAAAAGTGAGAAATAAAAATAAAACAGAAAATAAATTAATAAAAATAATTGTAAAATTCAAAAAAACAAAGAACGGAAATTATTTATTTGTACATAATATTAACATTTAACAGAATAGTAAGAGAAGGAGAGAGATAGGGATGTGTATATAATAGGGTGCGGGATTGAGGTTGGTAACTCGTTAGATAAATGTGTTGGATGCTTATACATAAAGATATAATGGTTTCATGTATTCTTGTAAGTATGAATTTACGTTTAAGATTTACATTTGTTTTTGTGGATGGTTGAATGGTTTTACAGGAATCTGATATGTTGGGCCTTAAAGTGGAAACTGATAAAAAATTATCGATTTTAATTTTTTCTTTTATATGAGAAAAAATTCATTGCACAAATTGGCTAACTATTCTGTGTAATAAATTGGTCTTGCTCTGTCGAAATACCA
This sequence comes from Rhingia rostrata, assembly GCA_949824845.1. Classification (NCBI taxonomy): domain Eukaryota; kingdom Metazoa; phylum Arthropoda; class Insecta; order Diptera; family Syrphidae; genus Rhingia; species Rhingia rostrata. The sequence continues at coordinate 88,942,745 of OX463758.1, read as the reverse complement.
TCTGTGAAGAACAGCATGGCTTTGCAAAAAATCGATTTTATCTATCACAAATATTTTAACTTTTCTGCTATATTGTTCCAACAGTTTCAAAAATACACATATTTCTCCAACCCTTTGAATAGTTATCACCAGGGAACGGATTTCGTTGTAATATTTATCAGTTCAGGACCTGACATACATCCACACCAATTTGGGATTTTTAGTGGATCCGATAGGTCGATCATATATTCAAAATTTTGCAAAAAACATGTGATTTCAAGAGTTCGAGTTGTTTTTCTAATGCGTATCGTAATATTAGGATGCCCGATTTTAGATATTTTAAATATTTTGATGGGGATCGATGAGCAATTGCAAAAATCAAACGGGCCAGCTGCTGAAGCTGTGGTGAAAAAGTTCAACGACGTCTTTTCTGAAAATTTTAGACCGACTATCGAAGAAATAAATAAGGTTGTCACCTGTGCTGACAACTTGAAATTGCCCCAAGTATTGCAGTAGACAATGTGACGTCTTTTAATTGAGCTCCACTCGTTTCACGTGGAGAGGGCCTTCAGATCTTTCAAAGCGTTTGATGTTTTTTTTCTTAATAAATGGCATTTATGTATTTTTAATAGTTTAGTTTCTGTTCCCCGGTTTTCACATAACATCATAAATTTGAAGCTTAAGGCATATGGTTTCCCGGAATTATGTATTTGGTTCGATCATTTATCTCATTAAGAACTTATCATGGAAAATTAAGAGGTTCCAACCCATTTGTTGCACGATCTAGAGTACCCCAAGATAGTCCTTAATGTTCTATCAAGCTTACGTCAATGATATTGAAATCATTGGTCATACTCACTATAAAAGATCCAAAGGTTTGTATTCGAGAGAGCAAAATATTGATATAAGCTAATGATATGAAACTTATAAATGCGTAGATGATCTTTACGATTTACTTTCACTATAAAACCAACTCTTTGCGCAGACATTCATGTGTGCGTGTATACTTCTTGCGCGATGGAGGGACCTCCTGTTTTATGCCGACTCCGAACAGCGAAGTAGTGATAAGCTTTCGTTGACAATTGATACTACTCGGATGATTTGTCAGATCATCACGAGAGGAGGGCCGGTGAAAAATCATTTAGGTGTTGCTACGGCTGGAAATCGAAGACCCAGACCTTCCACGCGGCAGTTTATCGCACTAACCATTGCGCCACTGAGTGCGCTGTATATATTGAGAGAAGATCAAAATGGGTGGAATATTTCTTGCACCGGTTAAGGAGACCTAGATTTTTGGCTGCATTTTTAGTTCCAACAGAGGTCGTTACTAACAAACATACCGAGCATGGAAAGTTTTTCTGTTTCGGCAATACAAGTGTCATTCATGGACAATGGTTGTTTCGATTGTATGACAGAAGACAGCATTGCATTTTGAAAGCATTAAATTCCACTCTATTCGATTTACCCCATTTGAATTGAAGTCGGAATTTAATGAACTTGACATATTTTGATGTTTTTGTTCCACGTCCGCAAGTGAAGGACCTGAATTCGAAAAGGAATATGAAAAGCAGGGAGTACTGTCATCAGGGAAGGAGTTGTTCGAATAAGAAGCTGCGGAAAGAGGTCATTAATAAAGTGAGTATCAGAGACAAAATGAGACCTTGGAAAACACCAGCATTCATTCGGTTAGTTGCATCAGCATTCATTCGGCAAGTTGCATTCGGCAAACCGTCCAAAACAACTTGAAATACACGTTTCGAGAGGAAGTTTCTAATCCATTGAAGAAGAGTATTATCGAGCACTTATTTTCGACAAAAGGTCCTGATGCCAAACCCTGTCAAATGCATTTGGAATATCAAGTGCAACGATCTTCTTTTCACCACCAAGGTGGATTGATTGGTTCCACTTTTCGATGAGATATGACATCAATTCAGAAGGTTTATCAGCCTTTCTGTAACCTTAGAATAAGGGAATGGTTGGTATAGTTGGAAAGAGAAGAAGATTCGCCTTTTTGGGGACTGGTTGAACTAAAGCAGTTTTCTATGGACTCGGATATAGAAAAGCTTACGCAGTGGTTTTGGTAGCGTTGAAGAACACCTCTTCAGAATTATGGGGAGATACCATTTGAATCAGCCGATTTGTGAATGTCAAGATCGATTAATTCTCTTGCGAATTCACGATTACGGATTAGTTCCATAAAACGTTCTCTTGTACAGGGGAGACTGCGCACTATCTGGCAGCGTGGGCCGTAAAATTGGCTGCAAAATATGCAGCGAGCAGATAAGCTTTGTCTAGAGAGGTCATTGCAAATCAGTATAAACTTGAGAACGGCTTCTTTTTTTGTGTTAGTAATTAAAATGATATTTTGGTATTAGAATCCCAATAAAAAATATTGACGTTAAGTTAGACAGATATTCTGCTACGTTTTTTTAATAGCAACAAAAAAAAGTATTACGTTCATCTGTATATAACTTGATTGGTATTTTTGTAAAAAAAAACTAAATCGATAAAATATTAAATTCTGTTGTCACATGTTTTCATTTTGAAAATATTTTTCACAGTTTGATAATAAGGCCACAAGTGAGACGTCGAAATATCGGTTGGTATAAGCGCAACGCAAGTTAAACAATTGATCGTCGAAGCATTGATACTGAGGAAGAATTTCGCAAGACCGATTCGCGTCGACCCCGAAAGAACCGATACAATCGAGTTCGACCCGTCCAGTTGACGGGTTCAGGCGAACAAAGTTGATCGTTCGAAATGAATGGTTTGCGTTTTCCATTACCGATCGAGATAAAGTCGTCCATTACCCAATCGAAATTTTGAGTAATGGATTTGCCAGTAATACCTCCGCATAATTTGCAACTCAATGTCATGTTACATAATCTAAGCCTAACGAAACTATCCAATGGACAAGACTTGATGTTAGTACCTGGCTCCACTTTCATCAGAATGAAAGTCATCTCCAACGAGACAGGTTGATTTGATGTGAGCCAAAAGAGAAGGGATGATTACACCGAAAATCCACGAAGATCCATTTCAAACTGAATTTTAGCTATTAGGCGTAAACTTTTCACTTCCAAAACATTTTATTTCGGCAAAAATATTAATTTGAAATTGCACAGTGCAGACCTAAATAAAAGCGAATTCAAGGGAATGAAAGTCGTTGGGATGAACGTGTCGCCAGGCACCTTCCTCATTTCTGTAACAAAGTTGTAACTACAACGAAATGAAACACTACTAGCTTTGAAATAGATATTAAATCAACAGAGTCAGAGCCGAGTAGATTGATCTCAAATATCTTCAGCTTTTACACAAACGATCTTACGTGTGGGTTCAAGCATGTCATTTCAGACTTTGAGATCGTCCTCATCTTTTTGTTTGACTCCATTTTATCGAATTTGTTGAAACTGTACGATAGCTTAAAACGTAAGCAACCAAACGCGGTTACCTTCAGATGAACGGACGGACACGCATGCATACAATTTAAGGTCTTAAAAAAAGGTAGACCGTATTTTGATTTGGTATACTTAACGATATAAGATTTAATAAATGAATTAATCATTTTAAATAAAAAAAAAATTTAAGCTTAAAAATGTTCTGAACAATGTTGTCAATTATATTTTTTCTGAAGGTAGAAGTCCACTTCTTGGGGCGTTTTCTTAGAAAAACAAACTCCATATTTTTTTGTAAAGAATATGTAAACCACACGCACTATTGAATGGGAAATGGCATAGGGATGGACAATTGGACCATTAGGCTATTCTTTTTTAAATGTCTGCGGCAACCTTTTAGGCATGTGATCAGTTCTGAAATGTTCATAGAGTTCTTGGGTATTTCAGGAACATTTTTTTTTATAACTTTTTAATGTTAAAAACATTTAAAAATATTTATTTTGTAATAATCTTAAGGCGTATTATATATAGCTAGGCTTAAATAATGGATGGTGGGTTATGGCTGCAATTATGTAATTGGATCAAGAAAGACCCAAACCATTTTCCTTAATAAGGCATTGGCATTGAACTTTTTAGAGTTCAATTTTATTGCTGTCTTCGGAATGAACAAACACTTTGAAGCTTCAAGCTAATGTGTGATATGATTTAAGTTAAAAATGTAACCAAGAAAAAAATTGTCAATATGTTATGAGTTACCAACTCGTCCCTCGCAAGACTTTCTCAAAAACGTGCAATCATTTGTTACAAGTGAAAATCGAAAAGATTTTTAATTACAACACATTCTTGGTTAAGAAATAGTGTGTGCGAAGACAAACAATGGAACTCGGGAACACTGTAGGGATCAATGAATGGGTATAGGATAAAATGAATACACATATGATACAAATGCACACAATTCCGAAAAGATCAAGAAAACTATACAACAGAGAAATAAATTTTGAATTTCCGTTTGTTAATTCCAAACAAAATGCAAATGTCTGCATGATGTGTGCGAATGTATTTGCTACCGAACCCTCATACATAATTTATATATTAACACACTGAAATAAATCAGAATTCATATCCACCACTGTGATGATCCAATTTATAGGAGATCAACTTCCACCCAACTCACCTTCTACATTCACCTCGATATCTTCTAAACGACCGCCGGTGTGATTGATAACAAACGAATTTGGCTGATGAACTGGGCCGGGCCCACCTAACGACACCTGCGGCCCCGACATCCCACCGCTAATAATCACGGTTATGGGACACCCAGGTACGGGCATTTTATTAAATGAAACGTTGATTGTGTGCTCACATGCCTCAGCCGGGACAAACGACACGGAGAATCTGCAAAAAATAAGAAGACGGAGGAGTGTTAGTTAGTTCATGAAAATGTATGTGAGCTGTTGAAACCTTACCTTGCATTACCCTGCGGATGAACTTGCGTGGGTATATTAAGGCCTTTAGCGGAAATCGTTATCTCTAGATTTCCCTCGCCCGCATCTCCAGCATCGACTGTGAACTGGACGGAGCGACCCACCGTTCCCCTGGACACACTGCCGACAACCACTTTGGTGGCATCGTATGCCTTCGCAAGGAACGGCGTTCCCTGTACCGGGAAGCCATTGTACTCCACGTTGATTGAATGTCCACCAACAGTGTTCGGAGTGAATTCCGCAGTAAAGCCAGCATGAATGTCACCAGTCACACGGACTGGCAGCTCACCATGTGGTCCCCGAACACTGACTGCTAGCTCAGCAGCGCCTCCACCACTAACTGTGATATGGAACGAAGCCGGTCGATTGACCGGAATCAATTCCAGATTTGTGAGATTCAACATGACACGGCTGGTGTCGGCTACTGAGCATACAAATGGGCAGCCTCGTACCGTTTCTCCATTAAATTTGATGTCGATCAGATGTGGCTTCGCTTGCTCGGGTGTAAATGAAACTAGACAACGCCCACCACCGACGACTTGCACATGATTTGGGACCTCTCCTTCGTTTATGGAGATCTCCAGTTGACCTTCTCCAGCAGCGCTGGCGTCTACACGAAACTGGCATGGCTGACCAACAACTCCGCCATTGACGTCCGTCACTTGTATCAGGCTGGCATCATAGACCTTTGCGACTAGAGGCCCGCCAGCAATTTTCGTTCCGCTTATTGCAGCTTCGATGATGTGCGTTCCAACTTCGGTGGGGACGAATTCGATGCGCACTGCACCGTTTGCCGCCTCATGGGTAACGCGGGCGTTCAGTTTCGATTTGTTTGGCGTCAAAACTGTTGCCACGCATTCGCCTTTTGAAAGGCTCGCTCCAGGAGGCGGCAGAATCTCAAAAACCGCCGACGTATTGGCCGGTACAAGGCGTGTGGACTCGCCTAGCGCTGTTAATCCGGGTGAAGACATAATTTCAACGTGCCACGGTGATCCTATAATGAAAAGAGAGAAAAGCAAGAGGTTAGCATGCATTCACGTAATAGCAACAGATACTGCGTATCAATAAATATCTTCTACGGTCTAACGAGCCCAACCATCCATGCATGATGCGAATATTAAATTTCAAGCAGACTTAGATACAGTGATACCCGCTAAGATGCATCGCAAATGAGCAGAAACCCATAAATTGGCCAAGACATGACATGAAGTACGAAATGAAAAAATATGTCTTCGTCATGGGTTGGTGGAGATTTTCTTCTTCGTCTTTGGTTTGGTTCGGTTTGGTTGGTTGATCTTGGATCGTTTTGCATGTTCGCATCGAGTCCGTTGCAGTAACAAAAAATATGACACAAGGCTTAAAGAGATTTTCCTCTCCTCCATTTGCAGGTAGATCTGCGACGGTCGAGAATAAGGTGAAGACTTGAATTTATTTATGGGATAGACGCACGCAAAGTGGCTTGTGCTGAATACAAATTGCGTTTTAATCAGTTCTACTTGACAGTTTCTTTTGTTAGGTATTCCCGCTGTTTCAGTTACGTTATGGGTTCAAGCTATGACTATGGAATTTGAACTTTTCTATGGTTAGATATACATATGCTGCTCTATTAAGTGACCACTCGGTTTTCATAAAATTGCCATTCAGTCCCATTAGTGCATCAATCTCAATCAGTTGATGACAGCCCTGTAGGTAAGACGCCAGGTGACGTCTGAGGTCTGACTGTGATATGTCTCTGAGGAAATTATAATAATTATGTGATTTGGATGCTGACGATCATGATTGCAGTGGAAACATGGCCGACTATAGAGACAACACTCTCACGGAAATAACTTTACAATTCCGCCTCAATGAAAGAGAAAGTTAGTCGAATGAAAAAAGTTTGGCTGGCAAAGAAGCTGGTGGTGGTGATGACCTTGCCAAATGACAACGGGAAGACTTTAGATAAGGATTGGTGTTAAAGATTCAAATAAATTTCCTTTTTTTAAGCAGGAAAACGAGTTGAGCATTCGATGTGGGTACACAATTGAATGGAATGCTTTGGAAAATCAAAAGGCATTAATCAGAAGATATGCAATTTAACCATTTTAGTAACAAAGTTGTTGTTGTAGTAATTCAAGGTTGATTTATTGTTTACTTGTATCATTTTGCACGATGACAGTCAGTTATTTTTTTAGCTTGCTGTGTCGTCAATTGATGATAGCATGCTTGTTGTCGAATTTGTTAAAAAAAAATGCTAACAAGGTCAAAATCTTACGGACAGACAAGTTTTTGTTGGAGTTGGAGTAATAAAGACATTTAGTGGCATTCTGGGCTCATACCATTGAATTTTGCTTTTCAAAGAGATTAGCTTACTTACAATTCGAAACTGTCAAAGAGAGAGCTACCAACATCTAATATACCCAACAATCTACTATTTAGCTGGGTTCATGGACTTTCTCAATGATCGAACTGTACTTTTTCAATAATGAAGCAAAAATTAAAAGGTTTTTTTTTTAGAAAGTTCATAAATGGATGTATAAAATAAAAATACAAATTTTTGGTGCAACATGCTGGTTATCCAAGCCGAGCTTTCTCGCAACCATTTATGTTTGCGTTTGTACTTCTTGCAAGGTGGGGCCTCCTGTTTTAAGCCTACTCCGAACGGCGAATTTGAGACAAGCTTTTCTTGACAGTCGATAGTACTTGGATGATTTGTCAAATCGTCACGAGAGGAGGGCTAGTGAATAATCATTTATGTGCTGCTACGGTTGGGAATCGAACCAAGACCTTCTGCGCTGCAGTTCAGCACTAACCATCGCGCCACTGAGACCGCATGGATGTATGTTGACATTAAATCCTGTCTAAGCCAACCTTAGGCCCATTTTGTAATTTTGTCGTGGGACAATCACTTAATGTTTATGTTGAGTAATACAGAGCATGATCAATGGATTTTATAGTCGTCAATTCGGTAAATTGGTAGGTAAAGCAATTATACGAAACCACTTTAAGCTTTTACCTAGCTGATGCTACCGACTTCTAATCTCAGTCGTCTTGGGCAACTGCCGAGTGCCTAGTACCTTGACTGTTAATAGGGTCTCAGGCCGTGATCAATGAATTTTATAGTCGTCAACTCGATTAATTGGTAGGTAATGCGATTATATGAGACCACTTGAAGCTTTCACCTAGCTGATGTCTACCGACTTCGACTCTCAGTTATCTACACAACTGCGAGTGCCTAGTACCTTGACTGTGAATAGGGTCTCAATCATAGTGCGAATTGCTAGCGGCAGCAGATGCGAGCGAGAAGAAGATGTGACCTTACACCTAGGCACATAGGTTTTTCCAATACTGCATTATTGCAGTATGACTCCCAAGATGGAGTCATACAGTCCCTGTTACAACAGGTCATCTAGGAATTTCAGCAGTTCGCCAGGGAACGCTTAGTGCCGTAGTGGATTCTGATGTCACTATTTCCTAAGGGTATCTAATAATTTGGAGCTGGCTTTCCAAGTTGGTGATTGTGACTGTTAACCCAAAGAATTAAAAACTAATTTAAAAAAAATATTGGAAAGAACTGATTTAATTGTTGACGACCGTGCTAACGAAAACAAAAAACAAAGACCTTTGTATCTGTGCTTAGAATGTGAGAAAATTTAACAGAGGAACTGTCCTAAGCTGCTACAAAGCAGATATTACTGCCAACCCGGAAATACTATGGGGTGGAATTAAGGCCAGAAAAGTCCACAGCTGATCAAATCATCCCACTTTGGGAGTTCCTGAAGAAAAACCCAAGATGTCCAAATCGATACCCACCACCAATTTATCGATTTCAAAGCCGCATACGACAACATTTAGACAGACGAACTATACAGAGCAATTTCTAGTTTTGATATATTTCCCAAACTCGTTCGTGCAGTAAGGCAATGGAGAATTTTCGCTGCTGCATTATGGTCGAAAACGGCTTCACCGAAACATTCGAAAACAAAAAAGGCAGGGCAACGTACTGTCATCTGACTTCCTTAGCATCATTCTTGAGAGCATTGTGCAAAACTCACGAGCCAACATCAGAAGCACAATCTTCCATTATCCGGTACTAACATATGCTGACGATAACACAGAAAGTTAGGTTAAGGCAGCGTGTAGATGTAGACTATATGACATATAACACAGAAAGCTAGGTTAAGGCACCATGTAGACCATCTGACCGTTAATATATGTTTAGAACGCATACTCCGCCGATAACACAGAAAGTAAGGCTAAATCAGCATGTAGACCATATATGTTAGAACGTCAAAGTGTACGGTACATGCCGTTCATATGCCAGTGTCGGTTATTTGCCAGGTAAATTGACAGTACTCAGACTAGCATGTACATTACGGTTTTGGTATGCCGCTTACTCATAGCTTTTTCAAGTGCACAATCGTACATTACTTCCCAAGTGTGCCATGCACAATGATCATGTGAACCAATTCAATTCCACACCTCGGCGGCAACTGTCATGAAGAAGCCCACTATGCCACATTGTTCTTCAGTCTAATCGGATTTGTGGTCTTAACAACCCACAACTACAACTCAACTCAATGATGTGTTAACATATTAATATCGCTTTGTCAACACACCCTCGTATCCCATTGATTATTCCATGCAGTTGTAATCCAATTCCACGACATGGCGGCACAAGTCAATTTGTCAGTAAATTGCTTACACTTAAGCTCCCAACTACTCATGCTTAGTCAGCAAAAAAAAAAAACTCTAAATTTTAAATTTCCCTCAAGGCGAGGGTGTTCTAAGCTTTCTGCCTGACTGACTCATTGGTAATAAGCTAATTGCAAACGTCTGCATATTTATTCTCAGTTCTGTTGCTGCGTATTGGGAAACTCGATTTCAACTTAATAATTTATTTAATCGCTGCAATTTCACTTTTTTCCATCGTAAATTACGAGCATAGCATAAAATTTGAATCGCATGTTGAATGCTTTAAAAATCAATTCGACAAAAACACTTTCACGGACTTATCTTCGTTTAGCTGAATTTGATTTGCAAAATTACGAAACGATGAATTTAATTAACTATCGACTGGATATGAAAGTTATTCGGATCGCGGCATCGCTGGGGAATGCAAATTATGTCATGTTCTCAGACCAGTTCTCATGAAGATACTTCTCAAGACGATGATGTGTTAGCTCATTGCAAGCATGATTTGGGTCAATTTATGATGGGTTCTCAAGATGGCGTAGCAGACTCTATACAAGCCTACATTGTAAGTTGGTTGCTCTCTCTCTACTCTACTCGTGTCGGATTAATGGTGCGTTATAAGCATACGGAAAGATGAGGCTATAAGTGAACAATTACACGTAATTTGGTCTTGTGACATAAACAGGCGACACTTTTATTTGTTATTGTGCAATTTTTTTTTTCGTTGACAGTTTACCTCTTACCCAACCAAATTGGATCCGAGTTGAATGTTTTTGTGCACAATTTTCAATTGAAAGTTATCTCGTTAGGCCGACAAAAGCTTATGAAGGTAACATAAACATTTATAGAAAGTACAATTAGATTGTTTATGAGTGTGAAGGTTCGATGCTCTGTTGAAGCCATTACTTTAAGTGCAGTTTTGTTGCTTTCCGGTGAGCATATTTCCGATTGTATAACAGGTTATACTTTTTTTTATATTGGTCTTGAATGTTGGAATAAGAGTTTTTCGCTAAAATCTTATGCCAGCCAATCATAAGTTTAAACTTTAAACACCTATATAGGAATTGCATATACCAGGTTCGAGTATTTGTTCATTGACTTTTGAGTTTGTTTAACTTAATTTTTACCAGCGTCCTTCATAGAATCAACAATTCGACATACATTCAGGCATGTTGTTTCTTATTTGAATATTAAATCTACAAATACAAATTTTGGCTCGATCGGGCCCAGGCTTTAGCTTTTTCTCACTTATGTTTGTGTACTTCTTGCACCATCGCGTGACCTTCAGTTATTTGAGATAAGTTTTTCTTGGCAGTTGATAAAACTGGAACGATTTGTCACGCGTCAATGTTGAATTAAACGAGGTGTACAGCGCCATAGACCTGGTCCAAAAAAATCCGTATTGCAGGGATGGCTAGAACATCTAGAGTGACTGGACAGTAGTTGGTTAACGCCCTAGGTTCCGGACTGTAGAGCCACTTAATTAAGTAAAGTACCCTTCTAATGAACAAAGTTCATATTTTTATAAAAGCCGCAAAAGACACAACTATACAACGAGAACCTACAGAAACGTGATAGGAATAGTGGTCTCGAATAATAGGTCTCCATTTATTTATCTCTTAAAACTAAAAGCTTTATTCCCGTACATTTGCAGTAAAAATTAGTAAATTCTCATATTTCTTGAAGTTGAGGTAAATCATCCAAAAAAAAGTTAACATTTCGGAAAAAGTTCTGAAACTTCGTTAATTAAATAATCTGGCTTTACCGATGGCCCATATAGGGTCTTAAACCTAGCTTCTCCCTTCGTTTGTGTATGCGAAATTATAATTTTTGATCACCGAATCTGAACGGCGAATTGAAGAAGTTTGTCTTGACAGTGTTATTCGCGATGTTTGTAGGACTTTGTAATTTTTGCCCAGGAAACCAGTGACCCCACCATTTATATTCCCATCTATTCACCGATTTATTTGCCTTTAATAGAAAAAAAGACACATAACTCATGTCAAAGAAAAAAAACGCTTTGACACTTCCAGACCTGATGACAGATTACTGATTCTTAGCAACAGAAATTTCTTCAGTAATTTTTTTTACTGGATTTTATGAAGTGGTCGTTTTTTTTCTCTGTCGTGAGCTCTCTCTGATATTAATCAGTGAAAATAATATTGTACAAGAGGATGTTACAAGCATCAGACATGTTCCACTTACGGATTCCTCAGAGATTTTCCTCCTAGCCTCAGCTGATTTTTTTTTTGCAGTGGAACAACATTTTCAGCAGATGGAGAAATTTTTCTGTCAAAAATATCAGTTTCCTTACTTCGTGGCTTACAATAATGATAAATTCCATACATAGTACATACAAAATAACCAAGTGGACTCTTTTAGCAATGGGTCAGTAGACGAATCCACAAACTAATCTCCGCTTTGCCATGTGAGGAATCACGATTCGACTTACGGACACGCCTATCGTTTGAACGCTTATATTTTAAAATGAAATCAATTTTCATTTTGTGGCAAACGCTTTATTTATTGAGAAAAAAACTCAAAGCTCATTTTATTTCTGTGGATCGTCTAGATACAGCTGAGCCAAAATCGTGCGACCATTTATCTTCGATTTAGAAAAAGCAAGTGGAGAGAAGTGGCAGTACATTTTTATCGCGATCAGTAAATTAGGTTTAACTACACCTTTAGAGGCCATGGTCAAATGAGGTGCCGATGCGCATTGGTTTGAAAAGACTGTTTGACAAAGCAGTCCATGTTGGTTTTGATCGGGTTAGGAACGCTTCTATTTATTTCATTGTTCGTCCGGACATAGGATTGATTTGGAATGTGGAATGCAAATAGCTATTTCATTCAAACATTTATTGTTTAAGTAACGATACAAAGAAAGGCAGGATATATTTGGAAAAAGTTCGAGCAAAACTATGAAGTTCGCTATTCATTTATCTCCTATCAGTATTTCGTACACGTTTGAATCTTATGGAGGTGAATTGTTACTTTCTTGATGCACCTGACCAGACGCGAACGTTGAACTCATATTGTTGGCCAATTCCAGAGCCAATCCCATTGTGGCCAACTCCAAAGAGGTGACCTATTTCTTACGCCAATTTAGGATACCAATACACTTTGCTTTAGCGACTTCGAAGACATGTTTGTTTTAACGATGGTCATTTCTACCACACATGCCTAGACTGGAATTCCACTATTTTGGATAAACTCTATTTAAAACTGCTTTTCTTTTCATTTAGAATCAAACATGAGAAGCTGATAGCAATGTTATTAGCGAAGATTTGCATTAGAAGTTGAAAACCAGAATTCATTTGTAAAAGGTAGAAATAGTTTCGGAGACAAAACACAGCCTGAGAAAACATCCAAGTTCATTTGGTGAGTTGTCATCTTTAAACCGTCGAACAAAACTTCAATTGAACGTCCCGACATATAATTTCTTATCAATAATTAAGAGGATTCATCGTTTCCAAATTCACAGATTTATGACAAATCCTGTCCAATAACTATTAAATATTAAGGACATTAATACTTCTTTCTCCACAATTATGGGGTAATTGTTTCCAGTTATCACTGAGATATTTATCGTGAAATCAACACTGGACCTGCTTCTGCGAAAACCATTTTGCGGTTATTGAGGCATTTTTGTGATTCGGGATGTTTCACAAACTGACGATTTATCATCGATAGAGGCTGGGCGAATGCCGTCCGTCTACTCTGAAAAGAGCTCGGATGAAAAGGGTAGATAAAAAAAATAATGGGGTGACAAACCATCTGGACCAGCTGATTTGTGAATTTTGAGATCAAATGAAACTCTTGCAATTGCGAATCAGTTTTTGGAGAAAGCTATGCTTAATTTAATAAAAAAAAATAGTTCGCTCAATTCTCTAATTCTAAAACAAATTAATATTTAGAGACAGGTTGATTGATGTCAGGACTATAAGGAGGTGCCTGTGTATGTTGCACAAGTATAGAATGGAGTAGAAAAGCATAACAGTGTGATAAATTTCTTACGAATTATGGTTCAGCACTCAATTTAGCGGTGGGTTAGTTTTGTTACTTTGACTGTCACCCAGTTGACTTGATCAAAGATGCAGATCAAGTCAACTGGGTGACGTTTACTATCCCAAACTTTCATTGGCATTGATGTCAATCTCTGCAGTATGTGTAGATTTTTCTTGAATTTTTCAACTGGGTGACGTTTACTATCCCAAACTTTCATTGGCATTGATGTCAATCTCTGCAGTATGTGTAGATTTTTCTTGAATTTTTCTTTGGAGTTTCATATATTTATATAGTTATGTATACATAAATATTTATTTTCTTATGATAAATACAAAAACAACTTTCGAATGGGTCAAAACTATAAAAAATAAGATAATCTTCCAAAAATTAGTCAAGTATCTGCTCATTTTTATAAGTGTGTCCAACTTACATGCCCTTAGTGCCTTTACCTTTTGAACTTTGTTGGAAATTAATGTTTCTTACGCATATTTAAAGTGCCATTAAATCTGTGCGTTACTTTCAAACCACTTTTGGTTTTTTTTTGGATTACTTGAACTTGGAGGCTACTAAGCGAGAGCTTCCTGCACCCGGGTTCAAAAGCCAAAAACTAAAACCAATAAAAAATTGTAACAGACAAACAAAGAACCGTTTTTTGTTTATTGTATGTCGACGTAACTATATGGAAGTCAAATAACTAGCTAGTGATCCAAGCCAGAGGCCACTTGTTAAATGTAACAATGAAATTAACAAGCTATAGTTGATATTTTTTTACAAAAGTAAAGAGAGGTCTGACAACAACCAACAGTATAATACTTTCATAAGGTAATTCTAAAATTTGAAACCTCATTCGTTTTGCCAAAAAAAATATTTTTACACATGAAATTAATTTGAAGTGCAGGTTTTAGGCTCCATATGCGGTGTTATGGGTAAAATATTTTTTTGATTTGTCAAAGTCAACAGTCAATAAATGTACTAAAATATAAACGCCGTACCTCATTCAGGAACATTAAACAAATGCTATAGAAACAAAACTCCGGAAGGAAGAAACTATGCCAGGACAAGGGAAATCATCATCGTTTTGAGATAATTCACGAATATTATCTTGAATAAACAGTCGAACTTCGATAACTCGAACCACCAATTACAACCAAAAAATTTCGAGTAACATATCAAGACTTCCAGTTGTTAAGTTATATATAAAATTGATATAAATGCATACATGATGTATGTACCTATTTATTTGCGAACAAATGGGGCTGTTTAATCTGTGTAAGATTTTGTCTTCCTCTTTATGATGTCTAAGCCGCCTACTTTTTAAAAAAAAAAACACAATCTACTAATGTGTGCTTTAACCCCGCCTAACAAGAAATTTGAAAAAAATACTCACACATAACAAAATCACGATTTTCTACACGTATGTATACTAGGCTATTGGAACATGCAAATACAGTGCCCCCGAAAGTTATGCACTATAAATGTCCATACCCCCATGACATTATTCATTGACAACCAAGCTACCATAAAAGAGGTATTACCTTGCTAAGAGATCCGCGTCCCTTCCACTTGGGGAACAGAACGTTGTCTTTACATGTTTATTTTTAAGATACCGAAATGGCTGGATTTTGTTGTTCCGTATGAGGAAGAAGGAAGTACATGAACAAAATGTCCAAAAAGTTTAGCATCAATCTAAAAATGGCAGGATAGAAGCCTGATAATAGGCGCATTTTTTTTTTCTCTTTACTCCAAATCTATATACGCTTGGCAAACAATTTACCTGCAAAGTACAACAACACCTTAGCCTATATAGATTCCGTGAAGCCTAGATATTGGATAATTATTCAGTCTTACACCTTAGCCTGGATATTGAAAATGTGCTACCAACCTTTTTTTCAATTGTTATCGAAAACGCAAAAAAAACTGGCAGCTGATGTTACAACGCTCCTTAAATCCTACGCTCCAAAATAGATGGAAAATCAATGTTTGATGTGAATAATTCGACGTAAATATATTTGTTATTTACTTTTAATCTAAAATCAAAACTTTACAATAAGTGTAGTAGTGGATGAAATGAAAAACAAATTGGATTTTATGTGCAAAAAAATATATGAAACAGCAAAAATTGAAACCCTAAAATGCCATCTGGTGGCGTTTACGTGTTTCAGTTTCAGTTTCAGTAGAGCCAAATAACCAATCCATTCTAAGCCCATACAGGTTAAGTAAAAAAAAAACACCTCTTATATCGTAAGAACGAACAATAGTCTAAATCGTTGGTCTAAAACTCATAGGATGTTACACAAATGTTTGTGTTACTTAGGCCGTTTGCTAATTGTTTTAAAATGAGGAGTTAAATTTAATCCACTGACTGATATTTGACATTTCTGCAGGGGTAAAACAAATTAGCTTTTTGTTTTGTCAATTGTAAATAAAATAAATAAATTTATGGCTCAACAGGCTCGTTAGTACCCAGGGCCTAGCTTTTTTCTCACAACCATTCATGTGTGCGTGTGTACTTCTTAGCACGATGGCGGGACCTCCTGTTTTATTTCGAATCCGAATGGCTAAGTTCAGATAAGCTTTTCATGACAATTGATACTACTCTGATGATTTGTCAGATCATCACGAGAAGAGGGCAAGTGAAAAATCATTAAGGTGTTTCTACGGCTGGGAATCGAACCCAGACCTTCTGCACGGCAGTTCATCGCACTAACCATCGCGCCACTGAGCCCGTGTCAATTGTATAAAATAAATTAAATTTGAATTTAAACAAAACGAAATACATTTCTTTATATTTTCTTGTATTAAAAAAAACGCAATAGATTGCGGGAAATCATCAAAAAGCCTTAATTATTTATTATTATCAGTTACAAAAATATTGTTGTATGACTTGTGTTCATGAATAAGGATATCCATCCTATCTTGTTCAAGTTAAGCATATTTCGAATACAAAATATAGCGAAACGAATGAACTCATAACATTTTTGTAACCATCCATTTTCAAAAACTCAGTTTTAGTTGATAGATAGATAAATATTTTATTGTGTATACAATTTCACATAAGGTTTGTTGCCGCATATTTTACACAGAGATTTGATAACAAGTACTTTTCGTCTGAAACATTGCACATTCGATTATAAGATAACTGACCAATTTTAATTAATTTTTCAAACTTTAATTACATTTTCTTGTAAAAAATGTAAATGTTCTTTGCTTTTTGTTTTTTAAGTTTTTGCTTTTTATTTTATAATGCTTTTTTTAATAATCTGAATGTGCTATTTTCACGCCACATGTGAACACTGATAATGACAAAAACACACTTTCCATCACTCTCAATCCTCATTAGGTATAACAAATCTCAAAAATTAGGCAGTGGATAAATTTTAGCGAGCTGTTGACCAGGTTACAATTTTTAAGGCCGTGTGTCAAATGCGTTAAAATTTTAGCCAATGGATAATTTTTGACATTAGTATGGTGCAGAAAAGTCGAAAATTGAACAGTGGATAAAATTTAACCCTCTTTTTAACGCAATTGGCACACGACCTAAGTCTCTATTCACCGCACCAATGTCAAAAATGATCCACTGGCTAAAATTTTAACGCAATTGGCACACGGCATAAGCGATTGCTCACTTCCATAATTTATTCTTATTTGAATTTTCGTTTCTTGATAGTTGGTCGGTATTATTCTCAACCCATTCTACTCGTGTTATATGAAAGCCTACAATTTATTAGCCACAATTATTGATACCCAAGTGATTGAACTTGGCTATGTTAAAGTAAATCTCTTGTTCTTGGTTTCTTAGAATTGCATTGTGAATTAGTTAAGTTCTCGAAATATCATTAACATTTCCAAAAGAATATTTTTCCGTATCATATTTTATATTTTGTTGATAATATCAAATATGCATTGAACATGAATCACAAATTTGGCTTTTATTATATTTCAACATAACTCTGAAGAGGTAACTTTTTTTCATTTTCTTAAGTGACGCTACAAACCGGGATGAACTTCGGCCTCAGTGCACTTTCGTATCTTCACATAAACTGCCCTCACGCCTGCATCCAAATACGACATTTTAGAAAACTAAAAATTATGTTCAATCAAGTCGTGTTCCTCAACCATTTATGGCTCTTTCTAGTAAATTTCCTGTACAATCGAAAGCCAACACTTAATACCGCAGTCTGTCTGTAAATCGCATCCCAACCACCACATATGGTTAGTATGACGTTTTCAACTTTCTATAATTTCGTACAAAATAAGTATCGAACCATCTTTTTACTCCTAGTTATCCGATAATCATTCTTTTCACCGCTTTCGTTTGGGTAAAGTAAACAAGAAGGCAAATCCCCAGGGGACGCGTTATTGTCATCCCATCAATAAAGCACGTTTTTGCTAAGCAGATACATTTTACTTTAAAATAAATATCTCACGACACAAGTCCAAATGGATTAAGGTAAAGTGTCTTCTCTTAACATTCTCTCGGTCGGCTTAGTTAATTGGCATCGTGTCAAATACTTCAGTCAACTATTTTAATTGATTCATCAAAGCAGCGAATCTTTTTGCGCAATTTTACGAATCTGCAGCCGCGGTGCGTCTTCAGCGGTTTTATGGTTTCTCTCTCTGCGTTTTGTGTGTGTTTTGGATTTTTTCCTGTCAAATTGGTTTTTGCCATCGTGAACAATTTCCTCTAAACACGTTCTCATCATATGATTACTGGTTGTTGGTTGCTGCCGGTCGATACATGAGACTTTCATCATGACTTGACTTTGACTTTCACATTCAATGGTCAAATAGATGGTCCGTGGTAATGATCAATGTCATTAGCAGTTATCTGGAATGTGTGGGGCCGGTAATGGTCGTAATCTCTAGAATTTGTAAATTATTATCTACTCATTTAAGTACAGCGGAGTGTCGAAATACATTTAAAAACAGTTAAGGTAAAATGGAACGGCTAATAGACTGGGAAAAGTTCAATTTCGTGAGAACTGGCATTCCTGTCTTGAATTCAATCAGGAAGTTTTCAGTGTTGAGATTTTTGATTTTAAAGATCTAGAGATATTAGATTTCGTATATGGCATATAATATCATAATTCATATGAAATACAAGACACATTTTTCCTTTGAAAGCTCTAAACGTATGGGGTTCCCTAATCATAGTTTGTAAAAAAGAGAATTGGTTCCATGTAGGCTGCACATAAAGTAAAGAGTATGTGTATAGTTTACTCGTTGGGAGCCTCATACATATGGTAGTCCCGATGATGTTTAAAATGAAGACAAGATTGATAGGATGATCTTGTATGGGAACAGATAATTCCATATAATTGCATCCTTACTATCAATGAGAATGGAGGCATCATGATGTGGTATTACTAACAATTCCGTTACTATCTTAATTTTGTCAAAAAAAAAAGTTTTCCTTCCAAATTTTTCCAAAAAGAATTTTTTTTTTCTCCAAAAGGAGGATCGATCAATAATTTAGCCGATCTGATGGAAAGTTGACATCGTCCCATAGTTCTTCGATACTGTGGTGGAATGGTATTGATCTATTTAGGGGTAAGCCGTTTGCAAAGGTGTGGTCGGTTTCTTGTAATTCCAATCTTTCAAAAATAAATTATAACACAGTACTTCGCATTTGTTGTGGCGTGGTGGATATCCGCATTCTTACATTGGATGCAACTAGGTAGGGCTCGGAATTTTAAAATGCTTTATTCATGCCTCTTATCTAACGCAATGTAATCAATTTAGTTCACCATTTTCTAATCAAATATATTACAAAAACCTGCCTACCTTGGGTACCAAACCCTTGAAGTTGTTGTAAATATGTCCTATTGTCCGAATATGTCAGACTTCCTCAGACTTGACTTTTTTATTTCGTATTTTACAACCTCTGCCGTTTGGCGAGGATTTTTGAAAGATGATTTTACCCCTAGATAGTTTTGTTGAAAAATGCTCACGAGCAACCAGCGAATTATTATTTTTTGTATACCTTATTGTTTTCGTCGCGTATTGCCAAAGCTCTCGTGTTAATAGCGGTAATATAATTTCAATAAGAAAAGATATTCATTAAAGGGTAAAAGAAGGATTCGAGGCTAGAAAGGGGTTTGGAAGTTTTTGAACGTTTTGGTTTAAAAAGGAGGATCATCCTCCCAAAAGAAGGCTAGATGGGATGGTTAGATATAACCCTAGACGCAATTTCTTCGTCGAATCGACGACCACCATTATTTATTATTTTTACATATTTTTATTGTTTCTTATCATAGAGCTCTGAGCTTTCATATAGCCATGTCCGTCATCATGCTACTGAAAATGTTGCTTGCATTAGTTGTATCTGAGTGCCTCTTTTTTATATTGGTAATGCAGCTAATACCAACTCATTCTTCCACCTTTTTTCAGGTGTATGACTAATTTTTGCATGTGTTTCTGTATGATTACTTGATAACCTTTTCCGACAGGTTAGCTGTCTCCCATCGTGTCGTTGTAAAAACATTTCATTTACGGCAATCGATGATCAAAAGAAATCCATTGGTCTTATATTTAACGAGTACAAAACAAAGTATTTAAAAAGTTCCTTCGACCTATAACCTAATTCAAAATGTTAGTTAGTTAGTTAGTTTATCAACTAAGGAGCCAAAATAACCCTTAAAGCGATCGTCTTTGGTATAGAGTTCAAGATGAGATCAAAACTTTCAACTTGGAAGTCCAAATTCCATTATAATTCTCCACTCTTAATTTACGGCGCTGAGTGCAGGCCAATACTGATCAAAGCAAAGCAAATATTAGGCACGAAAAAATGTTCGTCGAATTTTCGGTCCTATATACGAGGAAGGTGGATATATGAAAAAATGCAATTGTTAAATCTATGAGCTTTACCAAGCCGTGAACAGTAATGCTGAAGCTTAAGACGATTGATTCACAGATTTCCGCTTCGAGACGATAAGGAAAGTAAGTTTTCAGTTTAACGATTTGGCGATCACTGTTGACAAGGTGCTAGAACTAAAGCGAAGTGCCCAGGATCTAAGAGAAAACTTCTGGTCTCAGACAGAGATATTTTATTTATCGCAAGCCAGCTAAGTTAGTAAGCTTAGACACACATCCCCTTTGTTTATATTTGTCATATGGGATGGGTTAAGACGGGTTACTTTATTTATATATCACCTTTGGATAATTCACTTAACTGTCAATAAAGATTTTGCAATCGTAGTACATACCCTTAATAAATAGATGATAATATAAAAAAAAATATTTCTCATTCATGTACAATTTTTGATGCTGATACATGCGCAAGCGGTTCTTGGTTCAAATCCAGAAAGTAACAACACCTCTTGTGAAAATCTAGCATAAAATTGCCTAGAGAAGATTTTCCAATTTGAGTTTAAAACAAGTAGCTTCACTGGAGATTCCGTGCAAGTAATATAATTTCGAACTCACAATTAAATGGAGTAGCTAGGCTTGAGGGCCCGTTAAAATTCTTACAATTTTAGATCTTGACAAGAATGGTGCAAGTAATTCAAAGCCGGTACCGATTTTATAAGACATAATAGATGCCGAAATTATGTCAAAACTCCAAATCCAAACATGTCTCATATACCCAATCGATTTGAAAAAAAAGGAAATAAAAGCGTAGTTACTTCGGTAGCAGAATATCTGTATTCTTATACTGTCGTTAACTATTATTATAGAATTTAGTGAGGCCACTTCTAATGACTGCCAATAAAAAAAACTTAGAAGTGAGCCTTTTAACTACATAAACATAACTCAACTTTGCAGTTTGAATTCGTCATACAATAAGGAGGTCTCGCAAGAATTACACACACCCATGGTCCTAACGAGCCTTTAGCTTCAACACATTTAAACATTTTTTTTTAAAAAGGTTGCGATTTCGCAATTATTAATCGTGCCTTCAAAAAATGGAGTTATTGGTCTTATTGAATGACTGCCTTTTCGAAAAGAAAAGTTAAATCTTTAGATGTAGATAAAAAAAATCAAAGTGTGCAAGCACTGGTGCCGTAAGACCAGCAATTACGAGTACAATACGATTCTCGTTAAGATTAGTAAGTCTGGGCTAAACATTTACCGAGAAATAAATATGCCCTTCGACAAATTCGTAATAAAATGAAAGTTTTATAAGAACTGGATAATTTGTAAACATCGCTTACCTTATGCAAAGAGAAACATCTTCGGTATAGCACAAGAAACAGAAACAATGGCAATAGAATAACATGTCTCGCCCAAAACTCTTACATTTTAGTAAACAAATGTCTAGGTCAGCGTTAACAGTCCACAAATATTCCAAAGCTTGTAAGCTAGATTCCAAGTTATTTCAATTGAACGGAAATAGTAAACCGTATGGTTATGTGGCATTCAAATCTGTTCCCTCATTCGTTTTTATCTGCTAATTGAAAAAATGAGTAATATAAACCTAGGAATCCAAAAGATACTCACACATGAATATTGCAAAAAAAAATATATAGGTTCACATTGCGATAAAGCAAAATGGGAAACCTACAATTTCGCAACTATCTACCCGGTAATTAGCAAATTAATATCTTACTTCTCACGATCACTGAAGCACAGAAAAACAGCGTTTTTTTTCATTTGCCTATCGTTTCATAAAATCGCAGCGATTGTGTGTAGCGAAATATGTGTGAGTATCTTTTCAATTTATCAACGTACAAAGGTAGGATGACGGTTGTTAGTAAGAATCTCATTTCTTTATTCATTCGGCATACCGCATATCTACGTCATACCTAGTCGTACTTTGCTGCAAACCAGTATTGCCAATTAGTTATGTCACTGTTTTAAGAAGCTCAAAACCTGTTGGTTAATCTAGTTCTAGCTGTTCTGAATTGCTGACAGAATATGTATAGTTCACAAGAGTATGTCTCAATTCGGGCTGAAATATTTCACATTGGCTGGTGTAATAAGTGATTCGATCGATTATGCAAACTGATCGATTTCGAATATGTGCATTTGCAAACGAAAGACTCCGTAATACTCTGGACGCCGTATGATTGCCCAAGCAAACGTTGACACCAATAACCTTAATTCCAAATTGCAGTAGCTAATGCCATACGCCCGGTCATCGATCTACACAATCAGCAAACCAACGAAATAAACGCTAAAGGAAAATATGAATATATTGTATATATATATTCATATGTTGACACACTGTTGTCATTAAATATTACAGTCTTTGACTTCCACACGTAGCTACCCGTTATTCAAGAAAACCAAAAACGGTACCAAAAATACCGACGACAAAAAGAAAAACAATTTCATAGAGCAAATTACATAATTGAACGCTATCAAGAGCAGCAACTGTTTTAACAGGTGGATACGACGCGTATAAATGGGATTTTCAACATGCGGGTCGGGTTTCTTAGTTCTCTCTCTTTAGTCTCTTTGTTTTTATCAATATTCTCTTTCTGAAAAGAATGCTGGTATCTTTTTCCGTTTACCTGTTAAATCAAAGGCACTCTGTGTGTTCTCGTATCCACAAGATGCAGGTAGATATATCTATATTTTAGATACGAGAAACTTCCGGATTGACAGGTATTCCAAATGCAAGCAGGTGGCTGGTGTTGTCAATTGGCAGGTAAGCAATGAACGTTGAACTCGATGGTTAAGGATTAAACAGAAAATACGACGACAAAATCCTTGAAATCAATCACACACACACTATGGGCGGTAACGTAGAGAAGATAAAAAAAAATTAAAAAAAAAACAAATTCTAAAATATTCGCTGTCACTTTTCACTTTTTTATAAGATATTTATTCGTTTGCACTTTTGCAAAAACAGACAAAAAAACGTCAAGATGTTAAAAACAACAAAAACACACACACACAAAAACGTGTTTTGAACGCCCTCCCGCTCTTTGGTCTTTTCCGTCTAACACTCCCCGATATTTTAATTTCACTGATCGCCGATCAGCCTCAAAACGTATCTATTGCTTTTGTCACCGTTTGGTTCGGAGAAACAAAAAAATTACTTAAAAGAAAAGAAATCTTTATTAAATCCCGCACGATAGAGAGAAAAAAAAACTCGTCACGTCATCTCGCAGATATGTGCTGGAATGTGGACTTGATCTATCGGCAGCGAGTTAGCGGTTTGATTCGATATTAGCACGGATGGGCTTAGATTTGAGATACTTTTTTGTGTTAAGAAATTCCTCAGATGAGGGAATGAACAAACCGAATCGAATGTATCACTGTTTATGGTAAGATCACTAAAAATGCAGCTCAACTGCGAAAAAGTAACACCCCGCGATGAGTGTTCGAAACAAAATGGCGACGTTGCAGCGACAAAGTACACTTTCCAGTTGTCTACCTCAAAGTAAACTTTTACTTTGGGCCCTTTCGTTACCAGTTATCGCAATGGATTGTGAAGTCAAAAACGTGTTTTAAAAATCATCCATTTAGATTGAAACAATTCGATTTCCATCGAATATAATATATGCACGTCCTTAAGGTTTAGTTAATTTATTAAAAATCAGTCTTGGTATTGATGGCCAAATCAGGTATCTGAGGTTTCATTCAACTGCAAGTTTTTTTCTCTCTATTTTTATTGTTAGCCGCGACTTTGCGATTACACGCCAGACTTAAACGAACCGAGGAAAGAGACTGGCGATAGTTCGCTTGCAGAAATTCCAGTAAAGCGTCTACGAAACGAATATATACGATCGTTTTCTTGTATCAATGATAGGATTGTCTCTTAGTACAGGTAAGTAGATACTCTTAAATCGTAAGTCAGACTCAAATGCTGCAAAGCCACTCATTACAGGTAGTCTGAATAACAGCTTGTGACTTTGAGTTGAGTGCTCTTAGAATGAACAGATGACTTGCATTGGATTCATTCATTGGGATTTCTTCGAGGGGTACCTGTTGCTTCAAAACGCCTACACACGAGATGATATGAATGAGTGTGAGTATACTGGGTGAGAGTTATTCTTTCAAATAATGAAGTAACTACAGTGAGTTAATAGTGATTCGGTAGGCATGATTTCGGTGTTCGGTGTAGGCAAAATAATTATTAAATCATGTTCGTGATTGCTTGATGGCTGAGTGTTGTAGAACAAAGGTAGACTCTGATTGGCTTCAACTTGACAATGCCCAGTGGTTGAAACCCTGACTACACATCAAATGTGCTTATTTTTACCTCAAAGTGGTAACCATCGGGTATTGGTTCCATCCAACTAGATTTGACTTGCTAACCGATAAGTGCGAGTGTTGATAACAGGAAAAAAAACCAATTATTATAACAGACAGGTCCGAAAGGCACTGAATGAATACCCGACCTGCTGTCCCAGGCGAACCTAGACGAGCTGCTTCGACATACTCGGACAACAGGTAGCCTAGGAATTTCAAGGGTTAGTCGGGCACCTTGAACAGAGATGGTGGCGGATGAACCGAAAGTCCAACGGCATCACTCACTCCCGTACTGATGCCCTGTGTATTAGGGGTATCTAATAAATTTGAAGTAGCGAGCAGACACAGCGACTATTCGGATGCGGATTCGTTATAAGTGTAAGACTTCGGCAAGAAGTCTTATGTTTCCAAGACATAAGCGAACGCATTGTAACAATCTGCCTCAAAGACAAATTCGCCAAACTGAAGCCTTATATGCGCTCACGCCCCGACGGAGAAAAATATGATATTATCCCAAGGATTGTTTCTAAGATCCCCTTGACAAAACCTAGGAGCGACTACCGATGTTAAAATCGTAATAGGAGATTACAACGCAAAATTAGTAAGAAAAGACATATTTAGCAGTATTGTCAGAAAATAAAGCCTACACGACAACACGTCTGTTAGCGGACTTTGGCAAATTGACTTCGAACGAAATGTAACTATAGCCAGCACATGGTTTCCTCACTTCGATATGACGATCTCCAGATCAACGAGTAGCAAACCAGATTGATCACATTTTATAGACAAGAGACACGAATCTAGTATTTTGGATGTCCAAACATTCCGAGGAGTTAACATCGACTCGGGCCATTACTACGTTGCAACCACAACCACGCCACAACAATCCAGAAATATGAAAAAAATTTAATGTCGAATGACTGCAGTCGAAAGAGACCGCCAATACTTTCGCGCAATGCGTATCCCTTAACCTCTCGATCAACACCATACCACCAGAATAGAATGTTGAAGAACAATGGCAATGATGCCAACAAGCCATTACATCAGCTGCAACTGATGTGCTAGGTTTTTCGCGCCCACCAGCAAGAAACCTTTGGTTTGATGAGCAATGCTGATAGATGCTCGCAGCCAATAACGAGGCCTACAAGGCTAAGGTGCAGGTGCAGACGAGATATGCCATTGAGCTCTATAAGAAAAGAAGAAGGGAGGAGCTTCAGCTTTTCAGAAAAAAGAAAAATGAGCAAGAAGATCGCGTGATCGAGGATTTAGAGAGGTGCCACTCCAGAAACGATTTTCGCAAGTTTTACCAAAGTGCAAAACGTCAAAGCCAAAGATACATGGCTCGAAATGAATCCTGTCGAGATGAATAAGGAAATATCATAGTTGAGGCACTAAACAATATCTTTCTCTTTATAAGACGAAGTTAAAAATGGAAACTCGGCATCGTTTGCCCAATCCACAGAAAAGGAGACCTACTGAACTGCGCCAAATACAGAGGCACAAGTATCCTAAACATCGCCTACAAGATCCTATCTGCCGTAATATTTTAACGATTGAAACCATTTACCAACAACCTGATCGGCTCGACCAAAGAAGTCCAAATCGATAGCCACCACATATTCTTCGATTTCAAAGCCGCATACGACAGCATTTATGGAGACGAACTACACAGAGTCATGTCTAGTTTTGGTATACCGGCCAAACTTGTCCGCAAGGCAAGGTGATGCGAGTTGTCAACTCTAACAACAACATCTCGTCAGAAATCAAACGAAGAATTACTCTTGCCTGCTAGAGTAGGCAACCTAAATGTTTTGAGATGAAAAATCCAATTATGATTCGCTCAAAGAATGGTTATAAAATAAAATTGAAATCGTAGATGCTCGAACTAAAATTTTAATTAATATGCTTAAGCAGTCAATGTGACAAACTGCCAATGGTAATTTATAACCATCTATGCTTAGATATAACTTCAAACATTTGAGTTATAAGTAACCACTCTAAAAGCTATTATTGACTTTCAATAAGATTCTTTGTAAAAACATTGTTGAAACTATAAATTTTATTATTTTTTACGATTCGCCTTATTTTCCTAAGATTATCAAACTATCACTTAAGAGAAAAAAGGTCTTTTGGAAGGTTAGAGGTATTGAAGATTTGTGTAAAATAGTACGCATTATTTTTTTTTATATCTATTGTTGTTAGTTTCGATAAATTTAAAAGTAAGCAAGCTACCTCTTCCAAATTCCCGTGGGGGTAGATGGTAGGTGGCAACTGATAGGTGGTGGAGGGTAGCTGTGAATGTGAATGATCCGGAAACCAATTTTGAAAAAAAAAATTTACTGTTATTTCGATGGTCGACTTTTTCCCCAAGGCAGGCTGAGAATATCACTGAACAATGTTGTTATTTCATAGAATCCACGGAATGGATTCGAGTACAATTATCAAATACGGATTCTTTAATCGACAGATCTTTAAAAAAAAGTGGACCAACGTTCAAAGTAGATAATAGTCGGTTCTTTCAGAGAATTGTCAGATTTGTTTATAGTGCTTGAATATAAGGGTGTACTTAAAATTTGTGCCTATGTGTTCGGGGTACCGGCTTATGGAACACACCCATTAAGGAAGTCTGCATGTGACTATACATTCATCTCCATCTCGGGTGTATACAATGTGATGTTGAATAAATGGTGTCAAGCTAAGTTCACAATAACATAAGAACGTTTTTTTTTTAAGATTTCGCCAGTAAATATTTGTATACAAATCTACTATTTTAAGACGGGGCTCATTCCGTACTCTCAAACCGTAGTAAGTAGTTCTCAAAACTATTCATTAGTTACTATAAATTTTCATTGGGCCAGTGCACATGGGTATGCTTCAACCGTAGTCATTATGGATACTTTCCAAACAAACGGGAATATGTTCAACCGGTTGAATATTAATTAATATAAAAAAACTTTGTATGTATGTGTACTGTCCTGATTTGCTTTCAGTTTTGCGTGTATAATATTTTTTTTTAATTCTATTGACACAGAATTGGCCTCCGTGCTTATACCCTATCCCATTCGGGTATATAAGTTTTGATACATAGTTTGTAACATAGAGAAATAATTGAGCTAGGTATACGTTTTTCGACTCAGAATCGATAGCTGAGTCGATTTAGCCATGTCTCTCCGTCCGTACGTCACCAGTTTATGGGCCTTACATTTTGAGCTAGGATGATGAAATTTGGTAAACGTGTTTGTTGTTGCTCACAGCAAAACAAATGTAAACATTTTTGAAATCCGCTTACTGCCACTCCCACTTTTAGAAAAACATAGTTTTAGGCCAAACCGAATTTTGAAAAAGTGTCTGCGCATTATATCTAGAGAATCTTAACATCTATATTTCGTCTATAGAAAGTTTTTTGCTACGCCCATTTTCTGGGGTCGTTTTCCGTAAAAAAAAACATTATTCGTTAAAATTTTAAACATATCTTCCATATATCATTTTTACCCACTCCCACTTTTTGGAGGCGTTTTCATACAAAAACCATTTCTATATACTACTTCATAGCATAACCAGGCGAAAATCGTTGTTTTTTGTCGAGCCATGAAATATTTTGATAAACTGTCTGAACAATATGTTATGACAAAATGACATTTTCTATATTTCATCGCCATAAATCCGACATTTTTGGCATATTTGTTTAAAGGATGGGATGGGATAGGGTACAAAGTAGCCTTCTCATATATTTTTTTTTTTAATTTCACAATTGACAGAACAACATGCCTGTGTTGGCTATTACATCTCTTCAACTACTTAATTTTAGATGAAAAATTGCTCTCCTGAGGCTCTCAAACTGTGATACTCATATCCACAAACATGAGGTTTAACCGTTTGAAGCATACTCGTGTGCGAATGCCTACTCGTATTTTGTTTGTTCGGTTTGGTGCCGCA
This sequence comes from Rhingia rostrata, assembly GCA_949824845.1. Lineage (NCBI taxonomy): Eukaryota > Metazoa > Arthropoda > Insecta > Diptera > Syrphidae > Rhingia > Rhingia rostrata. The sequence continues at coordinate 88,914,127 of OX463758.1, read as the reverse complement.
CAATTCATCAAAAAGAATGCAAAATGTAAGTAATTGATGATTACAAACATAGACAGATACTTTTTCTCTTTATAGGTCAGTAACAGCGAAGCAGATTGACATGTTAGTGAAATAGTTTGCAAACGTTATTAAATGTTCAAATTTGACATATATGCAACACCTATGATCAAATAATAGTGACCTACATTCTACTTTATGAGTCTTCAAATTACAGTGAGTTTGTTTTAATGTTTTATATACAAAATCAATTTTAAAGGAATGAAGGAATTTGAACGTTGTAATGGCTGAAAGCTTTCAAAATTACAAAATATGCTTTATTTGTCTTAAGAACATCCAAATTCATACAAGGCGAGACCTCATGAGCAAACGCTCAATAATCGTCAGCGATTTGGTTATTTTACGTGAAGCCAATTAAGTGATATCGCCGATAGCAAAAACGATTATTGATCTTACCTGCTGCAAGACTACCGTCGAAATGATATCGCCAAACGATAATCACTTTACGGAACGAGGGATCCATGTTACGTGAATAACTCGGGCAGTTTCGATTATGCTCAGATCCATGCACAGATCTTGTCGACAAAAAAATTGAGTGGTAAGGTTTCATAATCAGATGGTCTCACTAACATATGTTAGTATTTTTTTTAAGATTAAAAAAATATCAACAACAAAAGAAGTTCAAAAATATCTTTATCCTGTTCGACAGTTTTCAAAAATATGCAACAGCATAAGATGAACCTTAATGGTCCTGAAATGCCTGTTTTTGCTAATATGAAAAACATTAAAGGTATACTTCCACACCTCCAATGCGCTACAATATCGAGGTCTGAACTCATACAAAGGAATGTTAGATCGATTCCTTGTATCTAAAAAATAACATGACAACCCGGGTTCTTTAAATTATGCTATCAAACATGCATCCATTCATTTCATTCCAAAACAGAATAAAGAAACCCAGATAGTTTCCCATATTTGACATCATCAGATGTGAGGCTTTGAAAAGACGATTGATGCGCTTGCATTTATTTATGATGAGTCTGTTCTTGCATAGATTGCCATAACTATGATAATAAACGACGATATCAGGTTTTGAAATCTTGCTTAAAGCCTGCTTAATGGTAATTATATGCTTGGTTCAACAAACCTGGCACAGTCTCCCCGTTGAACGTGATCTGCACAGTGTGAGTGCCGGGTTCGTGTGGTGTGAAACTTGCAACGAATCTTTGGCCACCCAGAGATCGAACTGACGATGTCACTCTTCCTCCATTTACGAGAATCTCCAGATTTCCAGATCCTGCTTTGGATCCATCGATCTCGAATTCAACTGGCCTTCCAATAGCCCCGTTTGGTATGTCTTGTACTCGAATAGCTTGTGCTCCTGTGGCATTGCTATCTATCGGGCGAAATCGAGACAGGGAGGAGTACCCGTAACCACCAGTGTCACTGCTCCTTTCGGTGACGTGACGCTCGGATGTTTCCTTGATTGTGGTGGTGTAGCCGGACTTTGTGTTATAAAGATTGTCGTTCTGTTTCACGGTAATGGCACTGGATCTGCAAAAATAGAATATCTCAGCATTTCAAGAACATGTGCAAAAATGGATATGTTCCAACCTATATTGATCGGAATCATCGGATCCTCTTCGATCACTATGGTGCTTCTGCTCGGCGAGAGCAAATTTGTTGTACTGTGTGTTTCGATGCGTTTCATGGTCAATGTCCGGTCGATGATAGGACAGATCCGTGTTGAGCTGTTTTTCCGTCATATTGGCCAAGGATTCCAAGGAGTTGTGCGACAACATGTGCTTTGTCTTGTTGATCACATCCCAGCTATCCCGGCGGGCTGCTGTGGGTTTTATCGATGAAACTCGTACGTTCGACGAGTGATCAATGGCCGGCTCTGGAGAAGCTGTCCTTCGTGTAAGCCCGGTGGTAAAAAGTGGACTTGCACGCATATTCGAGTCGGTAACGTAATTTGACGATGTTTTGTAGGTGGAGGATTTTTCAACATGGCGGACACTCTCATAACCAGGTGACTGAAAAATAAAAGCTGTTTTTTAACACTCACACAGAGACAACTGAAACTCACTTTTGTAGTAGTTACTGGGCTACCGATCCTGTGGGTTGCTGTTGACACATAGTTACTCGGTGAGCTGCTGTAGTGCCGTGGGGGTATCGGTGAAGCGGGAAGAGTCCTCGGACTCGCCGTCATATTTCTCGTGCTGTGCTCAAAGTGATTCGATGTTTTGATCGTCAATGGACTGTTTCTGGTCACCTCGCTTGTTCGGATCTAGGTATAGAACAAAACTGTTAGTCTCCTCCTGAAGATTTTATATTCAATATGTCAAAAGGAAAGTGTAAAAAAGTGTAATTTACGTGTATGGGACTCGCGGTCGGGCTGTCAGAGATAGTCGCCTTCGATACATAACGATCTTCACGCGGCGGACTAAGCGTAAGATTTCGGTCCCGGTCTTTCTTTCGCGCGTACAACTCATTCTCCTTGTCATAGTAATAGTCGGTCTTTGAGGAGGATGAGTTGGATATTTTCGACTCTCTGCGACTAGTCGAGTACAAGTGATCATTGTTTGTCGTGCTGGAGTTGTGTTTATGGACTAGGGATGCGTCGACTGTGTCACGGGATGGTGAAGCCAATTTTGGTGAGGAACCCTGTTAGTAGAATTTCGTTTTGGTTGGTGTTTGTAGGTGGTTTTGGTTTTTGCAAGGATTAAGTCACAACACAAATATGATTGTTATGGGGTGGTGGACTTACCTCACTCTCGCGCTTGTAATAGCTGCTAGACCTGTAGTCGGTTTCGTTCTTTGGTGAGTATTGTGGTGAATAAGACCTCTGACGTTCCTGGCTGAGCAGATCATTCTTTGCAGTTCTGTAGTCCTTGTGACGGGCTGTCGTCGACGTTGTGTAGTGTAATGAAGGACTTTCCGATCGGTTTTTGTTTTCGTGCTGTGGACTGTTGCGGGTCTTGCCAGATCTACCTTTAGTTCCAACGCGCATAATGAAGGGTGATCCTTTAACGTCGTACCCGTTAAAATAGACGTAAACTCTGTATTTGCCATTTTGGCGTGGCATGAAGGTCACTCTAAACTTGTTCTCGACAATTTTTTCTACCGAGCAAACCAGCGATCGCTTATCATGGACAATATCAACATGGAGTTCACCCGAGACACCAACACCACGGGCGTCGACCTCGAACGAGTGTGCACGAAGTGGCATAGCTCCATCTAAGCCGTGCACAGACACTCCGGTAGAGTCGAAAACTGCGCAGGTAAATGGTCCGCCTTGGATGTGACGACCTTGATAGGTGATAGCGATTTCCCAGATGCCAGCTTCGTCGGGCTTGAATATGGCACTATGTCCTTCTTCGACCTTTTTTAGCGGGCAATTGTGTGAAATTCCCGTCGGACTGACAGCTGTCACAAGGATGTCTTCGGTTTTTGGTGCACCAGTGGCGTTGACAAGCACTTCAACCAGGCTTCCGAGAGCACATGGTGCCATTCCTGGAGGAGCGACTTGAATGAAACGCGGCAAGACTCTGAAGAAGTGGCCACCTATGCTGTCATCGCCAACCTCGATTACGATTTCGTGCATTCCATACTTTTCGGCAAGGAAGACACCTTCTCCGTGTGAATTTAGTCGTGCAGAATGGGGAATGCCAGTTGGTGGCACGATGACTGCTCGTACAGAGTTTATGTCGATATCGCGGGACATGACATCTACTCGGAAGTGGGTCTGAAATAAGACATGTGTGATAGATGCTCATTTAGGATTTAAAACAAAAACTCACCTGTTCTCCTACCCTTCCTGATGTACTCTCTAGATATACACTAATCATGTCCGACAGAGGAGGTCTTGGGGTAACCCACTGCAGATTGGCGGCATAGGCCATGATACCCAAATGTTCAACATCGGGACTAGCCATGTCCTTGGGTGATAAGAATGGTTGTACACCAAGTTTTTTTCCAGCTTCTACAGCCTTTCGGATGTTGTTTTCGTAGTGGAACGAATCGGTGCTCAATTTTTCTGGTGATGGCGCCGGACCACCGAGATTCTTGATAATTTCACAGAAAACTCGCCCATCGTTCCAGTCACTCTGAGGTTATAATTTTAAATATTTGTGGAACATTTAAGACTTTTTCCAACTTACCGTAAAATTGGTGACCTTTTCCTTGGTTTGGGTATTAACCCACCTCATGGTTGCATTGTAACCCGGTGCACCGGGCTTCATAAAGTACGAAAGGTAGGTCATGCCTGATAACTCATCCAACCAAGGAGAAGCTAAATATTCAGGCTCCAGGACCTTTGGAATGCCAAACTCCCTCTGTGCAATATTCATGGCCGTCGTACAGTTACGAACGCTTTGACTAGGATCCATGTTACGCCAGTGTGGGTACAGTCCGGGCTCACAGTAGTCCAATAGGGCTGCCAAATTTATACCACTATTCCAGTCGGTGGTCAAATTTGAAATCTTACACTCTGGTAAAGCAGCTTGCAGCCATGCCAACATCAGCTTCCGTGGCGGGAATTTACTGCGACCGATCTGGTACCGCACAATCAAGGACCAAATTAGTCCCAGAATCAGCTTGACATTCCCATTGACAATATCAACATTGCCAATGTTCACCAGCTTGATGTGATCCGCTTCCACGGCATTGAGTGCTGTCGATGCATTCTCCAAGTAATGATGCTGATTAGCCGGTCTCCGATTCCACGAGGGCTTCAGGGGGCGAGTTTGCAAATTCTCAACCAACGCGCATAGGTGGGTGCCATCGCAGAAGTCTGTCGCCCAGTCATGTACCTATAAATAGAGGAAACGCTCATGAATAAACTAACCGAACACAATGCTGTGGGAACTATGTCTAAGGTGATCATGATCATGAACGCATGTGGAGTGAAATTCAATTGTTCGCATCCGCCTTTTGTGCAAATTATTATTTCGCGCGTACAACAAAATGACGAAAGCGTAATTTCACCATCTATTCAAGTTTCAGAGATTTCCCTGAACGTATAGACGTCTTTGGAATGTATCTACACACAAGTTACAGCTTTTTTGGTGGGCTTGGGTGGATTGTGCGTTATTTTTTCTCGAATTGAACTCGGTTGACTGGTGTTTGTGGATGTGGGTGGGTTCAATGAGCTTCCTTAGATACTGATGTTTAATTCATGTGTGATCAGTTGGGTGGGAATTTTTTTGTTGATTAAAGGCGAAACCGGAACTTTGAATTAGTTTTGGAAATATCTCGGGGTAATTGGCTTGGTGAAGGTACGATTGTAGAACTAGACTGTGTACTTTCGCTAAAATAGTGCCAACCGAGTTATGAATTGACCATATAGTAATGGATTCGTTTTCACCGTATGACGTCTGTCAATCTTTATGAATACAAGTCACATCAGGAAGTTGGGGTTTTAATTTTGGTTCAAATAAACAATATTCTCTGTAGGTGCTACTATTAACACTGTTGTGATGAAAATACTCATCATGCAGGAAGTTTAAAGATGAGTTGAACGCAAAGTATCTTTATTGCAACACCAATGGAAACCATTTTTATTGTCCTATAATACGATTTAAAAATTTGTCTGGTGACTATAAAAGTAACAACAAGTCTACAAAAATGTTATGGAAACGAAACGATGCCCTCAGAAATGACACCTTTTATCTCGCCTTTTATCTAACTTGTGAAAGAGAAAATTATTTAGCTATAACAAGGATAATAATGAACACATTATTAAAAAAATCTTTCATAAAAATTGACAATCGTAGCAATAAAATTCAGAGTTCGTAAGCAAAATTATAAGGCCTGGATGCTTATTATCGAAGAAAGCATTGAATAAAGGTCATCAAAAGTCGTCAAGACTAACTTTCAAGGATTATACCAAGGATCATATCAAGGATCATATTTATATCAGCAGCTAATTTTCTAATAAGAAAATTTGATGTGTTCATGGCACCCCAGGGGGTTGCCGCAATTTCGAAGAATGCCTTCTGTCTATTTTTGGCATTTTTAATAAGTAGGTGCATAAGGTGTGCGTTCTCGTCTAGGAATACCTCCTGATAATTTATTTTTCCAAATGAATAAAAGGTTTTTAAGATATAAATACTTTGATAGAAAGTTTTTGAATGTTTAAACATTTTGTTCGAATTATCAATTTGATAAAAAATAAATAAAGGAGTAAGCGTTGCAGCTCAGAGCAGTGAGTAAGAAGTGATACACACCTTCCATATACACTGCAGCGTCTTCAAATCCAAAGTCATGGATATTCCGGCCGGCTCCTGGTTGAATAATCCGATGTTTTAAATTATATTGACAGCCAAGCTGTGATCAGATTCCGAGTATCCAATTCATAAAATTTACAGAAGTGAAAGACGGTCTAAAATATATTAAAAAAAATTTCAGTGCATACTTAATTGGTTTTCTGGTCACTCCAAGTTTCCAAGAAACTGCACAACTAATGAACTGACAAGAATAGTTCCTCAAAATAAAAAAAAATTGATGTGCTTGTTAAACCAATAAATAGGTGATCTATTTTGTTAAATTACGAAATCGCAACACACGTTGTCAACTACAGGTGTTCTCAAAATATGTAGGTAAAGGAAGTAAAGGGTGATCCATAAAGATTTAATTTTTATTTTAAATGCGAAAAAACACAAAAAAATGAATAAATCTTGAAATATTTATAACTAATCTAAAGCACCAATCTTGGTATTCAATTTTTAAAGATATAGCCTTTCAAATGTTGGTCGCAACTACGCCGTCCATGCGGTGCTCCAATTTTCGATGAGGCGTTCGAGCATAATCCTCGATATTATTCGCGAGATATCAAGTAATAAACAAGTAATGTTGGCCTCCAATGGTTCAATCATATTTGGTCTGTCCAAAAACATCTTGCATTTTACGTAGCCCCAAAGGACAAATTCTTACGGTGTGATATCGCATGATCTTGCTGGCTAATTTGCTATTCCGAAGCGTGAAATGCATTCTTCACAGAAGCGGTCTCTCAATATGTCGATTGCTTCATGGGCTGTGTTGCAAGTAGCGCCGTTTTGTTGAAAACCAAATTGTTCCAAATCTCGGGATTCAATTTCTCCCAAAAAATAGTCTGCAAACATGGCGCGAAGGAGCCCCATTTACAAATACGTTGCCGCCAGCCTCATTTTTGATGGAATTCGTACCCACGATTTTAACGGTAGATAAACCATAATACACGGTTGTTTTGAGTGGACATAACTGAATCTCTTGAATCTTTTCTGGTTTGCTTATTGACGTATCCATTGAGTCAGAAATGGGTCTGATAGCTGTTCAGCTATTTCTGATAGAAGAAATAGACCTAAATATTGGTAGAAAACAATGAATCTTCAGCAAAGCTCTCGAGAGCTAAAGTGAAATAAAGCCGATAAGGTTTTTTTTCACTTTGCATTCATCCAATTTCGCACCCATCCCAAATACAAAAGTGATCCCAAGCAGGGAGTTTATAGTTTGCCAGCAACCGAAAACTTTGAATTCGTCCTGCGACCCTCGTACTAGGACTCACTGTTGGTTTTGGATTGCTTGCGAGGTGGGATGTATCGATAAACAAGCCCCCACCAACAGTGAGGCCAAGAAGGTCGTTGCATACATATTCTAACTTAACATACATTCGACATCACACTCAACCTTAATCCTACTGTGCGCCCAACCAGGGCGACTGCGACCATAGTCAAACTTGGCAAACACCCAAACTCGCACTCGAATGTGTGTAAAATATGAACCCAATCACTCTAAATTCGACTATATTTCACATGAAATATTCGGCGGTTATTTCACTTTGTCATAAGGCCGAATTCCAAAGTTCGGCGTTATTTCGATTTTACAGGAACCCTTAGTCGAAAAAAAAACAAATTTTCAAAAAAATATTTCATCTGGAGTCTGAAATTTGTTTTCTAAAGTCAGTTTTTGATGCTGGAGCTGGAGTTCAGCCAATTTTAACATTAAAATTATAAGCACAGACGTCAGGTCATTTTTCCAGATCTGCGAATTTTCAGTCCATTCTGAAATATTCGTTTATGCCTTTTGAAGGTTATTGTTGTCATTTTGACAGTTTTTTCTACAGAAAGTATAGCAGCATCAGCTGCTAAGGTAGGTTGTGTGATTTCTACACTTTTTGGTAGATTGCTAGTAAATAACTCCACTCAACATCACGAGAAAGCGTGTGTACCTCAAGGTAGTATCCTATGTTCGGTACTGAAAAGTAGATGTACAATATTAGACTCTACGATTTTTGAATATTGATGTTATTTTTGTAAATTCAATCATTTCTGTCACACATTGTCGAAAACTTGTGCTATATCGGGAAGAGCACACTTCTTTCCTTCAATTTAATCAGTGATTGCATGCATCTGATCAATTGTGGGTGTTTATTTCTGAAGCTATATTGATGGTTCGGGACCAGTGTTTTTTCTTAAATTATATTTTGCATGCATTCGCGAAGGTTAGTGCGATGGCTGCCACACAAAAGGTCGGGGTTCAATTCTCAGACGTAGCAACACCTAAATTATTTTTCACTAGCCCTCCTCTAGAGATGAGTGGACATACCATCCGAAGAATATTAGTTGGCAAAAGAACCTTATCTCAACTTAGCCGTTTGGATATGGAAAAAGACAGGAGGTCCCCCATTGTGCAAGGTACACACGCACACAAAAATGGTTGTTAGAACAAGATGGGCTATGGGTATAAACGAGCCTGTTGCGCCAAAAAATTATTTATTTATGCGTTTTAACAAGGTCTGTTATTCGAAAAGATGCTGGTGAAACGCCTAAAGGTTTCTACCAGGTTTCTGAATCTTTACAGCCTCCGCGACTTTCCAAATGCTTGCAACATACTTTAATCTAAATGCAGCATTTTTGATGGGCGCTGAATATTTCAGTATTATATTTTTAGAACTGTTTAACCCGCTCTACCATCACTTTTTTATTTATGAATATTATTGTTATTTGTGTGCCTAATTTTAAAAGGTTCCCATGACAGTGTTATTCTTGGACATTTGTCAGACTTCAGCATGAGGTGAATCAGTGAAAAAACTCTCACTTTCCGGAAACACGTTTTCTAAAACTATTGACTGGACTTTATTATAGCTGACATACTAAAAAAAAACTGTATTGCCATAACTGGTTCCCAAAAGTTTGTTGACTTAAGAGCTCTAAAGCAAATCCATTTTACAACCGCAGATATTTTCTAAACAGTATTTGTCATGTCGCATGCGCCGTAAAATTTCCATATGGCGAACTCATATTTTATTCACGAAGAAAATTAACAACTCCCACAATTTATTGCTTAACCATAATAAATATTTTTAGCAATGATCGAGCAATCTTAATGCCATCCAAATTGGATGAGCAAAAAAAATCACCGCATTATCATGTCCAGCCATAAAAATGGATCGATGTCGCGCTTTACTGGTTTCAGATCAGAACCAATCAAATTTGAATATATTTTTAGGAACATTGCATGCATAAGCAATACAAAACATCTGGATACCAACTGTCAAATCTATCATTTCAACGATCCACGCACGAAACCACTCATAATGGCCTCGTAAGGAATTATTTCCGCTTCGAATCAACCAAACCTAAAAAAAGCACGACCACTCAATCTGCGCAAAGTACAAAAATTTATCGCGCACATCCTACACGCAAGTAAAAGTGTGAGCTATGCCCGTACCGGCCAGGTAAGAAAAATGGCTTACCGAATGCAACTTGAAATTCAGTTTTCGCCCGCAGGGAACTGTTTAAGTGTTTTGCGCTGTCGTCTCTTCACCGCAATGCGTTCGATGGCCTCAATTAAAATTCATTTCACTCTCGTTGGTGTGAGCAAAAGAAAAACAAAAGTATCTACGCTAGGGGGAGTTGAGATAAGACGCCGCGTCGTACCGTGCAAATAGTAGTTGATGAACCGCACAAGTGTCATTGATTTGTCAGTTGGCGTGCGGGCGAAAGAGTGACACTGACTTAAGCAAACAACACGCTGACGTCATCGCCCACATATAAACGGTCAGTTCCACTCCAACGCTATTGCTGTTGTCGCGTTATAAGGATAATGGGAAATACATACTTGCTAACTACTCTTAGAGGGAATATTTTTCTCTTCACGAACGAGATCCAGTGATTGACAAGTTCATTTGATTTAGCTGTTGAGGGTTCACCTTCATTGGTCTGGTTAGTCAACCATATATGGCATCTTGTTATGACCGAATGACAATGAACGTTTAATTGGCTACTAGTGCTGCCAATTAAACGTTCATAGTAGTTCATAGTAGTTGTCGTAAATAAATAAATTCAATTGACTGATAAAAAGCTTAGATGAGACGTTGTTAAGTAAACGTATAGCAAGGACGTCTTGATGATTTAACTCGTGTAGTTTGTCATATTAGTCACTTTTGAGTGCTTTTGACAAACAAGGGATTTTAAGTGATTTGCATTACACATCGAATCATGTGAACTGCATAATTGATATTTTATGTGAACACACGTACAAGATATTTGCGACTTTTTTCTAACCGCAAAGTTAATTTCAGTCTTCACAGTGGCGTGGGAGTTCGCTAATAACGTGCCTTGGACTGCGAAACATTGCATCTGGTGTTGAATGACGTAATTTCTGTGAATACACTTAAATACAAAACGTGGGCTTTACAAATTCAGGGTCCAATAAAAATGACGAAGCGTCATTGTCGGTTGATCTTGGAATGGTGTGCTACGGAGCTACGGAAGTTTATTCCTTTTTAGGAAGCGAAATTCAAAAGTGAACGTTTAAAGGGTGGAGAAACAATATTCAATGCTACACATTTGTAGTAGTCGGACCTTGGTGTGTCAATGGCATATGACTTCCCTTTGTACGTAGCCCGGTGACTGTCTTTTGCTTATTTAGTCAAGTGTTTTACGACGATTTACAAACCTATGCAATATTGGAGGTAATTAAATTTCAATTATTTTAAGAATCATAAATCATAATTCTTAGTCAAATATAGGCAAGGGACAAATAAAAAAATTTCATAATCTTTGCTTTTAAAAACTGAAGCAACAGATAGTGTGAATGATTATGAGTGACCCATGGTGACGTGGTGGTCCGAAAGACACAATATTTATGTCCACGTGTAATTGTCATCCTATACATTTAAAGTATTCGAGAAAATTCCATGAATTATGTAACAGCAACTAGAAACAAAAGAGTTGGCTTGCAAACTAATATCATAGTGTTAGCCATGAATTGACACATTTATTCTAAAAGATTATAAAAAAAGAGATGGGTCTCAGATCGTTTCTTAAGTTTATTTCGAATACTTTTAATTGGCATTAAATTTAGAACACCAATTATGTCTTTAACCTGTCTATCTCATTTGGGGACATAAAAAAATTGCAATCACTTGCAAAAGCTTCATAGTCTGCTATAAATTGCTACAGCGACTTTAAGTTGGTACTAAAAACTTTTAAAATTTTTGTAAGTAATTCAACAATTCTTCTCTAAGAACAAAATATCTTCTAGGGTACAAACTATAGATATATATGAGACGTGCACGTTGGAAATACTTAAGTGGCGCTACAGTCCGGATTGAACCTGGGCATGTTGGAAATATTAAGTCTTTTAAACAATTCTTTCAGGTGAGTCGATTCTATAACGCAGCAGTGCGCATCAAGTAGTCTGCAAAAGTTTGTTCACTCTGCTTTTAAATGGTAGAGTAGTATTGCTGCTATCGGCTTTTTCAACAGGGACGCTATAAAAGTTGAGCGACAGGGACAGCAAACGACGCCATATTTCTTACCGCTCTTTTGACATTTCTCTTCAGTAAGGTTTGCCATTTCATGATGGAAAGATATACGATCCAACAACGAGTCCAAATAATTAATGTTTACAACCGAAATTCGGAGTCAGTGGCCTCAACGTTAAGAGCGCTACGTCCAATTTATGGTCGTCATAATCGTCCTAGCAGATCAACAATTAAGCGTCTAGTGGAAAAATTTTCAATCCACAGGTACAGTACAAAATGTTCCCGTGCCAGTGAGACAAACAAGTGCCCGTAGTGTCGAGAATATTGCTGCCGCTGAGGCTTCAGTTGAAGAAAGCTCAAATGTGTCTCTCACACATCGTTCTCAAGCGTTAGGCATCTCTGTGACGTCGTTGTGGCGAATCTTGGGGAAAGATCTTGGCCTACATCCTTACATGATTAAATTGACGCAAGAACTGAAGCCGCTTGACCACCAGAAGCGTCGTATGTTCGTGAATTGGGCTGAGCAACAACTTGAAAATGATTCGGATTTTCATCGAAAAATCATCTTCAGCGATGAGGCTCATTTCTGGCTGAATGGCTTTGTCAACAAACAAAATATGCGGTATTGGTCAGGCAGCAATCCACACGTACTCTATGAGTCATCATTGCATCCCGAAAAAATTACGGTTTGGTGTGGTTTATAGGACGGCGGCGTCATTGGGCCGTACTTCTTCCGTGATGATCAAGACCGGCAAGTTACTGTGAATGGGAATCGCTACCTTTCATTGGTAACCGAATATTTTTGGCTCCAATTGGATGATATTGACTTGGAGGACATGTGGCTCCAACAGGACGGCGCCACAAGCCACACAGCGAATGCCACAATCAATTTATTGGAAACCAAGTTTGGAGAACGTGTTATCTCACGAAATGGTCCAGTCGCTTGGCCGCCTCGGTCGTGCGATTTACCGCCGTTAAACTATTTCCTGTAGGGCTACGTCAAGTCTATGGTCTATGCCAACAAGCCAGCGACTATTGATGAACTTCGTACGAATATTGAACGTGAAATTGCAGCACTATCGGCCGATTTCTGCTTGAAAACCGTCTAAAAACTGGGTTCAGCGTCTGGACTTCTGCAAGTGTGCCCGTGGTGGCCATGCAAAATAAATCGAGTTCCATACATAATGGCATCGAACGTACTTTCACAGCAATAAAGAACTTTATTGATATCCAAAAACGTTTTTGTTTTATTTAAAAAAAAATTTTGTAGCGCTCTTATTGCAAAACCCTTTCGTTTTCCTGTCGTTTTCAGTTGGAAAGTATTTTAATTTTTTGCAACTATACGTTTTATGTGTTCCCCAAATGTTACAAGCCTAGGTATGTTTTCTTTGAGCCTTTCAGCTATATAAGTCTAAATAAATATGATCAAAGAATTTCAAGCCTGAATTTGCTTCTAAATAATAGGGAGGAAGGAGCTGACCTGATGTAAAACCTATCGCATTGTCTAAAAAAATCAGTAGCTGCTATTTTAACAACAGATATAACCTAAATGCCATAATACATATCCACAGTGTCCTTTTATTTAACGGATGTAATGAGGACGAACAATTTCGTCAGCTATACGTGAGTGGATGTTTTACATGTCAATGTTGAATTGTTTTAAAACATTTAAAACATAAATTATTAGTTTGTACGTTTTTAAGTTAAAATTTGCTTAATGTCAGCATTTTTGGTGTGTGCAATTACAATATGCTTATAGCAATGAATCTGGAGATGATCATCAGCAACTTTACTTTACTTTTATTTATTTATTTACTTTTCAAAACCCCAAATCTGAAAAATAAAAGTCATCGCTTTTGAAACACACCAATTTAAACGGATGAAATATAATACGAAACCAGGGCGGATGTAAATATACTCAACTGTGTTAGCTACCAGCATAACCCTTTTAAAATATCAGAAATTTTCTGGAACTAAACTTTGAGACTAACATTCTTTGGATTCTTCTCCATATCCATACTATTACAGCTTCTTAGTTTAGATTTTATATAAAAGCAATTCATCATTATTATAAGCTGCGAAGCAAGTAAACTCTTGTTTGGCAGAAAAATGTGTTCTATGATGAGAATGTTGTTCCAATGAATCGGAAAATATTAGGTAGGCAGCGGACGTAGAGATCAGTACTCCAAATAGCTTTCAATGAAATTATTAAAGCCGATTATATTATCCTAATGAAATATTTGGGTACCTGCAACAGCAGACCAAGCGCCAGCGGTGTATTCTTAGTACCATAAAAAAAGCAAAAAAGAACTTTTAAGGACTCATGGACATGGACATGTGTTTACACTTCTTGCATGATGGAGGGACCTATAGTTCTAGGATGTATCCGAATCCGAAATGGAATTAATCCGAATAGGAAATGATTTATTGATAGTGTCAAGTGAATTATTCCTTACGTTTAGATTTTTATTTTTAATTCTTCGATTGAAAAACCTAATAATATATTTGGCGAATAAAATATATCTGTCCAGGGTTATAAATAATATTGGTTCATCGATTGCCGCTAACAAATTACTTTTTATTTGTGTGCAATCGTTTGTAGTAAGCCATCTGAAATATCTTGTGTCACAATGCAAAGACAGATTCCGTGTAAAATATATAATTGACACCAATGAAATTTTGATTTTTTTTTGTATTGAAAAATGCCTTTTCATATACTGGAGAACATTCAGACGAAAGCAATGTAGACAAATGTTGCTTGGTTGAACATACCAATTTCTTTTGTTAAAAATATAAAAAGCAAGCAAGCCAAGCTCTTGAAATATTCCTTCCTGCTCTGCCTTTTGTTAACATGTGATAGTTCAGTCACCTAAATACGAAACTGCATATTTCTGCCGGTTGAAAAGGCAAAAGGGCCGCCTTGATGACTTCCACGGGGATTTCAATAAAGTACTCTCCGATTAAAAAAATTATTGATTTAATTCACAAAGATGTACATATAATAAAATTCCGATTTAATAGAAAAAACAATTATTTTCTTTTAGTAAACTATAAAAATAGTATTTATTATGACAAAATATAGGTATGGAAACCACAAAGATGTTTTAACCATTTTTTTAAATTTATCCGTCGCGAAACAGTGCCAAATCTTGGTAAGTCAACATATGAAAAATGGCGTTGGCTTAGAGACGCTACTTAACGGTTTGTAGATTCGTTTAATCTAATTGACAATTCAACTCCATGTTGAAATATTAATTTCAAGAGTTGCCAATTCAATAAAAGTTATGTGATTTATTGAGTGGAATGATTCCTGACCACGGACAAGCTTTTTTTTTTGTAAAATTGAGCTTCATTAACAGAAGGACAAATGAATTACAGCAGTAGACATGAATGTGTATCTGATTTGTATCGAATAAACATTTTATTTATATTTAGCCTGGATTTAAGCTAAATATATAATATTTATAATATTTAAGCTAAATATATTCCAAACGAATAGCAATCAAATTATTTAGTCATGTTCACCACGTAGTCATAGAAAGCTGGTCACAAGGACATTCGCCATAATCTTTAAGACTTCAGAGTTCTATACAAATCCTACATCAAATAAAATATATATTGAATATTTCCTACTATAAAAATACACAGAAATATGCCTCAACTCATTGGATATTCAAGCAGATCTCATCATGACCAATTCTCCCTTTATTTATATGGATTATATAGAGGTTTTGTTAAGGTCATAGAAATTTTGTATAAACCTAAATAAAACTTGTGATCTAAGATATATCGAGCTGAAAGCAAATGCATAATATATAGTACATGGCTCAAAATATCATTCATATAACCACCATGTGCTAGTTCGGTTCTTTGGAGAAAACAATATCCTTCCATCCATGTCGGCCGCTACGTTAGAAATTTCGCGTTTGATATTTTTCGTGATCTCCCCTAACGTTTTTGGACTTTTGGCATAAGCCTACAACTTTATGTTACCACATTGTATGAGCATAGTCGACCATTTTTCTCTCAACATTTTAAATGTTTGATAGGTGGTGTGGCAAATCCTTCCTTCTGGTTGAAACCACATTTTAAGTAAAGTCGATTCAATTCTTTCAAGACCATTCAATTTCTAGGCAAAATAATCTTCCAACGTGAAACAAGAGCGAACTGAATTGCATACAATGGTGGCTTTTAAATCACATCCGGTCACATCCGGATTTAAGCTATCACATGATGCATGTTTTGTTTACTAAAAAGACCATTAAAGCAGGCCGCGTATGGTTTTGTATGTAATTCAAAATTTTCATCAAGTTACGCCAAGATCTTTACGCGAAACCCCAAGTTATGTGGATAAATAGATTGCAATACCATTAAAGTGAATCCACCAACTTATCTGATTTGTTTTATTTTAAACTGCCAAAGAAACATTCATTAGTGAATTTGTGTTCACTCAAATTTATTCACTATGGATAAGGGAAGTGATCATCCTTTCTGTTACGATCAAAAATGGAGTAAGCGCTATTATAGTTGCGACCATTCAATTAGAACTTCAAAAACATAAAAATGTAAGCCCTGACTGACGTTATGATCATGCAAAATCATAAAAATGAGTGTAAACATACGACCGTTTGTATAAAAATAAAAAATTGACATGTTTTCTTTGAAAAACCCAACAATACCCTTTTTACTATCGATAAATTTACGAAAGATTCTCCTTATGGCTAACAGGTTGAAACTGTAGGTTCTATCAGTAGTGCTGGACTCTTATTTTAAGATTTGCATCTAAGATCAATATTTTCAATAAATACATATGTTGGTTCATTTGGTACATTTTTAGTAAGTAAACAACTTGGTGCAGTAATGCCCAGTTTTTCAATGCGAAGTCATTCCAGTATCGGAATTAAGATCGAGTTGAATCGAGAAACTTGTTTTTTTTTTTCAGTAAATTTTAATCCGCAGATAACATCGACCTAATACAGCAAGATGACCTTGGGCTCAGATATTTTGACAGATGATAAAATAGCAAGCGAACAATTATTTTTAATTCAGTTTATGTGTACATTTTATAAATTTTTTTAAGAAAATGAATACGTGAACGATATATTCAGATAAAATCTCAGCGAGTAGAAATTCTTTAAAATATTACTTTGAACCGTTTTAAGAAGAAAAATGCTAAGCAAAACCATTTCGTTTCTTTGAGGAAAAAAAAAAAAAACAAATAACTGACCACTGAGCTGTTGACGGTTTTATACACTTCGATAACTTTTTAGCAAAATCGATAAATCATTGGTGTTACCATATTCAATTAACGCTCATGTGGTTACCCCTCATGAGCTAACTCTTAAATACATTGAGACCATGGGTAGTCAACTCTGGGTTAGCTCAGAGTTAAATCAGCACTGAAAAACCGGGACCAAATAAATTTTATATGAGTACTATGAGTCCGTCTTAATCTTAATGAATCTACGGATCTAAACTTCATAAGTAATTGACTTAAAAATTTTAAAAAATAAGTTGAAATTAGAAAATTACTTAATTATTGGTTCCATAAATGAGCTTGGAATATTAAAAAAAATACTTAAAATTTTGCAACAAAATATTTATTTTATGATCGAATTGACAATTCTTGTGATTGCATCCTAAGACTTAAATTAGCTCAATCCCCGACGTAATACGGAAACTGCCATTTACGTAGAGTACAGAAATATTTTAGCCTTAACGAATCAACTAAAATAAAAAGGCTCAACGGAGAGTGAACATGCAACATCCAACATAAAAAAATTATACCTGGGGTTGCACTTCAACGTATTTATTGCAAATTGAAAATATGCCATTAACTGAATCTCAGGAACATCAATAAATCAAAATCAAATGCTTTCCGTTTCATTACACCAAACATCAAATGATTTAGAAACATTGGACCCCTAATAAGTGATGATGATAATTCTCCAAAAGAAAAATCCGCTCCACCCACGATTGAAAACATATTTGCAACAACAAATGAATTTATTTAAAAATAAATTGCCAACTCACCTGCATTCCGGTTCCTCGCAAATGCTCGTTAACCCAGTTCCTAAACGTATTCGCCTGAATCTCGACCCAAAGGTCCTCATTGCCGCGAATATTCATGCCCTTGGCAGCAGTGCCCTCAGGACTGCGCGCCACCAAGCCGGCATGGGTGATCTTTTGGGTGTCTGTTGTGCCATCGTTGTTGTGCTTAAGTAACCCAGCATGAGTCACTTTAGCTCCCTTTAAATCCTTTAAATCCATTTTTATATATATTTCGATATTTACACACTTTTATATATTTTCTTTGAAATATTTTGAATCACAAATTCTTCGCTCGATTATTTTATTTTTCTATTCACATTCACTTTCGTTTCGCACCAAGTACGAGTCAGTTTAATTCACTCGCGCACTATCTGTCCTCAGAACAGAATTTTCTTTTTCGATTTTTTGCATCTCATTTTTAAAAATTTTATTTCAATTAATAAAAAAAATTCGTTGATTCTATATGTAAAGATATTATAAACAAAAAAGTTATAATTTTCGTTTCTTTTCATTCAAAATCGCAACATTTTCCCCAGATCTCATGCAACAGCTTTAAAAGTTAAAATCGAACTGAGTTTCGTCGATTGAAAATCGTTCATTCAAGTGTACCTGTCGGCGGCCGCGCAAAGTGCCTACAATCGATGACGTCATTTTTTATAAATTAAAATTAAAAAAAAGGCAACACGCTATTGGAATGGAATTTGAGCAGGTTTTGTATATTTTCAAGCTTTGTATGACATTGTATATCGCCATCTTTGCCACCTGTGTGTGGGGAAAGAAGATACAAACTCGCACAGATACTCCTATACTGGAAGTAACAATACAATCATGTGGTCGGATCAGAGGTCTGAGTGGGGACCGGTTTTTTGTTTTTCATTCGTTTTCTGTAGTTCATTTTGGGTATGAGGTTTCTCATCACCTTCCAGGAATTCAATTCACAACATCGTCGCTTTTCCACAACTACTAGGTAGTAGGTATTTGGATTGGAGAGAGTAGATAGAGAGCGGTGAGCTTGTTTAACAACTAACAAGTGCTTGAAATGGAAAAGCCATGCGATGAGGACGGGGGTGTTTGTAAACAAGTTGAACTTTATGCTGCACAAGGCTTAAGCTTTGAACTCAACTCTCGTAGACTTGTGTGTATGCTTAGATGAGGGTTGCAGTAGTTGACAGTTTGTTATGACAAATTCGAGAATTTCTTACGGAATGAGTTTTGAATTTAAACGACCTCGAATTTAATATTCACTATTGATATGGCCACACAAGGTAAACAGAGATGAATTGAATAAAATTCCATAAATTAATTTCTTTGGTAGCTCAGAGGCGTTAACATTGCATACACATGTTGTTCCAACTGTGATTGCGATTATTAAATAGAGTTGTGGATTGAGAATCAGAAGACAAAAATAGATTCTTGCTCAAAATACGATGCGGCGTAAATCATTTGGATCTGTCCAATTATCATAACCTGCTGGAAAAGGTATGATCAGATGGATAGTCTTAATTTGGTATTTTATTTGGTTTTCATTGCATTTCTTTGGAAGTACATGTGGTGCTTAAGTTGAATACATAATGTCCGGATTCAATTGTTTTGTCCCTTCAGTAAAAAGAAATACGCAAAAGTAAATAGTATGAGGTGAGTCACCAGTCACGAAATCACCACGATTTGCTGATCCACTTGGGATTTTGCTACATCATTCTAATTGTAGATGAGGACAAAGCAATGCCAGGCGAAACCCATTTCCAGATAAATGTGCAAAATTGTCTAAAATTGATCGAATGTAACCTCGAAATTATTCACAAATGTTCATCGTGGTTCCATAAATTGTATGAAGAAAACTTTCGATCATTCCTTGTTCCCTGGATACCGTTATTTTAAAATGTTTGATTTTCAGAACTACCAAGAGATAACGCAATTCAACACTGTATGGTTTTAATAAGATTAGGTCTGTTATAGCAGATTTGCAGAGAAATTGCAAAGGTATTACAAGAAACTCCACTTTTCGTGGGCCCTCCCTGTATCAAAACAGTTATAAGTTTGTCACAAAGATGAATTTTACAAGACGAAAGCATTAAACTTTATCGATTTTAAATAGTTGGTACGAATCTGAGCAGATTCACACTTTAACTCTGCAGGTAGTGATGATAAATATTTAGCGTGAGGCTAGCTCGTAGAGATTTTATTTGTTGTCAGAGATTGGGATTATTATTTTTAATTTAAAACTTGTAAATGTGGATTGGTGACGGGCTCAGTGGCACGATGGTTAGTGCGATGAACTGCGCAGAAGGTCTGGGTTCGATTCCCAGCCGTAGCAACACCTAAATGATTTTTCACTGGCCCCCCTCTCGTGATGATCTGACAAAACATCCGAGTAGTATCAATTGTCATGAAAAGCTTATCTAAACTTAGTCGTTCGGATTCGGTATAAAACAGGAGGTCCCGCCATCGTGCTAAGAAGTATACACGCACGCATGAATGGTTGTGAGAAAAAAGCTAGGCCCTGGGTACTAACGAGCCTGTTGCGCCATACATTATTTTTTTATTTTTAACGTGGATTGGTCACATAAACCCCTTAGTTCAAATAACCCCATTAAGAGTGATCCTAGAAGCCAAGTCACCAAAACGGGATTATACCTACATATCATTTTTAGCCCTAATTAATTCAATTGAGAAATAAAACACTGCAATGCCAAATACATGCTATATATCGTCGTATATTACTCGCCGATTTTTATTTTCCCAGAAAGAGACGCAAAATCGTCCACTAAGTTGTTGAGATTCAGAAGGAGATGTTAAGTTATACACGATTTACTCATTCGCTGATGGACTATCTTCTCTTTGTAACGTAACTTTCAAGACTGGCTCAGCCTCGTGTTGTTACACTTTATAAAATTACTGCAGCGTAACACCCCGTTTAACAACCATATGAGAACAGTCCTACCGAAGTATTCGTTCTCAAGAACATTTGTTCCGATTTGTTCGAAATCGAAGAATTTTCTACGAAAGTATCCGTTCTGTGATCGAACAGTTGGAATATAACTTTCGAAGAAATTAATTGCACGGTAGAGTAATGCTTTCATTCAACAATTTTTGACAGCTACAGCTAAAATTGAATTGACATTCAACGGTAGTGGTAATACCATAAATATTTTTCATTCTTTCTAAACTAATACTACACAAAATTCTTTCGAAATAGTACCAGATAATAAAAGAAAATAACGCTACAGTAGTCTTTGAGACCTAGGCATTATGCTTTAAAGCCTATGGAGCCTATGGGCCCTGTAAGGACACCGATAATGAAACACACGTTCTGCGATTTTAAATGCATCTCAGGAAAGGTAGAATGCTCTATAAGGTAGCCATGGAGCACATTTGTGATTTCTACTCAACGAGCAAACCGATCTACTGCCCAGCTGATACTTCCAAAAAAAATCTGAACCGACAGATTTTCTCGTTAAATCTACCAACCACATTACAATCGAAGATAACTTAGATCTGTTGTCTGATCATTGCCCAACTATTTTGACATCGAGAGTAAGACTATTCCATAACCTGGAGCCAGCGAGATTAATAACTTAATAACTGAAAAGGCCTTTGGGAAGAAATAGAAGAGAACGTGGAACTTTTTGTTCCACTAACTAAGCCTCATAAACTTGCGGTTGAAGTCGATCTCTTCGCTAAGATCATACAACTCGCCTAATGGTATAATATACCCAAGCCAAAGAAAATGCTGGACAAAAACGTTTTAAGATATCCTCCAGAAATAAAAAAATTCGTCAAGAATAAAGGATTGCACTTAAAAAAATGCAACAGAGCCCCAAAAACCGCGCATCGCCAATAAGAATCAATCGAAATGAATTAAGTGAGGAATATCTCGACGAATCCTTTACAACGTTCAATGATCTAGCGATTCATCAATATCAATAGGGCAAAACTACTATTTGATGAGTTAGCAATCACGATAGCAACTTTAGAAATTAAACAAAATATGAAGAATTTTAAACCTAAAAAAGCGCCTGTTATTTAATTTCTACCTAGAAAAGCATTAAGTCAGCTTCTCAATATTATAAATGCTGCCCTCGGGTTAAGGCACGTTCCAAGCCAACGGAAAGGTGTCGAATGATTTAAAACGAGGAAACCGCAAATTTACGAGATGATATTGCTATGACGTATAAACCCTGATCACCAGTTTAGGTTAGAAAGTAAGTGACGATGACGATTGACCAGGCCCACGACAAAATTAGCACTATACAAAATTTTCCATTTTTGAGTTAGAGCTACATCTAGGTTCCAATATATACCACGTATCTAAAAATTATGTTTTACAAAAAGATAGCGATATAAAAATTAATTCAAGTAACATAACTTTAACAATTTTTTTAACGACCATTGAAGTTATTTCAAACATAAACGATTCAAAAATTAGGTTTTTGTTTAGCGCCACTTTTGTTTTCAACGTGCGACATGTTCAAGCGTATTCCTCGACGTTTCGCAAGCCATTCCTAAGACGCCTATACGATATCTCAGAATCATATCTCGCGAAAACTCTTCCGTGCTAGACAAAGACACGATTAATTGGAGCTTAAGACGGTTCGGACGGCGAACCGTAAGAAAGTGTTCTTGGACCATTTGATTAAACCTGTTATATACGCTTGATATACCGAAAGAAGATGAGGTAATGCACAGCTCTTGCTAAGTTCACAGATGACACCGCTATCCTAGCAGTAGGTTAAATGAATGAAGAAACGACTGCAAAACTGCAGAACGCTTGAATAAAGTGAATGTTGACGTGAAATTTGTCTATAAGAAAACTAAAGATTTGTCAAATTTTCTAAACATGCAGGTGGCCAGTGCTCAGAGGAATGCGTAGTTGACTGCTAAGCCAAACGCTGCGGGTTCAAGCCCCAGCTTCGGCAGCATTTATTTTCTACGAAAACTCCCAGCTTATCTGTGGCCACCTGTACGATAATATGAGACGATATAAATCTTTGTCTCCTCCTCTGTGCCACGTAGGTTGATGTTATATGTCTTTCCTTCTATGTGTCTATCTGTCTCTCTCTGTTGTAGTCTTGTCTTGAACTGTACTAGCCGATGGCCTCAGTCGCCAGTGCTGTTACGTGTCTGTAGTTCGTTGTATTAACGTGCGAAGTACTGTGATGTCAATGTCAATGTCAATTTTCTAAACATGGCCCGAATACCTTTTGCAAGCGAAGCCAATCCCTTGGATATGACATCAGTAAATTCGGGATAGAAAAATAGCTGGATAAGATTTATCTTAGTTGCAGCAACTATTAATTTATATCGATGGGTGATGTTTTTAGTCAGAAAGAGTCTGATACTACTCTTAAAGTGTATATGGAAGATTATTACAAAATACATATACAAATTTTTGGCGTAACAGGCTCCTTTGTATCCAGGGCTGAGCTTTCACAACCATACATGTGTGCGTGTGTACTTCGTGCACGATAGCGGGACCTCCTATTGAGATAAGCTTTTCTTGCAAACTCATACTACCCGGATGATTTGTCAGACCATCAGTCAGTAAATGGAGACTGAGTTTTTTTACGCGCTCTTTAATATTGGACTTTCATTTCATTTTTATATCACAGACCCAGACCATACCAATAAACGGGGTTGATTCTACGAATTTATGAGAGAAGCCCTTACTTCTTATTTCCTGCTGAAAATTAAAATTTTGTTTTTTTAACCGTCCCTATCAAGTTCACACCTACTGTTTTGTATTAGCTCTTTAAGGTGTTTAATTACTTTACCGATAGAGCTATTTTCAAGACATCTGCTGATGCAGTCACTTTGCATCATAACCTTTGAATGGTAACTAATATCTCGCTTACTACTACATTTAACAGTAGGAGGATAAGCTAACAGATCTACAAGGGGAGACTTGTGTTAATAATATTACCCGTGAGCTGATAAAAGTGTTAAAAAAAGAAACCTATATTGACGGTAGATATACATTTTGCTTAGGTTATAATTGAGATAAAAAATTTCAAACAGTCTAACTCTCGTCCTCCCCGATTCATTTCTCAGTCTCTAGGTAAATAACTCTTATCTCTAACCGATTTGTCCTAACACAACAACTCGCTTTTATTTGACCTACTATACCAACTATTAGACAGATATTAAATCTCTCAAGTCTTTTTGGCGAAAGTTATATACCTCCTACAATCGCGATGACAAAAATCTATTACAATAACCTTTTATATTGCTAAGGCACCTCCTCGACAATTTCGTTTACTCGTTTCCTCATTAAATGAAATGACACAACTGTTAGACTCAATGAATTTGGAGATGAAAGAATTCAGTGAAATTTGTTCTTATTGCGCAAAAAAAAAGAAGAAAACTTCCGGCCCATTCACCCATCTGAGATAAAACAGCAAAATTGTATTTCCAACAGCTTCGTCTACCACTACTACCAGCATACCATTCCCGGCCATAAAACGAAACGACAATGGAAATAAAGATGATTAACTTTCAAGTAAAATATCATTACGGCCGGTCGTTGCGATAATTAAAAGCACAACAAGGCACAGTTTAATGAGTACTCGGCTGCATGTATACGTTCGCTGCTTGCGCGTAAGCAACTTCTCTGTCAGGCTATAACGACTCGCTGCCAAAGCCTCCACCCAGTCAAGCGTTGTGTTTACAAATAATTGTCATCTGCCTGGCAGTGGGGAATTTCAAAATCATTGTATCTACAGACGCTAAAGATGTTTCGATACCACCGCAGCGGCACTCCCCCGTTCGGAATTCATACGACCTGTAGACCGCACAGGCGAAGGTGATTTTGGAAGCGCCGACATACTTGTCGATTGGCGCAACTGATGTTTACACGGGCTCGTCACTTGCACGTAACAACATCGTTAGATGCTGCGCCATATGCCGATGGGGACGAGGGCGATGATTTCATTCACATTCGCTTTCGCATTCAGATGTGTGATTTTGGGAAACACATTTCCGAGAGCCTCAAGTGGCACATTGTGCCTAGTGGTAATCAGAGAGCAAACAACTTGATTCAATTTATTAACTGATTCTGATTGACTGACGATGCAATGGCTTTCTTCAAATAGGAGCGATGGTCGCCGTACTTGGGGTAAATAGAAAGTTCGTCAAGTTTTCGTATTTCATTAGCGGAAATCTATGAAAAATGCAGACGCGGAGTATAGAAAATGGAAAATTTATCGGCGTGATATGTTTAAGATATTCCACAAGGTTGCCATCACGGACCAGTTAGGCGTCTCGATTTGGAGATGTACGGCGTACCGTTCGCCTTAACTGTGGCATGGTATTAATATTTATCATTCGGTCGTTGTTATGATTTCATTTCTAAATCAATTTGAAAGCAAATTTGCGGTTCATGATGTCTAGGAATTTGGTTTGATGTATGGCATTGCAATTATGAGGAAGATGGTAGTCAGTCACGCACTGAGCCCATTTACGTGTTTGATTTAGTCTGATTCGAAATGGGAGAAATTTCATTAAATAGCTAATGCGCAAAAGTTGAATCTTATTAAGGTTCTACAAGACTGCAGTTTCGAATTGGCACACATATGAGGGATAAGTGAATTAGGGCAATCACTTGGTTAGGTTTGGGAATTGAGAACATGTATATAATTGATGGATATATGGAATGTTTACACATCATATCTTCTGCTCAGTGATTATGATGGGTAGTCGGTGTCTGTGGATATGAGTAAGACAGCGCCTTGAAGAATCATTAACAAGGGTGAATACTCAGGGAGAAAAATGGGGTCCATGCTATTTTTCCCGTAATAAAGTAACTTATCTAAAACATAGGACAACCGAAGAAAGAATAGCACCTGTAGGTATCATTAAGGCTTTGAGAACTGCAGTAAAACCGGGACGGGAAAACCATTTCAAACGGCTACCCTCGAACCATTACATGCAAGTATTCGCAGCTCATAGGGCTGTATGAGTATCAGACAGCGTTGCTGAACAATATGTGAAACAGCTACCCAATATGGAGGCAATCTTGAAGCAGTTTCGCTTAAGTTTAAATGATGAGTGTTACAATACAAAACTTGCAAGATTTTGTTCACTTACGCAGGAAATGATACTTTTTTGGAAGGAGTAAATGAAACATCTGATCTAGGCATTCGATTTGATAAGTAACTTAGATTCACTTCACATTATGATGTAACAATAGCAAGGGTGATTACAATCGTAACTAGGTTTCTTGAAAATAAATTCCTTTGATTTTAAAAAAACCTTACATTTTCATTTAAATCAATTTATTGTTCTCTAGTTAGATAGAGCACCCTTTATAACATCTACAAATCTGATTGAAGATCTTTCATTCCATTGGAGTGTTATAACTACAAGGTATTCAGCGACTTTGTCTACCTCTGCTACACTACACCGAATTACCCGAATTACATCAGCCAGCTTCATCTTTAAAGAAAATAAACGAAAAATAATGTTCCTGCCAATCCTCTTTGGCAGTTTAGCCATAACCCGAATTACCACGGAAGTTCTCTAGAAAACGCTGTGGGTGGCCACGGTGTAGTGGTAAAGATGTTCGCCATTAGTGTGAAAGGTTGTGAGTTCATCTTCTGTAGCGGGTCTTGGACAAAATTCAGAGATATTGTGGGGACTGGATGATGAAGTAAGTAAAGATGTTGAAAATCAACTTTCGGAAATCTGAAATATCCTGTTGAGGTCTCAATGGAAATTAGAAAGAACTGGCGCAAGCTTGTGATTGTGAACGGACAGCCAATGATGCGTAAAGGTGTCGTAAAGTGCCTTGGCATCTGGCTGGATCAGTATCTATATTTTTGTTGCTCTGGCGAAAGCGAGGGGAATATTTGCTCGACAAGGCGATTGTTTTATAGTAGCCGTCGTGAAAGCAGGGTGAAGGTTATTTGCCACACGGCCTTAATCAGGTCGATGCTAATGGTTCTGAGGTCTGGGTCAACGTTACCCCATCTTTAACTGTTGATCGAAAAATGAATAACAATGTTAAGGTTTCCAGCTACCAAGAAGGTCTGCTCACTGATGTAAATAATTTGATGCATTTGTTCGTCCAATACCACCCCTCCAAGTAGCAAACGACGCCTCTTCGTTCGCTCATTACATCGGCTCCAAAAGTAGATCACACCTCCGAAGGTCACGTACCGACTTTAAATATTTCTATCGCTCCTCCTGAAGTTCCAATTCCAACAACAAAATCTCCCATATGACATATTCGCAATTAACGAAACCAATTTGTCTTACGAGTACCATACAAGCGAACTTTTCGCCCGGGACTTCCTTGTTTTTCGGAACGATGGTAGTGAGAAAGATGATAATTCCTCTCGCCGTGGTGTTCTTTTGCAATACACAACCGTCTAGACTATGTAAAACATTCCGCATAACGCTTGCCTATTTTTTGACAGTCGAGGGCTGACGCAGGATAGATCTGAGGTTCCGCTCATCTACATCGCCTGTCTGAGAACTGTGGATAGGCAATTGCTATCCGACCGAGACGTCATTGCTCAAAGCGTATGAGAGTGTCTGAGATTCAGCCGGAAGGTGTCGGATTGCAACCTACAGAGTAGACTGCAACAAGAAAAACGGTTGAAGAGGCAAAATTTGTTATAGATAGTTGACTACAACAATTTGTTGTCCGACTAAGATAGATGAAGTCTTAGCTAACAATTATAGTGACACAAAAAAAAATTATTAAGTACTAATTAGTTTTGTGTAGTTTTCATTAGCATGTTAAAATAAAATTAAAACATATGGAAGGCTTCATTCCACTGTGTGGATCGTTTAATACCCTATCCCATCTTAACCTTTAAATGTGGATTTATGGCGAAGAAATATTGAAATTGACATAATCACCACATATTGTTTAAAATCTTTTAAGGTTCGCCAAAAAAACAACGTTTTTCTACTGCATATGGTAGCGTAGGGTATACAAATGTTTTTTGCATGAAAACGCCTTCAAAATGTGGGTGTGGGTTAAAATGATATATGTACGAAATGTTTATATTATAGTATGGAATGATTTTGCATCAAAAAATTTTTCGAATATTTTGAAATTTGACCGAAAAACGTTTTTTACTAAAAATGCCCCCAAAAAGTGGGCTTAGTAAAAAACTGGTAATAGCCTATTATATATATAATATATATATATATATATATATAGGTATATATATATAGGTATTTTGTTGAGAGACTTTTGCATAATTTCTAACGGTTTGGCCAAAAACTAATTTTTTTCTAAAAAGAGGGCGTGCCAGTGGGCAAATTAACAAAAATTTTACAATTGTTCTGCTTTGTTGGATGGAGTATACCAACTACCAAATTTGAAAACTCTAGCTCAAAATTTAATACCCAAAAATCAGTAAAACATAGACGGACGGACGGATAGACATTGACTCAGCTAGCGATTTTGAGTGGATCCGTATACTTTGAGGTATATCTAGCGAAATTATTACTCTATGGAATTTTTATGGAATAGGGTATAAAAAATAATACAACAGGCTTTTTTTTAACTTTTTTAGTAAAAATATATATTTTACATGCCGAAATACATTACAATTAAGTAACCGTTTACTTCAGAGCGCCCGCTTGGGCCAGTAAGTTTGGTAAGTGGTTGATAAGTAGCCAACTGTTTTTTTTATGAATTTTTGTCTGAATCAGTTATACGTTAAAGGCTTTGCGTTCAATCTAAGCTAAAATCTATGAAACCATAATTTAAAGAAATAACGATAAAAAGTTCGGCAATTACTCGACTTACAGTATACACTAACTTTCGTTAAAGCTTCTGCGAATATAACTAATACGAAATCAAACGACTTCCCAAAGTTAGTTCGGACACCACCCATGGAGTAAGCTTCCACTACATACGACATCATTCATATCACTCTTTTTCTTCGTCTTTTATAAGTCATTTAAATGGTATTCAGAACCCCTTGAGTGCGCACTCAAATTATAAACGAATTAAAATATTCTTTTTACTTATCTCTTTCGTTAAGTCCGTTAAGTCAAAAAAATTAAAATTGAACATTGAAGATGGCTATAACTGTTGAGTATAGAACTACATAGAGTACGCACATCATACAACGAAGGTTTTATATGAGGGGTACTGATATTGATAGCCCAGTGTTCATATTTTTTTCACAGAATCAAACAACAGCATAACCGACGCATTCGATCGATGAAATTTCCCCTTCGCACTTACCGCCCTTGTCGGAAACGGCTACAAAATTTTTAGCAGTGATGAAAACTGTATGTAGTTCTGTACTATTACATATAGGTATATGTATGTACCGGGATAACTAGTAGTTCATTCTAAATTAGATCTTGTATTATTTTAATAAAAGTGTTTAATACATCAATCTTTGTATGGCTCCACAGCTTATATAAGCCAAATTATTATGTTTTACTTACGACATATTGAAATTCACGACCATTTCGAAATAAATATGAATCAGCTCATGCATTTCCAAGTCAGTAAATGACCTCACAAGTCACATATCTGAATTAAAAATATTCGCATTTAATCAAAGCGATTAATCCACAATTAATTATCTAAATAAAAAAAAAACTCAAACATTTTAACCCTTCGACCATGAATTGCTCGTAAAAGCTATTTTTGTGTTTTTTTTACTCTATTCATATATTCTATTCAATGTCATATTCAACCGACCTATCTATAAATCGTATCTAAACCAATTGGTATAAATACGAATGGATTTTTTGTCGGTCAGTACCACCACAACAAAAATTAAGTACATCAGTCAACAATTGATTGTCACAACAATAAAAAATCAATAATCATTGTCCGACTACCGATGCATAGAAATGTAGTGGCTATCTAACTGCCATTTCAATCAAAGTGCAGGAACAAAAAAAAAAAAAACTACGACGACGACTATTACATGTACTGTAGATACAATTTTATTAGCATGAGTATGTTCTATTAAAGTCAATGCAATGAAACTTATTGTCAATCAAATTGCATTGCTGTTGCTACCCATGTGGAAATAAATTTTTGTGTTTGCTTATACACACACCCATTATTGAGTTGCGTAGTTCTTAATTAGCTGTGCATCCGGAGTGAATGTTTATCTGAATTCCGTAGCTATGTTTGATATGTTCTTGCCAGCATGCTTTTTTTGTGTTTACCAAATGGTTTCACAACATGAATGCTTCATCGACCGGATAAATGCGACAATGCAATGTTTAGATACATTTTTTGTTTTTATTTGGTTTGTGGTGGAAAGTGCGTTTTTGTCATAGATATAGGGGCTCTTTGTCTGAAAATAAAATATTTCTGTAGTCAGCATGTATGCAAACAGCTATAAAGAAGTACCCGTTGGCGAATACCGAGTTTCGTATATTGAAGATGCCATGGAGTTACAAAATAAATGTTTAAACAAGTTAATAGCTAAAACTTAAACGTTTGATTTTAGTTACTAAAAGTTAAATTTGGATTTAGTATACAAACAATTGTATGACTGTTTAAACTTCTCTCGGCGGCTTGATGGGAAAGTGGTGGTTAGCATTTCTCAACAAAGGTTGAGGTACTGCCATATCCTACATATTGAATTTATAATCTGAAAACATAAATATTTAACGACTTGCAGATGGTTGTACTCCATTAGATATCGACACAGGTTAGACATCTTTTATCACTATCGTTGCTCAAGGGTTTAAACATCTTGTTCAATTCAAAACAAAGAAACTGCAGTATGCAGCCATCACAAGAAGAAATTCGAATGATAAAACATCGATTGAAATATTCGATTCATGATCAATGCATTTCGTATACATCACATCTGGAAAAGTCTTAGGAATATAAATTCGACTTTAAGATCTGGTATGCCATCCATCGCATAGAGCTCCTTAGAGCATTGACGGAATTTGAGATTTTATCCAAAACTGATTCAGCTGTATCGCCTAATACTAAATTACAAACGATTTAATGCGTAATGTGAAGGCAGCTCATCTGAATTTATCCCAGCTTCAAAATTACAAGAAAGACCAGAAGGATAAAGCTATTGTGGATTCTATAGAACACAATAACTGAATTTATTTGTAATATGTTGTTTGGGTTATTGTTAGTTGAACTGTTTGCCTATGTGCTGCTATGACATTTTTAAAGATGGATTGTCACAAGTCACAATATATTTTCTCTAAGTTATGATCATCTGTCATTAAAGTAAAAAAATAGATTTTTGGAGCAAAAGTTTTACTAAGCCAGAAGTGAAAAATTACGTTGGTTGGGTTGGTTGGACTATGGTTGGGAACTTGAGCCAAACCTTCTGCGAAGGTAACTACTTCCGTTTTAGTACCTGTGGTGAAAAAAACAGGAATCCATCAAATCTTTGCTTAGCATAAGGTTAGAGATTTCAGGTAATAAAATAATCGAAGATTCAAAGACCATTCGCTCGCTTTTACCAAAGCATTAAAAGAAACTACCACGAAACATATTTTTTCCAATATGCAATCAATAATTTGTGTAAGTAGATGCAGTGACCTAATCTTTAGTATGTTGGACCAGGAAGAACGGGTCTCAAAGCTCAAATCCCGAATCAGTGAAGTCTCTTGCCCCACTTATTACTGACTTTTAAGAGTAACAAAACTGTCATGAGAAGTTTCTCAAATGTCGCTTTCAAAATCGGAGTTCAACAAGAGGTCCCATTCTTTAAGGGTCACATACAGTACCTGAAGGAATGGTAAATATTTTTCTTTACATTTAAGGATAGGTTAGATTGGGTCATAGGATAGGTCATATACCAATAAGGTCCATTGTGATACCACTTGGATCTGTTGACTTCCCTATATTCGTTCGCCTAATTGAACCATTCAGATCTAACTATAAACATAAGGAGGTTACTGACATATTTTCTAGATCATCAAAGAAATAGTTTTCCAGATGGAATTTTTATTTTCGTCTGAGAGAGCTGGACAAGAGCAGAGTGTGAGTAATACTTTCCTCCTCTTCTTCGCCCAAGCAGCTTCTACAGAAGTCATAGCTGAAGAGGCATAGTCCTTTTGCGTGTAGGCTTATAGGACAATGTCCTGTAAGGACACCGAATACAATGCTGATGTTGGATCTGTTCAGCATCGTCAAGAAGGTTGATAGCTTCTGATTGTAGTAAGACTAGAGTTGCCTGCGGTTTGCTTTCTTGATCGCATCCAGGTTGATCTGTAATTAAATTGTAGCGAGGGGTATTCCTCACATCTACTGGCAGTAGGATATCAAGTGTAGTGCCCTGTCTTGCAAGCTCATCTGCCTTGCAGTTCCCTGGTATGTCTCTGTGGCACGGCACACTGGCACCCTGAATAGATGAATGGTGAAATGTTCTGCCATCTCATTAAGAGATAGTCGGCATTCGTGGGCTGATTTCGATTTGAACAAGGATCCACCTTTTGATTGCCACTTGGCTGCCACTGAAGATGTAAGTATACTTCGTGGATATTAAAATCCTTTTCTGCCAGGACAAGGCTTCTTTAAATGCCAAGATTTCCGCCTGAAAAACACTACAATGATCGTGAAGGCGGAAGGGTATGCTTAGGTTAAGCATCTCGGAGAAAACACCTCCACCCACTCCATATTCCGTTTTACACCCATCCGTATGGATGAGTCATTTGCTCCAATCGTATTCGATTTCGACTAAAGGCGACTGGAAGTGGTTGTCCTGAAGTTATGATCATTACTGAGTTGGGTAGTGATTTGTTCGGTGTTTGCTGTTAACAAAGCCTACCACCATAATAAGACACTACCATACAGAAATAAGGGTCTAATGGTAGACACGTAAAGCCAGGAAGAGATATGTGGTTGCATATGATATTTCTTTCCGATCACATTTTACAATATTATAAGAATACGGTGGCTTTCTTAATGCGTTCTTAGATTTTGGCTTTCCACTTCAGTTTTATATCCCAAAGCAGACTCAAGTGTTTGGCTGATTCTACGAACTTGAGACTGACGCCATTAAGTTTGGGAATGTAATTGTGTAGGACTTTGTATTTGCTGCTTAAAAGGACCAATTCTGTTTTTTGAGAGTCCACATCGGACGGCCCGTTGATTTGCGAAATATTTGCAGTAATTACAGGCGTTTTGGTCCTAAGCGCTTTAATTGAATCTTGTAGACTTTTTTTTTTAAAGGAAATGTTTATAAAATAAGAAAATATCTACTGATATAATGACCTGTCGGGGATGTAATTCAAATTTGTTTGTGTATTTAAAAAAAAAAACACAAAAACATCCATAAATTTAATTGATGTCACCACTTGAATAGTAAAAATTCTTTACAAGTCATGAGCCATGGGAGATATTTTTATGTTTTTTTTATCTTATTATGACGATAAAAAGAAAGGAATACTAACGTGAGAATTTAACTGTCAGTAAATAAAATTTGTATGAAAGTTAACAACATAAACACGTGCACGTTTAATTTCTGATTGGCTAGGGATGGTTTGTCATAAAAATATTTTTTTCTTTATTTTGAATGCAGCGCTTAATGTTAAGGGAATACCTGTGCCATAAGTCGAATGCATCTGTTAACCACATGCATTACTACAATTTTATTATCACATATAGAGGGTGTCGTTTTATGTCTTTAACCGCTGCTAACATTTTTATTTAGTTTACTTTTGTGATATTTCATTTACTGACATATTTTTCTGTCTTACTGTCAAATCAAAGTTGTTTGGTTGGTAAAAAAAAAACATTGAAAAACAATTGTTAATATGTCAGGAAAATTAAATTAATTGTCCAAATATACGTCATCCTAATGTACTAAGCAAATAAAACATTCAACGGACTAATCAAGTTTAGAACGGCAATCTGACTGATAGAAAAAAAATATCCAATGAGTTTTAGAGTTCGTGAATCTTACCTTACATTAATGTTTTGGGTTACCCAAACATCTTCAGTGCCTTGTTGGTATTAAACAGCGCCCAATATGTTCAATGTTGAATCATGTAGGCTTAAGACGTCCTTCTCATGAGAAACAAGTCTACCTTTCCTCTTAGACGGTGTATGGAGGATTTTAAAAGACTTAGCAAATCTGTAATTGGTGGCCATTTGACAGTCTAAATTTAATGATATTAAATTATTTAATAAACGCGATTTGATTTCTCAGAAAATGCTTAGCGTAGAAACATAAAATTTTATAAGATGCTTGGGTAGAGTAAAAAAAAAACCAGCACAAGGCCTCAAACCGTGCTTCTTTCTTCATTTGTATATGCGAAGCTTTTATTTCTCCCCGATTTCCTCTTTAACGCCAAATCAGAACCTCAAATTTAATTAAATTCTTATGACATTGTTACCCTTATACATTTGTCAAAAGTTCGCTATAGGTGAAGCAGTAGAAGAAAATCTTAAGTGTTGTCACATTCGGGGTGACTCTGCGCTGAGTAGTCTTACGCCCTTACCACTAGTGATTAGTGAAATAGTGAACAAATAATTGAGGCAAATTAGTTCCGAACTACACATGCTATATTGGTAATGATTAAAGTGGTTATAAGCCGTTTAACTTCCATCGAATGAAGTTCTAAGAAAAATTATTATCCACTAAAATTGAGTATCACATTAATCCAGAAGAGCTTTAGAATAATCTGCGCAAGGTTGATCTCCAGATTTTTACCACTAGACAGCTTTTATAGTCTAATGAACTTGCACTCTTTTGCTTATAACAATTTGGATGCTGATTATTTTGATTTGAGTCTTAGGCCGGTTTCCAGTCCTCCCTACATTTCAAATGGCATCGAAACAATAATGGCATATCGATTATTAAGAGTACATACGTTTAAGCCCATGATTGGTACACTCCAAATATTTTGATAAAACGGAGCATTTTCCACAAGAAACGTTAACACTATCGAGTCACGAATATAACTCTTTCCTGAAGTAAATTATAAAGGGTGAACTATACGGTTAAATTGTATGGCAGATTTTATTTAGAAGTTCTCGATACTTCGATCTGTATGCAACTACTCTTGGGTTTACTTATATGCTCGTAAAGACTTAGAACATTATCACATCCATTCATGTAAAGTTGTGTACTTCTTACCGAATGATGGGGCCCACAGTTTTATGTCGAATCCAAGCGGTTAAGTTGAAATAAGCTTTCCAAGGTATTTTTATGTATTGTCAGCAATTGTCCTGCTAAGCAGTTGTCCTACGGCTACCTAAGATTTGACCCAATGAAAAATTACCCCAAGCAAAATATGAAAAATTATCCCTATTTACAAATCCCAAAAAAAAAAATGAAAAAACCCACGAAATTGAAAAATTATTTTGGCATACAAATCAATGTAAATATTATGACTGATTGTGCTTCTGCGCATATAACATAATTGATTACCAAAAAAACAATGAAGGATAGTTTTTGGGTTGTGAAAATCAAAAAATTGCTTTCTATCCTAAGCTGCGTTTGAAATAGAGTTATTCATCTGGAGCTTTCTTTGCATTCCCTTTAGATAAATTTCTATGAAAATTCAGCGGTTAAATGTTAGGAGTTTTTGACAATAGCCAATAATTGACTCTCTCGAGACAAAGGCTTAAAGGTAAGACTAAAAAGCCGCCAGCCTCCAGTTTCATTGGATACAGAGAAGATAAGGTATCTCCTGCATCACCAATTCATGTTTCATTATCGCTGATCAGACCGTGTCCCGTGATAACACCTATGGTATAGCTAACATAAAATCAATGATATTTTGATTGATTGTGAGTGATCACGTAGCACATAAATTAAATGTTGACGGTAGGGTCATGCTTCGTCTTTGCTCCAAAATATGAAATAATAGCCCAATTCCATCTTCTAAACAAAGTATAAACTGCTGCACGGATTCCTATGTGGTTTTCACTGTTTTGATCTGCATTTCCTGATTTCCTGGGAATGCTATTGTGTATTCAAAATTGCTTCATCACTTACAGGAGCTTAGTAAACGAGGAGCATTCAAAGTATAAGTGGCAGAAATCAAATTTTTCATCATTAAAATTGTTGCTAGTTTTCACATAAATTAGAAAATTAAAAGAAGACAAAAAAAGAAGAATAATCGGCGTAACTCCAATACTTCTTGTTTTTGTTGGGTTTCATTTAAGATTTTGTGGCTAAATTTATTTTAGCCGTTTAGGCCGCAACACTAAGACTCCGGGGATATGACCACAAGTCTTTGGACTGCAATACATGTTTATAACATTAAATAAATAGATTTATCCACCAATTCAACATTAGACTATAAAAAAACAGTATATAATAAATCTTTTCACAAGGCTCATCTTTTCGTTTTCCTCAGGAACTACGAACATTGTGTCTCTTTTCTTTTCTTGACCAATACCTAAAATTTTGTACTTTTCAATTCTCACTAATGAAATCCATATCTTTGCTTACAAAGAACAAATTTTCAAGGAAAACACTCCCTTGACATTTCTTTATTTTTCTTAATACCTTTATTCCATTACACCCCATTCCCCTAGGCTTAAGGAAAAAAATTGTTATTCTTCAATTTATTCGATTAAAATTTGATATAAGTGTACATTTAGTGTGTGTAGAATTTACTACTCTTAACATGTGTCGTAAAATCTGTAAACAATTGCGTTATCTTAATGTACAAACCATACCAGTTAGTAAATATTATTTCATTGTAAAACAATTTACAATGAGTGCAATTAAATTCCATTTAAAAAAGAAAGCTGATTTTCGAACTCTTGTTTTGCAGGTCATTTTTTGCAAATAATTAAAAATGACAAATAAAAAACCTTGTTTTCGAAAAGTGTTTCAATTTTGTACTGTGCATTTCCTATCTCGACGATTTAGACTCAATGAGAAAAAATCGTCAGTAACCATCTAAAAATGTATTGCAAGATACCCGTAAATATCTAACAGAACTATTCCAGGAGACAAATGCAAAAAAAAAATTCTATCAACTTGCATTTATTTGCAATTCAATTTACTAAACGAAAAACGTTTTCGTTTTCTCACTATTCCGGTTCCGAAGACAGCAGCTTTGTTACACTGACCCAAAACCCAATCCCAATTTTGTTATTTTAATCATCTTGTCGCAT
This sequence comes from Rhingia rostrata, assembly GCA_949824845.1. Taxonomy (NCBI): domain Eukaryota; kingdom Metazoa; phylum Arthropoda; class Insecta; order Diptera; family Syrphidae; genus Rhingia; species Rhingia rostrata. Next base: position 88,877,279 of record OX463758.1, on the reverse strand, counting down.
AAATAAATATTTAATTATTCCAAATGAATTCATTTTCGAAAGTGAGAATTATTTTTTCAATGACCACTAAAAACCCATTAATCAATGCCTGTTTCAATAGCTCCCTTCAACTCTGTTCTCTAACGTACCAGGTATGTAATTATCGTCTATTATTTCTTTGTAATTATTTTGTTTCATATTTCTTCGTCATTTAAGGGAAAACAAAACGACGAATGTTTAATAGGACATATAACAGTTTCATTTACCTAGAATCCATTTATTCTACCGTGTTTTAGTTTGTAATTACTCGCTCGAAACCACACTCGGAATTTAAACAGATAAATATCGCAAAGTGGAAGAATGAAAAAAAAACCTTTAACAAAGCACAATTGACTTGAACCCACCCACAATGACGCAATACAGATATGGCGAAAAACAGTTCAGCAATTCATTTTCGGTCAAAACAACATATTTCTTGGTTGTGCCTTAATTCGGGCGGTCTGTGAGAAAAGTCAATTGTTGCCAAAAAGTATCAAAACCAGTGTGGGAGTAGTCGAGTACCCACATCGCTGAATAGATTTTTTCTTGTTTGAATTATCTTCTCTTTGGATAAATCCCGCGCAAATATTCACAAATAAGTGAGTAAGAAGTGCAAAAATCAATCGACAGAGGTGGGGGTAAAGCCATTTCTTATACCAGTTCGCAACTCAACTCTTTCGTTTTCGAAAAAAATCTCGTTTTTATTTTTACTCCTCAAGTGGATATCGCGGCAACTGCGTGGTTAAGTGTCAATCTGAAGCAAACCCAAACACATGATGAGGACTTTTAGCGATTGTCTTGTTGTTTTTGTTGTGTAAACCGGTATTCGTCTGTCCGGACATTCGATAGTTGTTGTCGCGACTTGGGTATTACGTAACATTCCAGCCGCTTACGCTATCATGTTCACATTGACTTGTCTATAATCTAATGTGGGGGCCGACCAGAGTGTATGGAGATGCTGTTTTGAGTTTCCATGCGTGTATGGTTCGTAAGCAATTTCCGAGCGCCATTTCTTGGCCATTTGTTGTTAGTCTATGGATCGCACGAACCGCATTCGCAGAATATGGAACAGAAAACAAACGTGGAAATAAGGTTGCACCTTTGACACCGACAGTTAGCACTGACACAGAGAATAGTACTGCCATGAGAATAGAAGCAGTCCGTTGTAGCAATCAGCTGGTGTTATTATGCTCCTTCAACATTCACACACGTACACATGAACACTTCAAAAAAAAAACTCAAGCCAAAGAGAACACATAAAACTATGGAAAAGTGGGATTTTAATTTTATAATTCACTAAAGCGTAACCAATGTTGACGTAATAATGGAATGAGAGTAATTGTGCCAAGTTAATTGCTGTAATTTCGAGGGGCTCTGTGTTGCAGGAGATTGCGATGAAGAATGAGAAGAAAGATAATTACGTTTTCAAGAAGAATTAAACCACTGTTATCGATGTGTGTTCACGTTATTATTATTTCTTACAACTTTTTTTTGATTATTTTTTCGTTTTTATTTTTATACTTTTCGTTTTTCGATCGGTTGTGTAGAACGCGTCTGATTCTTGACACCAGCGAGAGACAACTGGTTGGCTCACTGAGTGAGGCTCAAAGAGTTGAGTTGTTAGCAGACGAAAGCTTCACGTTTTCCAGTGGAAGAATAATGACGTAACGATCACCATCATGCTTACAAGAATGAAGATAAGTGGGTTAGTGTCTTTATGTGTTTGTTGTGGATACTGTTTCTTAGCAACTTTCTGGTGTGGTGAATATGGACACTGTTTTTATTCTGAAGGCAAAATGACGTACCAGTGGGATCAGTATTTCCGGTATAGGCTATTTTGGGGCATTTTTATTGATCATCATTTGCCATATTGATTTTTCATAAATTCAAGGTTGTAATATGTAGGTAGATAGTAACAAACGCATAAATGTGTAAATGCTGTTATTTTAAATTAAGTTCCATTTGTTCATAACAGTGTTCTTAAGTTTTCTAAATTTCATGGGAAATGAATAATAGTTCGAGTTCATGCAGGAGTTTTATTAATTTGGCATTTTTTATTATTTCTATAAAATTTGTGAGAACAAATCAACGCCATGAGATTTTAATTATATTTATCTCTACAATGGATAAACAGAAGGGTTACTGTTACAGTTTCAAGTTGGTATGTAAAACGTGGGAAAGATAATAACTTCGCGTACACAAAGATTTGTGGCCCTATTTGGATCGTCAATGCCAGTTATATATTTTTTCTTTCATGTAAGGTGATTACCTCCAAAATCTTGCCATCCAATAGAAAACACAGAGTATTTTGACAAAACTGGTTAAGCGAAATAAGTGTTATAAAATGCCACCTGAAAGGATTATACGTAATAGAGTAATACCAGAGTAATAAATTCCAACATATAACAACTTTTTAATAATAAAAAAAATTAACAATTGTCCATTCGTTTTACATGTCCTAGGCATATTAAACGTCCAATGCGGAGGTTTTTGACTAGGGGCATGTCGCTATACAGTATAGTATAGTTCTTGGTTGAATTTTCGTCTCAATAGCCCGTCAACGCAAACGGGACCGAAGATTTTTCGAAAATTTTTCCTCTTAACTCGAAAAAGGATTTCTTTTGATCAGGGTCTTATATAGGATCTCCTTAGTAGTTCGAGTGATGGTTTTACTACTAAATTACCTTCTTAGCCCAAAAAACAGCCATTGGCAGTTAGAGTAATTATTCGTTTAATTTCTGACGAGACGAATTAAAAGCGGAGCCGAGGTAGACAAAGTCCCGTCCTTCCTTAAAGTTATATCTGTCGATATTCGTCGATTTTGTGTGTCCTTTCGTGTTGTTAAACCCATTTTGCCGCTTCCTATTCTATACTAGCAAACGTGACTTTGACCTCTCGTTGAGTCATACCAATGATGTCAATATCTTCGGCGTATGCTAATAGTTGCACCGATTTTTGGAAAATTATGCCTCTGATGTTGGCTCGGGGGTTTTGCACAATCCTCTCAAGAATCAAATTGAAGAAGTCACATGACTTCTTCAATCCAGGATCTGCCGAAGTATTAATATTTGATCGGTTTTGGACTTTCCTATTCTAAAACCACATGAGCAGATCAGGTTGTTTGTAAGCTGTTTGATGTGTTCATATATTACGGCAGATACGATCTCGTGGCGATGTTAAGTAGACTTTGGCCGCTGTAGTTGGCGCAGTTCAGAGGGTCTCTTTTTTGTAGATCGGACAAAAAATGCTGAGGTTACATTTTTCCGGCATACTTCCAGCCGACCCGATTTTGTTTATGAGTTGGCGGGTGTTACTTACCAAGTCATCATCGCCGGCTTTATAAAACTCAGCGGGAAGGCCGTCATTTCCGGCACCCTTATTAAGCTTGAGTTTAGATACTGCTATCCTCTCTCACTCAGGTTAGGTGGTTGGCAGTTTTTCATGTCGTTGCCAGTATTGAATGTTTCGTTCTGCCTGACAGTAGAATATTGTTTGTCATCGCCGTTTAACGGTCTTCAGAAGTGATTCTTCCATATCCTCTGTATCGACTGTGTATCAACTACGAAATTTCCTTGTTCATCTCGACAGGTTTGAACATTGCATCCTTGGCTTTAACGTTTTACACTTAGGTAAAACTTCCCTTTTTCTTTGCCTATAGAGCTCAATGGCAGCTCTCGTCTTCACCTGTAACTTAGCCTTGTAGGCCTCGTTCTTGGCTCCGAGCATCTATCGGCATTCCTCATCAAACCAGAGTTTTCTTGCTGATGGGCGCGAGATAATTAGCTCATCAGTTGCGGCTGATCCAATGGCTTCCTGGTATCGCTGCCAATGTTCCTCGACATTCGATACCTACTGGTGGTATGGTGGTAATCGAGAGGTTAAGGGACACGCGTTGCGCGAAGGTCTTGGCGGTCTCTTGCGACTGCAGTCTTTCGACAATAATTTTTTTTTACAGTATTTCTGGATTTTTGTGGCGAGGTGGATATCCGCATTTTTACCTCGGCTGCAGCAAGGTAGTGGTCTTAGTCGATGCTAGTTCCTCAGAATGACTAGACATCCAAAATACTAGATGCGGGTCTCTTGTCTATCGCATTGTGATCAATTTGTTTGACCGTTCATTGATCTGGAGACCGGAATTTTCCCTTATGTATATCGAGGTTAGGAAACCGTGTGACTTAGTCATAATTTAATAATTTTGGTAAGTGTGCAGTGGTGCAGTTTCATAATGATCCGGCAAATCATTAGAGTTGTCAAATCGGCCGTGCAAGAAGTACATATGCAGAAATAAATGGTTGCGACAAAATGCCTAGCCATGAAGCGCCTTGCTATATATGGTTTATGAAATGCTTTTGGGAAGGATTATCTGAAATCAAAAACGATTTACAAAAGGGGGCAATGAACTCTCCTATATTGCTCAAAATTTGTGCTAGTGATCATGTAGGTTCCCTCAGACACGCAATAGCGTACGCCGAGGATCTAGTGTCGTACAGATCAGGTCTAAAAATCGAGTTCATCAACACACTTTTGCAACGTGACTTCTACCACATTAAGAGATATTGGGATTATTGAAAATTCAAGATCAATTTACAAAAAAGCAAAACAATTATCTTAAGGACCCATTGCGTAAAGCTTCGGAAGGACAGCCGTTGGCAGTGACTAGTGAAGTAAAATATCTCGGCATCTGGCTTGACAAATTTCTGTGTTTTTACAGAAAATGTAGATGCTGGCCAGGGCCACGAGTGCTTATGTTTTGATAAGAAGACTGTATCGAAGCAGCAACTTTATTCAAAAGTCAGATCAGCTCAATCATAGCTTACTGTTGTCCCGTGTGGTTCAATGTAGTTCTAGAGCTTCTCCGCTTTAGCAATGCGATATCATATAACGATTACACTGATGCTGAAAAGCAGCACATTGAGTTTTGGTGGATAACTATGGCTAACCAGAAAAATTGTTTCTGCACTCCTTCAGGAATTTTTAGAATTTTAGTGTACTTTTTAGTTTGAAGAGAATAATAAAAATTAATTCAAAACTAACCATAACCAATAAAAATAGAACTCCAACTTTATTTCCAAATATCTAGGGAGGACACTATGGCTCAACGGAAATGTTGGGTGTAGACGAATAGTATCAGCCGATATCTGTAAAACCGTACCTAAGACGGAAATAAGGGTTCTTTGTTTCCTCGAGCGAGCTGCATGAAGCTTATTCCTTCATCTGTAACTTTAGGCTTATGATTGTCATTGTTGGGAATAGACAAAAAGTAGGAGCTGATATCTGTAAAGCGTACTTACGTTGAAAATAGAGGGTCTCTGACCTCTCGAGTAAGCTGCATAGAGCTTATTTCTTAACCCGTAAGCTTAGGCTTATCATTGTCGTTTTGAACGTATGTCAATGTTTTTTTAATACATCCTTTGATTTGAAAAACATTCACCCCTGCTACGACACTTGGTGAGTGTAATGTTTAGGAACTCCTCTAGGTTACGCAACTGCTTGACTGAAGAAGATTATACCAAAAAGCGCAGAATATGGCATCTACTTGCCGAAATCCTTCAAAATTAAATACTTATGAACAGAACTCAACATTGTATGCCCCCTAGTGTTTGCTGTCACCCCTGAATCCAGATTGCAGTGATGTGTGATATGAAACGCGTTCCCGAAGCTCAACTTATCGGAATTTTTTACAAATTACTTACTTTTCTTCCAATCAACATACTGGATAGAGGAATTAAGTGACGCTAACCGCGGTACGTTTCTGCGTTAACCTTCTGCTTTCCAATTAACCTGATGGACGATGGATATTAACATTAAAAAAATTAAAAAAACGTAATTTTAAACATTTCTATTTTTACTTTCATTTTATTTCATAGAAATTACAATGAATTTTGTTTGTTCTTCGTGGTTCTTGAAAATAAAATTTTTATTTTTCATATATGGGAAATTTTCTTAGTTTTTTTGTTTTGTTTTTCTTTTCCATTTTAATTGTTTTAATATGTAGTAAATATATAACTAATTTGTAATAATAAAACATTACATCTCGTTCACGTCTTAAATATGTTCCTTTTTTTAATTTAAACTAATTTTCTTTTTTTGCAAGACCTATTAAGACATGCACACGAAAAGTTTGAACAAAACTTAGTTTTTTTCATCTTCAGCTGTCATGCATATATATATATATTTCTTTTACATAATTCATAGTAAATCAAATGTAAATATATATTTTTTTTATGCTTTCCGTTTTCTTAATTTTTTTACTTGCAGTTATACAACAACACAACCAAATCGATGTTCACATTAAAAAAGAAATAAATAATTTTAAAAATAGCAATGATAATTATAAAACTAGATTAAGATGTCATAACAATTTGTTTGCAACTAATTAGTTTAGTTTAACATATTTTTTGTTTAAAGCATTTTTTTTGTTTATATTGAAGTTGAATACATAATTGTGTAGCTTGGTTTACGATTAAGCATGAAATTTTGATTTAAAATGAAATTTTGAAATTCATGGAGATTCAGAGATGAAGATACAAGTTTTGAACATGTACATTATGTCAAGAATTTTTTTTTTTAGTGTGAATGATGCACTTTTTATATACAAAATGTGTATTAATGATTATTATTTTTTTTAGCGATTTTATTTTATTTTATAATATATTCGTTCGTGTTGTAATTCTGTTTTGAAACCCCATGAATATGCGTTATACAATTTGCATAATATTTAAAGCATTTATACATTTTTATTAAGTTATCTATACAAAACAAATTATGGGAGTGCTGGGAACTTATGAGGTGTTCCTACTGGTTAAAAATGGTGATAAATCATTTTCAGAGCTTGTGGTTATTTTTATGGACAGGGAAAGGTAGAATAATAAATAAAAAATAGTATTAATGATCGTTTCATCAACATTTTTATAAACTTTATTAAATTTTTCAATAAAATATACGAGTGTGTATGGCTATTTTATCTTCAATTGGTTTATGGCAGGATTTTTCGGAACTGAATCATTGATAGAGGGAATTTTAGGAATTATTGTTCCACTTTTATGTCGAAATTTGTTTTCTACTACTATTGGAGCCGAGATAATCAGTTATATATAAAAACTAATTTTATTTGCATAATTCGCTGTTAGATATCGCAAACCTTAAGTCAGACCATTTTGAAGGTACATTTCAATAATGACAAGGAATGCTTCTTATATTATGGTATCCATAAAGGCGTTGATTCAGAACTGGGCATTAAAATGTTCGTTAGTTCCCGATAGTATTTTGTAAAAATAATAAAAAAAATTGTTTATTTAAACAATTTAGAGTCCATTTGTGGGCCTCTTAATCGACATACGTTTTTATTCCCAACCAAAACCCCTTCGACATTGATGGCTTTAAACCATTTTCCTTGGGTAAAAGATTTGATTTGGATTATATGGATGGTTTAAGAAAAAATCCATGATGGATTATTTTCCATATTTAAGAAGTTCTCAATAAGTTATAATTGAAACTAAAAAGACTTTACTTAACATAATTCGTATCCTCCTATTCTTTCAAGTATGGTTCGATAACTGATGAGGTTATTCGACCCCAGTTTAGGATACCAAAATAATTTTTGCAACGAGCATACACAATTTTTAAAGATGCAACATGAAGCTATCAATGTTTGAGAACAAGCAAGAAAGTAGTTTTAGTGCCACACTGTACAGTCTAAGTTCATGCCGTAAGCCTGAGTGGTGTGAATCACATTTTGCTCTAATCCATGAGTAGGGATTAGAGCCAACAATGTCCCTATATGGATCTAACACTCATAGGTGGGTAAAGAGATGGATATGACTTAAAGATTATATTCCAAGCCTTAGACTAATACTTGTTTCAACGAGGCATGAGATCATCAATAATAGTAATCGATTATTTATATCACAAATGTAACTTTCGCGAAAAGAATTCAAATTTGACATCGAAAATAAGTTAAAAAAAATAGAAAAATATTCACCCCCATCGAGGCACAGTTCGGAACACATATCAAAACGAAAGTCAGTCAAATCAAAACTCAATTTGCTTCTGAGGTAAACGTTGCTCAACAAAATAAAAAAGCAAACATTCGAATTAGTTTAATTCCAGCAGCAATTCTGTGTCGGACAACTTCGGAAGATATTCCATTCTTAAAGGCTGAACTATAATAGAAGATGGTTGCGGACGATCCTCCGTAACTATGCGAACACATGCAATGTACGACCATAATAGATTTTCGCTTCGATTCGTTCGTGCGAATTCATTCGCAATACATTGGCAATACGACTTCCAGTTCCACTCTGACAATCGCTTCTATTCACAAGAGTCTATTATGGGCGACTAGAGTTATTGACAGTGCTGAAGAAAACTTGACGTATAATTTTGACATTAGCTTCGTATTGCTTCCGACTACTATAGTTCAGCCTTTAGCTGTCAAAATAGATGACTTAACGCATATCGCCGATGTGAGCATATACAGTCAATGGCACATTTTAACCAACCTAATAAAACAACTTTTGAAATAAGAACAAACAAATTGCTTATTAACTTTTCACATTTCTAATGTTTGTAGTTTTATTCAATTAGTAAACAAAAAAACAATCAAATTCCAACAATTAACCGTTAAATTCAAAGAAAACAAAGTGGCACAACTATTTACACATCCATCGAACAGAGGCAAAAATTTTACACAAGTGCAAATAACTGCTTTGGGAAAGTAATGGTTTTAAATCTCTTTAGTTAAATGATATTTTGCGTGGTGTCCAAATATTGCGCTCAGTTTTGCAAGGTCCACAATAGAAAAAAGTTGTACGAGATTCCAAAAACTATTGAACTTTCACTTGAAAATAGAGGAACCATTGTTGCAGAATTCCAGGGGGGTGTTTCGGCAGTACAACTCTCTAAAAAATATGGTTGTACCCGGAAAACTATTTATAATAAAACTACTAAGTTTGGCGAATGTGGAAGTGTACAAAATAAAAAAAATTAACATTTTTTCAGCAGCATCCACGTCACTATCGAGGAAACATAGTTACCAATTACAACTGCTTTCTTGTATTGCCATGCAGGTTTTTTTTGACAATTTGTTCCTCAAATATGTGGTTGAAGTACGAGAACTTTGCTGATATGATAGAGTGATCTGGTGTATATGCAACATTGGTTTTTTGTTAGGATGAGAAGTATCAAACAAATCCAGAGTGTTGGCGGCTTGACTGTTATTATTATCAGGTATGCGTGTCGGCTCACTAACAAGCTCGTTTAAGTTATTTACATCAGCAAAGATTACACATTCAGTAGTCGGGTTTTTGTATTGTCATATGAACCCCAGTTTTTGTTGGTCTGTTGCCTATATTATGACCGAAAAAGACTCAGAAAAATGCTTATAATGGTGACAGAATGAAGTCTCGCTACTAAAATTACAATTTAAGAGCATTTGTAATTGTTTTTAGTCCAGCCTGGTCTCAACTATAGTTCTTCGACATTTTATTGGAAAATGTTGTTTAGAATTTAATGCTAGTTAAGGTGAGAAAAGGATGATTGTAGGATGTATTTGTTTGCCGGTAGAAGTAGACAAGAATAAATTACATTGATACAGGGCAAGTAGTATATAAAGCATAGTTTAGTCAAATTTTTAATATCCATAGGTACTCTGTACTCTACTCTACAATTATGGGCTGAATTTCGAGCTTTATTTGGTGTTATATGTATGACACACAAATCTGTAATTGAAAATGTAGAGCGTCTGTGAGACATGTTTTTGAAAGCAAAGTGAATACTTGTAGAAAATGTTTGTACTTATCACTGATACAGAAGAGTCTAGACCCCAACAAGGCAGAACCAAATTTTTTTTTGTTACGGAACAGGAAAACGACAAACTAATGTAATGCCTTCAATTTCTAATGGTAATAAGAGTTATCTTGCTTAAAACCGTTTGTAAGACTTCTGCGTTTAAAGCGTAGGAGGGTGAGTAACTATTGTTAAACCATTCGCACATCTCATAAGTTTCCACATCCTTGCTAAGAAAAATAAATTGTTTACACGTAATATTTTATATATCAAATAATTAAAAAAAAATATTACATTCATTATTTCTTCCCTTACACATTGCATTTAACATATTTTAAATATTTCAAAACTTTAACAAAATAGTTCATTCTTAAAAAAAGTATTCCTATGTATTTAAATATGTTTGTGTAATTAAATATGATGTTTTAAAAAAATCGTTTTTAAAGTAAATTTTTCATACTATATTTTTTCTGGTATTTGTATGTAATAAATTATTTAAATATATTACAAAATTTTTCTAAGTAAATTTTGTAAATTTATTCAGTTGTTTTGTTGTTTTCATTTCATTCCAATACAGTGCATTTAGTTTTTTTTTATTCAAAAATCTAATTTAATTATTCAATTTAAATAATAGTGTTGATCCATGAAATACCTACTTAATATTGGGATTACATTTATTTGATCAAGTCGTGTTGGCTTTCTGTTACCACGAATATATATATTTTTTTCAATTACTTTTTCTAATTACAAAATTTCAATTTTTACACATTTTTTTATTAATGGATTACACTTTTTATTTAAATTGTTTGTTCTTGCATATATATGCTAATTTATTAATTTAATATAATTTTATTTATGTATATATACATACAGTTCATCTAGTTTACTTAATTTCATTATTAAACGTTATTTCCTATTATTTCTCTTGTTTGTTTGGCAGTTTAAGTGAATTGTTGAATTATTTTTTTTTTTAGTTTTCATGTTATAATGATAAAATTTAATTAAAATTTTGTTCTATGATTTACTTTATCCCTTTTTTTCGCAGTTTTCTTTTTTTAAAACATTTAAAGTAACTATATGTACAACGTTTTCTAATTTAATTTTCTTTAGCTAGTTAATTTTATAATTAAAAAATAAAAATGTCGATTTATAAATTGTTTTTTTTTTATTTTATTACAGTTTGTAAGTTTTTTTAAATTTTGTTGGTTTAAACAAATATTATATATACAGTGGTCCCATTGAACCTATCGATCATATTAAATCGTTCGCTTTCGTGAATTCTTAATTATAGAATTCGTTATTTTTATGTATCGACTTTTCGTTATGGATTATGAGATATTTTGTTTGTTTGTATTAAAGTGTACAAGTGATGGATTTGATTATATAAAAAATGGTTTCATTTAAAAGGTTTTCGATGGCAGCAAGATATTGAGTGAAAAGTTTGAATTTAAGATGTAAAGGCAGTAGAACGATGTGGGTTAAATATTTATATGAAGTTGAGTGGGCTGTTACTGCTATAAAATCGTTTCATTGTGTCTCATCAGAATAATCTTTTGCTGAATTAAGAATTAAAAAAAGTGGAATATGCAGAATAAAAATGTCCTTTTTATTGCAACATTGACTATTTATTTCGGATCTCGACGGAAAAATTCGACTATATCGTTCAGTATATAACATCATGTCTTAAAAGCTATTCTTATCCTTCCTTTTACCTCCAAAGATGACTTTGGCGTTGACCGTGGTTTTTCGAATATTCAATTAAAGTATAAATATAATTATAGTGTTTTTGGGTAACATTTAAAAATATATTATAAAATTTCCTATTTGCTAGGCCTTGCTACGACAGGGCGACTCGTTTAAATTCAAAGAAGGATGCTGAAACTAAAGAAGACTGCTTAAGTCTAGACTTAAAAAAAAATATTTTACAAAGACTATAAGCAACTGCTGAAATACGACGTTGAGGTCATGGTGTTTGAAATTTAATCTGTGTTAGGCGGAGACGACATTCTATGTCTACGAAAACTAAGCCTACAAACTTTGCAATACAAATACACCTATTGGCTTCGTTGCATTGTAGATCGAAATGCCTTAGAATTCAGCAAACAACTTCCCCACTAATCCAGTATTTGGATGTTGGAAAGCAGATAACATAAGCGAGAACTACTGTTTTTTTTTGCATTTTTCATATCAAGGGAGAAATGAATTTCAGTACTAAAAGCCTGCAATTGCAACAGAACGCACGGAAATTTGCAGAATGCTTATCCCTAAATATCTTGATTATCCGACAGCAACTAATATCTGAGAACTGTGGTGATATATTAAACCAGAGATTGGAAGCGCCGCAGCAAGCTCTGCCTTACGTTAAAATCGCACCATTTGACGAAGAATGCTTACAGATACCAGCAGCAAACAACAGGGTTTGAAGGAAAGGATGTAGACTGCTGAAAAGGTTGCCGACGGGCTTTGCAATAAAAAAAACTAATAAGAACACCTTTTTATGAAAGACCATGATATTCAGAAGTGTCTTTTCAGATATAGAAGGCCTTCAAAATATCTTCTCTATACTGGCAAGAAACAATTTTGGACTGAAATAGAAGAGCAATATTTGCTGACTCTTAATGGGCGACTGAAAATTGATATTGTCCTCTCCAAATTGTTAACGAAACGGAATTGTAAACGGAACGGCAAACTTTATGATAACACAAATCATTGTCGTCTAAGTTGGAAAGGGGCCCCACTCATCCGTGCCTAATGAGAAACCAAACAATAAAATTAAATCGTAATAATCACGAAATATGAAGAGCCTGCAGTGATGAAGAGTAAGAGCAGAGGATACACCTCACTTTCACTGTCAATGTCTAAGACTCTGATATCTTAAGAACAGAATACTTGGAAGCTTTTATGCTTTGGAAAATGTGGAGATTTTTTCTATTTCATGTCAAACGAAATCATTATATCCTATGAAACTCGACAGAAAATAAATTGTCAATCAACTTGTATGTATGAAAATAACCGAAAAATCGCTTCCCATAGTGTGTTTATTAAGTCAACTGGTCCATTAATAGTCACCTTCTATTCGACAAACATATTATCCTCCTTAATGTTGTAAATTAACGCAATTCACTATGAAAAAAGACACCACCACTCTATCTTTGCGTGCCTCCGCTTGAATACAATATCAACCCTCGAAAGACAAATTAATAAAAAATTCAATTATGTTTCCGTATACTGTGGTGTAACACCACCCCATAGCTTTCTTTTTTTTTAGTCACCTTGCCACATTTTTGGTTCTAGCCATCGTCCTTAACAAAAATATTCATTCGAATTAATTACTGAGAAAAAAAAACACAAAAATACCTACAACTCTAGAGAGCAGAATGTAATAAATGTTTAATTAGTTAGCGAAACCATTTTGCACCTTTTGCGCGCCACACGTAATTTTTTTTACGGTATTCGTTGAAAAGGTCTTCAAGATGCTAAGGAAGAACATACATAGTAACAACAAACTTGTAGTAGTAATGTTGCTGAGTCACGATTTTTCGTTTCTTAGTTCAAAAATATTTTTTTTCGTTTCTGCTGAGTAAATAATTTGAAACTCGCCCAGGTGGAGGGTGGTATAACATCATCAGGGAGATGTAATCCCATGGCAGACTATTCAGCTGGAAGGACACACTTCATATCTTAAATTAATACCTCACCAAAGATAATTCGTTTTAGCGAATGCATTCAATTAAGGTGAGATAACAGAAATGAACACGCCTTGGTAACTTTGTTTGCATTTCCAATTTGTTTCTTCAGATTTCGTGTACCTTTTAGGGCTTAAAGGTAACTTCCTGAGTATTTGGAGTATTCGGAAATGAAAATAGCATACAGAGCAAATTTTTTGCGAATAATCACAAGGACGTGCAGTTATACAGGCGCCTGTGGAGCATTTCGAGGAAGTAATTAGCACCAACAGAGCTGAATATATTCAGGCAACAGCTGGTCACTCTAGTAATTCTTATATCAGAAAAATAAAAAAATTTAAAAATTATTCGATAAGGAGTTCCCGGAACCCACTTAATGATGAAATACTTGAATCACTAATGCGGTTACAAGAAATACTGTTCTCTAGAGTTGATCATCCTTTGTGTCAGTTGAGAATTTGTACTAGAACTCGTGCGTTTCACAAAAGGTCTATTTGCTTTGAAAAAAAATATTTGGCAAATAAAAAACAAAGAGGTCTAATATCAAAATGATTGCTTATTGCTTAACTATTGTTATTATAGATTTGATGGCCAATTACTTTTCGTAATTCGGTAAAGACCTCGAAATGCTGGTAATGGATATCTATTTTTAGAATAATGTCCTTACGCGAATACAAAGAAATTTCATTGTTCGACTAAAATAGCTTTTTTCTCAGTTTGTTACCTTTGCCAAAGAGTATAGAACATCATAGAGTACGCATCACAGCTAAACATTTTGTAGATGTTTTAGACGAGGGCGGTAAGTGCGAAAGCGAAATTTCGTCGATCGTATGCGTCGGCTATGTTGTTGTTTGATGCTGGGGTAGCAATTTGAACACTGGGTATCAATATCAGTATCCCATATAGAGAATTTTCGTTGTATGAGATTCGCACTCTATGTAGTTCTACATTCTTTGGTTTTGCTCAATGCCGAAAGTGCGACATCATTCACTTTTTCATATGAAAGTTTGATAGAAAACTTTTGTAGCAAAAATAATTTGCAAGAAAAACAAATTTTTAACTTCCTATGACTATGAAAAACAAACGACGGATATCGTATCTCAATAAACGTTCGGCAAACTATTTGATAGTCGCTTCCCTTCACAAAGTACTAGGTCCGTTCGGGTAATCTTGTATTTAAAAAAAGTAAAATTAAATAAACTTTGCTGTGAAATACCACGTACGCGTACTGAGAAACTTGTAAAAATACTTAGTTTCGTTAATTTTTTCTCAATTTTCTTCACACAGAATTTCGATTGGTGAGAAAAACAAAACTGCCAAAGGATGAAAACCCAGGAGTTTGACAGCAATGAACAAAATATTTCGTTTTTTTAAACTATTTTCGGAAGTGTTTATATTTTGTACATTTATTGTAGTATTTGAATGTCGAAAAATAATCCTGAAATTTGACGTTTTTTGTTTTCTTTTGAAGCTTTTCGTTGAAATGGAGATGTGACATTACCCGAACGGACCTGCTATTAGATATAAACCACTTACGGAAATGTCAGAAATTAAAAAAAAAAACGTAAAACGTAAAAATTTAACTTTAGCTTCTGATTGCTTTCGACTATGAAAAGTAGGGACCTAAAATTTTAAGAAACTTGGATGTGACCCTGCACAAAGGCGTATACATACTGTGAAAACTGTAAAAATACTTGGTCTCGTTAATTTTTTTTGCCATTTTTTTCACGCAGAATTTCGGCTGTTGAGAATGTTAAAGGCTGATAGCCGAGAAGTTTGACGAAAAACAAACAAAATAATTAATTTTTTCTTACAAATACACGTGGATATGTGTATGTTGTTTAGATGTATCTGGATATTTGAGTTTGTAAAGTAATATTCGAAGGTACACGTACAGGCCTTTTGATCCAAAGAATATATAGGCCATATGTGATGACTCTGTTCAACTCATAATCAAAATCACTATTATCGCTTACAGCGACATAGGCCTAGTCAGAAAACTGCTTTAAATCGCATAACATTTGATGCCGACATAGATTTTGGAAGCAGTAAGGAAAACCTTGCCTTAAGTAGCGCGTACTGGTACAAATCTTAAGGAACTTCAAGTGCGCAAGGCAGTTAGCTATAAGGATTGTGTTATTGCGTAGGTATGTTGGTGCAGGCCCAGGATTATTACGGATTATAGCGCCACTTAAATGAGTAAGCGTTTTTATTTATTTTTAGCAATAAGTACCAAACAAAGGGTAACTGCTTAATATTTTCAAAGGTAAACAAGCATCATTGAGTATAAAACTCTCTTTATTAAGTTCTCGATTTTGCAGTTCGGTATCGGGCTTAAAGTGTATGTTACTTTCTTTGTGGCAACTACACATGCAAGTGGTCTTATACTGGGCCTTCAGATAACTTTTCGCGAAGATAAGCTGCGATTGGCTACTTTCTCTTTCCTTTCTCAGACGGCAGTGGAATTATGGAATCAATCATGTAGTCTGAAGCACCACTTAGGCTTGACAAAATGGAAAACATACATGAATCACTTTGACATATTCCTGTAATAGCTTTGAAGAGAGATGGTAACGCATGTATCACTAACAGCAGAACTCAATTCCGTTGTATGCGCTGGAGCCTCAACTTCCCTGGGGTTATATTATAATTAATTAGAACTTCCACCGGCATGGATGTTATGCTTTTGGTTAACTATGCCGAACCATGTTAAAACATTTGTGAAGCAATTTACGGCATAAAATATTCTACACACGTATCTACAACTGACAGTTTGAAGCAGAAATAGTGCAGCCATATAACTTAAGCGGAGTCATTGAACAATTATGAAATTCGTTATTCCGGAGATATTTCTATCAAGAGATCAATGGCATGTATCCATTCTCCTAGATGCCTGATTAGTCTCAGGAGCTTACTACGGTAAAATGTATACATGTAAAATGTAAAATGCAGGTAAAACTTTAGCATCAATGTAGAAGAACTGTTGGGACATTATCTACAAGCCGAAAAACCCATGAAAAGGGTGTAATGGCTTTCTGATGCAGACGTAGACGAAAGCTGCTGAAAATAATATCTATTAGCCTCTTAGGTAAATAAAACTAATATTAGCTTTTCAGAAAAAGAAGAAACAACAAGAAAATTGCCCTATCGAGGATACAGGGAGGTGGCACTCCAGGACTGACATTCATTCTACCAAAAAGAAAAATATCAAATCCGGGGATAGAAGTTTCAAATATAATACTAAAAGCAACTTTTCCAGGCAATTAAATGGCTATGGGGAACAGTCCTTCACAGTCAGACAGAACGAATCATTATATCGACCTTCAATATAAAAACAAAGGATATAAAGCAAAGCTTTCCCGAAAGTGAGGGACCCTTGCGGAAAGCAAATCAAAGCCAGGGAAGATGGCTTTAGAACAACTAACAACTCATTATCAACACTTTATCGGTTTAATGTAATTTTGAAGGAAAGTATTGTTTGCTCGGTCCACAAAAAGGAAGAATCCCTTGTCTATGTGAAATACAGAATTATAAGTCTGCGAATATATTAGAATGCCTAAAAGCGTTTAGTTATAACCTGTTTGATGCCTATCTGTGTGATTTCAGGAAAGAAAAGTTCACAGCTAATCAATTCTTCACACTTTTTCAGATCACTAAAAATCCACAGCTTAGCCCTTTTCGTTGATGTAGATTGCGTTATAGACGTTTTATACAGAATTATACGAAATGTTGTACATCTATCATTAGATAATGGAAAATTCTATCTGTTCCATTAAGGTCAGCAATGATCTCAAACGTTCCATTGATAACATAAAAAGCAATTCGATAAACGCATTGGCCAAAACTTCCATACCAAACCGAGCATACGCCAGCGATCTTTATCATTGGTCGATCTAAAGGATATTTTACCGCCAGTTTAGAAGGTTACAAGTTACAAGGGTTTAGAGGCACAAATTTAGTTAAACACGGTCAACTAAAAAGGATGCCGAAGCTTCGACTAATTAGAGCGAAAATCAGGACTCGATTCTGCGTTTGCAATGCAGGCTATGACTATGAGGATTTATACATGTACATCTGTGCGGCGACATTTACCTGGTCAAAAAATTCCTAACTTTACTTTCAAGATAGCTTAGTCATGTATAGTCAATGAACACCACTATTACTGCTCCACTACGATGTAGGATGAATTGGAATTAACCAAACCAATTTGAAGGGCACAACTGTAGGTTAACTAATGGCCCAGAATCTCTGACTGTAGCACTTTGAGACATAAATTGAACGAACAATCCAAGTTGTATGGCATCTTAACTCATAACGCACCATACGGATGCAATTGTAAAATATATTTCGGGCCCTTGTCCAAAAAGCCCTCATCACTGTCAAGCCAACATAAAACTAAAACACTCACGTAATGCAGAACCATTTCAAACCGAATGTCAAAAACAAATCTACTAGCTTAAGAACATGAATACATTAATGGAAAGAGGAAAAAGTGTTGAAAGTGTTTTTGAACAGCTGCCCGATTTTGATGCCGATTAGGATGGCCTGCACTGGATGACCTTTTTTTTGGCAATTATGTCATGATATGCACGATATGTACATCATACCAATCGGCGGGGGCAGCTCGCTCCCGTGTTATATGATAGATTCGCGATTTCTCTCCAATTCCTCGGTTTCGTTCTCAGGATCCAAGCTCGATGTCGACGATGCACCACAAATTTGCATTTCGATTTCGGCTAGGCGATTCTCCAAATCCCATTGCTGCTGGGAGAGCTTTGTATTCAAAGCTTGATTCTCAGATTCGACCGTGTGAAGACGTTCTCTTAAACGTTTGATCTCATCCTCTAAGGCCTCGTGAGAACCCAATAGGGGTGTTGCCCCACCACCAGCCCCGCCATAACACTCAATATGTGATATTGAGCCGCAAATATGACCTGCAAATGAAATGGAGTTATCGGTTTGTAGAACACATACGTTTGACATGTTCTTACCAGTCCTACAAGGCTGTGATTGGGGACGCGTGGATTGATGGGATGTCGCTCGACTACGTGGCCGATCATCTGAACTATGTACACTTGGACTCATAGAGCCTGGTGAATCAGACGTCCGTACTAGACGTTCCGTAATTATGTGTGTTGATCTAGGACTAGGGGCACGGCTAAAAAAGTAATATTCGTTGAAAAAAAAACACACCTCTCTGAGGTTAAAGACTCACCTAAAACCTAATGGTAGATTATGCACTACAGATGGTCCTGGTGGCAACCACATATCCTCCAATGTCGTCCGACCTTCGCTCTCGACAAGGCCCGGCGTTGACTGGCATCGTCCCATGGCAACTGCATTAAAATATTTTACTGTATCTTAATTAGATAACGGCGGGTTGTTTTATTAGGGGATTTGTGTGTGCTTATTTTTTTTTTAAATGGACTATTTTAGTTGTTAATTTGAAATTGAAAAACGAAAATTAACTTGGTAAAGTTGTGAGAATAGAAGTGCTTGATAGAGGTCTGTCTATAAGAGGACCATCAACATGTTCATAGAAGCATGCCATACATACGTGTATCCATACACTAAATACCTTTTTCTAGTGGAGCTTTTTTATATTTCTCCAAGCGTTTGACTGCTATCGATTCGAGACGTACCCTCGCCGCTGGATATTCTTTTAGGACATCCCACATGTCCTTTTTGCTAAGAACGAATAGATCGCTGTATCCTACAGAGCGTACACTTGCGGTTCGTCGATTACCTATTAATTTAAAAACAAAAATATTCACGTTAGAATATATTTTTGAATTTGAATGGCCATAAGTCATAAGTCATATAAATAAATAATAAAAAATAAAAATGTTATAAAAGAAAAATTTGCACATCTGATTGTTGGTTTTAAAAGGGGACAAAGTCAACATTGTAAAATACTAATCAAATATAAGATCTTTCTCTATAGGTTTTTCCATATATATTTTATACTTAACAAAATAATTCTATTAAGTCATCAAAATATATAAATTTTACATTTTTACTAATGATCCGTAGTTTAAATTATTATATATAAAACTAAGCAATTTAAATTGTTTTGTTAGATAAAATATTAAATATTTGAGTTCATGTTGAAAATTTTACTGATGGCATTTAAATATTTTTGTTTTGAATTTATAATTACCACCCTAAAAACGGACGGAATGCATACCCCCTAGAATTTTTCTGAAGAGTTATATTTAATTAAAGCTTAGTACAAGCTGAACTTAAGACTAAATTATCATAACTTAATTCATTTATTAGAAAAAGGTTCGTAGATGAGGTAGCGCAGTATTCTAGTCATTGGCTCGGTATTGTAACCGTAGTTGGTTTAGTAGAATTTGAGCCGGAAGAGGGGAAAAGATCTTACATTTCCGGATTTTGCTTTGCGGAATAACATTTTTAGCAGAGCGGGGCTATCTATATTACCTTCAAGCTGATGTGCAAATAAAATGATAGCTATTTCACGGATTCTTTGAAGTGATTGAATATTTATAAGTTCCAAACGATAAATTAAAACTGTCTACCCAATGGAAACCGCGTAGAGTAAAATTAATGAATCTGCTTTGGACACCCTTCGGATGGAATGGGTATTGTGAAAGGCGACAATAACAAATGTGAAAAAGAGAGATTTTTGTGACATAGGGGTTGGAGAATTCCTTAGACTAGCGTTTTATAACCCCAAGTGCGGAATTGTCTCTGCTGATGATGTAATCAGTATGGACGCAAAATTTTACAGATGGTATGAAAATACTTGCAAAAAATTCCCTTATAAATTATCCAGTCGGCATTGCTATCAACGGTTTGGCACTTGGTTATCCCGCAAGACATAGTGAGTTGGCGGTTAATGAACCGGCAGAGGCGAAAAACTTAGGGCAGTAAATTTAAGAGCGAGTTACCGAAAAATGGATAATAATAAATGGATTGTGTGATATATGGAGTTTGATTGAACTGAAAAAGTTGAAACGTTCCAAATTATAAAAATATCAGGAATTTCATGGACTAATAGTTACCCTGTGAGACACCTTACCTTAAGGCCACTTTATTAAGCTTTTACAATAGCAGGTTGTGATGTACTCCATCTCTATATTTTATAAAATTAGTTTGAATCATATCAACTCAATTCTGGAAAACCTCACAAATAGTTTTGCTGTAAGAACACCTGAGACTTATGTTACAGCGTGCGGCAGCTAAACTTCCTTTCTTTGAAATGCGTTTACAGTCGAGGCATAACGGATGCTCTGAAATAATTAGTACACATAATTTTAAAAATCATAGGACATCGATGACGGCTTTTTTGGCCAAACATTGAAAGAGCTGATTTATGGTAAATTGCATCACCATTACCAACAGAGCAGCGGGTATTTTGGCTATTTCTACCCGGCCTTCAGAACTTGTAGGACCTTTGGATTGATGATATTAACACACAATTAAAGAAAATCGCAAGGTGATAGATAGGGGGAGCATGGTGGCCACATCCAATGGTCCTAGTTGAGATGAAACGCTTCGAGGAGTTTTCTTCTAAAATAGCAACCGATACACTGATTGTAAGTTTTTGTTACGACCATAAATGCTAGCAAGCTAATCTACCATCCGACGCATCCTCGGGTGGCCGAAGGCGGAATCCTCTGCAGATATGCGGTGTAGGTGGAAATTTAAATAACGCTCGTCGACCTAAACTAGCTAAGGGTAAGGTCGCCAATATGTTCCCAACTGAGCATCTAGGAATCACAAGCGTTAGTCTGGCAACTTGAACAGAGATGGTGGCAGAAGGGCCGGGAAACCAACGACAGCGCTCAATCCCGTAGTGGATACTCTTGGCTCCGTGTCGCAGGGGTAGCTAATAAATTGGAGCTGGATCTCCAGGAATGTGCTTTGGGTTAACTACCCCTTTACGTAAGAAAATATTGTTATGAAGCAACCAAGAGCTTCGGAAAATTCTGATTTTATTGTTGATGACCATGTTAAACGAAAAAAGGACAACGACGCTGTATCTGCAGCTGGAATAGGTATAAGGGGAAAATCTTAGCTGCTAAAAAGCAGAAATTATTTCCATCAAGTAAATGTCATGTCATGGACCGGGTAAATAGAGGATAAAAACTGTGACATCTACTACGGACCGTGTTACAATGATCAGAAGGAGAGACAAAACATATTGGCGACCACTGAAGTACGATGTTATAATCGTGCTGTGAAATTTCAACACAAAGATAGGATGAGAAGAGATCTTTCGCAGTTTTGTCATAAAACAGATTCTGCACGACGACGAGCCTGGCAACGGCCTTAGCCTAATTGACTTCGCCGCGGAACGAAATGCCACTCAGCATGATTTCCTCACCTAGATATTCATAAGGGGATTCGGTGGTCTTATCACCAGATCAATGAATGGGCAGTCAATTTGATCAAATTGCGGAAGACAAGAGGCTTCTGAGAGGCAAGCATTGACTCAGAACATTAGTTTCTTGCAGCCAAGGTAAGAATGCGGATGCCAACCACGCCTACATAAGCGAAGTCCTATGAAAAAAATTGAGTTCACAAATACTGCAATCGCAAGAGACCGCTAAGTCCTTCACAGAACGCGTATTTCTCAATCTTTCAATTGACACTATATCACCAGCATCTAATGTCGAATCACAATGGCGACGATTTCAACAAGCCACTATAGGTCAGCAGGGGTTTTCTGTACCTCCCTGCCTTGATCAAGAATGACGACAGATGCAAGCAAGCAAAAACGAGATATATAAATCAAAGCTGAAGGCGAAGATGAGAGCTGCCGGCTTTTCAGAAAAAAAAAGTAAGAAAGGCGCGTGATCCGAACACATAGGTAGGTGCAGATTCAGGAAAGATGTGCGTAGCTTTTATCAAGGTGTAAAGCGTAAAAGCCAATGCTACAATCTACAAATCTCGCATTGCGTTTATAGAGACGAACTGTAAAGAGGCATGTCTAGTTTTTGACCGTCTGTGCAGGATGACGATGTAGAATTCTTACTGTTCCATCAGGATCGCAAACGAAATCACCGAAACATTGATACACAAAAAAATCCTTTTTTGGCAAGACTCAGTCAAATTGACTTCTTTAACATCATTCTTGAGAGGATTGTGCAAAACTACCCAGCCAATACCAGACGCAAAATCTTCCACAAATGGAAGATTGAGAATGGCTATGGAGAAGAAGATTCAACCAAGAACTGAACATCGACTTACGCTAAAGATGGATATGACATGTAGAGCGAATGGACTCCGCAAATACTCCGCCTCGCAGTGTATTCGATACTCAGCCAAAAGTCGTGGAGGAAGTCCTAGTCTTAAGTAACGCGCAAAAGTAGAAATCGACCTTAAATAACTTGAAGTGTGCAACTGGGGGTAGTTCGCAAAGGCCAAGCTGTTTAGAAAGGAATGTTGGTTGACTACTCATTTCATTTCGGACTCAAGCATCATTTAGGTTTTTAAGTAACTCCAAATCAATCGTAAAAAGAATATAAAAATTATCGTTATTACAAGTTTCTCTATAAAATATAAGAATTTTTTTTTTAAATAAAATTTTAGCTATTGAGTCAATTCCCATTTACTTTCTTACCAACAATCAGATATGAAAGACATAGTTATTCTGTTTTAAAAAACAAAAAAAAATTATTTAAAAAGAAAATCTAAAAATACTAATTTTAAATTTTGAAAATCTATTTAATTTTGTATGCTTTATTCACTACAAAAAACATAAGCAAATTTGTCTACAAGCATGCTTCGGATTAAATATAATCAATTCGAATTATAAGAAATATAACAACAGTGAAGAGAAAGAAAAACTGTTTTTATTTTAAACAATACCGTCTTCAAAATCAAAAAACATTACACACACTTAACTGTTACATTCCGCCAGGCAAAGCAATATATAAAATATTCCTTTTCATTATTACTTTGTGTTTTAAAAAAATTACCGGTGTCTAAGAACAAAGGAATAGTGATCTGTTAAAATTGATTAGGGGCGGGGGTGATATTTGGTTTAGTAATTCCTTAAACAAAATAAAAATTAAAAAAAAGAAGGATACACACATTCCAGCAAAAATTAGTTTATTCTTATATCCAAGACATGAAATGACGAAATGAAAAGATGCAGAATGCTAACAAAAAATACAACGTGGGGCTTATAAATAAAATAAATGTAACTACCCTACCTACACCAACCCTGATCTAATTGCTGCACCAGCACAGCAAATAAAACTTAAATGCCATTCGACCGAAAAATGCAGACTCCACAGTTTTCAGCATCCCACACATATTTGCACGTCATTCCCTCACCCTGAAGGGGATGTAGTCCTATCACACTCCAAATCACCAGAAACTCAATTAGTTGTCTAACTGCCTCCACCTGCTTGCTGAAGAATAGCGAAAGTTTACTTTAATTCTGAAGACAAGATTTCCCACCCCTACTTTGAAAGAATCAACCAACCAACAAAATCGTCGTATCTATATCTCTTCTTACCTCGGTTCGGAGGACGGTACGGTAACAGATGATATTTGCCAGTGGGCTAAAAAGTTGTTGTCGCTCCCGATGAATCGGTTTGTATGGAACAAACAGAAGATACATTTCTATATAAGCCGTGAAAATCGCGGATGATAATTCTCTGTAAAACAACTACTTGGGATGCAGTAGTAAGCTTAAGGGCGCATTTTATTAACCAGCCTTTGGTACGAGTTGCAGTTTCGCAAGGTTTATGCGAACTTCGAGGGACCTGAAGTCCTTGTTGGAGGTATTTGCATGGAAAGTTTTTCACTTTTCAGAAGTCTACCTATTTTCGGGAAGAATTGCAGTCTGAAAATGTATTGAATAAATATTGCGGTGGAATTATTGTTTGTGGTGAGTGCAGGACCCACTAGGAGACTTTTGGAAAAGTCGTTGAGAGAATGGATTAAGGGCGAAAGTCTCTACTTGCTATTAATCAACATAACTCGGGTGTAGTTGGTCAAGTAGGGTATTCTTTTCAATCATTTCATGCAAGGTTCGCATTTGCGGTTGTAAGCATAGGTTGTGAAACGGTCTAAAGAGATTAAAGTTGAGATTCATCAACGGGCAGCGTATTTTTTTAATCTTTTTTTTTCAGCGACTTCAAGATGTTATTACACTAGCCGAAGTTAATTTCCTGGGAATTGTGTCTAGTAACGCTACAAAAAT
The DNA here is from genome assembly GCA_949824845.1 of Rhingia rostrata. Lineage (NCBI taxonomy): Eukaryota > Metazoa > Arthropoda > Insecta > Diptera > Syrphidae > Rhingia > Rhingia rostrata. The sequence goes on along the minus strand of OX463758.1, from coordinate 88,852,604 downwards.
GTACAAAATTTTGGCTGCGTTGACTTCCATCAAAAAATGTAGAACTATATAGAGTACGCTTCACAGCAAAAAATATTTTAGCCGTTTTAAGAGTGGGTGGTAAGTGCGACGGGGAAAGTTCGTTATGCGTTAGCTATGCTCGTGTTTGATGCTGGGGTACCAATGTGAAAAAAAGTGTTAAACATAAAAGCCAATGCTACAATCTACAAATCTCGCAATAAATCCTTTCGAGATGAACAAGGAAAGATCATAGAAAAGACACAATCGATGTTGAGGATATGTATCGATTTCAAAGTCACATAGCATTTATAAAGACGAACTATACAGACACGTTAGTTTTGTCGCCCGTCTGTGCAGGATGACGATGTATAATTTTTACTGTTCCATCAGCATCGGAAACGAAATCACAGAAACATTGATACACAAAAAATGATTTAGGCAAGGCGATGCGCTGTCATGAGACTTCTTCAATTTTATTCTTAAGAGGATTGTGCAAAACTCCCGAGCCAACGCCAGAGGCACTATATCCAAAAATTGGTGCAACTACTAGCATACGCCGACGATATTGACGTTATTGGATTCAACGTGATATCATAGCCACGTTTGCTAGTATAGAGAAGGAAGTCGCTAAAATCGGCTTACCAGTAAACGAGGGTAAGACTAAGTATATGCTGTCAACACGAAAGGATACACTCTATCAAACAATTACAGAGATTTGACAGATATAGCTTTGAGGTAGTGCGGACTTTGTATACCTCTGATCCGCTATTAACTAAGACAACAACATCTCATAAGAAAGAAATCATGCCACCCGCTGTTTCTTCGGGCTAAGAAGGCAATTCAGTAGTAAAGCCCTCAGTCGGACAACTATATAAGACCCTGATCATCCCAGTACTGCTCTGCTACGCTTAAGCACGGACCGTGTCAAAAGCGGATGAAGAAATCCTTGTTGGATTTGAGAGGAACATTTTTGGAAAAATCTTCTGCCCCGTTTACATTGACGGCCTTTGGAGACGAAGATTGAATCAAGAACTATGCGAGCTGTACAGCGATATGCATTAAACCGAAAAACTCCGCATTTTACGTTTAAGATGGCTACCAATATGGACCCCAATACTCCAGCCCGCAAAGATTTCGATTCCCAGTCAGACGTCGGACGCAGTAGTGGAAGACCTCACCTTAAGTGGCGCGCTCAGGTAGAAACCCTTGTCATCCAACTGTAAGTGCACAACTGGAGGCAGTTCGTTAAGGACCGGGGGTGATTGGAGTGGCATGTTGTTTGAGGCCCAGGATCATTCTGGACTGTAGCGCCACTGAAGTAAGTTAGTAAGTAGAGGCTGAGTGCGACAATAGTCCCTATTTTGATAGTACTCCATGATCAGCTAGATGACATATCAACAGTCCAGATAGTCCTCTTCAGTTCGAGAAAAAAAAATGATTTGGAGAGAAGGAAAGGCAATACCGCTTAAAAGCCAATTATTTTGTAGGTACCAAGGTCCTTTTTGCGTAAGTCTTAGAGTCGAAATTTTTCAGCAGCACTGCTTACAACTCGGGGTATATGCAGATTAACACTTTCGGCGATGTCTCCATTAGCTTGGATCTAGTTAGCACAGAATTTTTGCCACATTATTCCCTTTATAAGTTGTAATCCAAACAAACATTTTGGAGGTCAATGTCAAGCAGTCTGGATCAGCAAAATTTAAAACACAATTTTAGATTTCGATTCATTTGTTTAATACCTTTCTGATCTAGTGATTGATGCAGCCCAACAATCAATGAAATCGCACTTCCACCCTCGTAAATAAATCAAAAATCCAACACCTACATCTAACGATTTATTAATCCTTGTATAACTCCCTCTTTGCGATTGTTTTTTCCGCAATCCGATTTATGCATACGAATCGCTAACGAACAAACAATTGACGATGCCGCTCCTACATCACATCCACCTAACGATGCAAAACGATAATCATCATCAATTTCAGAGGGCAGAGTCCTTCGGTTCAGCAGTCGCAAAATTCGTTGCCTATCTGGATGCAATTATTGTGGCCTACCATCGCCAGGTATGGTAATGAATTTGATTGGGTACACACACACACACACACATTCGGTCCAGCGCTATTGTTGCACAGAATGACACCGATACATAACTTATCACTAATTTGAAGCAACATAACAGTTACAGCGGTAATAGGATACAAATTGAATTTCGGACAAAGACATAATTTTCAATTAGAATTTCGGAGGGCTTTCATTCAGGTATTAAGTGTCGTGAATCGTGATGCGGTCTCCCGTCATTACCAAAACGGTTACACAATAGAAATTGCATCATTAAAATGTCTACGGTGTCCTTGTGCTGGAACAAGACCCGCTAAACTTCGAAGCTGTGGAAAAAAGTCCTCAAAACTATAGGAAGCTCTAACGTTGGGGGTATTATGTTTAATTAAAAACGAATTTTTAAAGGGATCCCCACCCAAAACAGTTTCAACTTACTTAAGCACAAAAATGACATTATATTCCGCACAATAGTGAAAATCAGAGAAAAGGAATAAAAGCCCCCCGGGCTCTCATGTGAAGGTTGCAAAGGGAATTTATTTAATCCTACCCGGCTTATGTGAACCTTATCGGAACTTGGGTAAATTAGTTCAACGTCGGCGGCGTGGGCGCGGGCTCATCAGGTCAGTGTTTAATGCAATAAAGCTCCAATAACCCGGGAAATGCGTTTAATTAAAAAAAAAAATCGAGTGGGTAATAGCGAATGTGTGATGCAGATTAAGAGTGCACAAATTTCCTCCCCATCATATGTGATAAAATGTAATGGCACATGTTAAAGTGACATTGAAGAGTATGCTATGAAGTGGGCTTGCTTTTATTTTCTGATGTTGAAACAAAAACTCTCATTAAATCGAATGAATTGATTAATTTCAATTAAAAAATTGACAAAAAAAAATGTATAAGGGATCAGTGAGCTTTAAACTTTTAACCAAGATAAACTCAGAAACGTAAATCGATGGCGAATGCTTAATGGGAGCATGTATATATTTTTAAATTTAAGTAAAATTTAATGACAATTAATGCGATTATTTTGGTTTTGCTTTTAGCTGTTTCGTTTTATAGGTTTCATTTAGCATATATAATTAATGACAAGTTTTCATATTTCCATATTTATAGAATTTATTGACATATTTTAAAGTTTACCGTAATATTTAGTTGAAAAAAGTGAGGCTTACATTTTAGAGATAAGATGGATAAAAGTTCAGAAATCGGGACTTGGCTAATTTGAAATTTCGAAAATGTATATTTGGCCTGTGCTTATAGTTTTATAGTATCAAACTTACGTACTTACTTACTTAACCCTTAAATGCCCCTTGTATCTTTGAAGATACAACCACTCAAAAAATTCCTGTGGTCATGGATACGGATATTTTTTTTTATAAATTGGATCTATGTAATTAATATTATTATATTTATACATACAACATTATTTTTTTCTTTTATCTGCAATAGTTAAGAAATAAATTATAAAAAAATTCAAAAAACAGTTTTTTGTTAAAATTAAATAAATGTGATTTTTCTCAGTGTAATCTTAATAACGGGTAAATGTTTTTGAGTAAAAAAAAATACCGGCTGCATTTAAAATATATCCTTTAGTGATATAAAATGATTCAAACAATTCCAGGCATTGGACCCTTCACAGGGAATCTTTTATTGGTTGTATATTTAAAGATACAGTGTGCACTCCCTGCATTTTTCTTATTTCCGTTACGCACAGCGTTTGCACTACATTTTCATTCGTGTTCTATTCTTTGCGAGAGCAAGTTCACTTTCTCGGAGCTTTTGAATTATTAGATGATTATTTATTGTTTTAAATACAATATTTAAATAAAATTAATTCTTAGAGATACTTTGATTAAGTGGCGCAACAGTCCGCCTTACGGCAGATAGGCCGTAGGCGATGTTGGTGAGACTTATGCCTCTGTAGTTGGCGCAGTTTAGAGGGTCTCCTTTTTTGTATATCAAACTTACACTTAGATAATAAAACAGCAGATGCTTAATCAAGATATAAAATATTATGCGCTTGACTGTAGTACGACCAGTTATGGCTTAATTGCGTGAGGAGTTTCCTGGTCGCGTGATTTAACGTTTTGGAGACATCAATTGGCAACCAAGATCATGCGATTCGACATCGAAAGACCATTTTTTCTATGAGGCTACGCAAATGACCGTATTTACACAAATAGTGTCATGTATACGGTTATCAGAACCAATCTTTTGTTACGTTTTTTCCTCAATGGAGAAAGAGGGGGATGACCTTAAGCAGTGTGTTGCGATGATTGGTATTTGGTAACTTGGGTCCCAGATTTGGAACAGAAGGAGAAGAGTTATATTAGTCATAAGTATCATCAGTTTTTTTGTGAAGAGGAGGAAGATAGGTCATTTAAATAAAAACATATGAGAAAAAAAATTAATAACCCCTGAATTTTTTTTATTATTTAATTATTATATATAGAAAAAAAAACGACTCTTTTCTATGGCATATACTATGGGGTAGGGTATACTTTTTTTTATATAGAAAACGCCCAAAAAGTGGGCGTGGTAAAAACTATGTGTGTACGAAATATAGGTATTGGGATGGTCTAAAAACTCTGAATATGTTGCTCAGACAATTTTTCAAAATTTCATACCGTTTGACCAAAAACAATGTTTTTATAAAAATTTAGCATGACTGTAAGTGTGGCTGTGGGCGTGGTTGTTGGCGGATATCAAAAATTCTAACACTTGTTCTGCTACGTCGGACAGAGAGTCTTTGCTCAAAATTTAAGGCCCAAAAATCGACAGACGGACGGACGGAAGTCAAAACGTTAAAATAACCACCAACGTTATGGACCAATAACTATAGTGAACAATCACCAAATCATTTCATATTGATTCGACTACAATAATTGTCACACTAACATGTTTATATAAATAGACGCACGATTTTCTTGTTTTTTGACATCACAAACGTTGTTGCTCGTAATTAAGCGAATAGTTATTATTACCAACCGCGCTGTTTCTTCGGGCTTATAAGGCAGTCAAGTCGAAGAGCCTTCCCTTAGTCAAAAAAAGAACTTCGCATTGGACGTTTAATATTGCTATGCCATGTTGAGTGAATAAACACCGATACTCTGGTTCGCAGAGTCTAATATAAGAAGAGTAGAAACCGACCTCAGACAACTTAAAGTGTGAAACTGGATCCAAAATACAAATTTTAAATTTTTGGCGCAACAGGATCGTTAGTGCCCAGGGCCGAGCTTTCTCACAACCATTCATGTGTACAACCATTCAACGTGTTGTTGAATTTGAGATAAGTTGAGATAAGCACTGGACCATGTTATAAATAAAAATCGGAATATGTTGAGAGGCATGCTGGTTGTGGGTCAGCTTCAGCATCGAAACTATAGCGCCACTCAAGTAAGCAAGTTTATTAAAGCACTTATCAGAACGTCCAAGTCGCCGTGGAAGATTTGTACAAAACTTTCTTTTTCAAGGTTATGGAAATTTGTTTAGCAAAATAATATTTAAAAAACAAATTAACACATTGAATCACTTTAAATAATGTTGTGGTGTGACGCATGCTTTTGAAAACGATGGCGAGTGAACTTTGCAGCTGAACATGTTTTCAAATACAAAATATAAAATTAGTACCCACGGCCCAATAGTTAATGTGTGAATGTGTACTTCATGCACGATGGTGTAACCTCCTGTTTTATGTTGGGTCCGACCGGCTTGATTGAGATAAGCTTTTATTGATAGTTGATACTACAGCTCTTGGCATTACTATCATATCCCTGGTTTTCAAATTTGATTCAAATCTGAACAATCAATTTACATCCAGCTCCGTTTACAGACCGCCAACATTGACAGGCTAATTTACTCAACGTTACCATCGATAATTATTAATATTACGAGTTCAATTTGTTTGTTAGCAAGTTAGATTCAATGTACGAATGTGGAACTGTATCTGTAAGAAAGTCTTTTTATAACGTACAGATCAACCTGTTAGGATTTTTTTTTAAATTCGTTTAGACGACAATCTTTTTATTAAAATATGGTTAGGCCAAGTTGCCTAGATAAAAAGAGAATAATGTAACAGCTTACAGTTCGGGGTTAGTTTAAATGGAGCGCTATACGAAAGAAAAACGCATTTTCCTTGTCGACAAAATATTAAAAATAATAAAATTTTGTCAGCTACAGCGCAATTTTCGTACAGAATGAGAACTTGATTTGAAACCATCAAATTTGAAGAGAATAATTGAAAAAAAATCTTAGACACTCTGGGTTTCGTATCACAAGTCGTTCAACAGAAAACATCGAAGAAGCTCGCGAAATTATTTCTGACAGTCCAGGAACATCAACTTAGCACCGAAGTCAAGAATTGGGCACTTCGAGGAACCTTTAAAGATGTTGTGAATTAGCGTCTGGCTACATAGGTATCTTCAGTGGTGGTGAGGAGGGCACTCTCTCACCAATTGAAAGTACGCTATGACCTGTTGTTGTTGGCATGATATGGCCATCCTGGTCGTATGTTGAGTGATAGGCCATGAATGATTTTAGAACAACAGCAAGTAGATGCCAGTTTTTCGAACAAAATCATCTTCAGTGATGATGCTGAATTTCATCTTGTTGGCTTCGTTAATTGTCAAAATTTTCAAAATTGTCGCATTTGGTGTTCAGAAAACTCAAAAGTAATCGTTGAGTAACAAACGCATAACAATGCGAGACTGTTTATTGCGATTTTTGGGCTGGAGATACTATCATACCATTCATTTTCGAAAATGTGGCTGGTTAGTTAGTAACAATTAACTATTAATTGTGTTCGTATCGTGGCATGATAACACTAAATTACAAGATATGGATGTGACCAACATCTGGTTTCATCAAGACGGTGAAACATGCCATACAGCAAGAGAAACAATTCAATTACTTGGAGAGTAATCGCAGTTTTTTCGATCAGAATTGTCCATCCAGATCTTGCGATTAAAGGCAATTGGACCTTTTTCTTTGGGACCAATGGTCTTTGCAAACAAGAACACGACCCCATTGAAAGAGCAAATTGGATGGTGTATTAATGAAATTCATCCACATTTTGATTCATAAAAATTATATTTTGCATGATTTATGGGACATCCCTTTGTTTTCTTGTAACAAAAAAATTACTAAATAGATTTCAGAGATATAAAGAAAAATGTCCATTGCTGATTATTATTGTCATTAAAATGTCCTTGTGCTATTTGTGCTCATGATTGAAAATACCCATCCTGCTTCAAGTTAAAGTTATTTTTCATACAAAATATATCAAAACAAATGTATATTCGTAACCATACTTTTCTAAAAATTAATTAATTCAATTCAGTTTAATTTAAACCTTTCTTACATTTTGTTTTATAATCAAAACGATAAACGGTTTTCCCGCCACATGTTAGTCCTGGTAATGAGAAATGATCTACTAGTGTTGATTTTATCTCAAACCTTAGTCAATGCTAATTCTCTCAATCCTCGGTAGGTACCAAAGTTAAAAATTAGCCACTGAATAAATTCTAGCAAAGTCAAAAATGTACCACTCACTAAAATGTTAACGCAATTGGGCACAGATTTAGAGATGATAAAGTAGAAGGGCGATGAAAATGATGGAACCTAAAACACAGGAGCACTTTCATCAAAAGAATAAAATTCGGCGTGAATCAAGACCGTTCCACATATGAGACCCATTTGACAAAAGCCTTAAATTTTAGACGGGTGTATTAATTGTTGTTGTTCGAAATTTTGATTTTTGATAGGCTCCCAATGATGAAACTATTTGATATCATTTTTTTTTAAATCCTTACAAGCATTATAAATTATGAAAAGTAATAATAAAAAGAAAACTTAAATAATAATAAAAAGTAAAACCTAAAATATCTAGCAAAATGAACGCTTTGGATTGTAGAGCGATTCATTCCGTTGTTCAGCTAATGACAACAACAATTTGAAGCAACAAAGTCTATATAATTTCTGATTCAACGTGTACTTATTCTATTTGTTTCGTATATTAATCAAATTTTATTATTATTTCAGAATCTGTTTATCTATTTATTCCTAAACCTAAAAATAAATGTAAAAATTTGTGGTTTCAAAACGGAGTTTATTAGCTTGCAATTGGTTGTTTTAAATGTTTTTTTTTTGCTTTAAGGGGGAACATTAAATAAGTGTGCCCAACAGTAAAAAAACGTGACAATTGTAAAAAAAAAACTTATATATAATGATTAAGAAATAAAAGATTGATAAAATTTAAAATGCAATGAATCAGTCAAAAGGAAACATCACGACACAAACAAAATCACACCATTCACCACATTCATCATCATCTATTCAACATAATTCAGTAACTAAATGAGTTTTCATTTTTTTTTACTTTAGAGATCTGTTTTTGCTTAGGCACAGATTAATGTTTTAGTTTTTTTTTTTTTTGGTCAATAAACGCATATTGTTCCACCTGGCGTCAGATTCGATATTTACCAAGTTCTTTACCTGCTGTTCCCATATTCAGTATACTAATTTCGCCAAAATAGGAACCTGCCTTTAATGAAGCCATCACAGTTTTACCATTATCGGCGACCACCTGTAGCCGGCCTCGGTTGACGATGTACATCTCCTTCCCAACTTCACCTAAACATCATATTTCATCATCAATAACCATTTCGAATGGGTAACAAAATTTCGAAGCATACCTTTGCGACAAATATAATCACCGGGTGAGAAAAGGACCGGCCGTAGTCGTAGCACCAACTCGCACAGGAATCCAGCTTCGGTATTTTGAAATATTTCGACTCGCTTAAGTGTATCTAAATGGACGTTAATTGCTATTTCAGCCTGCAAATGAACATGTATGAACGACCGTTTATCAAATGCTACCAAAACAGGACATACCTTTAGTTTATCAGGAAGACAGGATACTGCTCGTTCTTCGTCGGAACACTTTTGGGTGAGCCACAGATAGTCGAACCATTTGATTACCTTCACCTGCAGGTGATTTGGTACTCGCCGCATTCGCATGTATGTCTTCACGCCATCCAATTTCGCTGCAATAAAGAGGGCGAATAAAAAAAATGTTAAAGTTAAATTTATAGGCGGCGATAAGGTTTCACTTCAAGGATTAAGCGCTTTAAGATTGGTCTGATAATTGCATGTCCCGTTCCAAGCACATAAATCCGTCACTTAAAATCTCTGGACATGCCTACACCCAGTTCCTTTATTTGCACCTCTTTCCCTTCTTTTCCATTATATGGGTAACCCTATATGAAATGCATTGAATACGTTAGTAGATGGGATACTTGTTTGTGTGTGTAGTTTGTAGAGTGACAGCCATAGTCGAAGGAAGTCCTGCCGCCTGATTACAGCAAATAGTTGGTGTCGCAAGTAAGCTTTTCCTTTATACTAGGTACGTGACAACATAAAGTGCTTTCCGTTACGGGGTAATAAATCTTTTTCAACCCCTTCTTACAGCCCTAACCCAGCCACTGCACTACCTCAGTTCAGTCGAAGAGTGAAGGCTATAAGTTACCTGACGCGCACTATGTGCAGACATAAAAGGATCACGCTTCATTGCACTAAGATGACACGTAAAGCAGTTTAAAGGAGTGTATGTTAGTATGTGTGGCGATGGGGTTTAGTGGCTTTTTTAGCAGCATTCTTTGAAAGACTAAATGCAAAGAGCAGGCTCTTTTCATGGTTTTTACTTTATAGTTGGCACTTTCTTAATTGCAGTAATTTTGAAAACTATTAAATCAAAAAGTGGGCTTAGGTACAAGGTATTCTTCATAGGATTTCAAAAGGGAGTAAGTTAGCGAAGAACATTTTTTAGAGTTTAAAATTATGCGGCGGAGTAAGATATAAAATTTAGAAAATTTGATCTAACACTGTTGACTGACTCGCTAAGAAGTGCGTTGAAGAGCTACTCATATGTTTATATGGGTTTGTATGGGTGATTTTTTTTAGAGGTATAGAACTTTGAAATGGAATAAAACAACGATGATGGTTGACATTAAATTTAATTTATTCGAAAAATAATTTTATAACAATATAATAAAAAAATGATTTCTGGCATATGACCGCCACGGCTGGATCAGATGTAGTCTAATCTGGTGGTCCATTTTTCGATGACTTTCCAACATTAGTAGCCGTATATCGGCAATAACGCGGCGAATGTTGCCCTCCAAGTGCTCAATCGTTTCGGGCTTATCGGCGGAGACTAAAAATATCGTCAGAAAAAAATAGTCAAGTGGCTTTATATCGCACGATATTGGAGGCTAATTCACGGGACCAAAATGCGAAATTATGCGCTCACTGAATGTTTCCTTCAACAAAGCAATTGTGGCACGAGCTGGGTGACATGTTGTGCTGTCTTCTTGAAACCACAGCTTATGCACATAATGGTTTTTCAATTAATGAACGCAAAAGTCGGTAATCATGGCTCTATAGTGGTCTGGCCACCATTGGCTCTAACTTTCTGACCAGTATCAGTTTTAAAGGAGTACGGACCAATTATTCCACCAACCCAACAGTCAGTTTTTTTTTGATGTAACGGTGTCGCAACCAACATACACTTGAGGATAATCAATAATAATCACTCCAAATATGGCAGTTTTGTTTGTTAAAGTATCTTTTCAACCAAAAGTGAACTTCATCGCTATACAAAATTCGCTAAGAAAATTGCAATCAACTGTAATCTTGTTTTGGGCCCACCGAATCTACACCTTACTAGGTGTTCCTGTGGCTTCAATTCTTGCACGAGTTGGATCTTTCCGCAAAATCGTTCATAAAGTATATGGAAACATTTCCAATTCCTGTTCACGATGGCGGATAGACTGATTCTGCTCTTCCTCTATGCTACACTCTACAGCAGCAATGACTTCTTCTGTACGCACGTCTTTGTGGATTCATATTATCATTTAGAGTACCTAAACGTGATGCGAAAACGTTACATTCTTAATCTAATTAATAGCTCTGATGAACGATTATGTTGACCGCTAAAAACGTAGTGCGCGGTATGCATTTCGAAAAGGACCATGGTTTTCAAAATAAATTTTCACAATTTTGAAGCGTACTTCAGACATCAATCTGTTCATACTGAAACGCCAAACCAAATAGAAAATTATCACGTGACAGCGGACAAAATGGCCGCCAGTTAAAATAGTGTTGCCAACTTAAAGTTCAAAAACAAAAACACCCTTTACTAGCTTTGACACACTGTTGGTAATATTGGGACATTGTATCAGAAATGAAAACTAGCTGTGTCTATCTATTCGTTTGTATGTCCCTATTTTTTTGCCCTTAGATATTGGAATAATGAAATATTTTGTATGAACTCCATAATTAACAAAACAGAATAAGTGCAATTACCAACCCCTTACTGTCGGTGTCCGCGTTGTAGTGGTGATGATTTGGTCAATGTCACCTATTAACAATGTTTCTGCAAGACGAAAAAGATAAAATTAAATTGAGTGAACGCACGAAAAAAAAAAAATGAAAAAATATCTAGAGTTTGCTACAGTTGGGAATCGAACGCAGACCTCCTTCGCTCATCCCACAAACCATCGCGCCACTGAGCTCATCACTTTCAATTGAATGAACAATTTAGCGCCAGGAAAGCAACAGAGAATATATTTCGTTAAAAATTGGTGGACTCTTAGAGCATATCGCAAGAAGGCAAATCAAACTGTGAAAAGAGCTAAGGAATTAAAATTTGTCGTAATCATGCTTTAGGAATCACAGTTTATTTGCAACTAGTTCCTTGGTCGTGATTGGGTTTTTTTTCACAGGTCGCTCCTTTTTGTTCTTCTCTAGAATTGACTAATTTGGATTATTTTGAACTGAAGTTTTTTTTCGATTTTTCGACTGATGCCGCGTCTCATATGCACATGGAAATTCAATAGTGAAAATGTTGACCGCAAATTATGAACTATAGAATGCAAAGCCTATCTGGTAAGACACTTAAAACCCCCCAATATTGGATTTTTATACATGGTTTGTTACGTAGAGAAATAATTGAGCTAGGTATAACTCAAAGTATATGGATCGACTCAGAATCGCTCCGTCCTTCCGTCCGTCCGTCTGTATTTAACCGGTTTTTGGGCGTTAAATTTTGAGCTAGGATACTGAAATTTGGTGCATATGACCCTTTTACGTGCTGTTCGAACAAGTGTAAAAAATATTGAAATCCGCCCACTGCCACGCAACCTTTTTAGAAAAACCTTGTTTTAGGTCAAACCGTTCAAAATTTTGAAAAAGTATTTGAACAACATATCTGGATAATACTAATGTCTTTATTTCGCCAACTTTTTGGGGGTGCTTTCAGTAAAAAACTTTTTTTTGGTAAAATTTTAAACATTTCTTCAATATATCATTTTTACCCACGCCCACTTTTTGGGGGCGTTTTCATACAAAAACCATTGGTATACCCTACGCCATACCATTTGCAGGAGAAAAACGTTGTTTTTGGTCGAACCATACAAAATATTGCTTAACTGTCTGAACAATTTGTTGCAAAAATTTAAGTCTTAATAATTCTTTGCCATAAGACTCACACTTAAACGATATTCATTTTAAGGATGGGATGGGATAGGGTATAAAATGATCCGCACAGTGGATTGTTCCATCAAATTGTTTCATCTGTCTTCGAAAACCCGACAATTATAATGAATAATCAATCAAAATTTATCTGATTCCCACATCCTAAAAACAATGAAAATCTGTATTGGAAAGGCAATTATTTTTTTTTTGCAAAATATTTTCCAGAGGTCAACAATAAACAGTGGCTAACATACTCCATAAGTTTCCATGAATTTAATGCCAACTTAGCATACCAGATATGCTTGCATTATTTAACAATTCAGCAAACAACACGGCTTAACAAGCATTAGGCTGATTTTGATGTTTACTTAAGATCGAAAGGATTGCTTTTATTTATGATTATTTTCGCATGCAAAGGAACTTCTATGGGCCAACATACCAGGTGGTTCCATCCCGAATCGATATCTCTATGAACTGAAATAAAATATTAACCATAGTCTTCTCTACATGCAAACGTAGATACCTCCGAGGGTCTACACATGACATTCCGCAATGGAAAGAGAATTTTTAATTAACAACATTACACGTATGTACTCTCTTCGTGCTAGAAGTATGCTAAACTGGTTCCATTTGAAGTGGGACACATCCTAAAAGCAATTGCATAATTGAGCTTTCTTTTTTTTATTAAGGACATAGGGGCTATTTAAGTTGAAGTACTTGGCCCAACAGCTTTTTGGCTTCGATTTGAAATTCCGGTTAAACCTCGCCATTATGTTTTTATTTTTGGAAAAAAAACGAGTGTGTGTCCCTTAAAACACTATACATAATGTGGAGCATGTGCATATCGTAAAGGAAAATCACACAGCCATACAGATCCTCTTGTAATTGGAGGACACAATTCGCCCTTCTCTCCATAAAAAAAGGAAATGCTGGCAATTTGAGCAAATATTGCACATTCCCCTTGGAGTATTATATCCCTAACGAGTTCTTAAGTTGCAAGTGCATGGAAAATGTGAAATCGATTTTCCTACAACCGGATTTTCATTTTAAGTCGTCCCCATAAAAAAAGGACTTCCTTCGGAAAAATAGACGCAGCAGTAAAAGTGGACAGCGGGACACCGACCTATTGCCAGTCTACAGACTCACATCGGTTGCATATCCAGACCAGTGAGAAAGTGCTTAATAAATTCTGCCAATAAAACTTAAATTTACATTCGGTAAATCCTTGTCTATTTTATAATGCGTAACAGCAATTGCTGTAACAGCAGTAGAGTGCAACAGTATCCCCTGGTCGGTGTCGGATTCGGCTAATCCAATGTTTGGACCAACCACCGACCGGAAATTGCAAGACAACAGATATTTTTCACCCTACACAGATACAAACGGCCGCCACACTTATACGTCATTTGTATAATAAACGTCCTTTTGTTATGTGAAAATTATACAGCTAGTCCGTTTTTATACTGCTACAAGGATGTCAGGCATTGGGTGGTAATTTTGAAAATTTATTTGTCTATCGACATGTGTTACGAAACTGATATTTCTTGTGCGTGGAATGTGCTTTCCAGTTTTACTGTGTGTAGGGAAACAAAACCGCATATCCCTGCAACAAAAACCCATTAATGTCGCACAGGGTGGCAGTATGTATTTATTGTCGTAGGAACTCGTTTTGGGCGGAGGATATGTGATTTCTTGTTCCGTTTGTTTTTGGGACTAGAACGTGAGAATTTTGACCCAATGGGATTTTTTTAGGTATCATCAGTTTTGTTATAGGATGGGCAGTGAAAGATGGTAATAATGGTTTGGGATGACAGGAAATTCAATCCAAACGGATAATAGTAATATGTCTTGAGGGAAGGTTTTGGTCAACGTCATAAATTGGTTAGGTCCACATTTATGAATGATTAATGAGTTTAAACATTTAAAATTTGATAGACACCTTAAACCGTTTTTAGAATTATATGACAGTCAATTTAAAAAGAAAGTTACAATAAATTGAAATAAGTAAATTTTTGCAAAATCCAAAATTTCAACTTTATGTAAATAAATCTACTAAGCAAATATCTTACTATGCTCTTTTCTATATATCTTTGTCTCTAAGGCCAAAAACACATTAACAACACAACTTGGTGTAAGCGTCAAGACTCTGTTTTAAATGCTCTGAGTTTGTATTTAGGCCAAACTTAGAAAATCTTCTTGGTAATTATATTGACTAGTAAAATATAAATTATTTTTGAGGTTTGCAATGAAACAAAACTTGGTTTTAGTCAACTATAAATTAAGGTGAGGAGAATTCCAAAAAAATAGTTCAGACATTACTTGTATTACTTATGACCCCGAGATGATATATTTAGCAGTATTGTCAGAAAACACAACCTGCAAAAGACAACGTCTTGCAATGGACTAGTTAACATAGCTCCAGAACGAAATGCAACAATAATCAGCCTTCGGTTTTCACACCTAAAATTCCATAAGGAAACATAGCAGTCTCCAGATAAATGAACGGCCAATCATATTGATCACATTTCGATAGACAAGATGCACGCATCTAGTGATGTCCGAAATTTCGATGGTATGAATGCGGATATCCACCACGCTACAAAAAGTGCGAAATATTGTGAAAGTTTTAATGTCGAAAGACTGCAAACGGAAGAGTGGAACAAGTCCTTCACAGACCGTGTATCCCTTAACCACTCGATTAACACCATACCAACAGCATCCAATATTGAAAAACAATGACGACGATATTAACAAGCCAATAGATCTTATGTGCTACGTTTCTCCCATTCAACAACAAGAAACCCTTAGTTTGATGAAGGGTGCTTACAGATTCCGTCACCAAGAACGAGACATACAGGGCTAAGCTGCAGGTGAAGACGAGCTCTATAAGCAAAGAAGAAGTGAAGAACACCGGCTTTTCGGAAAGAAGAAAAACGTTAAAGGAAAGCGCAAGAAGTCGAAGCCAGGAATAGAACGTCAGAATCCTGTCGAGATATACAAGTTACGACCTTTCCTTGTTTATCTTGACAGAATTCTGATTGCGCATTGTTTTCCTGTACAGTCACGACACAGTTGACGCTAGGAATATTGAAGAACTACTTCTGCAGACTATTAAGCGGCGATGACGAACAATCTTCCGCTGTCAGGCTGAACCTTTGAATAATGGCGACGACAGCGAAAATAACCAACAACCGTGAGGTGAGGATAGCAATATCTTCTCCTTCTCCCTGAGCTTTATAAAGCCGGAGTAGATAACTTGGTAACTTACATCCGTCTACTCATAAGCCAAATCTAGTCGGATGAAAGTATTGCCCGATCCACAAAAAGGAGACCCTCTGAACTGCGGCAACTTCAGAGGCCAAAGTCTCCTCAACATCGCCACAAGATTTTATCTGCCATGATATGTGAATACCTGAAACCGTTTACCAGCAACCTGATCGACCCTTATTAGTGTGGTTATAGGCCAGGAAGATCCATAACCGATCAATTCCACACCTAGGCAGAACCTGGAAAAAACCCAAAAGTACAATTTAATACCCACCATCTATACATCGATTTCAAAGCCGCATACGGTAATATTTGTAGAGACGAACTCGTCCGTTTGGGTATCATGACGATGGAGAATTCTCGCTGCTCCATCGGGGCTGAAACGAGCTCAAAGACGCATTCGATACCAAAAAAGGATGCGCTGTCATGTGACTTCTTCAATCTGATTCTTGAGTGGATTGTGCAAAACTACCGAGCCAACACCAGAGGCACAATCTTCTAAAAATCGGTGTAACTACTAGCATGCCGACGATATTGACGTCATTGGCAGGATATCATAGCCACGTTTGCTAGTATATATAAGGAAGCGGCAAAAATGGGTTTAGCATTAAATGAGAGTAAGACTAGGTATAACCACAAAAATGAGTGTGCAACAGGAAGCAGTTAGCTAAGGATTGGATTTATTGAAATGGCATGTTGGTTGAGTACCAGGTTTATTCCAAAATGTAACGCCACTTAAGTAAGTACGTAAGCATGTCAAATTTGATATATATGGATCTAAGGTAATACCCAAAACTGTTATGTTTGAATTTTCTGTATAGGTCTACTGATCCATTTATACAGCTGCATACTCCACTATACTCTCTATGGGTTATGTGAAGAAATATTTATACCCTCTCCCATAGGGGTATTTAGTTTTGATACATAGTTTGTACCATAAGGAAATAATTTAGCTAGATATATCTCAAAGTAAATTGATCGACTCAGAATCGAAAGCTGAATCGATTTAGCCATGTCTCTCCGCCCGTCCGTCCGTATGTCCCCAGTTTTTTGGCCTTAAATTTTGAGCTAGAATAATGCAGTTAGGTATACGTGCTCGTTGTTGCTTCTAACATAACAAGTGTACAAACTCTTAAAATCCGCCCCTTTCTTAGAAAAACGTAGTCTTTGGCCAAATCGTAAGTAATTTTTAAAAGGTGTCTGAAAAACGTATCTAGACATTATCTATATTTCGTCAACACAAAGTTTTTTTATACTCCCACTTTCTGGATGCGTTTTCAGTAAAAAAAGCTTTTCGGTTAAATTTAAAAATATTCGTAAAAATATTGATGACAAATCATTGGTTATGATAATATAAACATTTCGTCCATATATAATTTTTACCCACACCCACTTTTTGTAGGCGTTTTCACACAAAAACAACTTGTATACGCTAGCACATACCATATGCAGGAGAAAAACGTTATTTTTTTGTCGAACCATAAAACATCTTTATAAACTGTCTTAACAATATGTAGTGACAGTATAATTTTCAATATTTTATTGCCAAAAAGCCCACACTTTGGGGTTATAAATTTTAAGCATGACATGCGATAGGGTATATTAAACGATCCGCACAGGATATTGTAGCCTTCGCATATCTTTATATGAATGTGTTTCACTCAACATATTCAATCAGCAATTACCTTTTAACTTGTAAGTATAAAGTAAAAATCCACATTCGCTAGAGGTTTACAATTAAGTAAAAGATTCATAAGATGCTGAAAGGGTTATCGTCATATCGTGTCAGGTAAGTTGCTTTTGATTTTTTCTAATATTCCCGCATAAACGCAAACGAAAATTACACATGTTTGGCCCAATAGGTTTGTTAGAACACCGGGACTTCCATTTCCTCTCGAGCATTAATGTGTACCTCTTGCATAATCTACCACGTGATCTTCCTTTTTTTTTAATCCAAACGGTTGAGTTGAGATAAGGTTTTTGTGACATTAAATTCTAAGAATTTGTCAGATAGATAACCGAACATTCTGCACAGCAGTTTATAGCAATAGCCATAACGCCTTAAAATAACTCTCACTGTGTAGTATTTATGTATGCAAGTACTAAATCGAAATTTTTAAATTAATTTCAGCAGCTAGTTAATTTTATTATTTTATTACTAGAATTAGAGTAGAATTTCAATTTCAAGTTGATACTTCAAACAGCTGTAAACTCGCTGACTGCTTTTCTAACTGATTACCATGCGCAACCAGTGCACAATGTAATCCGAATACCTTCAACAAAAATTCCTCAATTGTCGGTTTCTAAGTTCCCAAAACTCATCACTCACTCGCTATGAGAATACATTCGGTGAAACTTTCGACTGCACATAATCATCTCTCTAACGGTCGCCACTGTATAGCCCTTCACCAAAGGACGCTGAACATCATATTGCTGAAAGGAGATAATTAGCGCATGTTGTTAACCTACTAATGTTCAATAATTACAGAGCCACATTACCATTGAATTTTCGCCAATTAGCCGGTATTTATATTCAGATCTGGAATTTCATTAGAAACCGAAGGCTCTTTTGCAGCGCGCTCAATTAAGCTTCATTACATTAAATTAGAAATATTTATACGCGGTGTTTCAGACCATATATCCATATAACGCAACCATAACAAGTTTCGGAATAATTTCTAACATCATTAAGCCCATTGCCCGGATGCATTCACAGCCATCACAGACGCCTTCAAAGGGCACTTTGCTGACATTGCACAATCAAAGGTAATCGAAAATGGAGTCTTTTGCGATGAGTCATTTTCAGTCTCCGATTTTTGCTCCGACTGAGACCCTTGTTCCATGTTTAATGTGGAAAGTCAATTTTCACTACGAAATACACATCAGGATTCAGGACATCTGATAAGAAATAGCTTTGAGAATGTATTGCCTATTGGAAGTTGTATTGACTGTTGGACATATTGAAATGGACCGAATGAGACTATTCATCAATTCCGAATGTCATTTCCTAAAAGGGGCGGTAGGGACAGAGTAGACGAAGTAGTCCGTATCCGTGTTCGTGTCCATGTCCTTCTATTTTCATTTCCATTTGGTTTGCTTAGTTTGTGGCGTGTTTGAGAGCATTTGTTTTATTTTTGCTATTTATGTGGATACTAGTCGAGTTGTTTGTTTAGAACCATCTGCTTATTACTATTGTTGATTGGCAGAGAGGTTTTGTTTTTATGAGTTCGGTGCAATCTTTTTAATGGAAAATACGATATAATAGGGCGAAACATCATCCAGTTGATTTTAACGTGGAACAGGAAGTAAATTAATGTCTTCTCTTAAAACTGTTTTGTTTTTGCGAAGAAAATACTTGGGTGATCATTAATCAACGTCGGACAAGAAAGAGGATTTGTTAAGAAAACTTTAGTTTTGCCTTTGAATTTTTTTTACGTAATTGAAGTTAACAAATAGGATGATGGACGAAGTTTAAATTTGTTGAATTATTTAAAATTGTGTAAATTTTTATCTTTGCCTTAATGAACGACCTGACTTTATGAGTATGGGTATAGGGAAGCATTGTTAAGGCCAACAATCCAGAGATCTGATTTTGCATAATTTACCCTGAGTAGTATTTTTTAATGAATACCTGCCGACAGAAGTCTGTAGTTTGTAGCCTGGCATCTGCTATTTGTTCTTTCTATTAGAGGCACTTTCTATATACTGTAGTTTTCAAGTCCCAATTATTGTGGAAACGCCTTAAACGATATTGAAAAAATTTAGTTATAATGCTCTTTATTTATTGTTTGCATAAACAAGGACGAGATGAGAAACGATAGATCATTGGACTGATATTACATATGGTGATGTGATTTCAACGAAAAATTGGTTTATGTTTCTGCCAGCAATGCTCCAAGATCTAAATGTTGAAATTGTATTGAAATATGTGTTTTTTAATTAAACTTTATTTTTATTGTTTGTAGAAATACCATCGAAAATTCTGGATATTTATCAGGTAAAACCGATATCTGACTGACTGACGCATAAAAGATGTTTTTCGCTTTAACGATTTAAAAACTCCGTTTATAACGGTTAAGAACAACGCCAAGTTTATATATTCACAAAATACAAATAGCGCTAAATTATAAACTGACGGATTAGTCGAAAACGGCTGTATTGATTGATTCGCAAATAGGTACGCAGTGTAATGCGTTTATTTGTGGTTAATCTTCAGAAATAAACTTCTAGTGTGACTAGATAAGAATAGGATTATATAGACGAAATGGAAAACTTGATTTTAGTGATGTTTATTTCTGAGATTAGAAAGATCATGTGGATATTATTCCTCCTAGACTAAAATACCATATTTTAAAATCTCAAAGTCTTAATGGATAAGCACGTTTACTTACATTCACTGTATTATATCCAGAAACCGTCTTGAATATCTATTTAAATCGTATCTTATGCCGAAAATAAAGGATGTCTTAAACTGGACAATCAAACAGAGAAGAAAAAGTAAGGCAAGCAAGTATAGCTTTCAATGGCTGTACGAAAAACCCTGCTCTGCCGCGCAGAAGGTCTGTGTACGATTTTCAGCTGTAGCTACACCTAAATGATTTTTCACTGGTCCTCCTCTCGTGATGATCTGACAAATCATTTGATAAGTATCAATTGTCAAGAACAGCTTATCTCAACTTCGCCGTTCGGAGTCAGCATCAAACAGGAGGTCCCTTCATCGTGCAGGAAGTACACACGCACACACTAACGATTGTAAGAAAGCTAGACCCTGGGTACTAACTAGCTCTTTGGGCGAAAATTTATATTTTTTTGTACTTGTAAGAAAAAACTATTGAATTAACCAAGAGACTAAGCACCATTGCCCCTCTGATGCTTCAATGGAACTTCTTTACTTTATCCGTAGAGACTTTATTAACCAACATGCCTCTCCAATTAGCCCGGCCATTAACTAGCTGCCTACAGTTGCGCACTCCAAGTTGGTTGAGGTCGGTTTCTACTTGTGCCAGGAAATTAAGGTGAGGTCTTCCTCTACTGCGTCCGACGTTTATCTGGATATCGACGAATCTGCGAGCTGGAGTATTGGTGTCCATTCGTTCTACATGTCCTAGCCATCTTAAACGTGCAATGCGGAGTTTTTTGAACAGGGGCATGTCGCTGTAAAGTTCGTATATCTTGGTTAAATCTTCGTCTCCATAGCTCGTCAACGCAAACGGGACCAAAGATTTTTCCTCTCAAATCGAATAAGGATTTCTTCATCCACTTTTGAGACCGTCCATGCTTTAGCGCGCAGAGCAAGACTGGGATGATCCGGGTCCTATATAAGATCTCCTTGGTAGTTCGAATGAGGGCTTTGCTTCTGAATTTCCTTCTTAGCCCGGAGAAAGAGTGGTTGGCAAGAGTAATTCTTCGTTTAATTTCTGGCGAGATGTTGTTGTCAGAGTTAATAGCGGAACCGAGATAGATAAAGTCCAGTACTACCTCAAAGTTATACCTGTCAATGGTGACGTTCTGTCCCATTCGTCGATGTTGTGTGTCCTTTCGTGTTGACAGCATATACTTCGTCTTGCACTCATTTACTGCTAAACCCATATTTGCCGCTTCCTTCACTGTACTAGCAAATGTGGCTTTGACAACAGGTTGGGTCCTACCAATGATGTCAATAACGTCGGCGTATACTAGTAGTTGTACAGATTTTTGGAAAATTGTGCCTCTGGTGTTAGCTCGTGAGGTTTGCACAATCCGTTCAAGAATCAGATTGAAGAAGTCACATGACAGCGCATCGCCTTGCCTAAAACCTTTTTTGGTATCGAATGTGTCGCTGAGGTCGTTTGCGACCCTGATGGAGCAGCGGGAATTCTCCATCGTCACAAACGGACGAGTTTGGGCGGTATAGCAAAACTAGACATGGCTCTGTATAGATCGTCTCTATAAATGCTGTCATATGCGGCTTTGAAATCGATGAATAGGTGGTGGATATCGATTTGGACTTCTTGGGTTTTTCCAGGATCTGCCGTAGTGTGAAGATTGGATCGGTTGTGGACTTTCCTGGCCTAAAACCCCACTGATAAGGGCCGATCAAGTTGTTGGTAAACGGTTTCAGGCGACTGTCAGAGAAATAAATAATATTGTAAATGGCACTGGGAACTTCAAATTTTCACAATTATTAAAGTCGACAATGTAACGTCTTTTAACTGATCTCCATTCTCCACTCGTCTCTGCCCACGAGAGGACCTTTTGCTATTTCAAAGTTCTCCAAACGGACAGGTGTCGCAGGCGTTTCTTGCAAAAAAAAAATCAAAATGTTTATGGTTGCTGGGTGTTATTATAATGCTTAAAACCCTTTTTTTAATAAATGGCATAGAAGGCATTTTTAACAGTTTAGTTAACTTTTTTTTTAATTTTTAGGTCAACAAAATCCGTTCCCTCGTTATAAGGTTGATTGCGTCCAAAATTGTACATTTTTTATCGACGAAATTTACCATGGACAACATCATTGAAATCCTTGGTCGTTTTAAGAAAAAAAATTATCGAAATATTTGAGCCCGTAACAGGATCCAGTTATCACGGAACGGTATAATTGGAAAAGTATGTTGGTTGAGCCTCATGTTCATTCCAAACTGTAGCGCCACAATTGTTATGGAGTGTATTTGGTATTCGAAATGGGGCTTCTAAGCGTTACTTCTATTTTGCGTCAAAAACTAAATTTTTTTTAATATATCCACTCTGGCGTATGTGTACTTTTTTACATAATAAATTGTAAAGTAGCTGTTATTTAGAAATCTCTTTAATCCATTTAAAAATACTACGACCAATATACTCACGAAATTAACTATTTACTTAATTTCAGTGGAATGCGATTAAGCTCTGGGTTAAATGGCTTTATATCCAATTAATGTTAAATTCTCTTAAATAATATTTTATTGTTAACAAAAAAACAAAAAATGTTTTCACCGGATAAATAACGTTTAATCCAAGGCTTTAAAAAGAATATTAGTTATTAAATTCATTTTTAATGAAATCGATTCGTGCCATAGTGTATCTAATTTAAATTATGTATCGAAAACATCACTCTTTAAATAAAGCAATTAAATTGCCTACTCTTACGCAATTTCAAATGTACAAAAACAAAAAAAAAAACAGAAAAAATCACTTTAGTATGTAACCAATTCAACGGTTCACTTCTCACATTTTGTCGCTTAATAAATAAATAATCATCCTTCACCACATGCAAATACCGAACTGCATCCGAAACACAAAAGCATTCACTCGCTACGGTGCATCGACTCATAAAAAGTAGCGAAAACCTCAAAACCGACAAATATATGTGTGTGGCCAATACACGGACACATCCTATATGCAGAGGTGATGTGGAGGAAACCAACTTGGGACAAGTTTATTTAACGAAATAATTGACCAACCTTAAATAAAATTATCAAACTGAACATTGGAAAGATGTATCTTTTTTTTGTATGTCTATGGATGTGTATACCCTCTTTTTGGTTACAACGTTTCTTCATTCTGCTTTCACTCGACCAAGTGAGTGATTGAAGGATCACGTCGAAAAAATCGAATGGAAAAATTAAAATCCTAGCGGAACGCAGCTAACCAGATTGGATGTCAGAGTTCCGATTGGTTTGCCTTTGACACGTTTTGCTCGAGAGTTTATTTTTTTTTATAAAAAAAAACCAATGGAGAGTGTATGAGATGGGAAAATTGCAATTAATAGTTCAATGGATTAATTGAGGGATTTATTCGTTTTGAAGTTTATGTTGACATAGCCGATTGCAGAGAATTGACAAAAAAATTACCAACTTGATTGATTTAGTTTTTATCGACCTGTGACATGCGGGTTTCCATGATTGGAATAATATATTATCTGTTGGATGAAAATAAAAAAATAAAAAACAACATCACCATGTGGTTGAATATTTTGATAGAGACATGAAATCGCTACATGAAGGGCTGTGTAACCACGAAATGTTGATTGGAAATAAGGTTTAATTTCATTAATTTTTAATATGTCAATCCAAGGCATCAAACATAGCTTCTCAATTCATTTATGTGGAAGAAGTTATATTTTTGCCGCAAAGTTTAGTCCCGAATGGCAAATTTGGGAAATTTAACACTCTTGGATATTTGTCACTTAGGTCTTGTTACATTCAAAATTTTAACTATGGGCTCTGCTCTGTTAACCTTTTACTACTTTTGTCTACTTTGTTTTCTCTGAGACAAAGGTAGAGTAATTGATGTAAGAAAAGATTCATCTATAAGGCTGATTGCGCGTCTATTGATAAAATCCACAATGTGAAGTGTATGGTTTGAAGCCGAACTCCAAACGTTGTAACAGTATTCAAGAAGTGGTATCACTTCTTCTGGTTTATAGAGATGAAGAAGGTTAACAATCTCTACAGGAGTAACTAAGTTTAGTCATCGCTGATTTCGCAAAGGTTACATGTTGTTGCCATTATATATCTGAGCCAATTGTGATGCCTAGAAGATCCATAAACTCTTCTGATTTAACAACTTGAGTCTCAATTTTGATTTGCAAGACTGTGGACTTATTCTTTCTGTATATCGTGCTTTTTAAGTTAAACTGTACTAGATTTTCTTTTCCACGTTAACATATCAATTTTTTCGTATCTATCATTCTTGCAAAAATGGCGGTAATAGATTTATCCTGGAAAATATCAACAAGTTTTAGATCGAGATCAACATCTTTTCATCAAGTTTTAATATATCGACAGCGGAGCTCGAAATTCCATCAAAGTTGATATAGCTGTGTTGAGTAATACTAGAAGGCAAGGAAATATATCGACAACGGAGTTCAAAATTCCATCAAAGTTAATATAGCTGTCCAGTAACATTAGAAGGCAAGGACAGGGAATGAACGAGAAGAAAACAAAGTATGAATAGTAAACTAATGGTTCTGTTGTTTCAAGCAAATATTTTCATTCGAATCGATTGCAATCGATCAGTTTTGCATCAATTGCCAAAATTCTAGTGGTCGTAAGGCTCAGGCCTTTAAAATGACCTGGAATGAACGGGTGCAATTTGAGAAGCACATTTTCAAGTGTAACAGAAAGTTTTCCGTCAGCATCTAGTTTTTTAATTTACAAATTATGTAGGTTTCGTCCATCCATTCGGGCTCAGAATGCTTCTTCTGCCACAATTGAGCTTACGTGGTCTATTTTTGGTTACATCGCTTGTTTCGAAGTCTGTGTCTATAACAAAAACGTAATCTAGCTTGAACTTCTTAGACATGACATTAATTATATAAATATATATAATGATCAAAATGGTCGGTTTCTTAATTGTTTCTTTGGGTGCCCGGCCAGCCTGTATGGTACACCCCCTATGTGCTAGACAATCTTCTTTTCAGGGCTTGTACCTAAAGTTAATATACATAATATTTACTAAAGAGTCGACCAAAATTCTCTAAAGTCCTGAGGAAGTGCAGAATCACTTTTCTCCTTGTTATTTAAATACTGAAATTCGGTGAGCGGCGTTTCAGCAACAGCAGAACAGCTACAGTGCACTTTCGAAGCGCCCATCGTGGATTAGCCATTTGTCACGCGCGCCACGGTGGTATAATACAGAAATGCCATTCCTTTCTTGAACTTAACCTAAAAAGTCAACATTTATTCCACCAGAGACATTCTGGTGGAATACAGCACGACATAAGCATGCTCTCTATGTATACACCGTTAAGGGATTAAGTCAAGAAGATCAGGTTGTTCTCTGTAGCCATCGACCTATATAAGCAAATTGTCAATTCTATTTAGCTGAGCCTCATTTTAAAGGACATTTTTGCGATAATATTTTAATTAAACGGATTCTGGCGTTCGACAAAATTTTGAACAGGGTTTGAGACACCACCTCTCAAACAGCCCTATCTTTTCATGTAGGGGAACCTTAGCGATTGTTGGCTAAATTGTTCCAGTTTTTTTTTGGTATCGCTAGGAGTTTTTAGCTACTGGATTTATTTTGTTTTTATTTTAATTTCATCTTCTTTATGTGGTCGCAGTTGCACTGCAAAAATATGTTTATGACCTTGATTTTTGGCCGGATTTGTACGCTGCTATGCTGTAGTGTGTCTGAGGGAACCTACAAGATCGCTTGTACAAATGTTAACCGTCCACGGTTGTACCACCATTTTTATTTTCAAAAACTTCAAAAACTTTATTCGGTGTTACGTTGTCACATATGACAACAAAATTCTTTTCAATAAGTATTTCATAATGTGCAGAATGGGCTTAAATACGAGTACAATTATTTGGCGCAACAGGCTCCTTAGTGCCCAGGGCCGAGGTTTCGTACAACCATCATGTGTGCGTGTATACTTCTTGCACGATGGCGGGACATCCTGTTTTATGTCGACTCCGAACGGCGAATTTGAGAAAAACTTTTCTTGACAATTAATACTACTCAGATGATTTGCCAGATAATCAAGAGAGGAGGACCAGTGAAAACGCATCATTACGGCTGGGAATCGAACCACGACCTTCTGGGTGGCAGTCCATCGCACTTACCATAGCGCCACCGAACCCGTCAGGATGGGTTTATGCAAAATCTGGTTTGCTTGTTGAAAAGCCCATATAACCGTATGGTGTCGAAGGGCTTCTCAGAGTCAACCAGACGTGCCACAGGGCAAACATGCAATCAATACAAAAAGCAATCAATACAAAAAGCAATCAATACAAGAAGCAGTAATGCTTCAGACATCAGAATCTTCGTGTGGCACCTCCAAATTTCGAGCCAACAAGGGAAACTTGTTATCCCGTTTAACAATTAAGCGATCGGTGATGCTTTGTGCATTGGATCGATTAGGATCAAATGTTCGCCTGCAATAAATAAGCATAAAATAAAATAATCTTAAAGAAAAGCCCTAACTACAACACCAAAAATCGTTATAAATTTGCATACGTCACTATGCGGTTGAGAATAAATTTAAAATTCCCTCTACAGCTTCTTTGAATGCATCTTAGAACTTTCTTACACAAAGGCGCATTTCCTCATCAAAGGCACTCAAATTCCTTTGGTTAATATTAGAAGCGATAGCATTTCTAAGCAACAAAGGACATATTTACAGCGTTTAAGAATTCCAATTACCTACTCCATCAATGCTCCTTACATTTGAGAAGGATACATTGTGTGTGTAAAACACACAAAGACCATATGGCTTCCTCTGAAAACTGCAACGTTTATCCTTTCTTTCATCTCATCCCATTTCTCACATTTGCGTCAACTCATCCTTCGCTATGTGGGGGTGGAAGTTAAAGAAAAGGACACGCACCTCATACCCACAACCCAAGTGTAAAATTTCAACAATATCATCTTTCGAATCTGAGACCCAAATTTTCAATTAATCCTCATAAAGTAGAAAATGAATACAAACAAAATAAAAGTCCTTTTCCCAGCCCATAATCTGTTTTCCTGTATAACATCGTCTTTCCAACTTCAAATGCGACTTCTTATGCCGTTCACAATAGAAAAACAACTAGAAGGACATCAACACCCCCTGAGATTAAGCACAGTTAGCAGTTTAATAAAAATAACAAGGAAAATAAATAAATTAAATAAAACAAAAACAAAAACAAAAAAAGGCGGATAAGCAAAATAAGGCTTTTGATCTTACTCGCTGTACAGAGCTACAGAGTGCGCGCTCTCTAAGTGTAATGCAAACAAGGAAGGATATGACGTTAGTGTTCATTTTCATTTCCATTGCAACGATGATGATTGTACAAATTTCATTACATCAAGGAGTACAAATGCCGGTAGGCACATCACATTCCCATCCTGCGATTAAAGACATTTTCAATGCCAATGGACGAAAACGAGATGTTAGAGCGAGAGCAAGGGAGAGAAAAAATAGAACATAGAGCACACTGTACACACAAAATTAAACAAAAAAAGCAACATTATATCTATTTTGATGCTTCCATTGCAATCCTTTACTCACACTCACTCACGAACAAAGGCTCAGCAAACGAAACCATTTTTTGCCTTCATGACTCGGTACCACCCCAGCGAACCATGCAAGTGGTGTAGTAACGTAAGCTATAAATAGAATCGCAGTGTCTAGGACGCGAAGCTATTTGTGTGATGGTGCAAAGGATGCAGGCAAAGCAACATGTATATCCAGTTGGAATTCGTAACAGGAGCGCCAGTAAATTGTTTTTGTTGTTTTTTTTTGCCTCGAAAAGGAGTCAATGGGTGTTGCTCATAAAGAAGATACCAAAGTCGAGAACGTAATAGATGCTAGAGCAACAGAATAAAGAGGCAAGGATAGCTAGAAAATAGTATTACGAGCAGAGGTTTTGTGTGTGTATAAAGGGCGCTTTTAGGTGAAGGAGAGTTGCCAATGAATTTTGAATTTTGTACTAAAAGATAAAATTAAGGAGTGAAACTCAGGGCGTGTACTAATTGTGTTAAAATTGGGATTCAATTTTATCCCCCCAAGACAATTTTGAGGCAAGCGACGAACTCGATGCAGGTGGCCGCGTGGCTGGTGTTGAAATGTCAAAAACCCATTGAGCATATGATAATACCTATGTAGGTATTTATTTGGTTTGTATGTGAGACTGAAACAAAAGACTGCTAATTAAGAACTATAAACGGATTTTATGAATGAAGGCTGTTTTTAGTTGGTCTGGGGATATGGGGATACAATGCATCATATCTTCATTCGTAACAATCCATCTTTTCGCATTAAAACTGCGGTAGACTTTATAATCCTTATTTTTGCATTCTTGGGCTTCCTCAAAGAGTGACCCAGTAGGAAATGTAAAAAATGGATCAAAATTTTTTGTTCGTTTTCTGAAATGGTGTACCATTTATAATTCTCAACAAAAAGTTATGCAGTTTCCCACGCGTTCTCTGCAATTTTTTTTTAATCCACTTCAAGAATAAAAACAAACCGCAGAATTTGGTCCTCAATGACTACAGTGATTGCTAAGTCTTTGTTTGATTGGCAAAGAACCTCCTAGATGTACCCTGCTGTACAACATCAACAATAATGCCCAATTTTTCACGAAATTCCTGCTAAGCGTCTCTAATTTGGCGGGTCTCACTTCTAGTTCTCCATTAATTAAAATGCCAAATTATAGGCAACATGAAGGATATACTGCATAAATTTTCTACAAGCGTGGATAGGAAACATTCGGAATTTCAAAGCTTCACTGTTTACAGTTTTTGTTTTTCTTGTATCAAGTTAATCATTCCCGAAGTTGTAGTTACGCATATCAAGCAGAAATAATTTACCCAAGTTCCTGTTACAGATTAGGCTGTCCTCCCGTCTAGCATTGTGAACATGAGTTGCTGCACGACACCGAATAAGGAATTGCAATTAAATCCAACGACCTCACAATCTGCTTGCATGTTTCACTTCACTTTATTAGTTGATCAAAGAGTTATAATTTTTCTAAACGCCTTGCGCAAATGTACAGTCTGACTTACTTTTCTTAATCTCTTATATGTATAGTGTGGATATGAACTTTATTAACATATTATGGAGGACATGTCTGGTGGCAATACACAAATAAAGACACCCATCTGAAAAAATTGAAAATGGTACAATGGTACAAGGGACCACACCATAGTTGAGAACTACACCAAACATCCTAAACCTGCTACCGTAAGACCTTTACATGCAAGAATTTGCAACCAAAATGCTCTAAGAATAAATCAGCTCAACTTCATGAAAATCAACTTAGTAGGACTAACTCAATTCTAAACGGATACCTGGGCTCAGCTGTATCATCTGTCTACATGCTGGCTCATCCTGACTTTCAAAGATCATTCTCCTGAATCTTTCCAAGTAAAGGGGAGAGGGAGAGGAACAAACTGGGCACCGGACACATATCCATCAATAGTTAAAATGTGTACGTTGGCGTTGGAGCTGGAGTGTTTTCGGAAAAGCTAAAGCTCAACAGCACTTTTCGTCTCCCAGCCTAAGCGACCTTAATGATGGAGATACTACCAAATCATATTACCATTTTCATTGACAGTCATGCTTTCATAAAAGCAATTTCTGCTATCTAAATACAATCAAAGCTTGTGCAGCGTTGTCGTGAAAAGCTAAAGGTTGTAATGTTAAACTCTGCTGTGTACCCGAACGCAGATGTATATAGGGAAATGAAATTGCTGATGATGAATGTCGGTAAAAGGATCTGCCTCCGACTGGCACTGATCAGGCAATCGCCAGTCGGTCTATATGACCTCAAATCACGGGTCGGGCAAAAAACTCTGAGTATCGCAAAAAACATGAATATTTCCCTCTCCACATGTGAAACATCGAAAAGGATATGGCCTGAGTATGATAAAGAACCCACAAAGCTTCTTTAAAGAAACAAATGCATCTTATAGATGATGACGTTTGTAGCGCTGTGGTGATGAAGAAATGCACGAGGATACGTTCCACTTTCTGTGTCACTGCCCAGACTTCAGCCATTTATGAATGAGAACCTCAGGAAAATACTTTTTCCATGACCTCACTGATCTATCTGAAATTCTTCTCTATAAAATTTTCAGGTTGCAACTAACCACAGTCCACACACGTCAAAGTCAAATGTGATGAGAGAAGACGCAAACCAACTACCTCACCAATTGTTTTTTACACTCTATCATATATTTAAACCTATCATAAAAAATTGACATTTTTTCATATATTTTTTTCAAGAAAATTGAGTTTAAAAATTTTGCAGTCAGAAATAAATAAAGGTTACCCAGTTCGTTCTGACTATTAGAATGGCAGATTTTTATAACTTTTTGATATATACCACCCTCAAGACAGAGTTTTTTGACACCTTAATCAGTGAAACAAATTATATTCAAGAATATGCAGATAATTTTGTCGGGGCTGTAACTTAAAATGCGAATCGTTGAGTCAGTACTCCTATTCTATTTTTTCATTAAAGATCCCCAATAACTTTGCGTGGCTATAACCGTTATAGGGACGAAATATAGAAAATGACCTTGTTACAACATATTCAGACAGTTCATTTTATGATTCGACAAAAAACACCTTCTTTAGGTAGGAAATATGTACAAACGATTTTTTGTAGGAAATTTCTAAAAATTGGGTATGTCAGTGGGCGGATTTTGAAAATTTGTACACAAGTTTGGAAAGCACGTACAAGGATAGCATATACCAAATTTCATTATCTTAGCTCACTATGTATCAAAACTAATAAACCCCTATGCGATGTGTTTCTTTTTTTGTTAACTTAACTTCTTGAACAAGATCTATTTGATACACTTTTAAACTAAGATCAGGCTTTAAAATATGAAACAATCACAGTACATCATAGTTGAAATCGATTGTTTTGTGAGTTCAAAAACAAAATATTCTGATATATCAATTTAACTTCACATACCATATGAGTGAATGGCATTACTTCCTACTATACTTTTGACGTATCATATAAAATGCAAACCTATTCATTTATGTGTGCAAACTTATATTTTGCGGCAAAGGATGTTTTTTCTCTCAGTTTCACGCTTATTTCGACCTAAAAACTTCTCATGATAGTTTTGTACTTGGTACTTTACTTTCGTGATTTAAGCCATGCTTACATGCCTCGTGTAACTTTGAAGTAACAGCAAACATTTTGTCTTAAATAAGTTTATTGGTAAAGCCAATTAAGCCTCTTCCTTCTCTATAATCGATAGCACGACAGTGACATCTCGTTTGTCCCGATCAGAGTATCCTAGATGTCACACCCAGATATAGTTTGTTCCGACCAGCATATCCTAGATGTCGCACTCAGATGTATATATTTTTATTTCCTTCATACTGTGTAGTGCTGCTTTACTCAACTGAAGGTTCATCTGCTATATGCAGGTCCTTAAACTTGTGCTACGTTTGCGAGCTTCTCACTCCCCCAACAAATATAAAGTTCAGAGTGTTACCTTCTCGCCGATAGCAAGCGCTTATCCTAAAACCAAGTCTTTGGCCTGAGTAAATCTTGATTGCTAGTCGAATGACGAGGACGTATATCTAATGGGCCTTAAAATAAGAAATATAAATGTTGTTGTGTTGAGCTACATTGTTTAA
Organism: Rhingia rostrata; assembly: GCA_949824845.1. Classification (NCBI taxonomy): domain Eukaryota; kingdom Metazoa; phylum Arthropoda; class Insecta; order Diptera; family Syrphidae; genus Rhingia; species Rhingia rostrata. Next base: position 88,820,692 of record OX463758.1, on the reverse strand, counting down.
ATTTTGTTGAAACGTATTCATTGAAAACGATGAGTCTCAATACAACTTTGTCAGAGAGGGGGAACTAATGAATCTTAATACCGATTTGAAATCAGAAATGAGAGTTTCCATTGCAAAAAAGGAAAAGAATTTTAAACATCACCTTTATTTGTTTAGTAATTTATTCATCTGCGGATATTAAATCTTACAGATTACATACTAACAATTGATGCTTCAATAACTCGATAGGTAGGCGCTTATGTGATTTATATATTATATCCCTGTAAGTCTGTTTATTATTAGCTTGGTATAATGGTACCACCAATTATGAGCACATAAAATAGTTGGTTTCAAGAAATAGCCCTCTAATCAATTCGATGACTTACAAATCTCAAACTTTACAAAATTAACTTTTGGGGAACTGATTAATATACTCTAAACTTCAATATAAAACGGGTACTTAAATTTAAAAGGTAGTACTAATAACATTTTTTTTGCACTATGAAATTAACTAACTAATTAGCATTTAATTTAATAAGCCAGGACTCCTTAAGATCGGTGAATTAAGTACTAACTTTGTAGCCAACATCGGCAACACTATCGCCGACGAAAACCCACAAAATAAATGAAATAAATAATTCACGAACGAGCGAACGAGCGTAACCTACTTTCCCTTACGTCCTTTTTTTGCTTTTGTCGCTGTGTATCCTTAAATGTACTCCGGAAATTCTTAGAGAGTAAGTCAGAGCGAGAGAAAGCATGAGAGAACGAGGATTGAATCTAAAAATAGAATTCCACGATGTCGCATGAGGTCGATCAATATTTTGACCGGCGATTCTATTTTTAGCAAAATACTTGTCCATGAAAATCCTTGAATGCAAGGATAACCTACATATACACTGCTGTGAAGGCTGTACTGTGTGTTGTAGAATAGTTTCGTGCGCAGAGTGCTGCACCACCACCAAGTGCAGCAATCCACAGCATGTAACACTCGCTCACTCATTCACTTACCTCACAGGGGTGAAGGTACACAATGTGTACCTACGTAGTAGTGCACGCCCCGAAGGGATATTGCAAAATAAATATCCGCACAGGAATTGAAAACTATAAAAAAAAAGGAACCTCACCGCCATTGGGTTAGAGAGGATATGCGACACCGAGTGCAACCCGACGGAAGTATTATAACCATGTTTCGAACTTTGACATGGACAAGCAGAACGAATGAGGGCTGCAATCTAATCAGAGCTTAACGAGACATCAACATTCTCAAGTGGCACACAATCCACAAGCGCACTGCTTCGGCAATCTTGACATTTTCTTCAAGTGTCACATGGATGGCATTCGCGATGCAGTTTATAGCCGTTAACCAGCATAAGTGGGGCGGAATATTGTTGCAAACAGTAAACCAAAATCAACGTGTCCAACGTGAAATCATTTCGAATATTTACCCCAAGGGTTAATCCAAGGCCATCGCCGCACGGTAAAACAGAGAGAACCGTGTCGCATATATGACACGGATGGTGTTTCAATGGTATGTGCGAGTTTGTTTTCTTTATCGCAACTCATACAAGCACAGTGGCTCACAGCATTGTACCGTATGTTACACATACGCGTACACACGCCTTGAAGAAGTATAACGCATTTTTGAACTCATATCTGGAGCATAATAAGGGTGGAAAGGATCAATTTTAAACTGGGTTATGGGTGGATGGATATGGATGTACGACTATGGCGAACAAGGACGACGACAAGACTATAGAGAGCATTGTCGAAATAGTTTAGCTCTTTGGATTAGAGAGACGAAAGTTATTATTAGTATTTGCTGTGCTGGGGTTTCTTTTGATTAAAACCAGGAAAGTACCTACTTTCGAAATTGATAGATTAAATGAGGGGCACGGGTCCCGGGCCGGTTGTTATACATATACGCTTGAAAGAATGTTATTAGCAAGCCATAATGAAGAAATTCTAATCTTGAGGTGACATCGATTAGCAGGTATTCGCTTTCAATGTTTCAAATTGTGCAGGTAGATTGTAGATTGTTGAGTGCTGTAGCGCCAGTTTTGTCAGAGACCATATATACATTTTGTTGCCATGTTTTGAATTGAATAAAATTTGCATCGATTTTTAATAATATCACAAATTTGCTTATAATTTCTAAAAGATGAGTATTTCTGTCTGTCCCGTGTTAGGTAATTTTTGCGTTCAAGATAACAGAATTATAGGACTTCTGTCGGGGATATGGATACATTGCTTTTAAATTGTAGGAGTCTAACTTATTCAATAGATGCTAGACTTGGCTTTTTTTCTGAAATGAGCTTTCTTCTTCTTAATTTTTTTCTTCTCTAAATTTGTAAGTGTTATAGTCTGGAGCTATGGTGATAGTCTTTTACTTTAATTGTTTTGATAAATAAAACAAAATGAAATGAAACAACGGACTGTGTTAAGCCCTTTAGTAAAATACGAGAAGTCCCTTTCTTGTAATGGTTTTTATAAAATTTTTGTTTTTTTTTCCGCAGGTTGATGAGAATCATGTTTCCCACAATTCCCGAACGATTTGAATTTTCCGCCATTTAATAGTACTGTGTTGCCAACGGAAAAAAAGATAACAATGACAGCTGACCGATTGGGGTTAGTAAAAATGAAGCGCTGTACAAAATATCATCGCATTATCATTGTTGAGCAAATTTAAACAAAAAAATGAGGTTTGTTATATACAGTAGAGACCGTCGAGTCGCTATATCTAACGGAATTTCTACGCAGCCAGCAACAACAAATATTTTGAGTCGCAGGATTATTTCTAGCAACTTTTTCTAGTGTATTTTGGAAGCATGCAAATAATATTTTTTCGTCATATAACTTCCCTGGCAATGTTTATATTAACAATAATTTGCCAAAACCGATTCTGAAATTCACCACATTAACGCAGCAAACTTTAGGCCTTATACGAAATGTGAGTGCAAGTAAGCAAAGTATACTCTGATCTAAGCAACTCGTCTCAACTGTCATCTGTTTTGAATATATTTGTCATCTGTTATTGTTGTCATGTGACAGAATTCTCTGAATTCATTGAACTTACTTATTTAGAACTAGGTACGCCTGACTATGTATGCATTTGATTTTGTTTGTATCTCTTTAGCCTTATGCTAACTATGAGACTGAATTGTTCTAGTTTTTAGTTCCAATGCTTTTTTACCATCAAAATTAAAGTTATTTAAAGAAAAAACCTTTTCAAATTTATTTGTTTCGTTTTCTTTCTGACGACGACTTCTAGTGACTTTTAGTCTTCAGAATTTCAGCGAATAAAGTGGTTTTTGGAAGGTGGCCTAGCGGCTTTTAATTTAATCTTGCGGTAACACCCTACGAGGTTGAAGTGAAACTTCGTGCATCGACGTTTCTTAAATTACAGAAGTCCTTCCTCATCAAAAGAACTGTTGGCCGTCAAATCCGTACTTACATTCACTACAGACTGCTCCCTCGGTAGTTACGCTCTTGGTCCTTTTTCAGAAGCACATTTTCACATGTTGTTCGTCGCAAATTTGTTCTGTCCCCCTACAAATTCAATTTTCTGATGAACATGCTTTGGATTCACCTCACTTTTCATACTGAAACAAGTTTCTGCTTCTTGTTTGATAGCCGTAGTCCCTACACCACGCTAGTCTTCCCCTGTCCATGAGTTTTTTGTGTTAAAATTTAGTTTCACGTGAGTTCGGATTTACCCTGAAGAGACCAAAGAAGCTTCACTTGGAGACTGAACTACATAGTGATCTTAGACACTCTGGTTGTCCTGTCACAAACTCGCAAGTCGTTCAACAGAAAACATCGAAGCAGTTCGCGAGAGTATTGCTAATAGTCCTTGATGGCTGTGTTAATCGTCAAAATTTTTGCGCTTAGAGTTCAACCCACGAGTAATTGTTGAGAAACAGATGCGTCCACAACGCGTGACTGTTTGGTGCGGATTTAGAGGGCGGCATTATCGAATTGACGATTGATCGTGTTCGTTACAGTGACATGATAACCCAGTGCCATGTGATCATCATGTGGCTTCAACACGACGTTGTCACAAATAATCATGTAATCGGCCGCTCTTGCAATCAGAATTGACCATCGAGATCTTGTAGTTGGACTTTTTTTTGAGGTTTTTTGAAGTCAAAGGTCTGAGCCAACAAACCCAAGACCCAAGGCCACCAACGCAACGTTGAAAGACGAAATTCGGCGGTGTATAATTGAAATTCAGCCACATTTATACGAAGCGGTCATAGAAAATGTCAGTGATATAACACGTACTTGCCAGCAAAGCCATGGCGGCCATTTACATCCGATATACTATGGATGTTTTCATGAACGTCTGCCTAACTAAGATCTTCGTTGGACGTGTTAATAAAGTCAGAATTTCGATCGAACAAACCCAGTGAATTGCATAAGCTATGTTTATAAACAGCATAAGTGTCATCAGCATCTGGAAGACTGTGAACCCATTCTTTTTTGATAGCAGAAAGGTCAAGATGCTTACAATCAAATTTATCTTTTTTTAAGGGAAGAAGAAGCTGCGGAGTGGAATGTGGCGAAAACTAAGCTATTTATTCATAAAAGAATTCTGATGCAAAAAGATTTTAACTCTGGGAAAAAGAAAAAAAATCATCGTGAAAGACGGTCCTATATGACATTATAAAGGTTGATCCGCATTATTCTCCTTTGCTATTAATTCACAAACAAGATTAAGCACAACTTTTTTTGAGACCATTTCTTATTTTTGTCTGACATTTATGAACATTCAATAAGCCAATAAGCAAAAGTATATAAAAAATAAATTAATAAATATTTTCCGAATGTCGATTTTTAAAGTTCATGTTTTAACTCGAAACACGACGTATGTTTCCTGAATTTATCTGGTTCCTTGAAGTTTGTTTGAATGGCTAAGGTATCTATCAATTTCATGTATACCCACACTTCCATAATTCGCTCTGCAAATTTCAAAACAGCAAACTCGTTTAAATCAACATAAGCCACCATTACAAGGAAAACATTCCATAAGTCAACAGATGTTTTTATTTTCCTTCTGACAGTTCGTCTGAAATTGAAATTGAAATCCTTGCAACACGCTTACAACTCTTTTCAAATTTATGTACTTCGCTTCGGGGATAAAAAAAGGACTATTTCGTGCGTGTAATCTCTATTCTTCTTAATTCTTTCCATTGAAGTAAAACTTTCTCCATCCGTGGAACATTCTTAAGTGAAGCTTTTAATTCTTGTGTGCACGCAAGAACTTTACGAGTTTAAATTTGTGCACTTCCTAGCACCAGTGGCGACGGAAAAACTTCAAATGGCGTTGACAAAAAAAACAAGAAAAACTTTCAAACCGAAAAGAAAATCTTCCCAAAAGGTTTTCCCAACAGCTAGGAAAACTCAAACAACAGAACGAATAAATTGTTTTCTTACATTTTTTGTCGGTTTTCCTCGCACGTCTTGTACGGCGCGCTAAGTCACACTCTTGACGATGGCAAAAGTTTGCCTCAAAGACAAGAGTTTCAAGAACTGTCCCCTCACATCGTGATGTTCGGAAGCACAAATCATCTGTCAATCGTGTCGACTAGAATAAAAATCTACGGATTAATGATAAGAACATTTTCTTTTGCACACATGTCGACAACTTTTAACACTCAGACGTTTTCATCCCATTAGGGGTTCAATGAATGCGCATATGATTCATCGACGAGGAATCGTTCGATATGGATTGCTTGCTCTCTTGGCGTCAACTAGCACTTATTCTCGTCATCGCACCTCATTGGTGTTGACGGTATCCTTATTGAATTGATGCGAATTCAGCGCTCAGATATTGGAATACAAAATGACTTACAATTTTCCGATCGAATAAAGGGTGGAATTAAATTGGTGCGGGTCATTAGGCAAATTGTGAGGACATGTACACATGACAATTGGAAATGATATGTGTTTCCTATAATATCAATTACAGGCGCGGGAGATAGACTCATTTATTTATATGAGCAAACAATCTGCAAAGATAAGAAACCACTTATGAGAAGGCGACAATCTTCTGTGCGAATCGTCTAATATCCTATCCAATGGGCGTGGCTAATACCATATATTTGACCAAAAATAAAGTTTTTCTCAAAATGGGGTTGGGATACTTCTGATTTTTGTTTTGTTCCAATAGTACTATTTTCGGGATTTTGGCCTTTCTGTATTTTCGGTTTTCGGGATTTCCGAATTTAGGGTTGTCGAGATTATATTTTTCGGGATTCTGTCCGAATACCGTTGGATAGATTTGGAAAAGAGCAGAGAAGTAGCTTCTGCAGAAGTAGTTGCTAAAGAGGCGTGGTCTTTTTGCATGTTGGCTTAGAGGGTAGTGTCCTGTTAGGACACCGATTATGGTACTCATGTTTGATATGTTCATCATACTCAAAGAGAGAGAGAGTGCTTCTAGTTATAGTTGGGCCAGAGTTACCTGGTTATAAGACCGTTTGTGCCGTTTATCCATCTGCGGTTTGCTTTCTTGATCGAATCCAGTTTAATCAAAGATTTACATGTGGCTACGGGCATACCTTACCCGTTGATGAATGAAGTTAATCTTCATCTCTGACTTAACGTTTCTACTGGAGGTAGAATAAGAAGAGTAGTGCCATATCTGGAAATAATCCGTCTTACAGTTCCCGGTGAATGCTTAAATACTCTTTTTTCGTTAAAGGGCCGCCCAGAATGGGTATCTGGTATCGCTTTCAAAGAGAGATAGTCGGTATTCGTTGGCTGATGTCGATGTACATGAGATGTGATTTGATTCCCGCTCGGCTGTCACTGAATAATATTCTTCGTGGATATTATCCTTGCATCCTTCTCTTTCTTGATTAAGTAGTAGCTCGTTGATAACTAGGTTCCAGGAAAGGGGAGATAAAACGCCACCTTGTGGGTGCCATAGTTTACAGATTTACATACAACCATAAATCTTAAAGTGCATTAGTAATTGTGTCTGCATTGAGATTGGTATACTATTTCGATGATACGATTTGCCTTGCAGTATGCATGTTGAGAGTTGAAAGTCATGGCAGGAGATTTGAATGGTTTGAAGATTTCGACGGCCTTAACAAGTTTTTCTTTATTGATGATATTGTATACAAAAAAAAAAGATTTTCAATAAGAGCGCTACAAAAGTTTTTTTAAATAAACCAAAAACGGTTTTGGATATCAATGAAATTCTTTATTCCTGTGAAAGTACGTTCGATGCCATTATGTATGAAATTCGATTTCTTTTGCATGGCTATCACGGGCACGCTTGCAGATATCCAGCCGCTGAACCCAATTTTCGACGGTTTTCAAGCATAAATAGGCCGATACTGCTGCAATTTCACGTTCGATATTCGTAAGAAGTTCATCAATCGTCACTGGCTTGTTGGCACAGACCATAAACTTGACGCAGCCCCACAGGAAATAGTCTAACGGCGTCAAATCGCACGACCGAGGCGGCCAACCGACTTGACAATTTCGTGCAATAACCTTGGTTTCCAATAAATTGATTGCGGCATTCGCTGTGTGGCTTGTGGCGCCGTCCTGTTGGAACCACATGTCCTCCAAGTCCATATCATCCAATTGGGGCCAAAAATATTCGGTAATCATTGAACGGTAACGATTCCCATTCACAGTAACGTGCCGGTCTTGATCATCACGGAAGAAGTACGGCCCAATGACGCCGCCGGCCCATAAACCACACCACACCGTAATTTTTTCGGGATGCAATGATGACTCATGGAGTAGTGTGGATTGCTGCCTGACCAATACCGCATATTTTGTTTATTGACGAAGCCATTCAGCCAGAAATGAGCCTCATCACTGAAGACGATTTTCGATGAAAATCCGAATTATTTTCAAGTTGTTGCTCAGCCCAATTCACGAACATACGACGCTTCTGGTGGTCAACCGGCTTCAGTTCTTGTGTCAATTTAATCTTGTAAGGATGTAGGCCAAGATGTTTTCGCAAAATTCGCCAAATATTCTTTCCATCATGAAATGGCAAACCTTACTGAAGAGAAATGTCAAAAGAGCGGCAAGAAATATGGCGTCGTTTGCTGTCCCTGTCGCTCAACTTTTGTAGCGTCCCTGTGGAAAAACTCGATACATGGAATGCATCATCTCTGAGCATCTCTAGTTCAGCACCCATAGGGTAAGAGGAGCTGCCAGGAATGGGTGTCCAGAAGTACTTCAGTGGTTTCCATACTGAAGGTTTTAAATTGACTGTATAGGGTATAAAATGTCAAGAATTATAACGTTTACTAGCTGAACCGACAAGCGTTTGTCTTGTAGAATCAAAGTAAATTTTAAAATTAAGTCAAAGTTAAACCTTTTGAAAAGGTTACAATCCGCTGTGCGAATCGTTAAATACCATATTCCAACTCATATTAAATCATATTTTCTGAATATCTTGATCGGACACCTTTTCAAATTTCCTCGTCGTCCTTGTCGAGGTTTTTTCTGAACATTTGTCTGTACTCAATTTATGGTATAAAAAGTCTTTATAATAAAACGTCCCAAAGAGTTTGCGTGGCAAAAATATGTATGAGGTCGAGATATAGACTTTTAGGTACCGGAATTCCTTTTGGTTTGACCAAAAAAATAATTTATCTGAAAAGCGGGCGTGGCAGTTTGCAAACAACGACTACATGTGCTATCCTATCTCAAAATTCAAGGCATAAAAGGAGGTGACGTATAGACGAAAGGAAGGACGGAAAGACAGACAGACATAGCTTGATCGACTAGGCTACCGATTTTGAGTTGATTCATATACTTCAACGTCTATCTATAAAATTTATTATTTTAGGTAACAAACTGTGTATAAAAAACAATATACACCTATGTGATAGGGTATAAATAAGGGAAGGTACTGTAACTGAATGTTTATTATGTTTATCAAAACCTGGATATGTTTCAAATACAATCACAACCGCTCGAATTCATAATAAAATTGTAGGTCCCGCAGTCGTGCAAGAATAATGATGGACACATGAATGGATTTTGAAAACAAATGTTCATCGTCTTCTTCTAGGAAGTGGTAAGTAAATCAGAATACGGAGAACGACAGACTAAACTACCAAGTTCATCATTAACTAATACAATGCTAGCACAACCAAAGCTCGGTGACTCCTAAATCATTTTCTACGCACTCCTGTCATACTTTCCTTGTATTTCTATTTTCACAGAATCTATTATCTTCATAAATTTAAATTCCAACGACAATTGAACTTTTAGGAAAGGGATTGTGACCTCTATTATCCTATAAGTCTGACATCATTATCATTTGGTTGAGCTTGATTTATCCCATAAAAGAGGACAACCAGTACTTGCCCTCATATAGAGAGTACACAAAAATAACTTTCCAAGAAGTTTTCCTATGCAAAGTTCCCAAATTGTATTTTCATTCAAATTTTTCACAGAAAAAAAAATATCCATACGATGATATTTATATGCACAAATCTGTTAACCTCTATCCGACCTAGGGAAACCATCCATCGAGCAAACAAAACTTTCTAGATGACTCTGTGATTAGACGATGAAGGATGCAGAGAACAACATGCAAAATGCAATACATTCGCCCCACACACAAGGGTACAGTGGCATAGCGCACACAAACGCACGAATCACTGAAAGGATTATTATTTCCATCACAACGACACCGAGACGTCATTGCACCACCAATGTCAATGTACATATTATTATCAGACCGTAACTGCATTAAAGTTGGGTAAAGACGGTTCGTTTTTGCGGGCAAGTCGGGGCCAATGACAATGGCTATTATTTCCATTCCAAGGATAAACAAAGGAGCACCCTGTGATAAAAGGACATGACGCTGAATTCAGAGGGGTGATGCAGTTGTGGCAGCATCACAGTTCAAGCTGATGCGATAGTGTGCGTGGGAGTTGATAAGTTTGACTACGTGGTTAAGGAGCAAGCGATAAGGTTGTTTATAAATTTATTTAAGAAGTTTACACCCGCCCTCTTGTCATTGTCAATATTTGCATTTAAGCACGCCAGTTGATTTTTATGTGAACGTGCCACGGTATTAGTGGGAATTCTGAAGGTGTTGAACAAGTGGGACATCACGGTGTGGGTTTATTTGTATATCGAGTGACTCTTTGGGGTGGTTCTTGGACCAGAATGGGTCCATTGTCATGGGTTAATACTTGGAGCGATTTGTTCGTGATGGGGTGATGGCGTGTGGACTTGACTCAAATTATAGCTCGAGAGTCGTTTTATGACTCACAGACGAGAAGGTCAAAATGATGTCAGTTTGTATGAGGTTCCGTAAAACGGAATGTTGACAACTATTGTCTTTAACAAAATAAATTTTGTTGACTGAATATTTCTTATAATTGAATTTTTATTCAACAGCCCGTAGGGATATATAAATTTTTGTAACTAGTTTGTAACATAGTCAACGATTTCCGAGGCTTCTTACGGAAGAACGATCGACTACTTTATGTGATTTCTCAAAAGTGGTAGTGGGCCCTATTACAAAATGATAATATTTTTGCAAATGGCCGCCAATGTTAAATCTGTTTTGACATTTGTGGACTGGACGGATGTAGAATACAAGTGAACAAGCCATGGAGCGATACACTCCAAACGAACGCGGAATAATTGAAGTGGACGATTTTTCGACCAAAATCATAACGAGCGTTGAGGCTCTTTTCCACCTTAAAAACAATCTCCGCTCCGGAGATCCACGAGTAATGCACGAGGAGCCATCACACACGCTCAAAGTTACTGCATGTTGCGCTGTTCACGCTGGAGGAGTCACCGAGCCATTTTTTTCGAGAATGCCGGCGGTCAAACGACAACAGTGGACGGTGTGCCCTATAGGGCCATGTTAACCAAATTTTTTTTGCCGCAATTGGATGAATTAGGACTGGGAGACATGTGGTTCCGACAGGACCAACGGCACACACTGCGCGATCCCCAACCGATATTCTGAAGGTCATACAACATCGGATGACTTCTTTTGGCCCACCTTTTATTTACATTCTAGATTCATCGGTATGAATTGCTATTTCAGTGCTAGATAACACATTGTTAAGCGACCATACGTCTCTTGGTATTCTGATTGAGTAATTAATGTCAAAATTGTGATATGGGTGTGTGAAGTCAGGTATCCCATTCTCGTAACCTACCAATTTTCATATTGTGCTATGACCGGAGGGTTTGAGACATAATGCGTGTCAGTGATATGAAGGTCAATTGGTGAAAAGTTTAGGATTGTTTCCAAACCTACTGTCGGGCTGGTGCGCATAGCTCCTCTGTTATGAGTATGGATGCTATTCTTTGTAGTTTCCTTTGCTAGTGCAGTCATGTGCTTTGTCTTTTTCATGGCAGTCCACCAGGCTAGACAGACAAAGCCTAGGTAAGGATTGGATTGATAACAGCTGCGTAAAGATATTTCATGACTTTCGGGACGTGGCCCCAACGCAGATTCCATTTCAACTTGTTATATAGCGCAATGTTTGCATTAAAAAAAAAGTTTTTGGCGTAAGAATCGAATAGTTTTCCTCACAACCATTCATGTAAGCATGTGTTCTTCTTTTGCTCATTGAAAGGAAATCCTGTTTTCTTGTCAATTGTTACAACTCTGATGATTTCTCTGATTATTGCGATGGAATGCCATTAAAAATGTTCTTAGGTCGTACCACAGGTGAGAATCGAACCCAGACCTTCCTCGCGACACGGAAGCAATGATTTTGATTTAGCTCAACACGATAAATTGCGTTAACATGTTTCACAAAAAACCTATAAAACGGATTTTTGTATTTAGTTTAAAGTTTAAAAAATGTTCAATTTCTCGTGAACTTTAGTGTCTAGCTGGGTAAAATAAAAAAACAAAATTACTATTGACTTATGTTAGAATTCCGAAAAGCCTTAAACTCACTTAATTGAATTTTCAGTTTTGGCCAATAACGAAAAATAAAAATTTTCTGTCGCTTTCACGGATTTGCACTCCACCACTAACTTTCCAAAGTTGTGACGCGGCCATTTTAAGTTGCCCTTGACGAATTACTTTTTTAGAGGAGTAGGCAATAGATTTTTTGTTCTTCATTTCTAAATATCTGTCACTATCGAGAATTTCTATAATACAGTCCTTATTCGTTAGGCTTTTCGGAGAGGGTGTGTTTCTAAAATGCTGTCGCTATATATAGCCCATCCCAACTTAAGTGAAAATTTCTTGCGCAGGTCTCTTCAAATCGGTGATTTATTCTCTTAGCGATAACAAAACTACTTTTCCAACCAGAACTACAGCTAAAAAATGTGGTGCACATTTCAACAAACATACGAAAACATCTCTCTCGATCGACGATCGAGGCAATAGACATGACAGATTGTCCACACACCACCGTCGTTGGTGCATTCAACAGATACATATTTACCCACCCCAAAGAAAGGGAAAATTTGCTGGGTGTTGCACTTCTTAAATATGTGTTTAGTAATGAAAGCCAGAGTTTTGAGTAACTATTAAAAACGGTTGAAATGGAATTTCCGTTATACTTTGTGCATGGACACGCAGGTCTTCACACGAACGTTAGGGCAGGTAGATTTTTAGGTTAGTTGAGAACAGATGAGACTATAGGACCGATACGACTTTCATGGAGAGGCCTAAGTGTCCAATTGTCAACCCACATTTAATAACACATTTTTCAAGTGCATAATGGGTATATTTTTACGTGCTTTTGAATGATTTTATAATTTTTTATTTTCTTTTATGACTTGTATGACCCTTACCCCAAATACCTATTATAACTTAAAAAACCTCATATGAAGTTTTTCAAATGCAGGGAAACATCCCAAACGTATATAAAAAGGCAAGTAATAGATTTTTTAGCAAGCATTAATTTTTTGTCAGTAAACCAAAATACTCATTAAAATACCATTATGGATTCTATTGGCAAAGGAAAACCAATAAGCAAGCAAGTACAAGCGATTATCATCAACGTTTTAAAACATGGGATGGAAAAGGCCGAAATACATTTGCGAGGTCAGCGCTGTAAAGTTATTAAAGAAACATCCAAAATAACAGGAGTATCTACAAGCTCAATAAGGATGATTTTAAAAGAGTATGAGAGAAGCGGTACAGTCAGCAGTCCAAAAACAAAGTTCCTCACAATCATTACGTCACCGGATTGGACAACTTTGACATCAGCGTAATAAAAGGAATAATTAGCAATTTTCATAAAGAAGAAAAATATGATTATAACCCTTAATTCTCTAAATCAACGAATAGCTTCGGATTTGCAGATCAAAATGAGCCGATCATCTTTACACAGGGCTTTGCAAGATAATGGATAAAAATCTAAGAAATCAGAGAACAACCGAAGAATTGTATGCAACCGAACGGATATAAAACTTTAACAATGAAATATATTGCCCAAGTACGAGAATTCCGCGGGAAAGGCTACGCAATTGTTTATATAGATGAAAGTTATATTGATGGCTCACATACTCGACCCAATACTTGGAAAGATGGCAGCATGAAGGGCTTACAGGCAAACATTTCCAAAGGATCACGTTTGACTATAGCTCATGCTGGTGAAAAATCAGGATTTGTTAGAAATGGACTACTGCTTTTTAAATCTGGAGACAAGACTGAGATGAATGAGATGAACTACGAAAACTTTTCAAAATGGTTAAGGGAACAGGTTCTTTGTAACTTAGAAGAACCGTCAGTTATTGTTATGGACAATGCAACATATCACAATAAAATTGATGGTACTGTCCCCAACTCGTCAACATTAAAAGCGGATATGATTAAATGGCTATCTGAAAACAAAATACCTCACCAACCAGCTAGCTACAAAGTACAGCTATATTGGTTAATAAAACAAAACAAGTCCTTCCGAAAGCTTCAAATTGGTGACATCATTAGAGGAGTGCAGGCCATGAAGTCTTACGATTTCCCCCTTATCATCCGGAGCTAAATCCTTTAGAAAATATATGGGGAATAGTAAAAAGCAGAGTAGCAGCAAGAAATACAACTTTTAAACTGGACGATATCAAAATAATTGCGAAGAAGAATTCAGCAAAATAACTCCGGAAAATTGGAACTTTGTTTGTGAAAGATGATGAATATCACCACGCAGAAATTGTATGCGATGATTCAGATGATTCATCTGATGGAGATGATTTTGAAAACGATACATCGGATTCCGATTTATTTTTTTTAAACAATATATTTTATTGATTCGTATTCATTTTCTTTCGTTTACATTATTTTATGTCAATTATGCTATTTTTCATAATTTCTCTATTTTCCTGATTGTAATATTTTACTTCGTGCATGAAACTTTTTTCATGAGTTACTACAATGATTTATTGGTGAAGCTCGATGACAGTTAAGCCACGTATCAATAATAAAAAAAAAAAACGTTTTCCAATATCGCTGCAAAAAAGATAAAGTAGAGAAAAGCATTAACAATTTCATGCGATCAAAAGTACCTTAAAAGAGCAAATATCCCTTAAATATATATCGCATGTTGGGATGTTTCTTTTGCTTTGGAACGGCCTATACCATTTACCACGTCAGTTGAACTGTTCATTTTTCATTCTTTTCGTTTTTTAAAATGTTGCTGTTATTCAACTGTACAGCTTGTGATTGGCTGCCACATTTTGTCCCTATCGTCAGGATTCATAAGAACACCAAATCATTTTCTCTAAAGTGGCTATGCCAAGTTCCTATCCAAACAAGTGTAAATCATGTTAAGGACAAACTTCGATGTAGTAGCAGTAATGGCAATCAGGCCTTTTTCGTTTCCGTGATTGATTGGTCCTTCGTAAATCCTTTTATGTTTTGTATTCATGTTTGTACAGCCTATCGAATTGAGTGTGTGCATAGTATGTCGGTGTTAATGTTATTTCTACATCCCCCGGAAAGTATTGTGTTGCCGCAAAAATCCGAATTTCAGATTTTTGTCTGATTATGATGGCCTGTTTGTCATATTGCGGTTTTTTTTTTTTAGATGTTTGGTATTGCTACGTCATTTTATCAATACACGCTATTCCTATTCACGTAAAGTGCTGTTCGGGTCCCTTTTGTCAATGTTTGCCTTTATTTCTTTAAATGATGGATTAAAGGATTCCATTTTGTGTTTGCAGATGCCATGATATGGCGGGAGTTTGTTTGTAAAAGATTTGCCCAAGGGATTGGACGCACTCATCGAATAGAGTCTTGGGAGTCATATATAAAAGTCGATTATATTTATGGAAAGCATGAGAAATGAATCACTTGCGTATTACGATAAAATATGCTGTTTTAGTGTATATAGATTTGCTAGCTTCGGGGGTGCAGTGGCTTCGATTAAAAATTAAACATTAGTCCTCCGACATTAACCCACTGAAGCTATGGGCATCTACGCAGCACAACAACGCGCTTAGCAAATGCAATTTTAGAATAGCGGTGTGCGGTGGTTCAACTTCAACCGAAAAAAGAAAAGCGCAACTCCAATCCGGCAAATCTCCGGTCGATAAGCTTCCTACCGCGTACCAGCATGGTATTTGTAGAGATTCTCGATAGGGCTCTGTTCCAGTGGGATGAGGATAATAGTATAATACCACACACCCAGTTTGGTTGAAAGGCGGGGTATGAAAGATCAAACTATTCATGACGCCTCCGAACTGGTATCTTTTGTTGAAATTGAACAAAGCAACAGTGGTTGGCTGATCAGAATTTGCAAAAGTAAGGCACTGCTATATGTGTTTCATGATATGCAAAGTTTTACAACGTTTATTGTCAAAATTGTCAATATAACTTTTACATAAGAATTTACCAGTAAAAATGGTTTGCAACAGTGACCTATAAATTCGCTGATTCTCTAAAGAATTTACTGCACTGATATGATAGGCACCGTTAAACAGCCAACAGTGTATGCAGACTATTTTATCGCGTACAGCAGCGAGACTTTAAATACAAAAATTGAAAATTGTTGTTGGTGTTACTGTTGTTGCAAGTTTGCTGCTGAAAATTTATTTTCGTTAGCTTCAGCTATTTCTTGCCCTTGGTAGCTTCTTTGGCGACCTTAAGTCCTTGAAGTTTACAGACTTGATAATACCGACAGCGACGTTTTGTCTCATATCATGGACAGCGAAAGATGATAATAAACTGAGAATTCAAAGAATGACGTAACGCACAAGGGTTTGCTTGGCACCAAGTTGACGATGGCGGCATCATCGGGAACGAAGATTGGTCTTCTCCTAGATTTCGGCGAACTCGCAAGCAATGTGAGCGGTGTGGCAATTCAACACTGGAGTGTAACTGTTCGAGATCTGGCCAGGGTGGTTGAACACGATGACCTGAGCGGTGAAGTCAGCAGCTCCCTTGATTGGCTTGCACTTAGTGTCACCGGCGACATAACCACCACGCAATTCCTTGACGGAAACGTTCTTAACGTTAAAACCAACGTTGTCACCGGGAACGACATCAACCAAACCTTCCTGATGCATTTCAACGGACTTTACTTTAGTGGTGATGTTGGCTGTGGCAAAGACAACCACACAGCCTGAATTCAAGACACCGGTTTCAACACGACCAACTGCTACTGTTCCGAGACCACCGATTTTGTAGACATCTTGGATTGGGTAACGAAAGGTGTTGTGGGTTGGGCGGGAAGGTGGCTTCAATCAAGGTCTTACCTTCAGCGCTGGCTTCCTTGTGTTCGACCTTCCATCCAACATGTTATCACCGAGCCAGCCAGAAATTGGCACAATCTTCTTGATGTATGAAAAAACTTCATTCTTGATTTTCTCGCAACAGGACTTGCTGTATGTTGACTATCAAAGTGAAAACGAATTGACTTGAGAAGTACCTGTAATCATGTTTACGATGAAATCACGATGTATAGGGTCACATAGTACCTTGCAGTCTCGAATTTCTAGAGAGTGATATCGATGGTGAAACCACGTTCACGTTCAGCCTTCAATTGTCCAAAACCTATGCGTAATTAAAGGAACCCTTACCCATTTCCTTGGCTTCCTTCTCAAAATTTTCAATGCTTGTCGATACGTCCGCACTTGTAGATCAAGTGACCGGTGGTGGTACGAGAATCGACGTGTCCAATGACGACGATGTTATTATGAACCTTCTCTTTACCTATATTTGCTGAGTAGATTTATTGGGATTGCTAAAAACTGAACCAAGAAATCACATGCCTCTGCTATTCTGGCTATAGACCCGAATAAAGTGGAATTTCCGCCTGGGATCCCAATTTAGACCTCATAAGGTTGGCTATAAATAAGGAAACCATATCAAAACATCACCTAAACCTCATAAAAACATATTCTTCTTCAAAAAATGGTTCGACCAATCATCAGAAAACAAAAATAACCTCCTCGTTACCTTCAGCCATTGCGTCAACCATCTGTTTTTTTTTTCCGAATTTTAAGTAATCAAAACTTTTACAATCAAAAAACTGTCGGCCATCAATAAGTAAGGACCACTAAGATTCCGAGATATTCCACGTAATTTCATTGGCCGACATGTCCTAAATGTCATTAAAATGAGCATCCATTGTTCCTTTCCCTATTACTTCTGATTTCCATTAAAAGAATATTCGTATCGTAAAAGTTCCTGAATAGCCGCCTCCTTACGTTAGCCGGTGGACTGGTCAAAGTTCTAATTAAAACTCCTTAACCTGTTGGCGAGCACACAAAAGTTGCGAGTTTTCCAATTAAACGCGTCACTTCACGTTTCCATTTCTGCGGTGCGTCCTTACCTGCGCTCAGCACTTAATTAATTTAAACCTTTTCGCACCATAGCTCACCTGCGACCCACCACAGCGCGCCAGTATGAATAGGCAAAACGTACACCCTTGGATTGGTGTAGTCTGTGAAAAAGGTGGATTTGCTGTATCAGATTAAACCGAACACAGACAAAGTTTACCCCCCAACTGATGATAACACTCCTGAGTCCTGACATGTGTAGTGTTTACCAGAGAAAAATTCTGCTTCCCATCATCAAAATGATGATTCCACATTTTATGCTATAGGGTTATATTGGTAAATGAATTACCAACGCTCATTGCGAAGGCTAAGGACTCCAAATAAATTCGTTTAATACAAATAAACAAAAAAAAAAACAAACTGACAAAACTCTTCAAATGAAGGATATGAATCGATGTTATTACCGGCCTAATGGTGCGGCAAGGATTGGATTAAGATTTTGTTCGCTGTCTAGGAACTTATGTGCACAGTGACAGGGGTGTTAATGCTATGATTGAAGGTGACTGACAAAAACGTTGAACCACCTGTTAAATAAGGAAGAGTGATGTCTGGGGTGTGATGGGAACGGGAGAAATGTTTTTGTTAATATCTCGGTAAGTGGATATGGTGATTATGCATGATAGGATGGTGGAGAGATGTTTAAGTATAACACATGTCACTTGGGGAGTGGAATGTCATTAGCGCGGTGAAGCAACAGTATTTGTGTGTCTTGTGACGATATGACATCATTTAGGACAATCCTTCAGATTCACCATTACTCCTTGATAAATGACACGATTTGTATGGAATGCTTAAGAAAACGTCTGTTTTAAACCCTTGATGTTATATCCAGTAAGGATGTGGTAGCTTCTAATTGGACCAATAACTACAAGTGATAGGTATATCGTAATAATTTGTCTTATGAAATGGTGAATTTTATACAGACTCTATATTAGCGAGGTTTTGGGCGGTATAAGACTGCGTTGTGAATACAGCTCAAAGTACATATAAAAAAAATTAAAATTTATAGAAGATGCTCGAATGGCTTCTTCGTACAAAGCCTTTTCTTTCTATTTTTGTCCTTGCATTTATTCTTTTCAATAATAAAGCTCAGTAGCGCCATGATTTGTGCGATGAATTTCAGCGTAGAATGTATCTGTATGATCCCCAGCTGTAGCAACGTTTAAATCATTTTCCCCTAGCCCTCTTCTCTTGATGATCTGACAAATCATCCAAGTAATTAACATCAATTTCAAAGAAAACATTTTTTTAACAATTCGCTTTGATAAGCTATTTACCCTTTACCGATATTAGCTGTATAAATTCTTATGGAAACACATTTGGCGCACTAAGCGGTACTCTAAAAGGTTCCCTTATCGAACCCTTACCGAAACTCACAAACAACGAAAAAGAAATGTCAGGCCATGACATAAGCTCTATTGTACCTTGTACCAGTCGCCAGATGATATTTAAGCTGGGGCGACCCCGTATCTACGATCTTGGTGATTGGGGATTTATCTAAAACATAAAACTTTGTGTTCGTTATGTATATTGCAAAGCCAACAGGGCACTTCAATTTTTAAGCCACTGTGCAAGAGAATTCTCCAACCCATACATTCCAAAAATCTCATGTCAACTGACCTCACTATTTATAAAACCATCAAGAGATTCCAAATCAATTTTGTACTATTGGACATTCTTTCAACAACCAGAGTGCCCAGAGCAAGTAATAATGAGATTATAGCTACAGTAACAGCGAGTATTGGTGACAACCGTGATCAATCAGTTCGTCACCGTTCTCAAGGTTTGTACATCTCTTATGGAACGTTGTTGCGTACTATCAAATATAATTTTGCTTTAAAAGCAGCATGTTCCAGAATTAAATCCTACTGACTTTGGTTTACGTTTTAATTTTGGTTTATGGGCCTTGGAACACCGTCAATTTATCGAAAGATTCTTTTTAGCGGCGGAGGTCATTTTTGGTTAAACAGCAACGTAAGCACGTCATGCTGTCAAAACGAAAGGGATCGACGATGGACAGAACGTCACCATTGACAGATATAACTTTGAGGTAGTACGGGACTTTGTCTACCTTGGCTTCGATATTAACTCTGATAACAACATTTCGTCAGAAATTAAACGAAGAAGGTTAAAATGACTAGGATATCTAGAACGAATGGACACCAATACTCCGGCTCGCAGAGTCTTCGATTCCCAGCGGACGCAGTGGAGCAAATCCTCGCCCTAAGATCGCGCAACCAATTTGAATTGGTTGAGGACCAGATTCATTCCGGATTGTAGCGCCACTTAAGTGAGCAAGTAAACTACGTAAGCAAATATGCCTTAGTTGATCCGAAAAAAAAACAGAGTCAATCCAACAGCTAACATGCAACCCTAAAAGTGCGAAGTGCATCATCGGTATCATCGGACCTTATTTCTTTAAAATGCAAAAGCTACCGTCAATGAAGATCGCTACAGAGCAATGATCAAAGAATTTTTGTTGCCGAAAATTCAAGACATTGGTGTAGGTTTCAAGAGTACGGCGCTACATGCCATGCAGCTTACAAATTAATCGCATTATTGAGAGAAACGTTCGATGAAAATATCATCTCAAGAAATGGTTCCCACGACTGGTCGCAAAGACCTTTTGATTTGACTCCAATGGATTACTTTCAATGGAAATATGTGAAATCTCTTGTTTACGTCGATTGGAACTTTGGATGCCAACATAACTCGTGTTAGTCATGGAAATCTGTCAATTTCACGGCGTTCTCAAGAATTGGGTTGCTTCCACACCACATGACAATATGAAGCGACGTACGTTCTAGAATTGGGCTCTGGAAGAAAATGAAGATCATAGCAAAATCATCTTCAGCGATGAACCACATTGTTGGTTTAACGGGTTTGTTAAAAAACAAAATATTCGTTCCTGGATAGGTGAGGACCTTCATGTGCTTCATGAAACACGACTTCATCATGCCGGTGGCGTCACTTAGCCATGTGCCAGAGACATTTTGAAACGTTAATTCTTAGAGCAATCGCATGAATTAGTGATATGTGGACATTAGTGATACGTGGTTTTAACAAGACGGTGCCACAGCCTTACAGCCGGCGGGTGCAACAATTTAGTTATTGAAGTCTCAGTTTGGTGAACGTGTTATTTCGAGAAGTGGTCACACCAATTGGCCGCCGATACCGTGTAACGCTTCAAGACTTTTTGAGGGTACATTAAATCATTCGCCTATTGCAACAAACTGACGACGTTAAGGGAGCTCAGAGCTAATATTGAACGACAAATAGCGACCGTGTCGGTCAAATGTACTGCCGAGTCGTTGAAAATTGGGTTCAAAATATCTTCCGCTGCATGCGTTTCCGTAGTGGATATATGAACAGCCCAAATCCATTCATAAATGTTTTGATAGTAATTCAAGGCAATAAATTTTTTTGAGATATTTCAACTACTAGCTTAGGCCAACGATTTTGATCAGACTCAACGTAATATCATAGAAACGTTTTCCAGTATAGTGAAGGAATAAAATTTGTTTTGAGATAAATCAAGTAGTTTGCATTTTATTTAAAAAAAGAAGTTATCAAGTCCTTGATAAAAATCCTTTACTTCAAACATCTCCGCTTTCAACGAAACTTAATACTATTGAACACGTTAAATAAGTAGATGCATACCTAAACAGTTTATTAAAAAATAGCCAAACCTCTCATTATATCATTAATAAAAAAACAAAAAAAATTAAATTAAGTACTTTCCATATAAAAAAAATGAATATCTGCTCTGCTTACAACATCGATACAATACTATTTTTTTCTTACACCCAAATTACACGTATGAACAATCACCCCTTGTAGTAGTGCACCTGTGCAATTACATGGCGACGCGTTCTCATAATTACTGCAAAATGTTAAAATCCAATTAAGGTTCATCTCCAGCATAAATAAAGTGCATCGCTGCAGGACGAAGAGCTTAATGATAATCGCCTGCAGTGTAATTTGTATGCAGATTATTATTTTATGTTTTTTTTTACTACATTTGCATATTTAAATCAAAACAAAAAAAAACGTCATCTCAATATGGCGTCATGAAAATGCAAAATCTATCTCCAGTAACCACGTACTATCGCTTACAAAAAAAATCCAACAAAGTGAAGGTGTTTGTTTTTTTTTTTAAAAAAGAAATGCAAAATAAGGGTATCTATTAAATGTGTGCCAAAAAAAAGGGGACAAGGTCATAAATAGTTGGGTAATACTAACCCGCATGAAAATAACTAAAAAAAATGTTATTTGAATATAAAATTTTTACATTTCATTTAAAAAAATATAATCCTGGAATGGACGCATGAAAGAGTAAACAGACAACAAGTCCGAAATACTCCAAAATGGAGAAATCCCGTGGCGGCATATGCAAAGTATAGATTTCACTAAACAAATAAATTTCGTTTTCTCATTTCACAAGTCATTATTTTTTGATTGACCAGAGGATGTAAAGTGTAATTACATTTATTTAGCTGTTAAGCTTTTTTATGAATACTTGGCATGTCATGTGCAACAAAAGCTTGTATTGGTTTATACATCCAGGATGCAAGTTCCGACGTTAAGTTTTTTTTAAAGGGTGGTGTTTGCTCAAAATTGAAATCAATTTATTTATTTGGCGCATTGGTTCATATAAATCATTTATGAGCATGACATAAAACAGTGTAGTGTAATTAAAATATTTGCCACAAAATATTGTTTTCTATATGAGAGCTGGATCGTCATCCTTAACAATATTGTCAGAAGACACATCCTACAGCCCTACACGACAACACGTCTGTCAACGGGCTAATTAACTTCGCTGTGAAATGAAATGCCAATATAGCCAGCACACGGTTTCCTCACTTTGATATCCATAAGGGGACATGGCGGTCTACAGATCAATGAACGGTCAATCAAATTGATCTCAAGAGGCTTGAATACAGTATTTTGGATATCTGAACAATCCGAGGGTCTCCCATCAATTCGGACCACTATTTTGTTGCAGCCAAGATAAGAATCCACAAGAATCCATATCCACCACGCCACAACGAATTAGAAATACATACATACTGTGAAAAAAATTTAATGTCGAAGGACTGCAACAGACCACCAAGGCTTTGGCAGAACGCATATATCTTCCTCTCGATTAATACCATAACACCAGCAGCCAATGTCGAAGAACAACGACAACGATGCCAACAAGCCATTAGATCAGCCGCAACTGATGTGCTAGGTTTATCGTGCCCAGCAGCAAGAAATCCTTCGTTTGATCAGGATTGCCGATAGATGCTCACAGCCAAGAATGAGGTTTACTGTCATTGAGCTCTATAGTCAAAGAAGGAGGAAAGAACATCAGTTTTTCAGAAAAAATGAAAAATTAGCAAAAAAAAAGCGCACGATAGAAGTTTTAGAGAGGTGCCAATCAAGGTGTGATGTTTTGAGGGTTTACGTCAAAGCCAGGTATAAAAGGCTCGAAGAGAATACTGACGAGATGAATAAGGATCAACCCATAATCGATGCTGCAGATATGTAAGAACCACTTCTGCAGACTATTAAACGGCGATAACGAACGATCTCCCGCTGTCAAGTAGAACGAATATTAGCGACGACAGTGAAAACTACCAACCACCCGACCTAAGCGATGTGATGATGTTAGCTATATATCTAAACTCAAGCTCAGCAAGGCTGCCTGAAATGACGACGAAGTATCATCAAAGATCATAAGGCTACGCTGATGACGCACTGCATACAAGCAAAATTGTTCTATGGCGGGTCGTACTGGCACAGCCCGCCATGTTTTTTGTTCTCAATGCGTCATCTGTTCGGCTTCATAATCTTTGGTTTCATTCATCAACTCATAAGCAAAATTTGGTCGGATGAAATTATGCCTGAAGAATGGAACCTGAGCGTCGTTTGCACGATCCACAAAACAAGATACCCACGGCCGAGCTTTCTCACAACCAATCGATTGTGCGTGTTTACTTCTTGCACAATGGCGGGGTCTATTGTTTGATGATGAATCCAAACGGCTAAGTTGAGATAAGCTTTTCTTCACAATTGATACTACTTGTATAATTTGTCAGATCATCGAGAGAGGGGAGCCATTGAAAAATCATTTAGGTTTTGCTATGGCTGGTAATCGAACTCAACCCCTCTGTGTGGCATTTTCTCGCACTAACAATCTCGCTACTGATCCCGTCTTGATCCTATCTGCCGTAATATGTGAACGCCCGAAACAGTTCAAAAGCAATATGATCGGCCATTATTCAAAGTCCACAACTGATTAAATTTTTGGCAGCTCCTGAAGAAAAAACCCAAGAAGTCCCATTCTTCGATTTGAAAGCCGCATACGACAGCATTTATAGAGGTGAGATATAAACAGCCATGTCTAGTTCAATCAGTGCAAGTATTTACAAGCATACGCAGATGATATTGTCCTTATTGGTAAGATTGGACTGGAAGGATTTGAATTGGAAAGAATCGTCAAAAAGGGGTTGAGCTGTAAATAAGGGGTTGGACTGAGTATATGCTGTCAACAAAAAAGCACACACAACATCGGCGAATCGGACAGAACGTCACCATTTAAAGATATAACCTTGAGGAAGAACGGAACTTTGTCTACCTCGGCACCGCTACTAACTCTGGCAACAACATCTCGTCAGACATTAAACGAAGAATTACTTTTGCCAAAATCTGTTTCTTCGGGCTATGAAGGCAATTCTGTAGTAAAGCCCTCAGTCGAAGTAATCAGGAGATCCTTAGACCCTGATCATCCCATTCCTCCTCTACGACGCTGATTCATGGACCATATCCAAATGCGGAAATTCCTAATCGTTTTGAGCGAACAATACTTAGCTCCAGTTTGCGTTGACGGGCTATGGAAATGAAGATTCAATTAAGAGCTATACGAGCATAAATCGGCCGATACTGCTGCAATTTCACGTCCGATATTCGTACGAAGTTCATCAATCGTCGCTAACTTGGAAATAGTCTAACGGCGTCAAATCGCACGACCGAGGCGGCCAAGCGACTGGACCATTTCGTGAGATAACACGTTCTCCAAACTTGGTTTCAAATAAATTGATTGTGGCATTCGCTGTGTGGCTTGTGGCGCCGCCCTGTTGGAGCCACATGTCCTCCAAGTCCATACCATCCAATTGGGGCCAACAATATTCGGTTATCATTGAACGGTAGCGATTCCCATTCACAGTAACGTGCCGGTCTTGATCATCACGGAAGAAGTACGCCCCAATGACGGCGCCGGCCCATAAACCACACCAAACCGTAATTTTCTCGGGATGCAATGATGACTCATGGAGTACGTGTGGATTGCTGCCTGACCAATACCGCATATTTTGTTTATTGACGAAGCCATTCAGCCAGAAATGATCCTCATCACTGAAGATGATTTTTCGATGAAAATCCGAATCATTTTCAAGTTGTTGCTCAGCCCAATTCACGAACATACGACGCTTCTAGTGGTCAAGCGGCCAAGATCTTTCGCAAAATTCGCCACAACGATGTCACAGAGATGCCCAACGCTTGAGAACGACGTGTGAGAGACACATTTGGGCTTTCTTCAACTGAAGCCTCAGCGGCATTAATATTATCGAGACTACGGCACTTCTATGTCTCACTGGCGCGGGAACATTTTGTACTGTGCCTGTGGATTCAAATTTTTCCACTAGACGCTCAATTTGTTGATCTGCTAGGACGATTATGACGACCCTAAATTGGACTTAGCGCTCTTAACGTTGATGCCACTGATTCCCAATTTCGGTTGTAAATTTTAATAATTTCGACTCATTGTTGGATCGTATATCTTTCCATCATGAAATGGCAAACCTTACTGAAGAGAAATGTCAAAAGAGCGGCAAGAAATATGGCGTCGTTTGCTGTCCCTGTCGCTCAACTTTTGTAGCGTACCTGTTGAAAAACCCGATATACATATATATATATAGAGGCCCATTAGATTGATAGATTTCATAGTGATTGATAGACACTCCCGAATTAGAAAAACTTTACAGCACTGAGAGTATCGATAAAGTGGCCATCAGTCTTTTTTTCAGGTTAATCGAGGAAACTGCGTTAAGCTGACTAGTCTCAGATAAAATTCTTAACCAACCTAATAACAAAACGTACATGCAAAAAGTCTGCATTTATACCATCAGTCATTGTAATCATATATCAAAAAGTTTGTTCTTCTACTTCACCTGCTGGCCAATATTATAATTGTTTACACTTCAATTGAATTTAATACTAACTATTACCAAAGTATGTCCACTTCTCTATGACCACTTTGATTACTAATTTGAAAATTAATTTTCTGAACTATGGAACATGATAGCCCACACAACTCACCCAAAACACCTGGCAAATGAACTTCCATCACCAAAGCGAGTTCTAAAAATCCACGTTTTAAACTCACCCAACAACTTCAACAAGCAGCTAATTAAACTCTGTCGTCGTCAAATACACCAAACTAGATACTTATCCAATTTCATTTAAATGGATAAAAAGTCCTCCCCCACTGCAACGAATGCAGAGGGAAAACATTACAAAATAGATGAAACCATCTGAGCACTACCAAACAGACGCTATTTGTATTTCTATTTGAAATAATAAACCAAATCTCAATTTGGATGAGCTCCAGAATCAACACCGACCCATAGATGCAAAAGACAAACTTTTCACCCAACACCCCACACCCTATACCGCTATCTACACCATCGCCTAGGATGCACAGCTCCTTCAGCCATCGGTTTTCGGTTATCATATAATTTTCTCTTCGTTTCTGTGTCGCTTGTTTCGTTTGTGCACATTTAGCTTGTCCTTCGAGCAAAACGGATGCAACTGAATTAATTCGGACTTGAACATGTTTGGTAAATAGCCTCAGCTATTGTCAAATGATATTCCAGAGTATACAACATCCGGTGGTTGTATAATGAATTTTTTTTAATACCAATATTTTTAGATAAAAAACAATTTTAGATAAGAAAGGGTTTGAAAAAAAAAAACGGTACAAACGAATTGGGATGCTAGGTCTAGAAACAATTTAATAAGAAGAAAAGTTTAATCCAAATATTAATAAAAAACGTCCTTTGCTGTTGGTGTTGCTTTTGGCAAAGCGGGATACAATAATATTAATTGTGAAACGTTAGATTCGGTTAGGCTGCATTGGCTGCATGCGATGTACATGCACACTTATACCATACAGGTATATTGTGGATCCACGTGGATCTATCGATTTCCCCCTAACTTGTTCGCCAAATCTTTTTTTGAAGTCGCACCTCTCTATGTCTTCGATCGCCCAGCACGATATCGTGCTTTAGTAGACAATAAACATCAATAAACTTACATCAGCAGGCTTTATAGCGGTCCTTTTAAGCCAGCATAATTCATTTCTTCATACAGCTTGAAGATACAAATGATTCTTTAGGGCACATGGAGTTGCTTCTTTGCTTTGAAAACTTAGCAACGATTGAAGCATTTCAAGCCATCATTCGGAAAGTTTTGACCGATAAGGTGCACCGGTCGAGTTGCTTATATGCCCGAGGTCAACCTTTTTAGAATGATTAAAAGGCACGAACTCCTCCATCCTTACTAATGACCAAGTTCCATATAACACTTATTGCACTCAAAGTCTAATTGTGTTCCTCCGTCATTTCTGCTATATTCCACGTTCCACGTATGGTAACCACATCCACCACGCTTCATTATGCCTAGCCAGACTAGGTAGACAGGTAAAGGTGGTGGTTCAGCACGAATCCAATAAGCACTTATGTACCTTTTTGTTACCACAACTCGTGTGACCATTATTATTATTGTTGTGGATGTGATACAGCCAGTCTCTAGATCTAGCCTGTAAAGCTTAGAAACGTTATCAGACCTTGTATCATTTTACCCGGGATATCGCTAAGGTTGTCGAAGAATGGTAAAACATCCGCACGCAATCTAACTCTTGCTAGTGCCGAACATTTGCGGATGAAGTATGAAAGGATTTATCTCTCATTTGTGTTCCTGGAACTGCGGAATCGGTTGTTGTATGGGATCCCTAGTTCTGACATCAAAGAAGTAGTTCCTTAGTTTCTTTTGTCTGAGAGAGATGGACAAGAGCAGAGGAGGTGAGCAAAACTTTTTATTGGTTCCAATCGTATCAGACCCCATTCAAGGCGACTGGGAATGACTGTCCTGAAGATATGCTCAAACCTGAGTTGGGTAGTGGTACGGTCGGTGTTTTCTGTAATGTTAAGGTGATTTAGTGTCGTTTATGTTCGTCTTAAGTGGGTGTCCGTTTTGGCGAGGCTCTTAGTCTCAGTCTCTCTCTAAATATCTAAGGGCACTAGATATAGGATAACATCTAAGGTTATGTAGGGGGTAGTTCTTAGAGCACTACAAATGCATATGTAAGCAGATCCTTGAACTTTCATTAGAAGGTTGCGGTTGGAGGCTATTTCTAAGGTCGTCTACCAGACTAAGACACAATGCAACAATATGGGTCTAATGATTGTCTTTTTTCAAGTGTATAAGGCTATGGTGGCTTCCTTAACGCGTTCTTGGATATTGGATTTCCAGTTCAGTTTCTTATTAAATCAACGAGTCGAGAATGTTCTTTTGAATTTGAACAGTGATAACAACCTTGACGGAATGCCTCCAATTGTTCTTAAAAACTGGGAAGCTGCTCTCTCTGATCTCATATTTTATGCATTTAATAGGTCTATTGCAAGGGCTGAAGCCTGTCCTAATCAGAAAATATTTAATTATCGTCCAATTTGCAAACTTTCGTCTATATAAAACTTTTTGAAAAAACTGTGTATGTAAAATTGGCTTTCTTACTCAAGGAATGTATTTCACCATTTCAATACGGATTTGTTGCAGGAAAATCTACAACTACCAATCTTGCAACGTTTTCAAACTTCGTTCTTAAAAAAACTCGACGAAGGTTTACAAGTCAATGTAATTTACACCGACTTTGCAAAGGCCTTCGATAGAGGCAGGTACTTAATTTTAAGCAAATAATTGGGGTGAATAGGATTCCATTCAAGTATGTTGAAATGGTTAGTATCCTACCCCGAAGGTCGTATTCAATTTGTAGATATTGACCAAATACTTTCAAATCCTGTTATGGTATCATCCGGTGCTCCCCAGAGAGCCATCTTGGTACACTTCTTTTTCTTATTTTCATCAATAACATGCTCTTAAAATAACTCAGTACAACACAATTTCTGACAAAATAATAGCCTTTCACAAAGAGTTGTTCACGTAGCTTCCTTAGCTTGGTAATTTTGAACGCTTAGTACGTGAGAAAACAGTTGCTCCTTAATGGTCACAAAGTCCTGATAAGAAAAATAGACCATTATATTGCGCCAAATAGTATTGTAACAATGATTCATCAGTATGCTAGACAATAGACAATCTGCCACCTGACACCCATTTTTGTTCGGTAATATCTTCATGATGAATGAAGACAAATGACCGAGCAACATGCATACATGAAATGGTATTCTATCAACCCGTTTGGTATCAGACCCAAGAAGGAACTTTTAATTTCTTATACACAAAGAATTTTTCTGGACCAAATCACGTTTAATATACGAATACTCTAAAATTTAAATATAATTTCATAAAAAGTGATCATAAAATATTTTGTTCTGTTTAAGTCACTCACAGAAGTTTATCCCGTCATTTAAAAGCTTAAAATAAACGAACGCATATAAAATTGCAAATAATTCAGCAGCATGTTAGCCACTAGTGCTATACCATGTTGATATCGATTTATGATATTATTTTTCTTTTTTTTTTATTACAAAATTAATTTTTAATTATATTGATGAACCAGTGCTTGCAATTGGACATTTCACATACAATAACCCCATCGTAAATAAAAAAAAAACAATTTTCTTGAAAACTTACCTTGAAACTCCTTGCGAGCGGCACTCACAGATGTCACTATATTCGCCACATGTCCCAACACGGTGGCAAACAACATCAAGCCGAAAAGTAGCTGCAATATCACAAATACGTATTCACCCTTCGATCGGGGCTTCGGCAGATCACCGATCGTCGTTAAAGCTAACGTACACCAATAATAACTCTGTAAATACTGTTTAACTACATCGGCCGATTCCGAGTCATGGTACACCCAGTTCCGAGAGCCGAAACCATTGTTCTTATGTATAATATGATATAAGCATCCATTCCAATGGAATATCACAAGTAGATAATGTATGAGCGCCGTCGATCGGAATAAATTCGGATAGTTCGTGTGGCGTTCGGTGCGATCCATGAACGCCCAAAATCGATAGATCTTCACCAGACGAAAGGAGCGCAATATCGAATTAAAACCGATCGATAAGTATAAAAAATCTAATGGCAGTAGACACAGGCAATCAATGTAGAATGTCGTTGAATTCATGTAGTGTTGGCGGAGTTTGGAAGAGTCGGTCTGCAGGACTCCGTCCTCTAGGTAGCCCGTTCGAAAGTGGAATAGTATATCTACAAGATACAGAAAATCCGAGAGGTAGTCCAGGCAAAACCACACGACAATGGTCTTGCCGTTGATCTCTTGAAAGGCGAACCGGTAGATTATCACCCAGAAATTGTACAAAAACGCTAAACTAACAACCATTGACCAGTAGTAGCAGAGACGGCCCGCCGGATCGAATACGAATGTGAATTTGGCAGCTGAGCCAGCGGTCACCGCTGAGCTGGTACTATTGCGGAATCGTAGATTTGAGGTGTTGCCACTACTTGGATTACCGCCGCCACCTCCAGCTGTTGTCGGACAACCGGAACGTCGGTTTAGTCTGAAAGTAAAACAATAAACAAAAGATTATGGTAAGAGCTTTTCACATACTAAAATATTTTTTAAATCGACTTTGGATTTACCTATATAACTAATAGAAGAATGTGTTATAAGACACTTTCGAGTGTTTTGACCAACATAAAAATAAAAATTGTAAAGGCTTAAAAATCGGGAGAATGGTATGTTCCTCCACTCATTTTCGAAAAACAAACTCAACGGGCTAAGATTTGAATGTAGGGACAGATATCTTGCGCCTAGACTAAACAAAAAAATGAGCATGAGCAGGGTTAGGTCAATGTATATCTAAGACGAACATGGTCAGGGAATAACAAATAAGAGGAAACAAGAAAATATATGTCCTGATTATCTGAACTGAGTACGTGTGGTGGTGTTTAGTGGGAACAAGAATAAATAACTCGCTGTAAGCCAGTTGTTTTATTTTTTTGCAACCTTAAAATAGAAAATATATGTCTGAGAAGTCAAACATCGACAATAGTAAGACTGTTATAGCTTTTAGCGTCTTAATAATTCTCCGTTCATTCAAAAAGTTATTTTACTATCGCATAAAAATAAGGAAATTGAATGCAGAGCCATTCACGTATATTACAATCGAACAACCTACAGGAAACCCAGTTGCAGATGATAGACACACTGCTAATAGACACCCCATGAAAGAAACAACGCTTTGCCTAAACATTTTTTTACATAACAAGCAAACCACAGGAAACATTTCAACATATACTCAGCCTAAAGCAATTCAGAGTCAATAAATATCTGGAAATGTTAGCATTATAGATGAGTCGAGGCTGAGAACAGTGAGGAGTTTACTTCTTGTACGATGACTATACCTGAAGATTTATGCCGAGTCCGAATGGCTATTTTGAAAAAAAAAAAAAAAAGATTTTCATAAAACTTGATAATAAATACGAATATTTTGGCTTAAATATGAAGAGAAAAGGTTCAGTTAATAACATTAGTTGGTATTGCTTCGGTTTGGGAATGAACTCTGATTTGAACACCAATTGTGGAACAGCAACCATTGTTCTCTTCGCAAAGAATGCAGCAAACTGGTCTTTAAAGCAAAATGCTACATAGAAGCATCTTATGGCTACGCCAGTAAACCATCATATTGCAACAGCTTTTAAATGAAGACAATACGACATCCTGCGGTACATTCTGTGAACTACTATAAAATTCCGACGAGGCTTTAGACTCCCTAAATATACTCCATTAAACCACCTATTTTTTTTAAAGCAGGGAACTACTTTCAGGCATTTTTTTCAATGACCAGTTTGACATATTTCGTTAGTAGATAAATGGATGGGTGGTATATCAACCCAACTATGCCCCATCTCCAAAAAAAGGCGAACCCACGTCTACCGATCCATATCCGTGCTAATTGCGGAATATAAGGTCCCCTCCAACATACTGTGTGAACGCCTTAAGACTTTTTGAGACTTCTGCACACTTTCAGTGTGCCCTCCGAGCGCCCGGCAGATCGACCATGAACACAATTTTCACACTGAGGCAAATTCTGGAAAAGCCCAATCTCAAGTCAAAACACTTCATATTTTCATCGACTTCAAGGACGCGCATCCATCATCTATAACTTTAGAATACAATGGCGGAGTTCAAGATACCATCAAAACTGAATCAGCTTTGTCGCCTAACACTGAAGGATGGGTTAACTTTTCAATTTTTCAAAAGTGTACCGTATTCCGACAAGAAGACGCGCTATCATGCGATCTCTTGAATCACGTGCTGGAAAAATAAGTGAGTAGGGCAGGAGTAAAAATGGACGGTAAGGTAGTATGGAGGAAATTAAAGGTAGTCTTTGCCCCAAAAGCCAACAATCCCAGCCACACGACCACGAAAGACCTTAGGCCTTACGTCCTTCGTATCAAATACCTTTGTAAAACTAATGGATATCTATATTCGGGACAAGCTCAACACACAAGATATATCTTACGGCGCAGCATGCTTACACGAAAGGCAAGGGAGTCGAGACCGCAATATCTTCAGTGCCATAGAATAATATCTTCACGAGAAGGAACATACAGTCGCTGCATTTCTTGACATTGAAGGAGCCTTCAATAATGTAAACACAAAGTAATATGTAGCATCAATGGCACACTACAAGAAGGCGTTATCTCACCTCTGTTGTCGATCCTAGTCATCAATGAAATACTAAACAAGCTACAGCGCAATAGGGTAAAAGTCATACCGATATTGTGAAAGGGAAATTTCAGTTTTGGCACCAACCCCCAAAAACGCAGAACTGGTTCTCTTTACATTTAAAAGGAAGATAACATATGGGTTATCGACGGGACTACCCTCAAACCTTTCGAAAGCACATAATATCTGGGTGTCATTCTTGATAGAAAACTCAAATGGAACCTAAATGTATGCGAATGTATGAAAAGGGCCACAGTAGCTATCTATACGTGCAATGGAATATTCGGGAAAAACTGGGGTCCGAACCCCTAGATAGTCCTATGGATGTATACAGACATTGCAAGACTTTTACTAAAATATGGAGGACGTGTTTGGTGGCACTCCACAAACAAAGTCATTCATCTGAAAAATATGACAAAGATACAAGAAGAATAGTAGGTGTGGGTGCAATGAGGACCACACCAACAGCTGTACTGGAAACCATTCTTAACCTGCTACCGCTACCCCTGTACATGCAAGAATCTACCAAAAGTGCTCTAATAATAAGCCAACTTAAATGCTCGAAAATTATTTTAGAAGATACCTGGGCTCAGGCTGTATCTTCCAACTACATGCTACCCCACCTTGACTTTCAACGATCTTTCCCTTGCACTTTTCCAAGTAAAGAGGAGTGGGATAGGAACGATCTTTGAACAATCTACACTGATTGTTCAAAAATGGAGGTAGTTGTTGAACCTGGAGTGTTTTCGGAAACTCAAGGCTAAACAGCACTTTTTGTCTCCCTGAGAACAGCAACGTCTTCCAGACTGAGATATTGGCAGTAGCAGATGCAGCCAAAGCGACCTCAATGCTGGCGTTACCACCAGATAATATCACCATCATCATTGACAGTCAGGCTGCAATAAAAGCAATCTCTGCTGTCGAAATAAAATCTAAACTCGTGACACGTTGTCGTGAAGAACTAAAGGTTCTCGGCGTCCGAGATAATGTTAAGCTCTGCTGCATCCCCGGACGCAGATGCAAAAAGGGCAATGAAATTGTTGATGAACTGGCGAGGAAGGGATCTGCTTCCAGAATTAATCGAGCAGACCAGTCTGTCAAGCCGCCACTATGTGACCTCAAATCATGGGTGGGGGGTGACACAGAAAACACAGAATATTGCCGAAAATAGGTGGAACAGTGAAACATCCAAAAGCATGTAGCCTGCGTATGACAAGGCCAGAACCCATAAACTACTTTAAAGAAACAGGAAATCTGTTTCGATACCAGTAGGGATTCCAAATGGTTACTGGACACAACTTACTTAAAAGCCACAAACTGAAAATGCATCTTATAGATGACGACCTTTATAGAGGCTGCGGTGATGAAGAAATACACGAGGATACCCTCCACTTTCTGTGCAACTGCCCGGGCCTAAGCCAATTTAAAATCAAAACCTAAGGAAAATACTTTTTCCATGACCTCACCTATCTATCCGAAATACCTATCTTTACAGGCTTACAAAAATATCTGGATGGCTGGAAAGGGACGAACAACAATGCAAAGTAACGGGATAATGAAGAAACCAACCACATATGTGGACCTTCAACGGGCATCACAATGGGTCTATATTGAGCTGAATGTAATGAGAAAGAACCACACCTACTCCCTCATTAACGCACCAACCTAACCTAACCCAAAAGCTGGATGGAAGCAGTGCAAAATATTAAACCACGTCGAAAGTATTGGCTAACTTGGCCATTGAACAGCAAGAGTATCCTCCAATTTAAACTGCCAGGTTGGAAATAATAATGGAAACTCAACTTATAGTTTAAACTTTGACCGCTCGCTTTCGTCACACCCCTTAGTCTGAATAACTGAAAGCAGAGTGCCCATGGTCGAAGTTTTTGTAAGAAAAAATCGAAAATTAACAGAAAAAAATTCGACATAGAATCTCAAAGGGTCATTCATGATGATGAATGAAAGATCCTGGTATATCATTAAAGCCTTATTAAGATTCGTTAGCCTTTCTTTTAGTAATTAAATTCAACCCAAATATCCAAGACTGTTTTTCGCAAGGCTATAGAATGTCAGTGAATCCCGATCACTAAACGTATAAGCACGCACAAACCCTCGAATGATTCCCATTTCAAATAGTGCACCTCTTCAAACGTCCTTGTGATTCATCTTCATTTTATGAGATTCTCCAATGGAAAGACGCTCTTAAAAAAAACTTTGTTCACGCGTCTATGCCATCATCTCGTTAAAGAATCACTCATCAAAGGTGATGCATCTTTCCTCGCGGCTCACTCATTTCAATTATAACTGAGTTGACTGCCTTTCAACACCGAGAAATAGTCACTCTCCAGCCATTCAAAACCTGCAGGAACACTACAAAATTATGAAGGAACAACTTTGCACAGGCACTCCTCTCTGAATGACTATAGCGTTGAGCTGATCAAAGGCAGCGAGCATCAGAAGCAGGCCTATAGGCAATCGCCTAAAATTACTAAGAACAATTTCGCGTGCTCTAAATGAGATGAAAAATAATCTCATTTGCTTCGTCAAAGAGTTGCAGTTTCGCAACGTGCAATTAAAATCCAATTCGCCACGCTCAAAGGAGCTTGCTAGTTGCGCTAGACCAAAAAGAGGAGCAAAAAATACGCATCCCACTAGGGGACGACAGCGAGGACTATTAATATGTAGGTGTACGTAGTCTCCAGACGTTTCGATGTGGTTGTGATTTGGGATTCATTATTTAAAATTATTTTCATTTTATTACAGTTTTTCTCTTCTACGTCCCCGAAGGAAAATTAAAATCTGTATGCCAAATCATTTGTGTGTTCCTCAAAGGACATCCGCTCTGAATTATTTTTGCGCTCTATCAAAGTCATTTGTGTGAGGACTTTCCCCTTGTGCCAACTTAGGAATGGCTATACTTTTGACATACACAATAGTGGGGTTTTGCTAGACTAAAGTGAGGACTTTGTTAGAGTCCTGTTATTCATATAAATAGCTCCAATGGGATTTAGTAATTTCATTTGACGTGTTTTCTTTAGAGATGCTTTTCTGAAGAAAAAAATTCTAGTGACGTACTTTCATTGCAATTCAGTTGTGTTGGTTAATAAAGTGTTTCTAAAATTAGCCGAAGGTTTATAGAAACGGAATGGTTTTTACTTAGCTTTTGTCAGCATTTACGTTGTCGTCGTGGCATTGATGAGGTTTCAAGTATGGGAGGTGTTTGTTATCCTGAATTTGACTTAGAAGTATTTTTTGTTTCAACTGATTTTTTTTATCCTGCAAGGAAGCGAAGAAATTGGATTCATAACGGGCAAAATTTAAAAAAAATTTCATAAAATTGCTAAATCGGCCTGGATTCACGGCCTTGGTAGCCATGCACCCTTATTCTTTATAAACGACGAACACCACACAACGCTAAATTGTCCGACTTTTTTTTGCAGAAGGGACTCTTGTCACGTTGATCTGACAAATCAGCTGTGTAGTACTAACTGTGAGGGCAAGGGGCAAGGAGCAAGGGGTTTATCTTGTGTTGATCTGACAAATCATCAGATTGGTATCAATTGTCAAGAAAAGCTTAGCTCTGCTTGGTCGGCATAAAATAGGTTGTCCCGCCATCGTGCAAGAAGTAAACATGCACACATGTACAAAAATTGGCAAAAATTTATATTTGTAGACATTATGGTTCGACGGGCTTAGTGGCGCCTGAAGTACGGTGAACTGCCGCGCAGAAGAAGGTTCGATTACCAGCCGTAGAAACACCTAAATGATTTTTCACTGGCCCTCCTCTCGTGATGATCTGACAAATCATCCGAGTAGTATCAATTATCATAAAAAGCTTATCTCAACTTAGCCGTTCGAATTCGACATAAAACAGGAGGTCCCGCCATCGTGCTAAGAAGTACACACGCACACATGAATAGTTGTGATAAAAAAGCTAGGGCTTGGATACTAACGAGCCTGTTGCGCCATAAATTTATTTATTTTTAACCTGAAAAAAGTTGATACAAAGTTGCCATTGACACCGAACTGCATAAATTTCTATCATATTAGGCCTCTACAATGCTCTATGACCACTTACCTATCAGTTCCATTGCAGTAATTTCCACTGTTTATCTGATTACTGGACGCCAAGGTGCCACAGCCCAAGGTATTATCTTGGGAGCCCCTCATTCCAGATCGATTCCATGAGCCGAGAAGTGGCTGCTCGCCAGCTTTCAGACGTCCGCGCGATTTTCGTCGTTGTGGTTTTCGTGTCAAATCCATTTCGGAGGCAGTGCTGGCTACATGCGGATTTGAGGCACGTGTCACACATGGTGCGGTTAGGCTGTCGTGTGATGAGAAGAAACCTTGCTGTGAAACGCTTTGACCAAATTGTGGTCGCGACATACCAAACTTCGACCCAAGATCTACAAAAAAGAAACAAAAACACAATTAGTCCTTGTCCAGGATAGAGAGAAAGAGAGAAAAAAAAAACATTCTGAAAACTATCAATTCCTTTGGTGTGTAGGATATGCCTAATTTCGATTTCCTGTTATTGAGCTTACCATTGAAACTCTGACGATCTATGGAGAAGCGCCTTAAACTGCCCAAATCAATGTACTGCTCATCACCAGTGACAGATGGTGTGATTGACAGTTCCGTTGTGTGCATACCTCCAGTGCTGCAACCAACGCCTCCGCCACCTGTAGCTGTGCTTGTGTAGCTCTCAATAAACGGCTGAATCGAGCGTGAACTCTGTTCCCTAAACAACGGTCGTGGAGATGGCACTAAGTGCCTGTGACCCGTTACGGCTCCATTCAACGATAGCCGAGGCTGCAACAGTTCTGGATAACTGCTGCGAGGCTTTTGTCCCTGTCCATTCATCGGTGGTAAAGGGCTCTTCAAAGACGCGAGGTTGCGATGCGGCGTACTACCACTGCCGCCGGCCGATGGAGATGTTGCTCCAACATTACCAGCCGCCCTATGCGGCGACAGGGTGACGTTGGAGGCACTCAACTGTTGTCGGATGTTGGGCATTTGGATTAGGTTGCTGTGGGAGGTTGCAAAATCAGCCAATTCTTGGTCGAATTCATTGCCACCTGATTGGAAAGTAAAAAATCATTTGAGATAAATATCGCAGAGTGGTGGTGGTGATTTGGACAATCAAAGTGTGCAATTCGTGCATTTGTAGCGTTGCGTTTAAAGGACACTGGTTTCGGGGATACATGGTGGTTGGTGGTGATGGTGGAATGCTATGAGGTCTACAAACCATTCGAATATTCGGCGGATATCTAGTTCAGCGGTGGATTGTTATGATACTCCGAACAAGACACACACAACACAGGCAGCAAACAGGCACATGCAGCACTATTCTATCTGAAGGGTGTTGGGTTGTGGTTGTGGTACTGTTTGGTTTGGTCTGGGATAATGGAGTCAAATATGGGAGCGCAAAATAAATAAACCCGCGAAACATAAACGAAAATAACGACGAAACATTTCACACTACAACTGATCGGTGTACTAAGGGTTTATTGTTTGGGTAGGGAGAAGGGGTTGTCGGTGTTGGATGGTTGACAATTGGTTGCACTTCATTGAACCATTAAAACACCACAGCAGCATGCGGTGCTGCCACACTCTTGGCAACGCAATGCATATCAACTGCGGAGCCATGTGATTTCGATATTCAGTACTCGCATCCTGGCACTACACACACACTCGCTCAATATGCGGCAGCATAATGCGGTTGTAAATAAGCTTAATGTGTATTTTACACATTGTAAATTCTGTGGGCAAATTTGTATGTTTTGGATATGGTAATTGCTCATGACGGCACTAGTTGAGGGGGGGACGGTTGATCATGTATACCAGGACTTGGGTGAACTACAAACTAAAAATGGTATTAAATACAATGATGACTATGCCTTCTAGATGGGGAATGAATTTTATGGTGGCACTATGATGTTGTGGCGTCTATTTTCATTTGGTTGTGTAAGCTTTTTAAAGATACAAACATATTTATATCCATGACTGATAATGTTGTGGGATAGTGATTACATTGTAACAGAAAGATGAACATCCTATGATGTGCTCCTCGATAAGCAGGGGAAAAATATGGAGCAAATATTGACTTGTACTACGGATACAGGGATGCAATCAGTATCGGTTCTTATTATCTTTGAACGAATTTTAGAGGCAATGAAATCAATCTAAATGAAGCTGCGCAGCTGCGAATTCGGAGGACATACCACGGGTGACGATGAAGGAATTATACCGACAATGTCTACAAAAAGATTGGCTTGGTTGTGTTTTAATTACTACTGACATGGTTGTAAGATACATTAGCATTTAAAATTGCTGGTTTTATAGATCATCAGATAAATGAACAATGACGACATTTTTCAGTTGGATAACATAGTCGGCACATTTTCCGAACTAAAATAGTGTCGGCAACAAAATCTGTTTGGCGGCATGAGGATGCAAATTTTAAGCGGCGGGGAAGATAGCTGACCGTAGGCGATTATGTAGCTCAGACCATCTTTTTGGGGTTAAAAAAAAGTGATTGAAGTAACGACATTAAATAAAATTAAGAGAGAGATAAATAAATCAAAACCTCTTGCTTCTAATTTTCGGTTATTATTTTACGAAGATATATTTTTTATTTGTTTGAGGTAGTTTTGGATGAACTTCATGAAAATTTAGTGAATTCAGTTGTAACAAATAATATCGCCCAAAATCCTACTCTAGCTCAAAATTTAAGGCCAAAATCGGTGGCATACAGACGGACGGATAGACAGACATGGCTTATTCAACTTAGCTAACGATTTTGAGTTCATCAATATAATGAGTGTTTTTTTTTTCGAGGTTATGTTCAGTTTGGTTTGCCATTTCATCATGAACAGGTAGACAAATGAACAACGCTGCAAATCGTGCAACTTTTTTTGGAAATAATGGTTCAGTTCGCGAAGTTTACCGCATGCTCCGTCCATTTAATGGTCGACATAATCGCCCACCAGAGAAATTAATTCGGTTAACTATGGATAGTTTTGGCACTACGATTAATCTATCTGATAATACGCATCCGCACAGACGTCGAACAGTGCGCACCGAAGAAACAATTGCCGGTGTAGAGCAAAGTGTTGAAGATGACTCGAATGAATCGAAATGAATTTGCCACCGTGCACAGCAATTGGAACTTTGTTCATCAACTTTATGGAAGAATTTGCTCAAAGATCTTGGCTTAAGGCCTTACAAGATCCACCTTGTGCAAGAATTAAAGTCGCAAGACCATGCAATGCGTCACGATTTTGGTGTATGGGCCGAAAATGGGATTGATCTCGATGCTGATTTTCATCGCAAAATTTTGTTCAGTAATGAGGCTCATTTTTGGTTGAATAACTACGCCAACAAGAAAATTGTCTCATTTGGAGTGAATAGAATCCACATGAGACCCATGAGACGCCATTTCATCCACAAAAACTGACTGTTTGGTATACTCTATGGGCTGGTGGAGTTATTGGGACATCTTTTTCCGAAATGATGCTGGAGAGTCAGTTACCGGTAATGGAACCCGGTATAGTAACCGACTATTTTGTTCCCTAATTGGATGGCATGACTGTGGATGAGATGTGGTTCCAACCAGACGGCGCTACACTTCACAATCGATTTTTTGAAGAAAACATTAGATTGGCGCACAATTTTGCGGAATGTACTTGTCAATTGGCCACCAAGATCGTGTGATTTGACCCCATTGGATTATTTTCTTTGGGGACATGTGAAGTCGCTAGTCTACGCCAACAAACCAGAATGGTTAGGGGACTTGGAAGCCAACATTCGTGGCGTTTTTGGTTACATACGGCCACGAATAATCGAAAACTGGCGAAAAATTGGACCACTAGACCTGGCTTTATTCGAAGTAGCCGCGGTTGAACATTTAAACGATTTTTTTTATGTTTTATTTTAATTCGAAGTTCTATCTCTCTAAAAAACAACTTTTACCGTAAGGCATATCTATCGAAATTATTTTTCTATGTTACAAACTTAATGTCGAATATAATATACCCCTAGGGAATAGGGTATTTACATGACAGAAAGTATTTTCATAGTTCTTTATACATTCAGTTTATCGTTCATTTTATTTTATTTTTTTTTATTTTTTCATTTAATCCAACTAGGCCCATTCCATCTCACAATTCATGGGAACTTTGACATTCTGGACAGTCAACACCCGAAGGAAGGTATGTTGAGATATTTGGTGAGGTAAACAACTTAACCCAGCTTGTAAATGAGCCATGCGAATTCCGGACATTCACAGTCAAGCCGCTAACACTCTGGACTTGTTTCTGACCTCTCATCCTAATAAATACACTATCAATGTGCTATCACCTCTAGGCTCTTCAGACTACTATCGTATCGTATCGTATCGGCTAATTTCTCGTACTTCAACCACGTAGTTAAAGAACACATTCCAAAAAGAACCGTATGGCAATGCGAAAAAGCCAACTGGGAAGCTCTTAAAGGTTTCTTAAAGAATTTAACTGGTCATTATGCTTCCTCGATAATGACGTGGATGCTACTGCCGATGCGATAACGAACACCATTCTCCTGGGTTTGAAATCCATTATTCCTCACCGGGTAAAGAGTATCAAACCTCGAGCTGCAAAGAGGCTGTTAGGTTGAAAGAGTTATGTTTTCGGTTATATAAGATAAATCCTACTGAGGAAAACCGATCTAAGTTCAAACGAGCCAGAAACGATTGTAATGCCCGCATCAAGCGTGTCAAATTCTCCCACGACCAAAAGCTGAGGCAAAAAATTCCAATATGTCCCAAAAATAGTATAACCTTATGGTCGTTTGTCAAAACATTAAGAATTCGACATCATCTTCCATCCCAACGCTCATTTACAATGACATTCCAGCTGTCACCTCTATAGACAAAGCCAATCTGCTTGCTGCCCATTTGTCAGCCAGTTCCACATTACCAAATTGTGCCCAGTGTCCTCCTGTACTTGAGAACGTAGAACCTTCTATGTGACCAATCCACTTCCGTACTCGTACAGTCGCAAGAGTATTATTAGATCTTAACATTCACAAATCGTCTGGTCCAGATGGTATCTAGCCCATAATTCTGAAGAGGTGTTCTTCTACGCTGGCAAAACCACTGCGTTAGCTTTTCTATCTGTCCTATTCATCAGGACTCTTCCCGAGTAGATCCAAAACAGCATTTGTCCAGCCCATCCCAAAAGAAAGGCGAATCTTCTTCTCTCTCCAACTAACGACCAATTGCACTTACGTCCCTTCTTTCTAAGGTCATAAAATCGCTGATAAACCGTCAGCTTGTGAAATATCTTGAATCACGAAAACTTCTAAATGACCGACAATACGGTTTTCGTTGCAACAGGTCCACTGGTGATTTGATGACATATCTCACCGAAAGGTGGAACCAATCTATCCACCTCGGTGGTGAAAACAAAATCGTTGCACTTGATATTTCAAAGGCATTTGTCAGGGTTTGGCATCAAGCCCTTTTGTCGAAAATGCGTGCTTTTGGAATCGATGAAACTCTTCTTCTATGG
Source organism: Rhingia rostrata (assembly GCA_949824845.1). Taxonomy (NCBI): domain Eukaryota; kingdom Metazoa; phylum Arthropoda; class Insecta; order Diptera; family Syrphidae; genus Rhingia; species Rhingia rostrata. The sequence goes on along the minus strand of OX463758.1, from coordinate 88,778,422 downwards.
ATTAGAAACTATCTCTCGAAACGTTCAATTCAAGTTGTTTTGGATGGTTTCAAGTCTGCTTCTCACGAAATAAATGCTGGTGTTACCCAGGGCTTTGTTCTGTCTCCGACACTCTTTCTCATTTTTATTAATGACCTCTTGTCTGCAACTTCTAATCCAATCCATTCCTTTGCTGATGACAGCACTCTCAGCTTTTTATATTCATTCTCTAATCCACGCCCTTTATCTTCGGACGTGGAACAGAAACGGCAAAATATGTTAAGCTCATTAAATTCCGATCTTGACAGCATAATTAAATGGGGTAAATCGAATAGAGTGGAATTTAATGTTTCCAAAACACAACGCTGTCTTCTGTCATCTAAGCGAAACCAACATTTAAAGCCATTATCCATGAATGGCACTTGCATCGTCGAAACCGAAAAACATTCCATGCTCGGTATGAGTGTTAGTAATGACCTTCGTTGGAACGACCACGTATTCGAAATCGCTAAAAACGCAGCGAAATGTCTTAATCGATGCAAAATATGTTTCGCCCCCTCTGATCTGTCCTCAATATATAAATATATATATGCCCCAATATTGATTCAACGCTCACATCTGGTCAGGTGCAGCAAAAAAATCATTGCACCCACTGGATAGGATACAAAAGCGTGCGATAAAACTGATAGGAGATCCAACCGTAGCGAACTCTATAGTCTCGATTGAACATCGTAGGTATATCTCCTGCCTAACACTTTTTACCGCTATTTTAAAAGGAAATGCTCAATCGTAATAGCCAGCTGCATTCCGCCCCTTCACACATTCAACCGTGAAACTCGCCATGCCATGAATGCTAATCAATTCACCCTCAAGCCTACCTTTGGATGTACTATGAGATATAGAGATTCACCCCTTAACCGAACAACGCGAATGTGGAATGCTTTACCAAGCTCAGTCTTTCCTCCCCATTACAATTTACAAAAATTTAAAACCAATGCACATCGGGGTCTCCTCTTTTCGTCTCCTCAATTTCCCTAATGCACACGCTGTGTCCAAACACTATAAAGGTATTCAGAAACCCTTTAGCGCGTGCTAATTATATAAAAAAAAAGCAATCATCCATTATTGTGAAAGTGATAAGACCTTAGGCTTGAGTCCAAATTATCAACTTAATTTTCCAAATGGACAGTAGTTTTATTTGTTTGCCTGAAAGTGTTGTTCAATCGAAAAATAGCCCACTAGGAGAAACGTTGTTTTCGGAGTCGTGGGCAATTCGACCATGCCTAAGTGCATCCTTCCGTTTTTATTGGAGAAGCTAACTTGACCGCACTATATACCAGAATTTTATTTGACTAGATCGAGGGCTCAGTTCTGCTCAGTTCAGAGCACATTTAAAAAATATCCACGGATAGCGAACTCGGGCTGCCATCGGAATTTGAAGATAAATTATCAAAGTGAAAAAAAAGAACGTACATTATTCTGTTTATATCTTAGCAATTAAATAAAATATTAGTTGATTGTCTACAAAAACAGTTGAGCTCTGCAGATTTTGTTGAAAACCAATGTCATCATGCAAACATTAAGAAAAAGTTGTAAGTGTAATTTTTCAAAACTGTAAAATTATATTTTTCTCTGAATTTCGTTGCTCTAATAATTTATAATCAAAATCTGAAAACTAGATGATTATATGTCATCTAGTTTTTGATATAAAGTCGAAAATTACTAAAATTAATTTGGTGCACTTTTTAGTGTGTTGTTGTAAAATATAATGCACTTGATAATGACGCAGAAATATAACCGAGCACTGGCTACACCATTATTCTGGATAGAAAATATTCTAACAAACCCATTTAAATTTTTGTCGAAAATGCTAGGAATGGCTGGCAGTACCACAAACGCTGCAAAACTTTTAGATTCGCTTTGGTTCTAAAATTTCAACGTTGTATATAATTCCATACAGAGGATAAAGTAATAAAAATGTTGATTTTTAATAGCAAAAAATATTGAAACAGCTGCTTCTAAAATGCCGATAGGGAAGTGCTGCTAGATCACTGACAAGCGGTTTCTTTCTCATTTTTTTAAGCCTTTATTGACTAAAAAAATACACGACTAATAAAGCAAAAATGGAATTCTTTAATCCTTATATCAAAAAAAAAAACTCTTCCAAATTTCTGTGGAAGTTAATTCGAGTTGTGTGTTACCTTTTATTTCTATCTTAACCTGGACCTATTTACATAAGAGCACTTTAAAATATTTTGCTCTGATGTTTGTAAAAAAATGCAACGCTGAAATCCGTAGCAAAAGTAACAAGCATACAATTCTCGCATTGCCCCCGGTATATGCTCTTAAATCCGAGTTACAGAGAATATAAATATTTTTGTGGTACTGATTTCTGATGAAATTGGCGTTTATACCCGGTTTGCTATTTCCCAGTATCCATGATATTCTTCATTGTTAAGCTTTCATTATATAATTTGCTGAAAATTGCAAAATGAGAATATGAAGAATTTAGTTTAATGTAAGCAACCAAAAAGTTCACTCTGCAAGAACTTACAGACAAACCTACCTATTCCAAGTAAAAATGTATTTGTATGCCAACTGTGAAAAAATGGAACAACAACAAAACAACCTTTTTTCTGCACCCCTAGAAGGACTAATTTAATTTCCTTCATTACTGAGAGGATCTCCTCAAGTTATTTCGTTTTTTTTTTATAACGACCGAGGAACGCTTTCAACTTTTAAGTGTTGTCAACGGACAGAAGGGTGAGATAAACTCTTATGCAAATAAGACCACAAAAAGAACACAAGACGTTAAGCCTACTAAAGCGGAAACGAAATGGTAACACTCTGAGTTGGATAAATATTGTTTCTTTGCACATTTCGTGATTTGTGGGACGACTTAAGGACGACTTCGTTTGTAATTTATTTCATGTTTTAACGATGTTCGTCGACATCTTGATTATTTGGAAAATAATTTGCATTTCATTATTGTTTCGAGTATTTTTTTCTTTTTATTAAATTGTTGACGTCAACCGTACTGTTGGGTCGACTGATGTCATTAAAGCTGAAGGAGCTGGTGTCATATTCGTCATTGGCCTACTTTATGTGTGGCTTCAGAAAGCTATTTAACGTCAAGTGTGTTTAAAGTGTCATTTCACACATGTGGTAAGGACATATGTATTACAAAACACATACTCGATTAATATTCGAATATACTTAAGGTATGTGAGTGTGTACTTAATAACGGGACACCCAACCCTCGTCAAAAAAAAAGCTTTCAAAGGTTCTATTTTAATCTTGGTAGTCTTGAAATGTATACATATGATCCAGAAAGTCTATTTTGTTGCGTGTTTTAATGGTGTGCGTTAACTTTTATAAGATATACAATCAGGATCATGTTGTAGGTACTCTTGTACTGTGAGATGGTTTTAAAAGCATGGGTGGGTACTAATAAATTGGTGTAATAAAGTTTAATTTTTAGGATATGTCATAAGAAACTGTTGTATAGCTTATTTATTTTTCAAAGAGCGATATGAAATCGAAAAAAAAATTAATTGGTCAAGTGTTATCCGATAGATATAGATTTTGATACCCTATCCCATAGGAGTATACTAATTTTCATAAATAGTTTGTAACATAGAGAAATAATTTAGCAAGACACTAATATACTCTTATCCCATAGGGGTTTATTAATTTTGATATTAAGTTTGTAACATAGTGAAATAATTTGCTAGTTATACCTCAAAGTATATGGATCGACTCAGAATCGCTAGCTTAGTCGATGTAGCCATGTCTGCCTGTCCGTCCGTCTGTGTTTCAGCGATTTTTGGGCCTTAAATTTTGATCCAGAGCTTTGAAATTTGGTATATAGACTCTATATTCGACAAAGCAGAACGGGTGTAAATAATTTTGAAATCCGATAACTGCCATGCCCACTCTTAAGACAAACGTTCTTTTTGGCAAAATGGTAAGTAATTTTGAAAAAGTTTTTAGCCAAGATATTTAGACAATCTTAATATCTATATTTCGTCTACACAAAGTTTTTATCCACACCCGCTGTCTGAACAATGTGTTGTGACAAAATTCAATTTTCTATATTTCATCGCCATAAAGCCCACATTTCATGGATATTCATTTAAATTGTGGGATGGGATAGGGTATCAAACGATCCTTACAGCGTATTGTACTCTTTTTATATGTTTTATTTTTTATTTTTTGAAAGCAACAAGCATTTTTTAAAATTTCTTAACTAACACTTTGGCCAACACAATAGTAAAGGATGCCCCATAATTCACGCAAAATGTATAGGTAGTTTCGATAGAAAACACAAATTTTGTATTAAAAATCTAATTTTTTAAATTAATTCATAGAGAATACAGATTGGGGTTTTGTATAGAATGCCACATCGAACGCTGGCAAGTTCGCTCTCTTTTGTGAACATTTTCTGTGACCGTTTCGTATTAATGTGGCTAAAATCCATTAATACGCTGCCCAATTTACTCTTTCAAGGATAGGCTTTTGACTTCAAAAAAAGTCCTGAAAAAAATTCAAATGGCGTAAAATCGAATGATTGAATTATTTCTCTAGCTGTATGGCATGTGGCACCTTCTTGTTGAAACCACATTTTGGTAACATCGATATGTAATTTCGGCAATAAAAAATGGGTTAACACGTCACCCAGCCACACTTTCAAGGAAAAATGATCCGATAATGCCTGCAGCCCAAAATCCGTACCAAACAGTCACGCGTTGTGGATGCATTTGTTTTCCAATAATTATTCGTAGGTTTTCTAAAACCAAATGCGACAATTTAACCATTACGAAGAATTTGATCGTCGAAATCTTTGTAATGACTATCAATACTGAAAATGATTTTGTTTGAAAAATCAGAATCTATTTGTTTTTGTTCCAAAATTGATTCAACGAACTCTCTTTGCGCTGCATAGTTAGTAGTCTTCAGCCCTGGAGTCAATTGAACTGGCTTTAGAGATCTCGAAATGACGAATTCTTGACTACGGTGCCGAATTGATGTTTCTCTGACTGGACAGAGGACACCCAGAGTGTCTAAGATCACTAATTGATTCAGTCTGTCTGAATTTTTCAATTATTCTCTTTACAGTTGATGGCTTTAATTCACTATGGTGGCCATATTTTGTACGAAAATTTCGGCATGTAGATAGATGGCAAACCTTCATTATTTTTTAAAATTTAGCTAAATAATGAAAATGCGTTGTTCTTTCGTAGGGCGCGCAATTTTTACTAAATCCGAATTTTCAACTGTTACCTTTTTACATTTTTTTTCATTGGCAACACACTACCTATAAAATTGCGTAAAATAAAAATTTGCATGAATTATTAGAGTTTTTGGAGTGACAGAATACGCTACTGCGCAGCCAGCCGAGGCAACTTGAACGACGTGTTTCATAATGAATGGAATGTTTGGTCTTATAAAACCATAATTTGGAAACAAATTAATTTGTATTTGGCCCCATTATATAACAACCATTCCCACATTCTTTTATAAATCGTTAAGTCCTTTGAAATATGACAAACACTTACAACTTAACTACAACCTTCATGTCATGTAGCTATAGCTCATGTTTGTCTTCACTCTGTATCATGGTCTCCACCGATCGCCCTCAGTACCTTCACCTACAGCTTGTCTGGTAATTATTGCCATTAAAATCAATTTCCAATATTTCAAGATAATTTACCAAAAAGAAAAAAAGAAAAATATCCTGCACCAAGTTCCGATTCCTCATTAAATCAGCGTGTACGTGTACGTGTACATTGGCAACACAGAACCTATAAAATTGCGTAAAATTAAGATTTTGCATGAAATATTAGGACAGACTTCCTATAGAAACAATGTTTCGATTATCGTTGCAATGATGGCCTAATGTTTAATTCTACTCAGAAGGAATTTCTTTGTTGTATGAAGCTGAAATGAGGAGAAAAGCTAGGCTTGTGAAACTGTGTGGGCTTTAAATGAAAATATTTTAATTTTTGTCAGCTTACACCACAAGGCAGTTACTTTCTAAAACATTTATGTCATTTTAACCCACGTCCACTTTTTGGGGCCATTTTCTTACAAAAACCATTCGTATATCCTACACCATAGCCTATGTCATAGAAAAACGTCGTTTTTTGTCGAACCAATATGATTTAGATATTACAGCGAATCCGCTCTTAGTATTCCAACACACTAATCACTTGGCCAAGTGTTTCTATTTAAGAAAAGTAGGCTCTTGTTTTACCATTGGTTAGTATCTTAGTCTACTAAGTGGGGATCCGGATTCAAAGTCAGAAAGTAACAACAAATCCCTTTTTCCCTGCACCACTTCTACGAAATTATGAAAAATATCCAAGAGTACATGAGAAGCATCTAAAATTTGACGTTCTGAATCGGCGCCTGGGTAAAGACGTTATGCCTTTATGCTTTTCAAACTTAAAAGTGAAATGATTTAAAAGATTGTCTTGCTTTTGCTTAGGCTAAGTCTGATAATTTTTATATTATCTACTTTTCAACACAACTCAACACATTTATCTAAGTCACCTTAAAGCTCTCAAACAAACAAAAATCAATGCACCACATGTATTTACAATTTACGAACTTTTTGTCAGTCTAGTTCAATCGTAAGCGATTTAAAATTTACGATATTGAATCCCAGTCAATAAGAGGAAATCACAATCCTTATTTTCGTTAAACTACCTGAAAGCAAACACCTTAAAAAGACGTCTTCACGTTAATACTCCGTCCCTCTCCCTACACACAATAAAAGTTTAAAATTAAGTAAAGCACCATCATGCGCTCATGGCATATGGAGGAAGTCATTTGGCATTTATGGCAAATATCCTTCCGAGTCATACCCCCTACACACAAGCCCAGCGAAACGATGTCATGTCCTCCTCAGCTGGCTCATTCACTTTCCTGTTCCTTTCGGCAGCTTTTTCTTAGGTCATCTTGTGCAGTATCTTGTCTTCCTCGACTACTCTGGGGCTTTGTTTTTTTTTTTTTGTATCTGCATCCATCAACCATTCAAGAAAGAGGAAACACTCACCTAAAGTATACGTTGGGTGCTCGTGTGTGGATATATTAATGTACTTCATCGGATTTAATTAAGAGAGAGGCCAGGCAAAGGATTAATGCTTACCTGCGGCTGGAAGAGGCAATGAAGGCTCACTTCATTAACCACAAGTATACCGTATGTTAACGTATGTACAACACTACAGGCGTGTGAAGGACGTGAAACCACCCTCTTAAGTGGGCAATTGTTTTGTACAGCAACGAAGATACAATCACTTTAGTCAATTGATCCTTTTCCTATTCACTGGAAAAACCTCTCAAGCTGAGACAATTTCGGAAGCTGTATGAAGTCTAAAAGTTCATTTGAAAAAAAAGGTTTAGGTGGAGTATATAAAGGATTCAATTCATTTGAGGTCCACTAGGGGTTGATCAATCGTGAAATAGATGTTGGAATATTTTTTTTCCGCTCAAGTGTTGGTGAAAATCTTTTTTTAAACACCATCAAGGTAGTCGATGCATGCTCACAGTATAATTATTGCTACTAAGTATGCGACTTATTTTTGGTATCACGGATATATAGATATACCGCGGTTTATTTTTAAATTATAGGTTATTGTGACACTGACAGCTGTTTTCCGCTCAAAATAATGAATGTTCTGTAATCGGGACCGTTGTTGTCACATAGGCGATATCGTGGTTAGTACATCAATACAGGGTGGGCCATCTATTGGTATCTTTTTGAATTAAAGCTAATTTTGACACTGACAGCTGTTTCCGCTCGAAATTAAGACATAAAGTCGGCATCATACCACCGCAAAACGAAATGCCAAAACGGTGCGTGGAAAAGAAGTTTTGACCGAAATGAAGCACCCACCGCACCTGCTGTAAGCAAGTTTTTGCAAAAAGCTCTCGATACCGGTATGCTAGTGGACAATTCTCATGGTCCCCTTCGTCGTACTATAAACACAGGCGAGAATGTATTGAATGTGGCTGCAGCAATTGAGTTTGAGAGACTCAATTCACGAACACAAGAATGTGACTCCTGAAGTTGAAGTGTGAGACTCAATTCACGAACATTAACTCGCCAATCATCTCTGACAACACAACATTTCACACACCAACCTAAGGAGAATTCTGCACAAAGATGTCGGATTATTCGGTTACAAGGTCTAATTGACTCTGCAGTTGAAGACGCTTGACCACCCGCTTCGTCATAGCTTCGCAGTTCGAGCCTTAGGGCAGCTTGAATTGGACAGCTTTTTTGGGGAAAAAATCATCTTTCCACACGAGACGTTAACAAAGAAAATTACCGCATCTGAGACTCGGAAAACCCGCATGGATTGTGGAATGGTAGAATCATTTTTCTTCGAAAATGAGGCTGGGAACAACGTTTTGGTCAAAGATGGACGTTACAGAGCCATGCTAATCGACTTTTTTTTACTAACATTAAAGGCATGAATTTGGACGACCTTTGGTTCATGCAGGATACGCAATTCGATAAATCCCATGTCATGCCGGATTGTGGAGTGGTAGCATCATTTACCATTTTTCTTCGAAAATGAGGCTTGGAACAACGTTTTGGTCAAAGATGGTAGTAACAGACCGATTTTTTTTGTACTGAAATTGAAGACATGGATTTGGACGACATCTGGTTCATGCAGGATGGCGCAACATTCCACACAGCCCATGCCATAATCGATTTTTCTGCTCACCAAATTACCAAATCGTGTTATAAGCCGTCTTGGCGATGTCAATTTGATGCCTCGGAGCCGAGATTTGACCCCTTTGGACAATTTTTTTTTTGTGGGGAACCGTGAAGGACCGATAATATGCCAACACTTCGGAAACGATTCAAACACTAAAGGCTAATATAATCCAATAATCCGAGAGCTACAGCCCGAAACCATCAACAAGGTTTTGGAAAATTGGAGTGAAAGAATGCGCTACTGCGCAGCCAGCCGAAGGAGCCACTTGAACGACGTGTTTCATAATTAATCAAATGTTTGGTCTTATAAAACCATAATTTGGAAACAAATTAATTTGTATTTGGCCCCATTATATAACAACCATTCCCACATTCCTTAATAAATCGTTAAGTCCTTTGAAATATGACAAACACTTACAACCTAACTACAGCCTTCATGTCATGTAGCTATAGTTCATGTTTGTCTTCACTCTGTATCACGGTCTCCACCGATCGCCCTCAAGTACCTACACTTACAGCTTGTCTGGTAATTATTGCCATTAAAATCAATTTCCAATATTTCAAGATAATTTCCCAAAAAGAAAAAAATAATAACATCCTGCACCAAGTTCCGATTCCTCATTAAATTAACTACACGTACAGGTATACATTATGCCGGGAGAAAAGAAACAACTTGCAGATAAATCTTTCCCTCTTGGTCGGGCAATCCACATTCACTAGCCGCCCATCCCTTCCGCCATTTTATGAGTGAAAAAGTAGGAAAGAAAAATTAAATAAAAACACTGAGACCAGGTGAAACATTTTAATTTATTATGAGCCAGCAAGCAATTCCAGGTGTAACTGTGCGAACGCTAGAGCGCCGAGGACGTCTATGTTCGCTTCCGCATGCTCTCTGTGGATCTAAATTAGTAAATACGATTGTTTATTATCCCCATTTGGGTGATTTTTGTGATTTTCACATTTCGTCGTTGTTCGGTTGTACGGCAGGACGACGACGTGCAAATGCGAACAACAGCGAACTTGTACCGTGTAGCTCCAATGTGGCATTAAATGGGGTAACATGAGCAAGCATAGGCGAAGGATGTCGCGCCATACCAATATAGTGGCGCACTCAACTGACGAGAGTGGCAGGGAGCTTTCAGTTAGTTTTACTGCAATTAAATTATTCAGAACATAAATTACTTAAAACTCGTTTCGGAAATGAAGAAAGGACGAATGATAGCGAAGCGCTCCGAAGGCGGAAGCGCACTCCGCAGTGTGTAATTACGGAATCATAATTAAGCCTTATGCACGCTTAGTTAGATTTGTTCAAGCTTCAATGGATTCGTATTAATTTTGTGTCATCAGGAGGTGGCAAATGCCTGTAAACAGAATGTAAAATGAGATTTGTGAAACAGTGAACAATCAATATTCGGGATGGGGAAACCTCAAAGCACTTATGTAGTCAGTACAGTAATGCAGATGGGTATATGAAGAGCATATACCTATATACGTCATCTATAATGTTTTAAATAAATATCTGTATAGAGAGAGACTTCCCAGTGATGCGAAGAAACATTTTGGGATCCTCACAGTGAAGGAATATATTTTCAGTTACATTTAACCAGACATCATCTGGTAGTTTTATTGAAATATGGTAAAATATTGTAAGTGCTGCAAATATGGCCCATGTTTGCAATATGGCCCACCACAATATTTCACAACAGGAAAAGCATTCGCATACCACTATGAATTCATTTCATTCATTTTCGAACCGGTTGGTAGTCATTGAAACGTGTTCAGCCTGGCTCAACAGATGTGTGCAGTAAAGCACGTGGCAGATATTTCGTTATTATATTACAATTTTTGGGTAAGTTTTGCTAAGTGTTTTTTAATAAAATTTTGTGAAAATAGTTTAAAGTTCTTATAACATTGTGTAGTGCTCAAATTGGAATATTATTATATGAAATCAAAATTATTGAATTGTTTATAAAGTGTGTGCTAATTAAAACAATTGTGAAAAAGCCCGATGTTTGTAACATGGCCCACCATAGGTGTTCCAATCATGGCACAGTGGGCCATATTTAACACACTATTTTGCAAAACAATAACATGATTGTTTAATTTTTTTTAAGAATAAATGACTACAGAACCGGCAAAAAAACGACAGGCGTGGAACAAAGATGACATGAGATCAGCATTAGTTGCCATTAAAGAGAAGAGGATGGGGTTTTTGAAGGCATCAAAAGAATTTAAGGTGCCTAAAACAACCTTAAGGCGTTTGGTTGCACAAACAGAAAAGCCAGTGGAAGACTTGGTGTCTTCTAAGTTGGGCAGAAAACCCATCTTCCCTCTAGAGCTCGAGGACTCTTTAGTAGAATATGCGCTTTTGATGGAAGCAAAGTTGTTCGGTCTTACAAGAAAAGACATACGATCATTAGCATTTCAACTTGCTCGTAAAAACAATATACCGAACCCTTTCTCATTACAACAAGAAGCTGCAGGTAGAGTTTGGCTTCGGCTATTCCTTAAACGCCATCCATCACTGTCATTCCGTCAACCGACTGGGACGTCTATAGCTCGTGATAAAGGATTTTCCAAGGAAAATGTGGCTATTTTCTTCGACCTTCTAGAAACAGAGATAAAAACCTACAACTTTTCTCCAAACAACGTATATAATGTCGATGAAACGGGACTTTCGGTTGTCCCAGCAAAAATGCCAAAAGTCTTAGCTATGAAAGGTCGAAAGCAGATAGGAGCACTCACTTCAGCTGAAAGAGGATCTCTTATAACCTCAATTTTATGTATGAGCGCTGGAGGATCGTTTGTGCCACCGATGTTTATCTTCCCTAGGAAAAGGGACAATCTTCTTCTTATGAAAGGTGCACCACCTGGATCAATTCATGCCAATCATCCCTCTGGATGGGTTCAAACCAATTTGTTTACAAGATGGTTCAAGCACTTTCTTGCAACGGTAAAACCTTCTGAGTCGTCTCCAGTATTGCTCATAATGGACGGACATGCCAGCCACACAAGGAACATCGAGCTCATAGAATTGGCCAGAAATAATGATGTTCGTATTCTTTCCATTCCCCCGCACTCTAGTCATAAAATCCAACCTCTGGACAAAACATTCATGGGACCATTAAAAAAATATTTGACAGAGGAAATCAGGCGATGGGTTATAAACAACACGAGAGCTTTGACCCATTTTGACATAATTGAGTTATTTGGAAGAGCATATTTGAAAACTCAGACAGGAGAAATAGCAGTTAAAGGGTTTGTATGATAGTGCAACCAAATCCAGTTGAACCTCAATTGCCCTTCTCAGAACCTTGCTTTTCTTCTGATATAAATTTAATCTCTGAAACAACCCAAATAGAAACAAACTCATATGAAACAAAAACTCACATCTCCGAACCTTCTACTTCTACTGGTATAAAATCATCTTCGTTTACATTTCCTCATGAAATTTCTCCTGTTCCTATCCGAGTTAAAAAGATTTCAAATCGAGGAAGAAAACCAGGAAAGGCAGAACTTATTTCTTCATCACCATACAAAGAGGCTCTCGAAGAATCATTAAAAAATAAACAGGAACGAGAATTGAAGAAGCAAACGACTGGACATGGACAAGAAATCAGAAAAGTTGAAAAAAAGGTAGATATAAATTCTAGATAGGTAGATATTAAAATTAAATACTTTATAATTGTTAATTATTCCATAAGGTACTCAAGAACTTACATTTTGGGGGCATAAAGCAAAACAAAATTCTCCACAAAAAGAAAAAACCAGCGTACAGAAGAATTTACTTCATCGGAAAGTGAAAACGAATTTATTCCGGACGATTCATCAGACAAAAGCCCTGATCGAACTAATAAAGAAGATACTAAATGCATTTATTGCTCTAGTCTGTTTTCTGAAGACAAGGGAGGAGAAGAATGGGTTCAATGTGTCGTATGTACCATGTGGGCACATGAAGATTGTTCAGGAAACGAAAACAAATATTTCATTTGCGATTTTTGCTCTGCATAGTAAGTTGTATTAATTATGGACCACCCTTGTACATATTTAACACAAGGTGGTCCATATTAGCAGCACTTTTTTTAAAAGCGTTAAAATTACTTTCTTTAGTTTTTTATTTATTTATTTTTTGTTAAGTTGTTTTTTTATGTGTATGTGTTTGAAGACTGATAACAAAATAATTTATTTATCTATTAAAAATAAAACAAAATGAATTAACGTAACACTGGCTGTTTTATTTACAAAAAAGTTAAGGGTGGGCCATATTTGGGACACTTACTCTACCTATAAGTGGTGTAAATTTTATTTAAATTCTTATGTTCCCTTTACATTTGACTTGGACAAATTTCATAAAAATCCCAAAACTCTATGAATCGTCTTATGAATTTCATCAAAGTTTTTTTTAAATTGTTCCAAGGGAAATTGTTTTTGAATGATCGATATTACACAACAACTTGTATACAATAACATTATGTGGTTAGAGTTATAGTTTTTCTTCAAAAAGAGGACCCAAAATGGGCTTAACTTAAATTGTAGTCTAATCATTCGAATCATCATCATCTAGGCGTAGTAATATCAACAACTGGAAGTTGGATAAAAAAAAACTCAGAGCAGACGTGACAGACACAAAGAGAAATTTACAAGAACAGAACCATTGTGAAGTGAAGCAGCTAAATTTTAAACAAATGGATCAAGGGAAGCATATAATTCATATGCAAGGGTACTGATGACTCTTCCTGCCCGCTTTCCGTCGACTAACGAAATCTAGTAGTGGAACAATCTAACTCCATCCACTGCACCTATTGACAAACTGGAGAGTCAAAACAAAGTTATCTTTTCAGACCTTAGAAATATTTTACGTCAGCCCAGCTTCATAATCTGTATAAAGTGCAAGAGCGACTAGATTTTGAAACATACAAACCCCCACGGGGCATATTTCCTTTTCGAAATGGAAGTAAGCCCCGCCACCATAAAGCATTAACATCCGCAAACTCTATTTGAGTTTTGTGTATGCAAATTTGAATGTGAGTGGAGCGGGGGTGCATGCAACCCTCTACTTGGGCTCACTGTTGGACTTAGAATGTGTGCGAGTTTGTATGCATGCAAAAGGAAATAAACCCCACAAGCAAAATCCATTAAGAGCCGCGGTGCTTGTTTCCATTTCAAAAAAGAAGTAAGCCCCACGGGGGCTATTTCATTTTTTTTAGGAATTTGGCCATGGGGGCTAATTACACTGCACCTACCCACTACAACAATTGAAGAGAAGATTCAATAAACATTTGCAGGCATAATTTCTTGGAATGTTGTAAATTCGTCCTACCTGAGAAATATTTAAAAAAAAAATGTAGTCAGCGTATCGTCTTCAATTATAGTGGGTCTATCGAGATGCAGATACCTAGTTAGAGTGATGAACTACCGAATGTAAAAGTTTGTTCGTTTCTTAGCCGTAACAACTCTTAAATGATTTTTCACTGGCCATTTTCTCGTGATGATCTGATAAAAAATTCGAGTTTCGGGGTCTGCGTAAAACAGGTGGTCCCGCCAGCATGCAAGAAGTACACACACAAGCTTGAATGGTTGTAAGAAAGCTAGGCCCTGTAAACAAACGTGCGTGTTGCGCTAACGATTTGTATGTTTGTTTTTCGACCCTTTACCACAGTCAATATGCGTCTCGAAATAGTTAGATAGTGGCCCTCAGCTGCCAATTTCAAGCTAGTTGAGCTCGGTTTCTATATTTACGAGTCACTTAAGATGAAATCCTCTCTACTACATCTACTATCCGCCTCAAAGACTCTTCGAACTAGAGAATTACTGTCAAATTAAATCTCTTTCTACGTCACTGCCCTAATAGTTCTTGTTTGAATCTTCGTCCATACATTTCATTGACGAACTAATAGTTTTTAGTTCAATAAGACAAATAAGAATTTTTCTATCCGCTTTTGATGCGGTCACTGCTTCAGTAGTGTATGGTAAGCCTGGGATAATCAGACCCAACTAACGATTTCGCTTCGATAAAGCACCCCTCCAGCAATGTTATCTGTATGAAGACTTATGGAAAATCATTTGGCGCACTTTCAGGAAGCTATTTACTTTACTAAGACTTCCTTAAATACTTAAAAAAACCTTACAGAAAACAAATTTGTTTGCTTATAAAGTAGTTTGCTTATAACTGTAGGCGTGGCAAAAAGTCTTTGCGAAAATATTTAAAAGCCTTCCCGAGGCTAAAAAAATGTTTTTTTTTTATATTTTTTAAATTATTTACTTTTTTAGTTTCAATTTCAGTCGTTTATAATTATTCAAACCCGATTTGTTATAATGAAAGTATGGAATTCAATGCAATTGATTACATAAAAAAGTCTTATCTTACTGGGATTGGAACTCAGTCCAGCAGGTATCCACTAAACTGTACTCTGGAACATTAAAGACCAATAAGAACAATGAATAGAGTGAATCGCGTTTTTAGTTTAAGCTAGTGCGACGAAATTACCACAACCGACAACATAGTAAACGCAAAATAACAGCTATTTCTGGTAAGGCGATCCGCGGGATGGGTATATTTTAATTGGGCGGTATAGTTAGCACGATCATCTAATACATACCCAAATCCATGAAATATCTACCATTTTCATAAAACATTGCGAAACATTGCACCGAACATTATTGAAGCTCAAATAATTATTATTACTCCAACGATGAACAATTGATTTTGGTTTAATTCTATCGGAAAGCTTACATGCTCTTCGCAGAATTAACCCACTCTCCTTCAGAACCAATCGTTTTACTTTTTTCCCGACATTTTCATCTTTTTCCACGACTTAATCTTTATGGCAACAAAATTATGCTGTGTAGTGCGTATTTAAAGTTGATATGTAAATTTATTATTTGCTTTTAATATAAATGCTAACGGTTATTCAAATCAAATTACATTATAGTAATGAAATTGTCACCTGACTTAGATTAAAATTAACTGAGAATCGAATCACTAAACATATTTCAATTTAAAAAAAATTATTAAAATTATTAAAATTACTATGGAACTTTTGTAAGGTAGTTCATCGCCTAGGATACACAGTAGTCATAGCTTTTTTAAGCCTTCATTCGTAAGCTCTATACATGTTATGCTTCAGATTAACTTTGTGCAAAGCCCTACCGAAAAATCTTATCATATGAAACATGTACAGTACATACATATCCGGAAGCTTACCTTACAGAAGTTTTGCAAGCTTAACTTCGGTTATGCTTGAGAATTTTCCTGCATATGTCTTAAACACGCTTCTACCCAAACAATTAACTGCAAAAGTGCCCAAACTCCGCGCACAAGTACTATATAAGGCCAACAGAAATAACTTTTTGTGGAAATCACATTTTATTGCCTTATAGAGGAATAGTTGTTAGCTGGATAGTCTTATACAATAGCAACTTAATAGTTGGAGAAGGGGCTTTGTTACTAAATTGCCATCTTAGCCCGAAGAAACAGTTAGCAAGTGCAATCATAATTTTGATTTCTTGCCCAAGATATACAAGGTTTAGTATTGGACTTTATATAGGGTGTTTTCACAAACGTCTGCCTTACTAAGTTCTGGGTTGGATATGTTCATAAAGTCTGATTTTTGACTAAGCAAACCCAAATGAATTGCAGAAAATATGGTCATAAGCGTCATAAGTGTCATCAGCATCTGGCAGATTGTGAACCCATATTTTTTTGACCGAAGATAACGCAGGGGATAAAGAGTACAAATTTTAAGTGCTAATATTAAAGTTTTATTTGCATTTTTAACAAAATTTGTGTTTTCATCAAAATTATGTTCGTTAAAGGAAGAAGAAGCTGCGCGGTGGAATGTGGCGAGAACTAAGCTATTAATTCATAAAAGAATTCTAATATGAAAAAAAATTAATTGTGGAAAAAATGCATTGTAGAGGACATTAAAATGGTTGATCCATTATTCCCCTTTGTCATTTATTAACAACTAAGATTGAGCACAACTTTTTTTCGCAGTCATTTATAATTTTTGTCTGACGTTTATGAACATTCAGTGACTATACTTAAAATTGTACTTAAGCAGGACTGTACCCGTTCTGCAGAATTAGTGTCGTAATTATTGCAACAAAGAAGAAAGACGATTGGGCTAGTGAAGATTTCGACGTTTATGAAAACGCCCATATACAAAGCTGCCAATTCTTACATTCTGTCTGATTCGCCGATCATGTAAGTACCTTCTTGTCGTGAGTATAAATTTGAGAAGAGCGCGCTTTCAGTCATTTACATACTTTGGCAGATAAATAGAATTTCATTCGGAGACTTGTTGGTATACAGTCGACGTATTTTAGAAGGTCCACTTTTTGGGGATCCCTTATCCGACTAAATTTTGAAAAGAATTGGTGTTGGTTTTTGTTTATTAATTCTTAGTAGACGAAGGCTACACTAGGAAAGCTGTTCTATTAATAAACTGGGAAATACAAAACAAATAGAAGCTGCAGTGAAGAATAAGAGAAGCAGCTCATCCTTTAAGCTTTTCGTTCTTTTCCAAGACTCTCTAAATGAAGAAGATTCCACTAAATTTTTGGTAGCAATCCGGTTTGTAGAAAAGCATTTGCTTATAGAGTTCATGTAGCTTATAACTGAATTAGATAAAGCTGATAATACTCCTGTGAAAAGACTATTTCTAAGCGTGCCTTAGCATTAACTGATTTTTATATACTATCATGGCCATCACGGGACAAACTGGGTGCAGAAAAGATTTCTGTAGAACCTGCAGAGACGAGGAGTTGAAATATCTACGAATATGAAAGCACTTAAAAGACTGTTGCATCTTTTTCTCTCCAAAATTACTCTGAAATCCTTGAAATGCTAGAATATCGGGCGTGATGATAAATGATTTGTAATGGATTATCGCTATTAGCATATCCTTTGTCCAAGTGCATTATCTCAACTCTCCTCACAGCTAAGAAGCTACGAATTCATTTATTTTAAGGAAAGTGTCTTATGTTTACCATAAGACTTATCATAATTCTTCCCTCAATCTGAAGAAGTAACTCAAGTTTCATCCGCCAATACAAATTACTGCCTGTTTAGTTTTCCAATTGGTTGGCTTTAATTATTCATACACCAATTAACTGCTCCCAAAGTTTTCCTCATCAAAATCTCATGCTTTAGGCGGGAATTTCCTTACTCAGCATTCTAGCCCCCCTCCCCAACCTATTGCAGACAAAATTATTTATTATCTGAAACTCAATTAGCAACAACTAATGACCATCATGCGCATAAGCATGAGCACAACTGGAATAATTAATTCGTCGAAATAATTCGTCTTGTGTGACAATTAAGTAACTCATCGACTTTACTCCGATTGATGGTTAATGCGAAAACTAGCTAAACTCAATTAACCCGCTTATCTTAGTCAATCCATTAGAATCGTATCCTTGCTTATCTCCATTCATTCGGTTGACTCGCCATAATTTCACGTGACATTTGCCACCGAAGGAGCACTCGAACGCTAAATGTTCGTTTCCTTGCTGGTTGTAAGTCGAAGGATAGTGCCACCTAATACCCGAGCATATGGCGGTCAAAGCTTTTTGCAATTCTAATAGATTGTCAGAATGAATTATCTTCGAACAGTTGGACAGGATTACACTGCAAATGTGACGGGTGGATAGTGGTGCAATTTAAAATACCGTTTTTTTTTCTCTTCTACTCCTTGCTATTCCTTTGAATGGGACAACACATGAATTGACAGCAAAAGTGTCGGCAAGAAGGATACACAATTTACTCTATTACGGTTCCACACACATAAATACATACTTGTTGTATGGGGGCGCTGTTGCGAATTTGCAAATGTATCTTATTGTTGTCAAGTGTGTGTATCTATTTTTTTTTTGCCCTTTATTCTCTCTACATTGTTTACGGTTAAGTGGAAGGCTGTTGCTTATATTTCACTCTAAAAGGGGATGAAGAGATAAAAATGACCCCATGAGAGGTAAACAGGAAAAAACAACGAAAAACAATCTAAGCATCCAAGGCATCAGCCACACCCGCTTGTGGAACAAAGCAAAGTTCTATATGTATGTTAGGGTCCATCAGCTGCAGCCCAGCTCCTACTATTACCACTAACTTCCATTAAAGAGGTTAAAAGTTTCCCACTTGATTTTAACTTTTATTTTTCGTTATATCGCCACAGAGGGAGAACAAGAGCGTTTCATTTGTATGGGGGATTAGGACCGGAGCTAGCAGCAGTGTATAGTCGACTATTGTCGACGTTTATTATCCAAATGGAATGTGAGAATGGGGCCAACGTCGTGGGGTGTATATCCTTAAGTGCCGACATGACTAAAGGAATAATATTCTTTGGGTATGCAGTGTCCAAGTCTCGCCTGTAAATTGGAAATTATGGTGCCAGTGCCAGCCATTGTGGATGCGACTACATATTTCAGAAGTTTTTGTTTATGTAGATGTTGAGTAGTTGTTTTCGTTTATTGTTTTTGTGAGAATCTTAGTATTCTCGCAGAGACAAACACAACTTTGTGAGGACATCTAAAAAAAACTATGTTAGCTCACAAGTTAATAGGGATGTTGATGTATTTTTTTTTTGATTCGGGAATATCTATTTGATAAATTTGCAGATTTTAGCTTAATGTTTTTTCGTTACAGCTTTAAATTTTAAATAAAAAAAAATTGTACACCCAGCTAACAATTATTCCTCGATATGCATGAGAAGCATGTGAAATATAATATATCCCAGTCATTTATGTCAATCCCATCCCATTGTATTTCCTCCATGGCAGTAGTGTCTGTTGCACTTTAATTGTTCTAGAAGAAAATGTTCAGATATGGACGTCCTTGTGTTTTTTCACACTGGAAAGACCAATATTGACATAGTAATTTAGTTTGATAGCTAGTATCGCTCAAGACCACCAATCTTGATATCTTGATGATAAAGACACAAATAGCATATATTGGCACTACAGAACCACCCTCGCAGCAGGGTTGGAAACAATGGTGCCGTGAAATAACGCCCAGCGAAATAAACCAAATTTAAAAATTTTAATATCGAAAAAAAATTTTTTTGTTCATTTCATTGTGAAATAACATCGAACGTTGCTTGTGAAAAAAGACGAATTCAGAGGGAGGGGGAGTATGCAAAGACCCTACTTGGGTCGGACCTGACAAGCAACCCAAAACCAACAATGAGCCCAAGCGAAGGGGGTTGCTGGGGGGAGCATGGCTCCCAACTATATTCAAACTCAGCGTACACCTAAACTCGCACTCGGATTTGTTTAAAGTATGAAAACCCGGCTTGGACTCACTGGGTATGGGATGGATGCAAAATTGGATGTATGCAATTTATTTCACTTCAGTAAAATGCAATAAGAGCGATCAATAGAATTCCGCGTTATTTAGCTTTCATAAAATGAATGCTGAATTTCGGAATTCGGATTGATTTCAATTGGCTTTATTTCACTGCCCCAGAAAAAATATTTAATCTTCTCCTCTAGATACAATTTTCTTGAACGAGGCCTTTTGCGACCTTCGAGAAAGTAAGTCAAGCTGAGTTGAAATGCAAACCAAAATTTAATGCAAATGTATTCCAAACATAGTATGCAAAGTAGGATCAGATAATTCAACTCTTCTTTTTTTACAAGGGAACGAACAATGGGATTTCTTAAGCTTCTTAAGATGTAACAAAGGTGAATCCAGTAGCTAACAAGCTCAATCATTATAAGGGCATACATTTTTATGTAAACTTCCTGAAAACACTGTAAATTTCTAGCCTGCAAAAATTAAATAAGGCAAACAAGGTATAAAGTTGCAAACTTAGGGTGGAACGGGCTCCAGAAATCATGGAAATTATGTTTAGCCATTGCTAAAAATACTTTGCCTTTGATATTTTCAGACCTATCAAGGTATCTGAACGGTAGAAAAATTACCAAGGTTCTCGTTCGGATTATCTTTTTGTATAGATCCTCCGAAGAAATTTATCGCACATGATCGCGCAGCGGCATGATATGAAAATTACTTATTTAAGTGGCGCTTCAGTCCGGAATGAACCTGGGCCTCAAACAATATGCCTCTCCAATAAGCTAATTACAGTTGCGCACTAAAAGCTGGTTGAGGTCGGTCTCTACTTTTGCGCGCTAATTAAGGCGAGGTATCCTCTACTGCGTTCGACGCTGTACACTTCGTATATTTCTTGGTTGAATCTTCGTCTACATAGCCCGTCAACGCATAATGGGACCGAAGATTTTCGAAAAATTATGTTAATGTGTTAAGTCAACAATTTTTGACAGCTACGCATTGGATTTCATCGAAGGCCAAGCAAACTGAGTTCCCATTTTAACTGAATTTAGTTTCGACAATTTACCGAATGGATACCTTGATTAGCCAGATTATTGTGTAAGCTCGGATGAAACAATGACAGATAAACATAATCTTTGCGAATGTAACAATCTTCAGACATATGGAATGTATAAGATATGAAAATCCTAAGAGCCTAAGCGAATTCTGTACCGCCGGCCATCCCTGGACGTGCATAACCACCTGGTTATATATAAATGCCGTAACAACAAATGCTGAGCAGCTCAGCTCAGTCTTCATTTCTAGGGATTTTGTTTTCATTTATAGCTATGTAAGGGCTTGTCCGTTGAAATGGCAAATAAGTTTACTAAATGTTTTGAGTTAAAAATTTGTTTAAAAACTGTATACTGGTCAATTTGTTAGAGAATGAGATGAATACACTAGGAAGGCTGTCAACTGAGAGAGAGAGAGATAGAGAAAGACTGATAATTGTTTCGTTACATTTTTCGTTTCATAAATTCAATTCACACCGCCCCAAGAGAAGTTTCACTTCAAAAAGTATGATTGATAGTACTATACTTTTTTAGTACCCTTAATTGTACATTGTCGGACTTAAATAAGCAGTCTGTTGGGCTCTGTGCTTTCTGGCAAGTCGCACAAGCTGCTGAAGAACCGTGTTCCAAAGCAGGATAAGCAGCGTTCTTGCAAGTGCTGGCCAGAAATGCATGAGACGTTCTGCAGTCTTTAATTTCTCTTCCTCTCATATAACACAGCGTTCGGTTAATACCATTACTAAGAATACTTGTGTCATACGATTGTTCCTTATCCGAACCGTCGTACAACCACCGCTTACAATGGGTTCGTATCAGAGGTGTATCCAGCCAGTTCATTGCATTTTACGTTCTCTTATACTTTGACGTCTCAGGAAATTATCCGCGAGTTATTATAAGTTGATCGCTCCAGGTGTAGTTTGACAGCTTATACAGATAGTTATGCCCTATCCCACAGAGGTATATTAGTGCTGAATTCTTAAAAATGTAGATCTAAGCTTGAGGCATAACTCAGCAGTCTGCAAGTCAAAAACATTTGTTGTTACTAGTTGCTTAATGTTCACTGCTTTCTATCTGTGCCAATAGGGATACCATGACTTGAATCCAATTACCTGTTCCCGTTTGTCAGACATGAGGACTTTCAAGTCCTACTTGAGTTTTTGACGATTCTTAAGTGACATGGATCTTCTTAGGTTACATATTTCAGATATGCCGAAGGAGGCAAAAAATACTTAGGGCCTAGTTTTCTTACAACCATTTATATGTTCGTGTGTACTTTTTGCACGATGGCGGGATCTCCTGTTTAATGCCGACCCCAAACGGCTAAGTCGAGACAGCTTTTCTTGGCACATGAGAGAGAAGGGATAGTTAAACACTTAGGTATTGCTATGACTAGGAATCGAACCCAGACCTTCTGGGCGTCAGTTAATCCCGATAAACATCGCGCCACTGCGCCCGTCGAATGAGGCATGCATTCAAATTTTGTAGTCTCTTGGTCTGAGAGCTCCTTTGGCTAGCACTTTCTTTAAAATGAGCCCAGTGGATTCTAGCTCCGATTGTATTTTGGCCCCAGTCTTGGTATCGTTTAGTTAAAACTTTAATCGGCGCAAGGAAATCTTGTTGCTAAGATGTACTTTGTTATAAACCATCTTTTAACTCCCATTTCTTCCCAGAAGCGCCTCAGCATGCAGAATGTATTAAGTCCTTTCTTAAGTATTCCATTTCCCGCTCTATTTGGAATTGCATTTTTATTAATACCCACAGGGACTTTGTTCCAGCTGAAACAATGATGCGGGTACCATTTAATTTCGGTGGGTTCCATCTTTTTCGGTCTTTTCTAAATAACCGCAAGACGCCTGTTATTCGTCTACTACAAGTAGGATCAAAGAAGCTAAAACAAATTTTTCTGAGTGAATTTAATTAACTTCCATGCTAGGGTTATCAAATAATTCTAGATGTGGGTCACAGACACGAGGTCTTCATGGGAATACTTATCCATTTTTTTAATTATATTAAAATATTCAAAAGTATCTTTATCTTTTTGAAAATGAAAAGTCACAATTCAAAAGTAACTCAAAATTGAAAAAAAAACTGCTGAATCGTTTATTGGTGACAAAATTCCTGCCAACAGTTCTAAACTTACAAAACCCACAAATTAAATATTATATCGTCCACTAAACCCATTTAGGTTTACAAACACTTGATTCCACACTTTACTGAGCACGTAAAACCAGCAAAATTACAACTGCCGGCATCGAGGCGTGCCTGCCTACCTTTCTGCCCCTCAGACTAACCATGATTGCTGCGGACTTTTAGTTGAACGTGACATAAGATGAAAGCGATTTATTTAAACGTTTCTGCTTACGTTTCCGGAGTCATATTTATGTGATAGTTTTATTACATCCCTACATGGACCTAACCCTTGGCTCGTTGTCAAATTAAATTACCTATGAACGTGTACAAATACATCTCCAAATATATAGCCAACAAAGCACAAAAAAGAAAGAAGATAAAACACAAACTGAACCCTTTGCCACCATCCTGTCAGTAGACTTATATAACAAGGCAAACCGCAATTGTGTCCCGATACCATCTGGTTGCTGGTGGTTACAACAAATCATAATGAGGACACACAAAACACAGACACAAATATACAAAAGAGATTCCGGGGGAATATTAGCACGATGATGTCGGTCCAGCCGCAAATCCCACCACCTCCAACCCGCCGCCGACAGATGGACACATTTTAAATCTACGGATCTAAAGTCCACCATAAGGATAGCATAATTGGAGTTTACATATCCAACGGACGTGAATAGCCAGCGATTAACATTTCAGTCGGAACATTTTTGCGAAAGGGTTCTAGGCCATGTTTTGTAACAAACAATGTACATGAGTGTACATGAGGTGATATTCATGATGTCCATTTGGAAAGGATGCAACATGTGAACAAATGGCTTTTGGTTTAATGTATGCGGCGAGTTTTGATGCGATTATGATAAGATTACATTTTAGGTTTGTGGTTGTGCCGCCGCAGAGAAGTTGCTTTACGCGGGAAAATTGCTAAACGTTGAGTTATTGAAAAACATTTAACAAACAAATACTTTGGCAGGTATTTAATGGACGCCATGACAGCTGCCGTTTGTGTTGGTTGGCACTAGTCAATTATTTGGTTTAATCATAAATAGAGACATCATTAGCATGATTTCGGGCAATGAGTCTTAACTTTGATCCCATTTTGACAAATATTCCCAAATATTATCTTCTAATCCGTTCTAATTCTTATAGTTCCACAATCCGTGGTCACCCTGTTTTATGCTTGTGAGCTCATTTTCAGGTGCAATCTTTGACTGCTGACGGGCTTACCTCCGATTCAGACTCCAAGACGGAGAATTGCTGTCGATAAAATCACAGGTTTTTAGTGAAGTTGGTAAGTGTCTAATACCTTCGGCACAATGGTAATATAAATACCATGGCATGGATACCTTTATTGTATAGAAATACCTTGGTTGGTGACATAAGCTTTGTGAAGTATAGGTTGCGAAGTAGTGATTGAAAATATATTTCTATAGTAAACAAATACATGGGCTCAGCTGTGTCGTCTGACTACACGCTGCCTTACTTTGACTTTCCAAGACCGTTCTGTTGCATCTTCCTAAGGAGTGGGGGAGGAACAAACTGAGCACCAAAACCAGATCCATCTACACTGATGGTTCAAAAATGGATTTAGGCGTTGGAACCGGTTTTCGGAAACATTAAACTTTCTTCTCTCTGTGCACAGCAGTGTCTTGCTGGCTAAGATATTGGCAGTAGCAGAGGCAGTCAAAGCGACCTCAATGCTATCTTCATTGTTAGTCAGGCTGCAATAAAAGCAATCTCAGCAGTCGAAAAAAATCCAAGCTTGGCATACGTTGTCGTAAAGAGCCGAAGGTTCTTGGCGTCCGACATAATTGTAAGCGTCGCTGGGTCCCCGGATAGAAAGGCATGATTAACAGGCGAGAAAAGGATCTGCCTCCAGCATTGATCATGCAGACCAGTCTATCAAATCACCGCTATGTGATCTTAAATCACGGTTGGGACAGAAAACACAGAATATTGCCAAAAAAAGGTAGAACTGCCTCCCCCTGTGAAAAATCTAATGGGATGTGGTTGGAGTACAACAAAGCCAGAGCCCATAAACTATTTCAAAGAAACAGTTACGACACAAGTAGGGATTCTAACTGGACACAATTTCTTTAAAGACCGCAAACTAAAAATTCTTCTATGAGATGATGACCTTTGTAGAGGCTGTAGCGATGAAGAAATACACGAGAATATCCTCCATTTTCTGTGCCACTGCACAGGCCTAATTAAGAATAAGAACCTTAGGATAATAATTTTTCGATGACCTCACGGATCTATTCAAAATCGCTCTCTATAATTTTCTCAGGTTTGCAACAACATCTGGATGGCTGGAAAGGGACTAACATCTTGGAATACCACCAAAGATATTATATTACTCTGGTCCCAAATTTGATCAAAATTGCAATACATACCGCTAATAACTTTTTACGTTGAATTTTCGGGTCCTAAGCTTGGATTTCTAATTTTTTTCTCTTCAGACAAGCACTTTGTTTACTTTTAGATCCTGTCAGGTTTTCAAATATGAATATCCTTATAGCATTTGAGCACACTGCGGGTATTAGGGACATTTTGGAGAAGAAAAGAGGAGATACCGATACACATTTGTGTTGTTTGTTAAAGGAACGAATCCCTATATTTAATAGTACGTCCGAAGACAGGCTTGAGAGTGAATCGATTAGAATTCATGGCATGGAGTTCACTACCGTTACGTAGTGCTTACGGGGCAGAATATTCGTTTGAGCATTTGCTGTTACAAAAGTTACAATACCCTTCAGTCTCGTTTTAGATAAATCTTACGCTTCTGTATCCTATCCAGTAGGTGAAATTATGTTTTTGTTGCTCCTGACAAGATGGTGGTGTATAACTCAAGTTAAGGGCGTACATACGCTTTATATTTTTTTGCATTTGTTAAGCAAACCTAGATATTTTGCTGCGATTTCAGTGATATTGAATATGTGGTTATTCCAATGAAGGTCGTTACTAGCAACCAAACTGAGTATGGTAAATTTTTGGTTTCGACGATGAAGCAAGTGCCACTCATAGAAAATGGTTGTCAATTTTGATTTCACTTTGATGATAAAATACAGACAAGTTGCAATCTATTATATTTTACCTTATATATTACGCTTTCGAGGTTGGAATTTAACATAGTTTGCCGTTTATTTTTCAACGTCCAAAGATGAAGGGCTAGGATTCGAGAACGAACGAAAATGATAACCTGAAGGTACTGTCATCAACAAAAGTATGAATTTGATTAGAAGATGCAGGCAAGAGGTCATTACTAAAAATGAGAAAGAGTGTCGGAGACAAATGACAACCTTGGGTAATGCCAGCATTTGTTTGTATTGTTTGTAGCAGTCTTGAAATAGTCCAAAACAATTTGATTTGAACGTTTCGTGTGGTAGTTTCTTATCTATAGAAGAAAAGTTTCATCGATTCAAGAAGCTAGCATTTTCTAAAAGAAGTCCTGATGTATCTGCCGATTCGAAAACCAAACTGTCGGTCATTGAGGAGTTTTCGTGATACATCAGCATTTCAGTGACCTTATAGAAGGATGAGGTAAGTGTTCCGTAGTTGGAGATAGAAGAGTTTGCCAGCGTGAAAGAACACCTCTTCAGAATTATTGCGGGATACCATCTTGACAAGACGATTTGTGAATATTTAAATCACTGTAGGAGTACGAAAGTTGATTGGTTCCATAGAAAGTTCTACGTTCCTTAAGTAGTTATATGAGGAGATTGAGCTCAAATTAGTGGAAATTAGTTGACTAGTTGAGCTCAAATTGAGTGGAAGGTTATGCGTTCAATCCCAACCAAAATTCATGAAACTTTTATTCAAATAAATGAAAAAAAGGCCTAACTAGCGGCTAAAAAAGTAAATATACATCATTCTTGAGAGTTCTGTGAATTTAACGAACACAAATAACAATGACAAGTTAGTTCGGACAATACTCATGGAGGAAGTCTCCACTACACCCAAAATCTGTCCTATCAATCTCTTTCTGACCCTTCTCTAAAGCTCGTACAGTGGTGAAACATTTAAAGCAACCGGAAATCTTTTTCAACACTTCAAGCAGTCAGAACCAAATATGGAAGTTGGCAGCTGTGGGATGTCGACTACATTCAACAATGAGACTTACAGTCTACAGGTTAAGTTGGTCTACATAACCCCTTGAGTGCGTGCAAATTATAGAAAAAAAGCTTGCAAAGTGGAACTTTCTGCAAAATGAGCCGCAAGCAGATTGGGTTTGTCTAGAGTGGTGACAATTGGCATGTCATTGTAAGTGAGCGTTGTGGTGGATGAACTAAATTCGAAGATCCATGTGATAAGAAAATGAACCAAATCTTGTCTTCGTGCTGCCAAAGCTCTAAAGACCTAATATGCCAATTCCATTCAAGATTTACTGGGAGCAACCTAGAGAGTAACTAAGGCAGCATAGTACTGGATACCATGCTGACGAAGGAGGATCAAAAAAATGAAAAACATAGGAACAAGGAATGCTGAAGGTAAAGAAATTAAATGTAAAAAGATAGGCACACATTTTTGAGGACCGGCCATACACAGTCGTCCTCATTTGGCTGCAGCTCCACCGTGTGATTGCAAAATTCAACACAAGTATTCTAACCGATAAAGTTGTGCTGTCGAAATCAACAGACTTTCTTCCAGTACTTTGGAACACTTGGTAACATGGACCAGATAAAAGGATGGATGGTCCTATTATATCAGACAGACTACTCGTAGGAACAATTTACATAATGAAGGAACTTTTTCTTTAAAGTGGGGGTTTAGTCAATGATGAAATTAATATTCAAGCTATTTAATCCCGGTTTTCAACTAAGTGTCTAAAATTGCGCACTACAGTTCTTTTGAACCATTTTGATGTACATATGTGGTCTTCCTGCACGGCGTCAACCAAATTCCAAATACAAAATCCACGATATTTTTAGTTGAAGATAGCTAATAATAAACACCTCAACGGAGATAGTAATTTGAGAACAACTATGACATAAAACGGGAACTCCGCAATATAAACTGCTTAAATAGAAGCCCGAACACATTACCTACTCAGATTTTGAAACTCCAGAAATCCCACTAACGGAATACGGATCACAAAGTCATAGCATAGTTATATCTGGATAAGGAGTTCTAGAAGTAATTGTTCAGAGCAATTGTTCCGTTTTCCAGAAAACATCAAGCTGCAAGAAATTCAATGATGGAACCTTTAAAGCTTTAAATACACCCAGCTATGGGTAACAGTCTGCTTCTGCTTCATTATCCTTTCATCTACCTATCCATCTTAAACTTTTCCAAATGAATTCCCTTTAACTGAGAAATATTCTTAAATCCCTTACCTTCATCATCATTCTCCGACAAAATCAAACTCAATCAGAAAATGAAATGTAAACCATGAAAACAAACAAGGGCCCCATCAAACTTATACGCAGATCAGCTAACATCCTTCGAGCAGACCAGACTCCTTTCATCAACTGAATAAAGATACCCATCCACAGCCCACACAATTCACCCATGCAAATCTACACAACAAAAAAAAAATAAAACAAATTTCATTTCATCTCCAATTGAGCAGAGGGAAATCCCGCAAGGACCTCAAAGTCATCTGCTTAACAAGACTGTTAATTTGTAGTCGTCTTCATTTTAAAATCTATAAATGTTGCTTAAGGATGAGCTCCATCTCCAGAAAAGATACAAGTATTCCCACAATTCCAACTAAGCCAAGTAATCACCTAATTATTAAAGGACAACTGCACCATGATGCTTTCGCCAACAATGTAACAAAATATTCCAATCGGTTAGACACTGTGGCATGGAGGGGGCTGAACGTATCTACTTCGTCGGTCGGTTCAACAGGACTGCCGGCCATTGGAATCGCTATTGTCTAGAAATAATTTTCTGAGCCATTAAACGCACTTAATGGATTCCCGCACCCACTTCAGATTCCATTTTCAGATTCTCTTTGTATTGTAAATGGGTCCTAGATCGGTCGTTCACAAGGCTGTCCAATGTCCATATAGTCGTACTGTTGTGATGTTGCGTATAGTGTTGCTGTTGTTGGTGTTTCTTTGCTTCAATGGATTGACGAAAGTTTTCATTGTGCCTTGAGTGATTACAATGAATTTGACCAAATAACCCCTAGTACGAGCTAGCACTAGGGGTTATATGGTCCCCCCCGAGGGTGGAGCACTATGAAAGAAAGATGTTTCACCATAAAAACCGAATGTACATACGTTACATGAAATCCTTTTGAATGCAGTATAACGCGTCCCATATGCGCGTTTTGGTGTTTTGGGAATAGCCACCTCCCACCCAGAGGGTCTGCAGGGTTAGAGAAACACATTTCGATTAATATCTTCGATGTAACGGCGGCCTACGGTCGAATGTCTCTGTGTGTGTTTGTGTGTGATTGAGATTGTGCGAAAAGGACATGTGCTGTGCGCTATGCGTATTCCCGTCCCAATAGAGCACCGAAATTAGTGTCATCCTTTCTGTTGTGCTATTGGAGTGTGTTGGGCCTTTTAAGGGATGGCGAATCTGGCCGGAATGGCTTCGCATTATTTGTCGATTGTGCCAGTGGGGCAAAGTGATAATAAAATCGGATGGCTCTCGACTAGAATTGGGTAATATGTCAAGGGAGCAATACAAACTGCGGTTCAATAGTCGGCTTGTGCGTCGATCTCGAACGGTTAAAGAGGTTAATAATAACTTGATAAGTTTATGTTTATTTTGTATCTGTCTTTTTGTGGTGAAGATACAACTCGATGTTTCTGGACTTCATAGGGGGGATATTTGACTTGACCTTTTTTTGGAACTAAGAAGGTGGTAATTAATACCGAGAATCTGTTAAGATAAATTTTATGGTCATAGTTTTTCAATATACATAGAAGTTGGTCAGAATTTATGACCATATAGTGATATAGGAACGTGATATATTAGTCTGGTCTTTATGTCGCTTGCGATATAATTTTCAAAACTTTAATGCGACGGATTAATTAATTTCATTCTGTATCAAGGTAATTTTTCGACCTCTGGGTTAATTTATGTACCACAAGGCCAACCACAAGGCCAAATTGTCGAATGACCAGAAAAAAGTGATTTCAGGCTAATTGCCGATTGAAAGCCAAACTTAAAAAATATCATGTGAATCATAATTTTTAGGCAAAATGGAAACTGTGGTACTCAATGAATTGGAATTATGATTAGATTTAAAAAAATTTTATTAACAATGTGTTGCGTACAGAACAAATGTTTTGAAAATCAAAGGCTGTCTCGTGCATCGAAAGGATAGATATTATGCGACAAATACACTTAGATGATAAATATCGAATCAAACTGACGAAAATGATGTCGGCCTCAGCGTAGATTTTTCAGGAACATGGGTTTCTTACACTAATTATTACCTGGAGGAATCGACGCTCCTGATTCTTTAGCTTCCTTAAACCTTCTTAATTTCCAAAGCATAAGTATACAACTATATTGTGCCGTTCGAAATACTTTGGTCAAACATTTTATCATCCTTTTCGCCAGTTCTTGGAATTAATGAGAGCTAGGAGTTTCGTTTTTTTGCACTAAATAGCAAAATAAGTCGATGTTATCATAAATAAGAGCCGCATTTAGCTGGTGATAGCAGTCCAAAACGAATCAAGTTATTTAGTGAAAAAAAAAATGGGAAAAATCAGTTCGGAGAGCAAAGCTAATATTTTGTTTCTACCACGCCACAATTAGACAACACTTGAAATTTCTAGAAGATAAATGTTGCTCAAGAAACTATGGAATGGAATTTAAAAAATCTCGTGAGACCGAGATTACCATTAGAAAGAAAGGCAAAGGGAGGCCACAGCACCCCATTGGAAGATCGATTTTTGGTGCTGTAAAGCCCTCGGCATCGGTTCAAGACTTCGATAGATCTTAAAAACGATCTTTGTCGAGCTACAGACATTTCGTCAAGCTCAGTGAGGAAAAGGCTCGGGAACAATGTTATCTTTTCCGACGAATCAAAGTTTAAACTGCATGTTGGAGATGGGAGGATTCTCGAGCGTAGGAAACTAAAGGAAAGACTGAGCTCTCAATGAATGTTACGGATGCCACCTCAAAACTAAAGGTCTGATGGTCTGGAAATGCTTCTCTGGAGATGAAAAAAGTAGAGAAGTCTTCCTAAAACGAATTTTACTGCAGAAGTTTATCAGCGGGTTCTGAAAAATGTATTAGAACCATCCGCACTGGTGTTTTTTGGTGGCCCTTGCAGGTTCATTTTTGTAAGCATATGATGAA